>CM053771.1:492113489-492328512 GCA_028658325.1 Potorous gilbertii
GGGCAGATTGGTGATATGGGTAATTAGAATGTCCAGTGTATTGGGGAGGGGGAAGGGGACAAATGGGGAGAAAATTTTGGAACCCAAAATCTTGTGAAAATGAATGTAAAAGGTTAAATAAATTTATTTAAAAAAAAAAAGAAAATAAACGTAAAAAGTAAATAAATAAATTTATATAAAAAAGAGAAGAAAAACAATAAGATAGGGAAGCCACTGGTTAATTTGACTTAAAAAATAGAAAACCCAATATTCAGTATCAAAAATGAAGAGTGAAATCATCACTGATAAAGAAGAAATTAACCATAAGGAAATATCTTGCTCAATTTTATGGCAATAAATATGACAATCTGAGTGAAATAAATTAATATTTATAAAAATGTAAATTATCTACATTAACAGATCAGAAAATAGAATGTCTAAATGTCTCATCTTAGAAAAAGAATTTGAACAAACCTTTAACAAACTCCCTTGGATAATAATCCCCAGGGTCAGATGAGTTCATTGATGAATTCTACCAAACATTGAAAGAATAATTAATTCCAATGCTACACAAACTCTTTGGAAAAAAAATAAGCAAAGAAGTTTTACCAAATTCCTTTTATTACACAAATATGGTGGTGATACCTAAACCAGGGGGAGTCAAAACAGAGAAAGAAAATTACAATTCAATTTCCCTAATGAATATTGACGCAAACATTTTGAGCAAAATACTACAAAGCTATTACAGCAATATATCACAAAGTTTATGCACTATAGCCAGGTGGGATTTATGCCAGGAATGCAGGGTTGGTCCAATATGAGGAAAACTATCAACATAATTGACCATGTCAATAGTTAAAAAAAAATCCAATAGGTTATCTTGATAGATGCAGAAAAAAGCTTTCCACAAAACAGAGTACACATTCCTATTAAAAACACTAGAGAACACAGGAATAAAGGGGGCATTCCTTAAAATAATGAGCAGTGTCTATCTGAAACCCTCAGTAAGCATTATCTGTAATGAGGATAAGATAAAAGTCTAAGATCAAGGGTGAAGCAAGGATGCTCATTATCACCACTACTATTCAATATAATACCTGAAATGTTAGATATAGCAATAAAGGAAGGAAAAGAAATGGAAGAAATTAGAACAGGCAATGAGGAAACAAATGTTATCATTTTTTTCTTAATAGTATTTCTTTTTCCAATTACACAGAAAGATGGTTTTTAGCATTCGTTTTTGTAAGATTCTGAGTTCCAAGTATTTCTCCCTTCCTCTTTTCCTCCCTCTGATACCTCCCCCCCCAAGACAGCAAGAAATCACATACAGGTTGTACATGTACAAACATGTTAAATATATTTTCACATTAGTCACATTGTAAAGAAGAATCAGAACAAAAAGGGGAAACCACAAGAAAGAAAAACATAGTGAAAATAGTATGTTTCAATCTGCATTCAGACTCCATAGTTCATTCTCTGGATATGAATAGCATTTTCTATCACCAGACTTTTAGAATTCTCTTGGATCATTGCATTGCTGAGAAAGATTAAATCATTCACTATTGTTCATCTCCCAATGTTGCTGTTACCATGTACAATGTTCTCCTGGTTCTGCTCACTTCATTCAGAATCAGTTTATTTAAGTTTTTCCAGGTTTTTTCTGAAATATGTATCCTCATCATTTCCTATAGAACAATAGTATTCCATTGCATTCATGTACCACAACTTGTTCAGTCATTCCCCAGTTGATGGGCATCCTTTCAATTTTTAATTCTTTGCCACAACAAAACAAGCTGCTAAAAATATTTTTGTACATGTTAATCCTTTTCTTTTTTATGATCTCTGTGGAATACAGACCTAATAGTGGTATTGTTGGATCAGAAGGTATACACAATTTGACTGTCCTTTGGATTTAGTTCCAAATTGTTGGATCAGTTCACAACTCCACCAACAATGCGTTAGTGTTCCAATTTCCCCAAATATACTCCCACATTTATCATTTTCCTTTTCTGTCATATTAGCAATATATTAATCATATTAGGTGTGAAGTGGTACCTCAGATATGTTTTAATATTCATTTCTCTAATCAAAAGTTATTTAGAGCATTTCTTTTCATATGACTATTGATATAGCTTTAATTTCTTCATTTGAAAATGGTCTGGTCATATCTTTTAATGATTTTTCAATTGGGGAGTGACTTGTATTCTTAGAAATTTGAATCAATTCTCTCAGTATTTTAGAAATGAAGCCTTTATCAGAAACCCTAGCTGCAAAAATTATTTCTCAGCTTTCTGCTTTCTTTCCAAACTTGGTTGCATTTTTTAATTTGATGTAATCAAAATTATCCATTTTCCACTTCATAATGTTCTCTGTCTTTTGATTGGTCCTTGCTCTCCTAAATGTCTAAATCATGTACCCATTTGGACCTTGTCTTGGCGTAGGCTGTGAGATGTTGGTTTATGCCTAGTTTTTACCATACTATTTTCCAGTTTTTCCAGCAGTTTTTGTCAAATACTGAATTCTTATCCCAAAAACTGGACGCTCATCAAACTGTGGGTTCATCAAACAGTAGATTACTATAGTTATTTACTACTGTCTTGTGTACCTAATCCATTCTACTAACATACCACTTTATCTCTTAGCCAGTACCAAATAGCTTTGATTGTTGCTGCTTAATAATATAGTTTTAGATTTGGAATGGTTAAGCCATTTTCCTTTGAATTTTTTTTCATTAATTCCCTTGATATTCTTGACCTTTTATTATTCCAAATGAATTTTGTTACTATTTTTCTACTTTTATAAAATAGTTTCTTGATGGTTTGATTGGTCATGTGTTGAACAAGTAAATTAATTTAGGTAAAATTGTCATTTTTATTATTTTGACTAGACCTATCCATGAGCAATTGATATTTTCCCACATGTTTAGATCTCAATTTATTTGTGTGGATAGTGTTTTGTAATTGTATTCATGTAATTCCTGGATTTCTCTTGGCAGAAAGACTCTAAAATATTTTCTGTTGCCCATAATTATTTTATAAGGAACTTCTCTTTTAATCTTTTGCTGCTGGACTTTGTTGAAAATTTACAGAAATGTTGTTGATTTATGTGAGTTTATTTTATATTTCCTGCAACTTTGCTAAGGTTGTTAATGTATCACTCTTTACAGATGATATGATGCTATTCTTAGAGAATCCTAAGGAATCATTTAAAAAAATACTTTAAAAAATTGACAATAGTAAATTAATTTTTGAAACAGGAAAACAATTGGACACAAACTAGGTTTAGACCAGCATCTCACACTGTATGCCAAGGTGAGGTCAAAATGGGTGCATAATTTAAACATACAGGGTGTTACCATAAACAAATTAGAAGGGCAAGAAATAGTCTGTCTGTCAGATCTATGGGGAAAGGAAGAATTCATGACCAAACAAGAGACAGAAACTTTACAAAGTGTATAATACATAATTTTGATTATATTAAAATAAAAATACTTTTGTATAAACAAAACAGATGGAACCAAGATTAGAAGGAAAGCAGAAAGCTAGGAAGCAATCTTTACAACCAGTATCTCTCATAAAGGTTTCATTTCTCAAATATATAGAGAAAGGAATCAGATTTATAAGAATACAGTCCATTCCCCAATTGATAAATGGTCAAAGGATATGAGCAGGTAGTTTTCAGATAAAGAAATTAAAGCTATCTATAGGCATATGAAGAAATGTTCTAAATCATTTTTGATTAGAGAAATGCAAATTAAAACAGCTCTGAGAAACCACCTCACAACTATCAGATTGGATAATATGACAAAGGAAGAAAATGACAAATGTTGGAGAAGATGTAGGAAAGTTGGGACACTAATGTAGTATTAGCAGAGTTGTAAACTGATCCAACAATTCTGGGAAGCAATTTGGAATCATGCCCTAAGGGCAGCTAAACTTTGTGTCCCCTTTGATCTAGCAATACCACTACTAGGTCTGTATCCCAAAAATATCATAAAAAGGGGAAATGACCTACATGTACAAACATATTTACAATAGACCTTTTAGCAGTGGCAAAATACTGGAAATTGAGAGGATTCCCATCAACTGGGGAAGGGATAAACTAGCTGTCATACATGAAAGTAATGGAATACTATTGCACAGTAAGAAATGTTGAACAGGCAGATTTCAGAAAAAAAATCTGGAGAGACTTGTAAGAACTGATGCAAAGTGAAATGAGCAGAACCAGGAAAACATTGCACACAAAATCAGCAACGTTATATGATGATCAACAAAGAATGACTCAGTTCTTCTCTGAGCACAATGATCCAAAAAAAGTACACTCAGATAAAGAATGCAGTTCAAAGCATTTTTTTACTTACTTTATTCTTTTTTGTGATTTTTCCCCTTTTGTTCCATTTCTTTTTTCACAAATGTGACTAATGTAAAAATATGTTTTACATAATATCATATGTATAATCTAAATCAAATTGCCTACCATTTTTGGAAGAGGGGAAGGGAGGGAGGGATAAAATTTTGGAACTCAAAATCTTGTCAAAATGAATGCTAAGGAGAAGCTCTGGGAAGATGACAGAATAGGTCAGAAAATTTCAAGCTCTCTTGATTTTCTCACACAAAAGAGTTAAAATAGCACTATAAGGTGGTGGCAGAGCCAAGACGGTGGAGTAGGAGGACAGTCCTGCTCTAGCTCTACCCCCAAAGCCCATAAAATACCTGTAAAAAGTCTCTGAACAAATTCTAGAGCAGCAGAAGCCACAAAAAGACAGTGTGAAGCATATTTCCAGGCCAAGATGGCCTGGAAGACTGACAGGAAAGTTCTATCTCACCAGGCTCAGAGTGGAGTACAGACCAGCCTTGACCATGTACAGATGGAGCAGGCTTCAGGGCACAGAATCACAGAAAGTAGCTGTGGTTCTGAGATTTCTCAACCCACAAATGCCAAAGACAGCTTCAAAGGTCAGTGAGAAAGCTCTTTTACCTAAGTGAGAGGAAGAAGTAGGTCTGACCCAAGCCCCAGCCCCAGGGAAGCTGAAGTCATGGCAACAGTATCCCCTTTTAGAGCTCTCATTCTAAAGATCCTGGGGGAATCAAGTGGTTGATCTGAATATCAGATCTGAGTTGGTCCTGGGGTAAGGAGGAGCTCTGGCGTGGTGGAGCCAGTGGAGACTCTGGAGAGGGAACCCTACTCACAGATCCTGGGCAGGGCAGAAGAGTGCTTATTGTTGTTCACAGAGAAGAGCACAGGTCAAGAGAAAAGTAAACTCCTCTCCCTTGATTGTGCCACCTTGGAGGAACTGAGAACTTACAGGTCCCTAGAATATACCTTCTATTTCACAAAGGACTCAAAAGTCAAGTAACTGGCTGGGAAAATGACCAAAAAAGGAAAAAATATAAGGCTACAGAAGGTTAATTTCTTGGTGAAAAAGTATGCTCCTCCATTCTTTGAGTCAGGAAGAACAAAACACACCATCAGACAAAGACATCAAAGTTAAGGCTTCTACATTCAAACCTCCAAAAAAATATGCAATGGTCTCAGGCCATGGAAGAGCTCAAAAACGATTTTGAAAATCAAGTAAGAGAAATGGAGGGAAAATTGCGAAGAGAAATGAGAGTGATGTAAGAAAAGCATGAAAAACGAGTCAACAGCTTGCTAAATGAGATCCAAAGAAATGCTTTAACTAAATGCTTTAACTAAAACTAAAATGCTAAAACCACCTTTAAAAATAGACTAACCCAAAAGGAAAAAGAAGTCCAAAATGCCAATGAGGAGAAGAATACTTTAAAAAGCAATGGAAAAGGAAGTTCAAAAGCTCCCTGAAGAAAACAGTTCTTTAAAAGTTAGAATAGAGCAGAGGGAAGCTAATGACTTTATGAGAAACCAAGAAATTATAAAACAAAATCAAAAGAATGAAAAAATAGAAGACAGTGTGAAATATTTCATTGGAAAACTGACCTGGAAAATAGATCCAGGAGAGAAAATTTAAAAATTATTGGTCCACCTGAAAGCCATGATGAAACAAAGAGCCTAGACATCATCTTTCAAGAAATTATCAAGGAAAATTGCCCTCATATTCTAGAACCAGAGGGTAAAATAGAAATGGAAAGAATTCGCCAATCACCTCCTGAAAGAGATCCCCAAAGGAAAACTCACAGGAATATTGTAGTCCAATTCCAGAGTTCTCAGGTCAAGGAGAAAATATTGAAAGTAGCCAGAAAAAAACAATTCAAGTATTTTGAAAATACAATCAGGATAACACAGGATTTTGCAGCTTCCACACTAAGGGATCAAAGGGCTTGGAATGTGATATTCTAGAGGTCAAAAGAGATAAGATTAAAACCAAGAATCACCTACGCATCAAAACTGAATATAGTACTTCAGGGGAAAAAATGGAATTTCAATGAAATAGAGAACTTCAAAGTATTCTTATTGAAAAGACCAGAGCTGAATAGAAAATTTGACTTTCAAATGCAAGAATCAGGAGAAATATGGAAAGGTAAACAGGAAAGAGAAGCCTTAAGAAACTCATTAAAGTTGAATTTTTTACATTCCTACATGGAAAGATATTATTTGTAACTCATGAAACCATTTTCAGTATTAGGGTAGTTAAAGGGAATACGTGTGTGTGTGTGTGTGTGTGTGTGTGTGTGTGTGTGTGCATACGTATACGTATATATATGTATGTATAGGTGAGTATGGATATATATGCATGTGTATATTATTTATATGTAGGTATGTATATGTACATGGGTGTATGTGTGTGTTTATATACATGTATAATATATATATGTGTGTACATTATATATATTATATATATATATAATATATATATATATATATATATATATATATATATATATATATACACACACACACATAGAAGGCACAGGGTGAGTTGAATATGAAGGGAGAATATCTAAAAAAAATTTACTGTTGAAAAGAATGTACTAGGCATAGGGGAAGGGAGAGGTAGAATGTAGCAAATCACCTCACATAAAAGAGGTGAAGAAAGAGTTTTTACAATGGAGGAGAAGAGGGGATGAGATGAAAGGAAATAATTGAGCCTTACTTGTTGGATTTTGTTTAAGAAGGGAATAACACATTCTCAAATGGATATAGAAATCTATTTTACCCTACAGGAAAACAAGGGAAGGGGATAGGAGAGGGAAGATAATAGAAGGCACAGCACATTAGGGAAAGGGATAACCAGAGGCAAACACTATTGTGGAAGGACAGGTCAAAGGAGAGAATGGAATAAATGAAAGGCAGAATAGGGCAGAATAATATAACTATTATAGAGGCACTTCATATTGTTACACGTGTATGACCTATATTGAATTGCTTGTTTTCTCAATGTGGGTGGGTGGGGAGGGAGTGAGAGAATATGGAACTCAAAGCTTTAAGAATGAATACTAAAAATTGTTTTAGCATGAGACTGGAAATTAAGCTATACAGGCAATGTAGTATAGAAATCTATTCTACCCTACAAGAAAATAGAGGGGAAGGGAGATGGAAGAAGGGTGGCTAATAGAAGGCAGGACAGACTAGAGGGAGGGGGTGCATGGGAGGCATGCTGGGTGGAGGGTGGGGAGAAATGGGGAGAAATTTTTTAATTCAAATTCCTGTGGAAGTGAATGTTAACTGAAAATAAGTAAATTATATATTTTTTAAAAAGAGAAAGCTGGGGGAAAGTAACAATTTACAGGGAAAAAGAAGTGACAGTTTAGACCTATGGCACTGTTTGGGTAAGATCAAAGGAGGTTGTAAGATGAACAGATGAAAGGGGTTTTCAATAAATATGCTTGCTATGATCATGAAAGGCAAACTAGCACATTGATGGATTTCTTAGGAAATGAGACAATCAAGGCATATTGATAAAGGACCATAAAAAAAGAGGAGAAGAGTTTGGAGCTCATCCCAATAGGAAAATACAGTAGAAAATGGTGCTGATGCATAAACCAGGGAGAGCAAAAACAAACAAAGAAAATTATAGAACAATTTCCTTAATGAAAATTTATGAAAAAAAATTTAAATAAAATACTAGCAAAGAGACAGTAGCAATATACCACAAAGATCATATACTATGACCAGGTAGAATTTATGCCAGGAGGCAGGGCTGGTTCAACATGAGGAAAACTATCAGCATTGTTGACCACATCAAGAACAAGACCAAGAGAAATCATATGATTATCTCAAAATATGCAAAAAAAGCCTTAGACAAAATATGGCACCCATTCCTATTGAAAACACTAGAGTGTACAAGAATAAATGGAGCTTACCCTGAAATGATAAGTACTATTTTTCTAAAACCATCAGCAAGCATTATCTGTAATAAGAATAAACTAGAAGCCTTCCCAATACAATCAAGAGTGAAGCAAAAATGTCCATCATCACATCTATTATTTAATATTGTACTAGCAATGTTAGTTATAGAATTAAGAGAAGAAAATGAAATGAAAGGAATTAGCATAGGGAATAAGGAAGCAAAACTATCACCCTTCACAAATGATACTACTTAGAAAATCCTACAGAATCAACTGAAAAAATTACTTGATATTATTATGAAGTTTAGCAAAGTTGCAAGATAACTCAGGTAAATCATCAGCATTTCTATATGTTATAAACAAAATCCAGCAACAACAAATAGAAAGAGAAATTTTATTTAAAATAATTGTAGACAATATAAAATACTTGGGAGTCTACCGGCTAAGACAAACCAAGGAAATATGCGAACACAAGTATAAAACAATTTTTTCACACAAATAAAGTTAGAGCTAAACAATTGGAAAAATATTAATTGCTCATGAATAGGCTAAGTCAATAATGACAATTATACCTAAATTGGTCTCTTTATTCAGTGTACTTCCAAGCAAACTATCAAAAATTATTTTATCAAAGTAGAAAAAATAATAACAAATTTTATCTGAAAGAACAAAAGCTCAAGGATATCAAGGAAATCAAAGAAAAAGTGCAAAAAACAGGTGGTCTAGTCTTACTAGATTTCAAGCTATATTATAAAGTTGTAATTACCAAAACAATTTGATTCTGATTAAGAAATAGAGTAGTGGATCAGTGGAATAGAATAGGTACAAACCACATTGTAATAAATGGTCATAGTAATCTAGTATATGATAAATCCAAAGATCCAAGTTTTTGGAACAAAAACTCATTATTTGACAAAGACTCCTGGGAAAACTGGAAAACAGTATGACAGAAACTAGGTATAGACCAAAAACTCACATCATCTACCAAGATATGGTCAAAATGGGCACATGATTTACACTATTTAGGGAGTGATACCAAAGCAAATTAAGAAAGCATGAAATTGTTTATCTGTCAGATTTATGGACAAGAGAAGAACTTAGAACTAAAGGTGATATAAAGAGCATAAAAAAATATAAAATGTATAATTTTGGTTATATGAAATTAAAGTTTTTGTGTAAACAAAGACAATGTAACCAAAATTATAAGGAAAGCAGAAAACTGGGGGAAATTTTTTTTGTAACAAGTGTCTCTGATAAAGACCTCATTTCTCAAATACATACAGAACTAAATCAAATTCATAGAAATAAGAGCCATTCTTCAGTTGATAAGTGATCAAAGGCCATGAACAGATAGTTTTCAGACAAAGAAATCAAAGCTCTCTATAGCCATATGAAAAAATTCTCTAAATTATTATTGATTAGAGGAATGCAAATCAAAACAATTCTGAGGTATTACCTCACACCTATCAGGTTGACAAAAAAGAAAAATACTTGGGGTTGGAGGGGATGTGGGAAAACTGGGACACTAATGTACTGTTGGTGGAGTTGTGAACTGATCCAACCATACAGGAGAGCTATTTGGAACTATATTCAATGGGCTATAAAATTATGTATACCCTTTGATCCAGAAATACTACTGGTAGAACTATATCCCAAAGACATTCAAAAAAAGAGAAAAGGACCTATTTATACAAAAATATTTGTAGCAGATCTTTTTAATGGTCACTAAGAATTAGAAATTAAAGGGATGCCTATCAACTGGGAAGTGGCTAACAAGCTGTGGTATATGATTGTAATGGAATATTATTGTGCTATAAGAAATGACAAGGAGGAGGATTTCAGAAAAACCTGGTGATACGTACATGAAGTGATTCATAGTGAAGTCAACAGAACTATGAGAGCACTGTACATAATAACATCAATATTGTTTGATGAAGAATTGAGAATGACTTAGCCATTCTTAGCAATACAATGATACCAGGCAATCCCAAAGGACTAATGATGAAGCATACTATCCCCTTCCAGAGAAGGAACTGATACTGATTGAATACAAATTGAAGTCTGCTATTTTCAATTTATTTCTTTCACTTTTTCTTTTATTTGAGTCTTTTTATATAAAATGACTAATATGGAAATGTTTTATATAATTGCACATGGACAACTTCTATCTAATTGTTTACCATCTCAGGAAAGGGGTAGAGAAGGAAAGATAGAATTTGGAACTCTAAACTTTACATAAAAATGTTTTAAAAAGTAAAAAAAAAAAAAAAAGAATGTTATCCTGAAGCATTAGAACAAGGGGCAAAGTAGAAATAGAAAAAAAAATCCATCAATCACCACTTGAAAGAGATACTATGAGGAAAACTCATAGGAATATCATAGTCAAATTCCAAAACCCCCAGCTCAAGGATAAAATATTAAAAGCATCAAGATTAAAACAATTTAAATATGGTGGTACCACAATTAGATTCACACAGGTCCTAGGCAGCAGAGCCCTTAAAGGACTGCAGGTCTTAGAGCATAATATATTGGCCAAAAATATCATACCCTGCAAAGTTTAGTATTATTCTAAATGAAAAAAGTGGACATTTGATAAACTCTCAGACTTTCAAGACTTTGTTAAAAAAAATCCTGACCTTTATAGGAGATTTAACATACAAGAACCAAGAGAAATATAAGGTATATATCAAAAACTGACTATGAGGGATTCATAAGTACAGTTTGTTATAATGTAAAACATATGCCTAAGATTCTTATTAATAATTGGGTAGCTCATAAGTAAGATTGGGGAAAATCCAAGTAGGAAATAATTTAAAAAGTAAAACCATTTAGGAACAGCTAGAAAGTAATTATTTTATGCAAATGTGGTACAGGAGGAAGAATTGATGCAAAGGAATTAGATGTGGGGGAAGAAAGCTGATAGTTCTAGTAAACTACTTTCATTGGGAATAGATTTAAGAAGGAACAATACATATATACATATATATATATATATATATATATATATATATATATATATATATATATATATATATATATATACATATATTTAGAAGAGTATAAAAGTCTAAATTCAGAAGAAATAAAGGGGCATAGGAAATGGAGAGAGGACAAGAGTGTGATCTTTAGAGAGGAGGGGGATGGAAAAGGTAAAAGGGATATTAGAAGAGTGTTTAGATTTATGAGAAGGGAGGATAGGGGAGCGATCCTGGGAGGGGGTAGTCAAGTAATAGGAGAGAAAAGTAGTGGTTAGAAGTAAAGTAGAGGAGGCAGGAGGGATAAGAAACAAGAGATTTACACAAACATAAAAAACAAAGATCAGGAGTAGAATATGTTTGGGAATATATATGTCTATATGTGCATGTATATATGCATATGTGTAATATATACATATATATATAGCTATAAAGAAACATATCTAAACTTTATTGTAGATTTCTAGGGGTGGGGAGGGGACAAAAAGAATGAAGTAAGAAAGTACACAGCAGAGAGCAAAAGAACTCACAAGGAAGCAAAATGGACAATTTTCCACACAAGTATTATTTATCACACAGGCTTTCTTGAAATGCAAAATTATTGTTCCATAATTTGAGTCCTCTCTTAAGTTCTGCTATGCACATGATATGTTTCATTTTCTTTTTAACTTTGTATTTGTTACAATATTTAAGTTTATGATATGTTTTTGGTTCTTTTCTATATTCCTTATTTATGTTCTGGTGTTTGTGTCTAAAATGAAATTTTTACAAAATGAATGCTAAAATTGTTTTGAAATATAATTGGAGAAAAAAATAAAGTATTATTAAAAATGCAGGCCTCCTCAATCCAGAGAATTAGATCACACTGCCTATTCCCCTTCAGATTTTTTAACAAGAATATCATAGAGAAAAAGATCGAAAAGTCAATCATCGAAGCTCTAAAGAAATTCCAGTAAACAAGATAATCAAATTGGAGAAAAACACAATTTTTCCCTCAAATACTTCATTCACTTAATGAATGTTTCATTAAAGTACCTACTATATTTAAGATACCATGCTAGGGATTTCAGTCAGGCAAAAATCAATGAACCATGATTATTTGTTGCCTAGAATTCTTAAATACCCCCTCTCTTTCCTTCTTTCCAATTCCTCCCCTTCTATCTGTGTCCATCCTCCAAGATCCAAGTCAAATGCCACTTCTTTCCTTAACTTTTCTCTTATTTTCAGTCAAACCCTATCTCCTTATTGGAAATAATAGACAATAGACAGATAGACCCTATCAAGATCTCTCACTCCCCTGAACCTTGACAATACTTCTAGTCTTGAGAAAAGGAAGCAGGATGACCTCAGGCCTAAAATGAGATGATAAGTACAGGTGAGTTATTAAGGTTCTGAAGAAAATGAAAAAGTTTTCAATGGTTACAAGAGGGAATGTGACAGGGAGTTGATGAGGATATGATGATAAAGGAACATCCAAACAGTAACGAGACCACCTAAGGTTTATATAACATGGATTTCTCATGAATTCAATTAATAAAGTTTTCTGTTTGTTTCCAAATGATAACTGGCAACTTGGAAGTATAAATGGGGAGCATGGTTGGTAGGGAAGGCTTACTCAGTTGGGGATTAACAAGATAGACATGATGGAAGGTCAAGGTGGCAAGTGATTCTAAGATGCTAGCAAAAGCATCATTGAAATGACAGAGCCTAGAGTTCATCCCATGGAGAGAAAAGAGTAGCTAAAAGAATAGTTATCTGCCTTTCATGGCTCCAATATTCTCCCTGAAAAGGCCCTTAAACAAGGCTTAAACCCCTAGGGTGTCCTGTAGCAGACTCAATATATATACATATGGAGGGGGGGGTCAGCGTCATTCATGCTGAAATTTATCTCCATCTCATATTGCCATTCCTTCCTGACTTCCTAAATTCACATCTGGTAGCCAGGTGAAATCAGATGTTAAGCAAGTTTATGTCACTTTTACCCACTTGCCAAGATATGCATTACGGAAGGGTGTTGAGGAGAAGCAATCACCTAGGCAACTAGGGGACAGCATCCATTGGGGATACCTCTCTGATGGGTAACACATGGAAAAGACAACTGGAGAATGTCATCTTCAGGAAATCTTTAAGGAGTCATGGTATATAGCTTGATATAGTGGGCAACGAACCTACCTGGAAGCCACAAGTCTCTGATTCCTTTGTTGGTTTTGCCATTACTACCTGTATAGCCTTAATTTCTTCCACTTCTCTTAAATTCCCACCATTTTTGTTTTTTATCACATCCATTTTCTGCATGAAATTTTCTCTTGATAACTCTAATTTTCTTGAAGAGATCCTTTGTCTTTCCCATTGTATTGTTTTCTTTTATTTCTTTGCATTGCTCATTTAAGAAAACCTTCGTATCACTCCTTGCAGTTCTCTGGAATATTGCATTCCATTGGATATATCTTTCCCTTTCTCCTTTAAGTTTCATTTTTCTTCTTACCTCAGCTATTTGTGAAGTCTCTTCAGACAGCTATTTTGTTTTTTTCTTCTTTTTCTTTGAAATGTTTTCTGTTACTACCATCTGTACAATATTGTGAACTTTTATCCATAGTTCTTTAGGCATGCTATCTACCAGATTTAATTCCTTAAATCTATTCATCATCTCCACTTCATATTCTAGGTCATACCTATATTGTCCGATGGTTTTCTCTACTTTCTTCAATTTAAGCCTGAATTTTACAATAAAGAGCTTATGATCTGAGCCACGATAAGTTCTAGGTCTTATTTTAACTGGTTGTATAGAGCTTCTCTGCCATTGGCAGCAAAGTATATAATCAATCTTATTTCCATATGACCATTGATGTCAATGTATAGAGTCTCCTTGCAGGTTGTTGAAAACAGTTTTTGCTATTACCAGTGAATTATCTTGACAAAACTTTTTCAGTTTTTTTTCTTCTGTCTTTAAATTGTGGTGCTGGAAAAGACTTTTAAGAGTGCCTTGGACAGCAAGGAAATCCAATCAATGAATATTTAAAGAAATTCATTCAGGCTACTCGCTAGAAGGTCAAATACTGAAGCTGAAGCTCAAGTACTTTGGCCATAGAGTGAGAAGATGGGCCTAATTGGAAAAGATCCCGATGTTGGAAAAGGGGACCAGCATAAGATAAGATGAATGAATAGTGTCTTGTAAAAAATGAACATGAATTTTGACGGACTTCAGGAGGTAGTGGAAAGTAGGAGGGTCTGGCATTCTATGGTCTGTGGGGTCACAAAGAGTCAGATACTACTGAACTACAACAAACCTGTTGTAAACCTTGGGTGACTTGGGTGAATTTTTTCTGGGCCTCAGCTTGCTCATTTATAAAAGTAAGTAGTTGAGGAAAGAAATCCAGTTGGAGGTTTCAGATGATGAAGAGTCATCTAAAAGGGTGTATAGCACAAGAGAGGAACAAAAGGTCTAGTCCCCTTTCTATTCCCTGGCCTTCTAAGTGCAGGTAAATGTACTGAAATACTCTGAAAATTACCTTTTAATACATTGATGGATGCATGATCTTACCTGTCTAGGTACTTGAACAGATCAAAATGCATCCTGATTCTCACTTTCTATAGTCATTACCATAAAAATCAACTCAGTAAGCTAGAGGCCTTCTTATGATTTATTCACTACTCAATACTGTTAATTATCCTCCACTCTTATTGCACATTCAGTTCCATTGCCCCTACTTCTCTGGTCATATAATGTTCTGTTTGATGCTATCTTTTCTAACACTTTCTGTGTACCAGTCTTCCTTGTAACATGATGCAGTCTGCTTACAACCACCAAAGTTATTCTGATAGTTTTTTTTACCCAAACCTTGATTCTAAGTTATCACCCTGATAAGGTTATGGCCTTAATGCAGGAAAACAGAGGAAGCCTGGAAACAGGTGAAGACCATGTGGGCCTTCTGGACTGACCCTCTTCTGGTTGCTTTTAATCTCACCTTCCTGGTTTCCCCACCAGGTCCCAGAATCCCCTTCCCCTCCAGATGTAGAGCCCTATCTCTCCTGAGCTCATTAAATCTGTAGGGCTCAATTGCCTTCTCTGACAACTTGCTCCACATGTTTATTACCTTTTGTGAGATGCACTCACCATATGAACAAGTCACTGAGTGATTTCCAGGCTCCTTGAGAGGCCACACATCTTGAAGTGCTATAAAATCCCATATCCTTAAGTTGGCAGGACCCTTGAAAGGTCATCTCTGCTATCCTCCTGCCTCCAGCAGGGAGGTGTCAGAAATCCAGAATGTTAAAGCTGGACATGAGATTAGAATTTATCTAGTCCAGGGGTTCTCAAACTTTTTTGTATGTCAAAGACACTATTGGCAATCTGGTAGAGCCTAGGGACCCTTCCTTGGAATGAGATTTTTAAATGCATAAAAGGAAATACATAGGATTACAAAAAAAATCAGTTACATTGAAATGCAGTTATCAAAGGTTTTTGTTTTGTTTTGGAAGGTTTTTTTAAAAAGTTTACAGACCCCCAAGTTAAGATACCCTTTCATGGTACAAACATGGAAACCTAGAAAGAAAAAGGGCCCTGCCTTAGATCACAAAAAGCCGAGGGAGAATTTGAACCTAGTTTGGTCTCTAAATTTGAAGTTATTTCCTTCATATTCATATACCACTAGCACATATATACAAATTCCTCTAACTGTTCTGAAAGATTTCTAAGTAAACAGATTCCAGTCTCTTCACTCCCTTCCTCCTTTACCTCTCCCTCTCCAATATATACATAGATATAGATACGAATATGCATATACATACACATACAGATATACAAATATATGCATATATGTATGCATCTGTGTGTATGTATATGTATCTGCATATGTGTGTTGATTGCTGTGCTTTGTTCTCAAACAGGATTAAAAGGTCATCGTGTATTGGGCTCAAGGAGTAGGGCTGGCTGATCAGATCAGTATAAGCTCTGAATGCTCTACCATAGTGGGGACACAAAGAGTCCACCTGAATATTTGGATATATGTCTATATATGCATATACATTTACACACATGCACATGTGTGTATATTTAATATTATCTATTATATAAAATATCACCTGTTTTATCTAAGATAAAATCTGTTTTATGCAATATATACATTATCTTTTTATCTAACAAATGTTTTTATAATAATCATTTTAGAGTCAGGAGGGACTTTAAAGGCCTTCCAATCCCATCTCTTCATTGTATGGATGAGGAGCTGAGGTTCAGTGAGGTAAGAGGATCTATCACAAGCAGTAAATAGCTCAGACTGGAGCATATCTGTGAAACAGAAAGTCACTCATTGGATTAAAAGCATCATAAAGACCAGATGATGCCCTAAAACTCAACTCACAACCAGGGGCAAGTTTGGGTTACACATATTGAGAGAAGACCCAGGCCTTCTCTTCCTCTGCTCATGAGATTCAGTACTGGATAGGACCTTTGAGGTCCTTTTGTCCTTGCTGAATAGGTGCAAACTACGATGACATTTTCTGTGTTTCTCGTTCATTGCACTTGTCTTTTATCTTCCCTTCCCTTTTCCTTTTGATATTTTCCATTTCTCCACTTCCAATTATATTTTTTTAATCAGAAACCATTTTCTCCATGGACAGTTACCTAAGCTTCACCCTCCCTCCCCTCTGCCAGGGTGTCAGTGACCTCTCTCCTGTTAAATTTCTCCTTTCATTTTACCGAGATCTTTGTACTTAGTACATCCTCCCTTATATCATAGCTACTTATGTGGGTTGTTTTCTCCCATTAGATAGCCAGCTTCCTGAGCTCAGGGCCCCAATTGATCTATGCTTAAATCCCCACAGCCCAAGCACAATGCCTTGTACATAACAAATGCTTAATAAGGATTTGTTAAATGGCATTGGATCTTTCTTTAGGGTGTGACTTTAAACAGTTCTCACCTCTCTGAGTCATGTTTTCCAGATCTATAAATGATGTGATAAGATTAGATGATCTCCAAAGCATAATAGTTGGATCTATTTAGATTAGTCTAAATATATATTAATATATATATTTATATCCAACTCTTATGCCTTTGGGCAAGTCACTTAATTCTGTTTGCTTCAGTTCCTCATGTGTAAAGTGAGCTGAAGAAGAAAATGGCAAGCCACCCCAGTATCTTTGCCAAGAAATCCTAAATAGGCTCACAAAGAGTCAAACACGCTGGAAAATGAAACAACAAAAATAATAGCTCTGCCTTTACCTCCCTTTTCTACTCACTGCAAATCAGGAAGGTCAGCAAGTCAACAAGCATTTATTAAGTACCTACTATGTGTCAGGAATTGTGTTAAGAATTGGGTATATTAAAAAAGGGTAAAAAACAAAACAATCTCTGCTCTCAAGAAGCTCATAGTCTAATGGGGGAGACAATATGTGAACAATTATCTAAAAGCAAAATGTGTGTGTAAGTGAATTTAAATTTATGCATGCATTTACATTTTAATAATATACATAGGCACATTTACATAGATGGTGTGTGTATATTATATATGCAAACATTTACTATATAGCAGAGAGTTTAATTGACATTATTAACATAAATGATAGTGCTGAAAGGAGAAATGAAGAAAATATTAATAATTCAGATTAAACTTAAAAGTGTGTTATGTGTATTTTGGTGGAGTAGGAGTGGGGAGAGCTGGTTGTTAAACATTTACCAACATACCCAGGAGGACCTTAAAAGGTTTCTTGCAGAAGATGGGATTTTGTTATTTGTTGCAGTTCATCCTTGGTTCTCCACTGAGAACCGATGACATCAGGAGGAGGATGTCTGGACTTCAAATGAATTAGATCTAAGTGAAGCGGAGCAGTGCAAAGTCATTCACCTCACTCTCTCCTCCAGAGTCATTGGAGTCCAGCGGCAAGACATAGGGCAGGATGACTGGTGATTCGACCTGGGACCTGAAGGAGCCAGGAGGCAGAAATGTGAAGGGAAAACAATCCAGGCATGGGGGACAGCCAAGCCAGTGAAAATGTCTAGAGTTGAGAGATGGAGTGTCTTATGTGAGATGCAGTGAAGAGGCCAGAGTAATTGGATGGTAGAGCGTGTGGAAAGCAGGAAGACTGAGGAAAGTAGGAAGGGGCTAGGTTATGAAAGGAGGTCATGAAGAAAAGATTGTCAAGGTTGGGAGAGAGAGTTCTCATGAACCTTTCCCCATTTCTCACACCATTCCAACAAATAGAGAGCAAGGGGTATGCATGTGTGAGAAAGAAATAGCTAAAGGAGAACCAAAGGACTCTAAAGTTGGAAAGGAAGCTGGTGAGAGTCCAGCTGGACTCCCTCATTTTGCTGATGGGAGGACCTGAGACCCAAAGACACGAAATGCTAGGATTCAAATACCATGCCTTCTGACTTCTGATCCATCAATACTTTTACCTTACTAAAAACAACTTCCTCTGAGGATATCCTTTTCATGTATAAGTTGGAAGACTCTAGGAGACAGGACTTGGGAGACAAGAAAATAATCAAGTTCAAACCTCTCACTTTGCAGTTGGAGAGCCTGAGCACTAAGGTGATGGATTGACCTGTTCAAGGTCACACAGATAGGATCCGAGCTGGAATAATAACAGTATTTGTTGGTATTATTTTATCTTCAAACAACACTGGGAGCCAAGGGCTATTATTACTCCCCCACTTTACAGATAAGGTAACCGAGGCAGAGAGTTACCACCCAACATTACACAGCTAGGAAGTATCTGAATCTGGATTTGAACTCAGATTCTTCTGACTCCAGGTCTAACCCGCAATTCAACGTGCCACCTACCTGCTGACTAGATCGTAGAAGATTTTATGATTGGTTTCCATTTGACTAGATTGCCTTTCCTATAATGCACTGGCTTTGGGTCATAGAATACAGGTCCAAATTCCAGCCTTGCACTAACAACCTGAGGAACTCATTGATCCTTGCCAGAAGTATTTCCTCTTGCCCCTGAACCAGACTGCCTTTAATGTCCCTCATTCTAAAAGTCCATGCTCCTATGAACCAAGGTTTCAGTTGGCACCAACTAAGTCTCGGTGTTCTTTCCTGTCTCTCCTTCCCCCATATTCACAGTACCTGCTTTTGCTACCTGATTGATCAGGTTCCACAATCTAGACTTGAAGTGCTAAGCTCCTCCCTTCATTGAAATCCTGCTCTTTAAAGCCAGAATTGAAATGAATCTGATGAACCAGTAGTCTCAAACTCATGTACAAAACAGGGGCCATTAAACCATACATAAGGGTGCAGATTGACTTAGAAAACCACATATTAACGTTATCTATCTTCATTGTATTTTTATTTACTTTATTAAATATTTCCTAATTACATTTTTCTTTTTCTGACCAGCAGTCAAGTGTTTGATAAATGATCTTCATCAAAGGTGTGAATGACTAATAAAGACTTATTGTGGTACCCATCCTGAAGATCTTTGCCTTTTGTAGGGGATAATTCCTTCAGTCAAATACATGAATCATGCATAGTAAAATTTCATTCCCTTTTAGTTAGCACAAGCAGAGAGAAGAAGAGATTTTAAAGTGCAGTGGGGAGACCTCATTTGAAACACCTTGGATTACGTTACATTGACCCCACCTTAAGTATCATTTCCAATCTCCTTTTGCCTTAGGAAAAGTAGCAGAAAGAAGAGAAGGCATGTTAACTGAATTGGATGCTTATGGTAGTATTATTTTGATCTGTAACTAGTACAGGGCAAAAAGAGCTTTTCCTCTAGGGTAATTATATGGGCAAGGTGGGGAGGGAAGGAATAGGCTTCATTTCTATCCAGAAAGCCACACATCACATAGTCCTCAAGTGGTAGGTGATTCAAATGTCCTTGACCAAACATTCCGGGGGACCGTGGCCCTTCTGCTCCTCACTGAGCCTGCCTTCTCTTATATCTCCCTGCTGGACTGAAGAGTAGACCTTCTAGAGGACAGGTTGCTCCTCTCTCATTTAGACTGCACCTATGACCATCAGCCTGTCCTTGCCTCCCACTACTGCAACTACATTTTCACCAACTACAATCTTGGCCAGTTATGGTTCTGCTAGTAGCTGATGTCACCCGAAATTGATTGAATATCCTAAAACTGTCATATGAAAATTGTCAGAAGTCATGGAGAACCATTGTTCCATCCTGGCTGGCCAGTTTCTATAGCATGAGGGTAACCTGCCGGATGGAATGGGAACTCTCTGCACAGGCCTTTCTGAAAAATCTGCTTGGGGGAAGGGAAGGGAGAGGCCTAATCTGCTTAAGGCCACACAGAGTGTAAGCAACAAAGCCAAGATTCAAACACAAGTGTCAAAGAAGAGCTTCCTTTCCTAAGATTACAGAAAGAAATGGGAGAGATGGCACTGGAGATCAAAGCATCTGTGAACTGAACCTTGGCAATGGTGTCTAATTGAAGAAACATTTATTAAGTGGCAAATGTACACAGTGTTAGTTACCAGGGAAGGAATAAAACAGAATTAAGACCTGCTCCCTTTCATGACAGAAATTATCATCTAATAAGAGAGTAAAGCACAAGGTAAGGACCCTGGTCCATGTCAAAAAAGAAAATATGACAGAGAGGAAATTCAGAGGATCTGGATTAAAAACCTGTCTTTGACACTTTCTGCCCATGTGACCCTGGACACATCATTTAGTCTCCCTGAGTCCTCAGTTTCCCCATTTGTAAAAATCAGTTTCCCCATTGGACTCAGAGGTCTCTTCTAGCCCTCAATTTATGATCCTAAGATACAAATACTAGATTTCACCTCAGAAGCTCTGAGTTCAAATCTCAACCTGATACTTACAATTGTCTGTGTGTTTGGATGTATCACCTGTCTTTTGGTCTCCAGTTTTCTCAGGGGATTTGACCAGATGACCCCTAAGATCCCCTCTAGATGTAAATATTAATACATAATATGTGATAAGTGTCTAAGAGGGGCTATAATAATATGCTGTGCTAGAAGTCTGACCCACAATGTAGGCTGGGCAAGGTTCATTTTCTCAGTTACCCTATAGATCAGGCCAAGCTTCAGGGCCAGATATTTCCAGGATGGGCTGTCATGGGTCTTTGTGACCCAGAGAAGAAAGACAGGCAGGGTAGGGTGCTCAGACCTGAGACACTGTGGATGGGAAGGATTTCAAGTAGATCACAGATAGTCTGATTAGTTCAGCTGATTAGGTCAGAGCCTAGTGCTAATGAGCCTTAGGTCAGTCGTTCCACCCTCTCCCCTTCTGGCGGGGCACGGAGATCACTCTATTCTGGGTGGCCACAAACAGTACCCTGTTCATCTTATAAAAAGTTTGTCATTGGCCCCAACCAGGACCCAGTGAGATCATAGGATGGAGAGCTGGCAGGGACCAGAGACATCATTTAATCTCAGAAAACCAAAGCCCAAAGAAGTGAAATGACTTACCTACAGCCACACAGAGAGTAATTAACAGATACAAAATTTTCTAACCCTTCTCTTCCTTGGCTTTGCTACATCCACCACACTGAAAAAATGAGGATGGTTCAGTGCAAACTCAACCCCATTACCAGAAAAACAACTCAGAGCCTAAATTGGTCACAATGCTTGGTCAGTAGGAACACCTCCAGGTTAAAGATCAGCACACCAAAAGTGAACCCACTCTCAGGCTTTCCTTCTGATTCCTGGTACTCCATAAGCCTGGAACATCTTGTAACAACAACCTTGGAAGCTGTTAGGAGTCCCTTGTCCTAGTAATTCTATAACAAGCTAGCTAGGACTTGTTGATTGCCAGTTGCTAGCCACTTTGATGGTTTCAGCATCCTCTTGCTCAGATATTCCAATATTGGATATTTCCATGATTCCAACTTCCCACATTTTCTCCCTTCACTACCACATTATGAGATCCAATGCCTGCTCCAGTACCTTGCCCAGAACTCTAACAGCTGAGGGTGAGCAGTATGTCCTCATTCAGAGCCAAGTTGTTTTTCTTGTTTGTGTACTTGCTTTTGGAAATGCTGGAAAGATCCATTTGCATGATTTGAGAAACAAGTAGGTAAGAAGCATAGTGAAAAAAAATACTGACCCGGGAGTCAGAAAACCTGCATTCTTGTCCCAATTCTGTTATATGCTATGTGGACTCTTAGACAAATCACCTCCTGATCTGGGTCCATTTTCTCCTTTCTTAGAGGAGATAGTTGAACTAAGTGATCTCTGAAATCTCTTCCTGTTTTCACATTCTATGACTGTAAAGCAACAGTTCTTAAATTTTAATTGTATCATGGAAACAAAATCCTTTCAGTTCTGGTGAAGCATTTTGACTCCTGTCAGAAACATATTTTTAAATGCATTAAGTACAATACATAGGATTGCAAAAGAAATCAATCTTATCAAAATATAGAACTTGATTTTCCCCACATCCAAACTCATGGAGTCCCTTCATATTCATTCTATATATAAACCCCAGTGGAGATTCAGAAATCTTGATTATATTATGAAGAATAGTTTTATAGTAAACTTTCCAGGATTTACATGTCCACATGATTTCAATTAAATTTAATGGATATTTGTTAAATATCTACTGTGTGCCACGGATAGACAAAAATGAAAACAATCCCTCTCCTGAAGGAGTTTATATTCTACAAATGGTTATTTTCAGCTAGGTGGTCCAGTGAAGACTTTGAGTAAAGGAACTGAGTTTGAGTCCTACCTCAGACATTTCCTTATTATGTGACCCTGGGCAGGTTATATAAATGCAATCTGCCTCAGTTTCCTTAACTGCAAAGTAGGGATAAAATTAGCACCAGGTCCCAGGGTTCTTGCCAGAATAAAATGAGACATTATTTGTAAAGAATTATCCAAACCTTAAAATCTTATATAAATGCCACTTATTATCATTTCCCTTCAAATCACAGTATTTCAATAATTCTGCTATTGCCAAAGACATTTAATAAATTATTTTAACTTTCTTTTGAATATCCTTAATGGTCGTAAGATTGACTGAAAGGGGCCAATTATACAAGGTCTTGCTGCCTTTGTTGATTTCAAAAGAGTCCTTGATTAGTAAAGCAAAAGACAGATTCATGTATATGCTAAGACCCTGCAAAATCCCCTGCTGCCTTTGAGATAGTTTGTTCAAGTGCCCTCTCTACTTAACCACTCCAAGTAAAAGGTAAAAGAGAAAATGGCTCCATCAAGTTATTTTCCATTGACATGAAAAATACCTTGAACAGATAAATTGAAAATCCTAATGATGACAAAGCATTCTTTGAAGGTAGATTTGATCTTTACATAAAAGTATTCAAAGTCATCTATGTGAAAAAGGTAAGTCAGGGAACAAGACTTTTAGTCAGAAAAAAACTGGATTAAATAAGGCAACTGGTAAAATAGCTGGGAAGATGGTGACCTAAAAGAAGCTGCAAAAGTCTTTTGAGTGAGAAACACAATTGGAATAAGTTTATGACTTCCTAAGGTGACTACTTTGAAGAAAACAGCACTCATTTGGATGGATAAACCCTGGTTCATTAGAACCAAATACATAAATGTCTATTCTTGCTGCACTCCTTTGGTTTCTCATATCCTGCTTTCCTTGGTGCAATATCTTACTAATCTTTCTGCATCAGCGTTTAATTTGGCTTGGATATATCAACAGTTTCTATCTATTTATCTTCACTTTAGTCACTAAGAATCATTGTCTCAGCGATTCCACTAGGCTATGCCTCCACCATAACAAACATTGGAAAATTTCATCTGACAGAAATCCAGATGTCTTATCCACACAGAAAGTGATTGATTTTTCTCTTAGAATCAACAACTTGTTTTGTTCACAGGAAGGCCCAGCCTTGGAGGTTTCAGAATTGATCATCTTCTAGAGGCAACTCTTTGGGATGCTGGTTTGTTGAGTAGGAAGGATAAAGACTTACAAGGATGACCCAAAGAGTAAAATTATAAGCTCTTGTCCCCAAGGTCTCTTTCCTCTGTGGTGTAGATTAGCTTTCTCACCTATGTAGAGCTACTTCTTGTCGCCTGGGAAATGGTAAGAATTAAAAGGAGAGTTTAGCCAATGGCTAACTGATCCCTTGGCAGCAAGAATACTGTGTGAGTACAAAGATCAGGTCCAGGTCAGAACCTAAGGCTTGAGTGCCTGCAGCTGAGAGCTGTCTTGACTCTATATAGTATCTGGATGATAAAATTTACAATGTGTTCTGACATCCCGAAAAACATAGAAGAGGGGAAGGCAGAGAAATAAATAATATCACTCTTATTCCCTGACCTTCCAGATGTCTGAGAAATATCTCTCTCTCTTTCTCTCTCTCTCTCTCTCTCTCTCTCTCTCTCTCTCTCTCTCTCTCTTTCTCTCTCTCTTTCCCTCTCTTCCTCGTCAAATCTGATTTGTATTTTCTCAAGACTTCAGAAATGTCCCCAGCTTCTCTTTGCCTTGGAATGACATAAATAAAAGTATGTGACACTGTCAGGACTGGGGAGAGGTAAAACGAGCGTCTAACAGGACTTCAGTGAATTGTGATTCATTGTCACTGGGGGATAATGAAGGTAGAAGACAAGTTATTCCTTTGGCTGTCCCTCTCTCCCTGTCCCTCTCTCCAACTTCGAAATTCAGATGGAAATTTGCTTCCTCCTCCATGAAGCCTTCTCCAATTATTCCCCATCCCAATCCTGGTCTAACAGCCCCAGCAGCTCGGCAGCGTCTCTGTAAATAGCCCCTCACAGCTGCTCCTGGTTAGGTCCTTCTTTGTGCTTTCTGTGTACGTGTCCTCATGTATTTTTTGCAAGCATGTCCTTGTCTCCTCGTATTCTCCCTCTACTCTAAGATCTTACCAACTCCACCTGGAGCCTTTTGGGGATCCCAAGCAAATTTAATCACAAAAATTGTGGAATAGCCAAATTCAAGGTTTATTTAGAGAAATAATCGAACAATTTGAAGCATATCTGTAGAACAGAAAAACACATGCCATACTTGAGAGAGTTTTAAAGACATAAATATGTTCTGGAGTCCAAAAAAGGACCCCTTTTGGAATATTAAGGTTGAACTACAATGAACCTAAGAAAGACACCAGCCCTTATCTTATAGAGATCATGGTTGGGATTCACAGCTGGATGAGATCCTCAAGATCATTTTGTCCAACCCCATCGTGTTATGGAGGAGGAAACTAAAGCCCACAGAGATGAAGAGACTTGCTTAAGGTCACACATATAGGCAGAGCCTATTTTAGAATGAAATCTAATATTTTTGACACTATTCTAAGGGTTGCCTAAAACTTCATAGACCCTGAACATTGTGACTTATTCAATCAGAGGTTTTGATAAGATTCATTCAAGTCTTTGTTCTGTACCAAGGGGATCCCAAAGAAGTACATTCTTTGTGTAGAACAAGTGTCTAGCTTCAGTGATGGTCTTAGATAGTAGACTGCAGAGACTCCTTTCATCCAGTCTTCATTGTTAGACTCCAGTGGCTTAGGTAACAAACTGGTTGAGATTTCTAGTGTCCATAGAGAAAGCTTGTATGTTATCTAGCCCAGTGCCACATGCAGCTGGCCATTTGATGTGGGGTTTTAAAAAATGAACTTGGTCTGGATCCAGTATTCAATACTGCAAATTATAATTACAATTACAGTTACAAGAATATTAAGTGACATTGAGCTTCAAGATTTATAAAGCATTTTACATGTATTGTCTTCGTTGGTCCTTATAACAACCCTGTAAGGGAGGTGATATTACTACCACTATTTAAAACATTGGGAATCTAAGGCACAGGGAAGGTAAGCGACTTGTCTATTTTTCCAGTGAACACTTCTTAAGTGCCTACTGTGTACCAGCCAATACGCTAAACACTGGGGATACAATTAATTTAAAGAACACAATAATCCAATAGTAGGTGTCTGAGGGAGAATTGAAGACCAGATCCCAAGTCCAACATTCTAGCTCCATGCAAGCTCTCTTCTTGCAAAGGGCAGGTAGCACACCTCACCTGAAAGTCAACCAGAGATCAACAGAATTATCCTAAAACTGTTCAGTCTCTAAAATGGTGGTTCTCAAAGTGTGGTCTAATCTCAAGACCCTTTAAGGTGGAGGGGATCCATGAGGTCAAAGCATTTTTCCTAATAACATTAAGAAATTATCTGCCTATTAAAACACTATTCCCTTTTCCAACTACATATTTGTATGAGGCCATAGAATTCCACCAAACAACACGTCACAACATGAGTGAAGAAGCAGACAGGAGAATCTAGCTGTCTTCTATTAGCTAGACATTAAAGAAGGCTACATAAATATGTTAAACTATGTCACTCTTCTCTCTTAATTTTTTTATTTTGCAAAATATTTATTTTTCATAAGAATAAGCTTTATGCTAACATATAGCAGCTTTGTTACTGTTACTTTGAAGTAAATTAATGGAGAAATATTTTTAATTATGAGTTTTAATTTATAGTAAAGTAAATGTTGATAGATATAACTCACAAAAACAAAAGCTCTTTGGGGCTCCCAATAATTGTTAAGAATATAAAGTGAACTTAAAACCAAGAAAAATTTGAGAAATACTGCCCTAGGTAATATCAATGAAAGTATAATCCTGGTTTCCCCATGTGGACAATTAGAGAAGAATACTGTGATCTCATGTTATTAGAGAGAATACGTCAGTCATTCTCTAGGGGAAGTTCCAAAGCTTTCCAGGTATATCTCTTCTCACTGACAACTTGACACCACAATTGCTATAAAAATGTAACAGATAGCATTTGAGACTTGAAATCAGGAAGATTTTCATCATACTTCAGACATTTGCTAGCTATAAGACCATGGAAAAGTGAATTAATTTTTCTGAGTCTCAGTTTCTCATTTATAAAATGGGAAAAAATATCACCTCACAGCATTACGGCAAATAATAAGTGAGCATTTATACATATTATATATAAGTAATATTAATTAATATTAATAAAAATGAATAATCAATAGTATATATTATATATACACACACATATGTATATGCATACATACATGCATGACAGTTTGTTAGCCTTAAGTTTGCAAACATTATGGAAGCATCAACTGTTATCATGAGCAGGGGAAGCCAAAGCAGTGACGATGAGAAAAAGAATTTACAAATCACTCAGGAACAATGCTTTTTACCTAGCAGACAATGATAGATACATATTGGTTTATTGATTGAGAATATGAAAGTAGAGAAAAGGACTTGGAGTCCAATCACTGTAGCTGCCTTGGTTAAGAGAAACTGGTGATAATGGTGATTATAGCTTATAATATATTATAATATTATTATTATATAGTGATTATATATAATTATAGCATATAGTATTGGTTGAGGGGAAAGGGCTTCCAGATTGGAAAATCACCCCTTTAATCTGTCTGGTTACTTCCTTAAGTGATTTGTTAAAGAAAGGAAAAGATCTGTCCCTACCTAAGAGGTGAGTGTTCTGTCAATGTCTTCCTGCTGTAAGAATGGTGCTGAAGACAAATTATCTCTTTGGAAGGCCTCTATCTCTTTCTTCTTTTGACCTCACTTTTGTAGCTAATCTCAAAAGTTCTCAGCATTTGCAAACCTGAAGATTCCTGTCATTCCATATGGTGCAATCTGTCATCACACTCTTCAGGGCCCTTTATTCTTTTCACACCATCTTTACCTCATCTTCCTATTTCCCTTCATTATTAGCTTTATTTGTCCCCCAAATTTGATGAGAACAAAAGTGTTACTTTCCAGGTCCAGGAGGTGTATTAGCATTCCTTCAGAGGTGACCAGCAATCTCTGGGTCTCAATTTCTCTATCTATAAATAGAGCAAGTTCACTTCCATGCTAAATCCTGTGATTTTCATCTTCTAATCCCAGAGCAGATATGGAGACTCATGGAAACACGGGACAGCAGAAATATAAAAGAGCTACGAAAAAGGAAATAAAAATCCTGTTCAAAATAAATTCATTCCAAAAACATTTATCAAGCCCTTACTACTCAAGTAGCACTGTTTTAAGCACCTGGACAGATACAAAGTTTTGATAAGATAGCCCATGACCCAATGGGCCTTATAATCTAGTAGATGGATAAGAAATCAATATAGGTCATGCCAATATGTAACATGCTCATGTAACATAAGCTCATGTAAAAGTTACAGAACAAGGAACTGTAGGAGATCTGATTGGGAAGGTCATTACCAGCCTAGGGGAACCAGAAAGGCTTTATGGAGGAGATTGGATTTGAACCGAGCTTTAAAACATGAGTAAGAACTCAACAAAAAGAGAAAGAATATATTTCAAGCATAAATTCTATGACATTCTATGAAAATCAGTCTTCTTCCCTACAAACCAGATGGTTTTCCTTCAGTATTAGCTCATTCCTCCCTGCTCTCTCCAGAGCAGTGAGGGAAGACAAACCTTTGCCATTCTTTGTAATAAACTATTGCATAAATAGGTTACTCAAAACCTGCTTTTCTCTGAATCAAACAACATTAGGGGACTTACTAGTGGATTTTATAACTTTTTCTGTTTGTAAACCAAGTTAGTAAGCATTTATTAAGCACCTACTATATACCAGACCCTGTGCTGAGTGCTAGGGATAAATAGAGGGCAAAAACAGTTCCTTACCCCTAAGGAGCTAACATTTTAACAGAAGAGACAATGTATAAACAACTGTGGACGTACAAGATTTATATAGGATATATATACTTTAAATATTTATATGTGAAATTTATATAGGATAAATTAGAGATATTCTCAGAGGAAAAGCAGTAGCATTAAGAGGACAGGCAAAGTGGGATTGAAATGAGATTTGAAGGAAACCATGGGCAGCTACGTGACATAGTAGATAGTGTGGATAATGGATAGTATGCCAGCCCTGGTCAGAAGGACCTGAGTTCACATGGAGTCTCAGACCTTTACTATCTGTGTGACCCTGGGCAAGTCACTTAACCCTGTTTGCCTTAGCTTCCTCATCTGTAAAATGAGCTGGAGAAGGAATGGCAAACTACTCCAGTATCTCTGCCAAGAAAATCCCAAATGGAGTCATGAAGAGTCAGACATGACTGAGAAGGAACCCAAGAGACAAAGATGAGATGGGCACTTGGGTAATGGAGGCACAGGAGATAGACCAGGAAAAGGGACAGGGTCCAGAGAGGGAGACTTGTATGTGAGGAATAGAAAGGAGGCCAGTGTCACTAGAATATAAAAAAAGCTATTGCCTGCACATGGGGTATACAGAAGTCCTGTCCCTAGGAGAGAGACTCTTCTGACTATAATTTAGTATCCCCTTTCTTGCCTAATAGTACAATCCTAATAACACTCCAAAGGCTGAAGACCAGTGCAAGCTTTCCTCCTGAAGCACATAATTCCAACCCACAGATACTGTGTCCTTGGTAAATACTAAACAAATTACTGAACCAAAGTCCTCACGTTTCCCACCTTCCACCTCTTAAAAAAAGTAAAAGTTTGGATTTTTTAGCAAATTAAATTTATGAGCAAGAAGCTGAGAAACATATGTAGTGAGGGAAGGGAGAAAATGAAAAAAAATGAGTCCATTCATTCTTTGTTTCCCAGCTGCCAGTTCTGATTCCAGCGGGATTTGGCTGAGCTCTGGGGGTAATGCTATATTATAAAAATGTCATTGGAATGCCAAATTTAGGCATAGCATGAAAAGTGTAGGGTGAGTGGGCGAGGGGTGTGGGGAAAACTACCCTCTCAGAAGAGAAACTGTGCTATTTGGAAGCAAGAGATTTGGAAGGTGGGGTTCTGCTTGACACTTCCTTGCCCCGTTATACACCATCCTCATTATATATCCACACCTTTCAGAGGCACTAAAAGAAAATAGGACCATGTGGAAAAATCATTTCCCTCAATGGAAAGCAGTCCCTTTTGGGATGCTTGTTCTCTCCTTCTTGGACAGGATTTACTCTACCATATCCTGGTTAATGGAGGAAGAGGTATGGATTTGGGGTTGGGAAGCCAAGTCCAGATGGAAGGGACTTAGCACAGAGGGCTCTGTTCTGCTCTGCTCTGCTCTACTTGGGGATCATGCTCTTCAAACTACTGGCACAAAGACCCTCTTACATGATGCATGGAAATCCTTTGGGATTCTCCATCTGGTAACTTGGACTGGTGGAATCTCAGCCTACACGTGAGCCAAGACATGAACAAGAGAAAGGGAGGGAAGAAGAAACCTTTCCAGAAGGGAGGAGCCCACAATACCTTTCCCAGCAAAGGCTGTTTACTCAGGAGATGTGGGTGGGGACTATCAGAAGCCTTTAATTCTAGACTAAGTTTGTGCCTGAGGAGAGTAAACATGGCAGACCAGTGATTGTATCTATGCTAAGATTCAGCAAGGGAGATTCAAGGACTCTTTGGTGCAATACAGCACCCCTAGGACCAGAGAAGAGGTCATCTGGTCTATATAGCTTCCCCAAGGCCAGACTGAGTCTCAACCATTCCAAATGGAAGGGTTTCATCCTGTTTGCAAAGATTTCCTCCTCCTCCTTATGTTTTCTTTCATAATTGAAAAAACAGACTAAAAGTGATTGCTATCTCTACTCTATTATGCCAGGCTGGTCATGTTTGTCTTTTCCCTACCCCCATAGAACATAAATGGAGGACAGTCATGGAAAAGCACCAATGTTGAATAAAACTGGAGTTGATTCTCTAAGCACAAGCAAACTCCAAACCTAGAATGTTTAAACTAAAAGTGTATTTAAAAAACCTTCTAATCCAACACCTTCACATAAATTAGGGCACAGGAAGGTTGCCAGAGGTTATATAGGTAGTGAGCAATGGAATCAGGATTCAACCCAGATTCTCTGATTCTGAAGTCAGTACTATTTTTCAGTACACCACAAATACACTTATGTCCTTAGGAATAGGAAACTTATGAGATCAGAAACCTCTAAGAGTTACTTTCCAAGATCCAGGATGGACCAAAGGTTAGCAGGAGTTTTGAATCCATAGAAATGACATTAGCTCCCCTAAAGAGGGGTTCAAAGGCAGGCCAATATGGAGCATCTAGCTTATGATCTCAGTTAAATACTTCCCACTAGGTGTCATTGTCTGGGGTCTGGACCTGAGGATCTTTAACGGCCCTCTGATTTCTGCTCTTCTATGAGTTCTAAGTCATTGTATGAAAAACAAAAAAACAGCCAAAAGTATAGTGTCCAATCAGCCTCCATGCATCTCTGAAGAGGGAAGCCTTTGGGCTGTCATGGCATCAGCATCCCCTAACTCTTCTTTGGGCACACTCCTTGAGAACTCTCCAAGGTAGAATACTGCTACTTTCCATTCATTCAGGATGTATCTACATGGTGAAGATGTCATAAGAAGAAACATATAATGAAGAACTACGGTGAGTAATTTCCTTTTTTCAATAAAATACTTTCTACCCCAAATATGTGGATAATACTGGTACACAGGCTGATTGTCTCCCAACAATGCTGTACAGTAGGGAATATGAACAGTATCCCCATTTTATAGATAAGGAAACAGAAGCTAAGGTAGCTTGCTGAAAAGCACACAGTTACTAAATGTTCAAACCCTTTTGAGACAAAAATAGTTGGGGGTGAGATGGAGGAGATGGAGGATAGAGGGGCTGGACTTAAGCTTTGGTTCTCTCCTTCACTTTGCCTGTATTGACACAGCTTAGCTCTCCTGCCTTCTCTCCACTTTACTTATCTGCTATATGTGGGCCACCATTAATCTTCTGGAAGGGAAAATATTTTCCATGTAAAACCAACCCTGAACTCTCTCCTTACAAGATACACAAGGCAGGCACCTGGGATCTATACTAAGAGTGTGGACATGGCAAGGGAAGATGGATACTACCTTGTGATAGAAAGGAAGACAAGGGGGAGAGAGTGTTCCCCCAGTCTCTATGTGTGAATTCATGAAGTATCTTCTACACAGTACCAACGCAATTTTTTGCCTTCCCCCCAAAAGTCAGTGAAGATAATTTATTCAGTACCACATACAGAAAACACACAGTTAATGAATAAAATGTTTCATCTTTATTGAACTATTTTAGCATGAGGCATGGCCTACACAATTTCTTAATATGATTCAAAAGTGAAAAAATAATATGGTCAAATTTGGGATCTTTGAATTTCAAGAGAATTCTCTTTTACACTTGATTCTATCTACTTCAGTTGTTGTCTTTCCTTCCCAATCCCCATTCCCATCGCCACCCCCCACTCCTTGGCAGCCTAGAAAATTTCAGTCATGTTGAAATAGAGGTAATCTGAGCTAATGGGTAAGGGGGACTGTCCCTGGAGTCAAGATGTCCTGGGTTAAGCACTTCTAACTTGTACAAGTAGTCTAAAGCCATGGGTAAATTGTTCAAACTCTCAGTGCTCCAAACAGCTGTCTAAGATTACAAATTACCCAGGAGCTGATGACAGGAAGGGCCTATACTGAATCTATACTAATTTCCCTGTCTATACTGAAGCAAGTAGGTGACACAGTGGATAGAGCACCATGCCTGAAATCAGGAACACTCATCTTCCAGAGTTTGAATCTGGCCTCAGATACTTAACTAGCTTCAGGATCCTCCACAAGTCACTTAACTCTGCCTCAGTTTTCTTATCTATAAAATGAGCTGAAGAAGGAAATAGCAAACCACTCAAATATCCCTACCAAGAAGACTCTAAATGAGGTCACAAAGAGTCAGACATGACTGAAACAATTGAACAACAAGAAGCCAAAGTAAAGCATGGTGGATCATAGAATTTAAAGCTGAAGGGGTCCACCACAAGATCTTAGTTCTAGAGCAGGAATTCTTGACATTTTTTTTGTATTATGCCTATGTTGGACTTCAAACTCTTCAGAATAATGTTTTGAACTGTATGAAATAAAATACATAGAATTATAAAAGGAACCAATTATATTAAAAGATATCATTCTTAAAAGTTCACAGACCCCAGGATAAGAACCTCTAAATCTAGAGTTGTAAAATACTTCAGAAGTCATGTAATCTAACTCTTCTTATTTTACAGAAAAGGACATTAAGGCCCTCATAGGTTAAGCAACTTTCCCACAGTCACACAGTCAAAGAATAGTAGAGCCAAGATTCAAATCTGCCTCCTTGGACTCCAAATCCTGTGCTTTTACCACTACTCTATGTTGCTTCAAGGTAACAATCAACTTTATTCTACTGACATTTCCTTACCAATGCACCTTTATGAGACTTCTAAGTAGCTCATCATTAGAGCTGCCTGAATAAGAGCTTTTTCTTGAGCAAGGACCAACATTAGCAAGAAAAGTCCATTTCTGGGGAGAAATTTTGTTCCAATAACTGTTCTTTGTAACTGCAAACCTAGAGTGAATCACTTGTGCCTCTAGAGGCTGATACAAACAGGGCCTAAAAGAGGGATGAGGGTAAGGTGGAGGCACAATGAAGGGAGGGGAGGGGAAGATTATTAGATGACCCCCTTGGTTACACTGGGGACAGCTTTCCAGGGCAGCACTGCACTCAGCTATGCTGGGGTCACTTTGAAGAGCTGCTTTGCTCTGCTGTGATCCTGGGTCTCAGAGGCTGCAAGGACCAGGTCTGAGTGCCAGGATGTAAAAGAAACAATGTCTAAGCCAGAGTAAGGCTAAAGGGTAATTCTGTGAGAGTACCAGAAAAATTGTTAATTAACTGCTTGCTGACTTGATTCAGCTAGACAATCATGGGAAATTTATATGTATACACACACACATACACACACACATATATATATACACATACACACATATATACATACATATACACACATGTACATGTATAATACACACATATATGCGTGCATGTATTGTATGTATACATATGTGTATGTGTATATGTATGTATACACACATATACGTACATATATACTATATATACATACACCTATATATACTTGTATGTATACTGTGCATGTATAGTATAGCCTCAAGGCGTTTAAAGTCTACATTGAGAGGTAAGATGAACTCAGAATTTTTGGACTGAGTATCACATTTGAGAGGGCTAGGTAAACCATGAGGAAAGGGGGAAGAAGAAGAGGAGAAAAGAAAGGAAGGAAGGAAGGAAGAAAAAAGAAAGAAGGAAAGAAAGAAAGAAGGAAGGAAAGAAAGAAAGAGAGAGAGAAAGAAGGAAAGAAAAAGAGAAAGGGAGAGAGAAAGAGGAGGAGAGAGAAAGAAAAGAGGAGAGAGAAAGCCTATACCACATTCAGAAAGGAGAAAGAAATTGAGTTCTTAAGTGACCTTTCTTTGTTCTTTTCCCTCCTCTTTTCCTACTTCTCTCCTTGGATAAATATAAAAAGTATCCTCCTCTTTTCCTACTTCTCTCCTTGGATAAATATAAAAAGCCTGCAAAGTTACCTTCTAGCTCTGAATCCTATGAGAGCATGTAAGAGAAAGGGAGGGAAAGAAAGAGGCATGGGATGAGAGGTGTTTCATATGCATTCCTCAGGAAAATAATAGCTTTGACAACCACTTCCACACCACAGCAAGAACACCTTGCTGAGTTGACACTTCCCTCCTTTCTGAACTTTGCTAAACTGATATTCAGATGATGATTATATAGTCCATCAAAGTCCATTTTTGAAGTCTTTCCCACTTGGAAGGACCTACCAGCCCTTTCAATCCACTAGAATGGCATTTAAAAACCCAGGGTCATACCCACGCTGAGATGAGTCAGTCAACAAGCTTCTATGAATTACCTCCTGGCATTATTATTGTAAATACTGTTTTTCACTTTAACACTAACGATAATCTTCATGACCTGTGTGATGTGGGAAAAATCCAAAGGACAAAGACTGGGTATAAATTTTCTACCCTATGTTCTGAATGACAGATGTAACCTGTAGGAGAGGAGTGTGCTACTAGTCTACATCTTCCAAAAATCAAAGCTACAAAGTGATGGTAAATTCCATAGGGTTAGAGAATCTACCTAAATGTCACATGACCACCCTCTCCTTGGCAACTAGGGGAGCCCACATCACATTCAGAAAGGAGAAAGAAACTGAGGTCTTTAGTGACCTTTTTTGGTTCTTTCATTCAGGGGCACCCCTCCTTCCCTCCTTCCCTCCTCCAATGAACATAATGAGCCTCCAAAGTCCCTTCCTATGAACAAAGTCCCTTATGAACACCAAGGAGAACTGCCAGACCCTTCAGAGGATGTATCAAGTCCAGAATTCTCATAGACCAGGCAGCCCCAATAAGGAGACAATGACCAGATGGTCTAATAGACTGAGGGGAGAAGGAAAGGAAGAATGCTGCCCTGCCTCTTGGCCTCCATTCAAGAAAGGGGATACCCCCTCAAACATGCAGGTGCAGGATTTTCCCCAATCCAGGGAGAACCAATTCCAGTCCATACTTTTTCCATCTGATTCTGTAGCCACCTGGAATGCAGCCTGTTTCCAACTGGGAACCTTATTGCAGCGTGAGCAAGAAAATATCCAATAAATGATGTCTGACTAGAGACAGAATCTTCTTTCTCCATTCCAGAAACATCTGCTTTCTCTTTCCAAAGTTAGGACTTCCTTCCTCCTCCTCCTCTCTGCTCTCTTTTCTTAAATACCCTCACACATTAAATGCAAAGAGGAGGAACAAAGGTGTGTGGGGGAGAACTTTTGTGTATAGTTGTTTTAGAGATAAAAATGAATTTTGTGACATCTCATTCAATTTCACTGAATACTACAAGTATAGAGTGGAAAGTGAGGGGATAGAGATAGGGTTGACTGGGGTCAGTCTTAATGCTACCAAATATATCATAGAACATGAATGAATGGGGGAAGAAGAGAGGGAAGAGAGCTGGGGGTTATCTCCATTTCTTTTGTCTTTTATGTTTCTCAGCATTTGAGTGCTAAAATGATTTTTAAGAAATCTGATGTTTGGTAGTAGGCAAAGAGAGCCAACATGTTTCCATTAGCAGGGGAAATTCTTGTTCTTGGAGCAAGCAGATCTGAGTTGAAGACCCGATTTTGACTTACAGCTACCTAAGCCTTAGTTTGCTCATCTGTAAAACAGAGATAATGATACTTATACTACCTATGTCCCAGGACTGTGGTGGGGAAAGCACTTTGTAAACCTCAAAGAAGCATGAGTCAGGATCGAGTTAAACTGACAATGGTGATAACGATGAAATCAATTTTTCATCGATCTGAAATAACCGAGAAATGGAATATTTTGCTAATTTGGATAACCTGGCTAGTTGAGAGTTACCATGACCATACATACATTGATCTTCAATGTTATACTCAATGAAAACACTAGACATAAAATCTATACAAAATATTAATAATAGCTCAAATTTATATTCACATAATTTTGAGCAATTTCCTCACAACAACTCCTTTAGATTAGTAGGTCAATATTATTGCTTTAATTTAGAGATGAAGAATTTGAGTGTACTGTGTCCCAATCAAATTGGCTTAGTGACTATTCTCCAAACTTAGCATTTCATCTCCCACCTGTGGGCTTTTGCACAAGCTGTCATCCATACCTGGAAAATGCTGCTTTTTTGCCCCTGCTTCTCAGAATCTTCCTAACTTCCTTCAAGGCTCAGCTTAAGTGAATTTATGTGAGTACCTGGTCACTAAGGAAGACCAAAATACATGCTTGTTAGAATAAATTGAAATAAATGCCATCTTTTTATAATTACATTGACAATAATGGTAACAGCGTTTACTTAGCACTTTAAGACTTGCATAGTGGTTTAAAAATATCATTTCATTTTATCCTCACCTCAACCTTATAGGTACCATTATTATTTCCATTTCACAGATGAAGAAACTGAGGCAGACAGAAGCTAACATTCTTTGGTTACTAGAAGACCTATTAGGATCTTGCATAACCTCAGCTCACCCTCAAAAAAAGAAGAAATTAAATAAAACTAAAGAAATCTTGTTGACTATTCTATTTGCGTGAATTCTAGATCAATGGAGTTCTAGGATACAAATTTAATTTATTATACACACAAATGAATGACAAAAATCTTATAATGCCAGAGCTGGAAGGATCTACAAAGGTGATTTAGCCTAAACCCCACCTTTTAAAAGTGAGGAGGGAACAAACCGGAAAGAAGGCAAGTAGCAGATTGGCACACCCAAGCTTCCCATCCAAGCTTCCTGCCTCCTGACACCAAGTTCTTCCTGCCACACCTTGGCTGTACCCTATGTATAGAAACAGAAAAACATAATTCAAAAAGTGATACTTTTTGATGTTTCCATGCTACCAGGAGGTTTCTGTATCAAGGGCAGTTTTCAGTGGTAGCCTTGCCTGTCTAGCCCTGCTATAATGAGTTTTCCACATGGGCCATAAAAGTAAAATATCAATGAAAATGAAAAGTAATAATTAATTATAACCATCATATGGAAATCATGGACCAATTACCCTTCCCTGAGAGTCAAAGTAAAAACAGATGAACATGCCGCCTTGTTTGGGGGGGATGAAGGAAAGGAGATTGCCTGGTAAACCAAAGCCCCTTGAAGACAAAGATTATTTGGGGGTTGTGTCCCTAGCCCCATGGCTTGAACACAATAGGTGCTTAATAATTGGGTTGGGTTAGATTGAAATTCTGAACCTAAGTATCTATATGTCCTTCCTCTGGTAGTCACCATGTTTCCTACCATGAAATGCTATCTCAAACCCAGCACCCCACCTTACCCATTTCTCCTTTGTCTTTATCTGCTCTCCAAATGAGAAGTCACTCCTAATCACTCCTGTCAAATAGAGCCTGCCAAGTGTCATCCGTTAGGTTGCCTAGGGGTGCGGGAACCACCCAGAAAAGACATGGAACTACTGGGGACTGAAGAAGTATGGGAAATAAAGATGTATATATATATATGTATGTATATATATATATATATATACATACATATATATATACATATATATGTATGTATATATGTATATATATATGTATGTATATATATATATGTATATATATAATATGTATATATACACAGTATACAGGGCAGGGGATGGTTTTGGGAAGGAAGAGAAGATGGTACAGGAAGCAGAGAAGGAGGTGGGTAAATGGAAGCCATCTTCATGTCATAGATTCCAAAAGCAATCTTTCCTCTCCAAAGCTACATCCCCACTACTCAACAGATTTTGACTTCTGAGTTCTCATCAAAGATTCCTCAAGAGGTATATTCTCCCTGGACTCCAGCACTAATGGAAAAGAGACTTTGATGAAGTATCCAATCCACCCATATACCCCACCTCAGCTTACAGCTGAGATGACACAATATACACCATTTGACTGGAGGTGATATAAATAGAATTTTCTCCCTAATTCTTCCTTCACTCCTAACCAGCTTCTGGGCTTTGCATTCTAATTAAAACACAAGGATGGAACAGAGAGTGAGGGTGAAACCCCGAGGTTTGATTCAACTCAGTTTTCCTATAATATTCGGGGATCTCTGGCTTAGTCTGGTGAAGATTCCGTAAGGGCAGGACTCATAAACCAATCACAAGAATCAAAAGGGATCGTTCGACTCTCATTCAGTCTGCAGAGGGGACCCAGAAACTGAAACCTCTGGAGGAAATTGTGTTGCCCGCATCCACAAAGCTCGATTTCCATCGTGTTCTCTCCGATATACCACACTGATGCCATTGGTAGAAATAAGGACTTTGACAGGTCTGGAACCTGACTTCTTGAGTAACTTCGCTTGTTAGTCTGGAGTGGCTGTTAGTTCAATTCTTATCTGATTTCCTATTGCAGAGCCAGAATGATCTAAGAACAATCCATTTCCTCCAAACATTTAGTTAGTTGAGGTTACTTAATTTAATTTAAAATACGTCTAAGAGGGGAATAATGTAGAATAATGTTCCTAAAACATTAATATGAAGGAGTTTATTATCTTCACTTAGAGGAGGGGGAAGAGAGGAGAACCATTGCCATTATGAGAACACCAGAAGTCTGATATTCTACCATCTGAAACAAGCGTGTGTATCATCCTGTCCATTGAATCCTTTTCGAAAATGAGCAAAACCATTCTGGAAGCAATTTGGAATTAGATACACGTACACACATTCACACACACACACACACACACACACACACACATACACACAATGTGTGCTTTCTGACCAAGCTATACCATTGCTAGGCCTGTACCAAAGAAGACTGATTATAGAAATAAGCAAGGTCCTATATGTACAGAAATATTTATAGTAATTCTTTTCCTGACAGCAGAAGAACAAAAACAAATGTGGAACTAAGGGCGATGCCCATCAATTGATGAACGGGTGAAGACAGTAAATAATAACTGCTGTTGTTATTTATACAGTGTGTACCAAAAGTCTTAGTGCAGTTTTAAACTTTAAGAGTTTTAAACTTGACTGATAATTTAAGGTCCTGTGGGTTGGAGGAACAATCAAAAGAGGAACATTTGAGAGGTGGATGGGGCTTTAAAGAGAGTAAGGGAATATAGGACAGGCAGAGGTCATTCCACCTAGGATGCTCCTATTTCCCCATCCATTCAGGGACACCCCACTGAATTTCTCACCTCTGTATTCTTTGATCCCCTCTTACCTAGCTCTGGAACATCATCTCTACTGTCAGACCTTTGTTCCCACCCCCCACTCCCCTGGATGTACTCTGATTTCTACCATGCATGGGAGTCCTGTGAGACCACAGAACCCACAATAAAATTTAAAATAACAGTAAATATTTATTTAGAACCTGTTTTCCTAGATTATCTCATCCAATCTTCCCATCAGCCTTGGGAGGTAGGTGCTATCATTATCCTTTTTTATGATGAGGAAACCAAGACGGAGAACGAAAATAACTTGCCCAGGGTCACATAGCTAGTAAGAGACTGAGGACAGATGTGAACTCAGATCTTCCTGATCCCAAAGGTGCCACTTTAACTGCTCCCCACCAGTGAGAAAACTTGGGGAAAGAAAGGACAAAGTCTCCTTTGGGTCCCTGCCCCCATCCCTGAAGGCTTAGGCTAAGAGTCTCCTTTACATGCCTCCATAAAGGTGCTTTGTTTTCTACCCATCTAGTTATCAGCCCCAATTCAGTCTGCCTCTCTAAGCACTGGCTCCAAAAGGGTGCCCAGAAGAGAAGGTAGTGGGAACATCTGGCAGCATCCCTCCTCCTAACATTACAGAGGAGGGCTCTCCTATAGGCAGCCAAAGATAGGAAAAAAACCAGGGGCCATGGTCAGAAAGAAAGGCAGAATATCCTATCAAGGCGTCCCAGCTACTAAAGGTATATATCAGGCACTTCAAGACTTTTCAAATAGGAAGGAGAGAAGGCTCTTTTTTTTCCCTAAGGTTGAGTCTCATTAGGTATTGGTACACTGTTTTCCATCAGTTGCCTATGAATTAGAGTCCATCTGGTTTTTCGGAGTCATTCTACTCTATTTAAAATATTTGTTCTCATTTCTTTATCGGGGCACAAAGTAACCTGGCTGACTGTTAAATCTATGTCAAGGCCAGAGTGAGGTCTATCACAGTCCAGTTAAGCCCAAAATAGCTACAGCCTACCAGGACAAGATTCCCAACTCCATGCTGTGACCAGGGGATTATGTAAAAGTCCTGCTGCCTGGAGCCAGAAGGCCAGCTGAGATGCCTCCACTAGGAACTGTCCAATCCTCTGTCCATAATAATACCTGGCATTTGTTTAGACTTTAAGGTTTGCATAGCATTTTCCTCTGAATAACCCTAGGAAATAGGTAGAGAAAGTGCTATCATCCTCATTCCTCAGATAAAGAACCTGAGGCTAAGAGACTTTACATGGCTTCTACATATTTAAAGAAGGATTTGAAGCTCGGTCTTCTGACTTCAAGCCAAGTACTATTGGATCAGAGATCTGGGAAGGGACCTCAGGGGTTAGTTAGCTATTTCAGCCTCTTTATTTTTAAGATAAAGAAAATGAGTCCAAGAAGTGTGTGTGACATCCTCAATGCCACATAGGTATTAAGCATAAAAGGTAGGTTTAGAATCTCAACCCTCTGATTCAGTCATTAATTTTCCAATGCCTCTAAGACGTATTATGCTTATTTTAAATAATTTAACCTCTCTGGGCCTCAGCTTCCTTATATGTTTAATGAAAATATTAATTAAATACAATTAATAGTACTATACTATATTACTGTTTTTTAGTCATGTACCACTCCTCCTGATGACTTTGGGGATTTTCTTGGCAAAGATATTGGAGAGGTTTGCCATTTCCCTCTCCACCCCATTTTACAGATAAGCAAACTGAGGCAAGCAGAGTTAAATGACTTGCCCCAAATCCCATAGCTATTAAGCATCTGAGGCCAGATTTGAATTCATGAAGAGTCTTCCTGACTCTCGGCTATATATATTATACTATAACATATCTTATACTACTTGTATAAGGGTGTTGCTCTATAGTAAGAGAAAGTATAGCAGACTGGAAAGAATGTTATATTTGAAGTCAGAGGATCTGGCATCAACTCTCAGCTTTACTGTGAAAGCTTTAGTGTACCATTTTCCTCATGTATGCTTCAGTTTCTTCTTTTAAAAATGATGTAGTTGAGCTAACTAATTGGGAAGGTCCCTTCTGTCATTATTGGTGGTACCCCAGGTGTGGAACTCTCTCCCTTCTTATATCAGTCTCCTGGATTTCCTAGCATCCCTCAGGGCCTGCCTGGCTAAAATCTTACCTTGTGTGAGGAGCCTTTCTCAGGCCCCCTTAATGCTACTACCTCCCCTGTATTGATTATCTCCAATTTATTCTTACATATATGTCCATATCCAATATACATATATACATATATGTAGCCAATGTATATGACTTATTTGGGCATAGTTGGTTGCATGATGACTCCCCCCAATTGATGGTGAGTCTCTTGAAAGCAAGAACTATTTGGATCTTTCTTTGTGTCCCCAGAACTTAGCACACAATGAACGCCGTTGACTGTTGTTGACTTCCATCTCTAAGTCTTTTCACTTTGGAAGCCTTAAAGCATCATATAAAATGTGAGCTTTTCATTACACCATTTTAAAGAAATGAACAATGGTTGTCAAGAATACAAAAGATTATTAGACAGGAAATGATGAATAGTTAGTCAACACATATTCATAAAGTGCCCATAGGGTACATAGCTGGAAACCAGCTGTTCTCCATATCCAGCAGGGACAAACAAAGAGGAAATAGGTTTAAGATACAACATGTGGGATTTGGGTTGTTCATTTGGAAGGATTTCCAGACACTGAGCACTTGTTAATGATACTGGGTGATCAAGGGAAGTCATGGAATTCCCTTCTCTGGAGAATTTTAAAAATAGGAGAGTCATTTCCATCTGGAATGGTTTAAATTTGGCTCTGGGTGGAGACAGGGGACTGGAGCAAATGACCTCTCTAGATCTATTCCAGTTGGGGAATCCATCTACAAAGTCAAAGTCTAGTCCACAAATATCTACTTTCTCACTAAGTTCCCAGTATCTTCCATGTGTCCAGAAACATGAAACAATTATCATTTTAAATCTGGGTGGGGGGTGGGGAATGTGTGGCAGTCAGAAAGGGGATGGGACCAGACTCTTTATTTTATGATAATTGTTCACATTTGCACTTTAAGGTTTAAAAGTGCATTCTCTTCTAACTAGAAGAATGTAGACCTCTCAAGGTCAGGGACCATCTTTCAACATCAACATTGGACTATGACCAGCTTTGTTAGACTCAACTCTCCTTAGCAATGTAAGTTTCAAAAGACTAATGATGGAAAATACTATCCACCTCCAGAGAAAGAACTATGGAGTCCAAATGCAGATTGAAGTCCACTATTTTCTTTTTTTCGTTGTTGTTTTTTGTGTTTTATTTCTCATGTTTTTTCCCCTTTGGTTCTGATTCTTCTTTACAACATGACTAATGTACAAATATGTTTAATATAGTCATACATATATAACCTATATAAGGTTTGATGCTGTCTTAGAGAGGGAGGAGTGGAGGGAAGAGGGAAATTTAGAACTTTTATAAAAGAGAATGCTGAAAACTAAAAATAAATTGAAAAAAATTAAAGAAAAAGGAAAATGTGAGTTGAAAGTAAACTCAGAGAGGAGTTATCTTTCCCAAACATCTCTAGCAATGTCCCTAAATATTGGGTAGGCAGAACACTTGAAATTCAAGGATTTTCTGACTAATTCCAGCACTTTCTTTACTCTACCTGACTGCATTCTTGACTTCCTCATACATTAGCTATAGCTAAGGACTGAGAGAGTTATTCTCTCTTTCTCTGGCTATCTTTGTTCCTTCTCCCACTGAGTGCCCCCCTTAAAATTATCTTCTCACCGATATTATTCTACCTGTTTGTGGGTATTAATAACTAAAACAAATTATTAAAATTGCTTCATCAATGCTGACCCCTAAGTATTTCCACTGAAACCTGAGATTCCACTTTTAGAACAGGGTATATACACACACATATACATACATACATATAAACATATATATTATATATATATATATATATATATATATATGAATGTATACACATATTGCCTCTTCTGAGAATCCTCATGGAAAACAGGCACAACTAGGCCACAATCAACACGAACATGAGAGGGTAGAAGGAAGTAATTTTCTACCCATAACTTGTCTCAACAGATTTATGAAATAAATCAGATTGAATCTTAAAGGAGAAATACAGAAAAAGTCATAGAAAGTCCTTTGCACACGCCAGGTTAGCACAGAAAGATGGAGAGAAAGGTTTTCAAACATTGGGGATAGGTCCAGGGCTGGATCATGGGGCATGGAATACTCCAGTGTTCAGGGAGAGGCTGTGCACCAGAACAAAAGAGGTCCCAGAGTCATATTGGGGCACTCCCAGATGCACACTAAGGCACTTCAACAGGTGCCAGCTGGGTCTCTCAAAACTGGATCTTAGAGCCAGAGTGGAATAAGAAGGGGAATTGGATGAAATATTACCTTTCCAAAGTAGGGTAGTGTAGAGACAAAGAGTAAGTTCAGAAGCCAGTAGCAGAGACATGACTCAGACCCCAAGCTCAGAGCAGGGTCTCACTTCTATCATCTAGACAATCCTGTAGGGGAATAACCAAAATGTGAATCCCAGACCAAAGGGGAGCCTACAATTCTGCTACTTTGAATCAACAGAGCTTTCCAGCTGGTTGATAGGGACAGAGGCTAGTAGAACTCTACTTTTTCCCAGACCCAAATATGGATCAAAGATTTGAAGAGCACAAACCAGGAGGTAGCAATGAGACTTTGCCCCTTTGGGAGCACTGGAAGCTTATAAGTCCTCAACATGTCCCTTAAGTTCTGGAATAGCACACTACTTAATACCCAAAGAAAACAGCAACAAGACATTTCCTCCAGTACTGTGGTAGAGTCTTGCCCTAATACCAAGTCAAAAGTAAGGAAATAGAGTGGAAAAAATGGGCAAACAAAAAAAGGAACCTCACCATAAGGATAAAAGTGAGCAGAACCAGGACAACATTATATACAGTCAGAACCACAGTGTTGGAGGACTATCTCTGATAGACTTAGCCCTTCACAGCAATGCACGGACCTAAAAAATTTCCAAAGGATTCATGATGCAAAATTCCATTCACATCCAGAGAAAGAACTCTAGATAGAGTGAGAACACAGAATGAAGCAAACTGTTTTCCTTTTTGTTAGGCTTGGTCTGTTTTTTCTCATAGTTTTTCCCATTCATTTTAATTCTTCTATGCAACATGACTAATGTGAAAATGTGTTTAACAAGAATGTATGTATAAAACCCAGGTAAGATTGCATGCCCTCTTGCAGAGGGAGAAAATTCAAAACTTACAGATGTGATTGTCCAAAACTGAAAACAAATAAATTAATTTTAAAAAAAGAAAAAAATTTGTGCATACCCTTTGACCCGTAAGTGCCACTAGTAGGTCTATATCTCAAACAAATTGAAGAAAAGTGGAAAGGATCTATATGTGCAAAAATGTTTATAGCAGCTCTTTTGTGTTAGCAAAGAATTATATAATAACGGTGATGGTAATGATGACGATAACTAGACTTATACAAGGTGTCCCAAATTTTTTAATTTTAACCTCTACTGCACTAAAAATTTTGGAAAAAATTTAACAACAAAAAATTTAAGTTTTGCAAATTCCTTTAGGTATGTTATATCATTTGATCCTCAAAATTATCCTGTGAGGTAGGTATGACATGTATTATTATTAAAGTCCCTTCTTCTTTCTCCATTCTCCTTGTTCTAGTGCATTCCCAAGTAGTTGTGTCCACTTTATCCTATAAATAGCTTGTTTGTGCATAGTTGTTTTTCATGTTGTCTCTCTCATTAGGCTCTGAACCGCTACAGGTTATAGACTGTCTTTTGTCTCTTTTGGTATCTCCAGTACTTACTACGGTGTCTGCCACATAATAGGTTTTCAATAAATGTTTGTTGATTGAGTAGACATTTGTTCACCAGTGTTTAATGAGATAACAATGAGTATCCATAACTAGGCATGGACATTTACTTCTTCCCTTTTTCATAAACCATCTTGCTTGTTTAGAGATACCCCAAGATATTAATAGAACTCAAATGAATCCCCACGGTGTTGGATAGCTCAGTCTCAAAAAAGACTATTGAAAGAAGGAAAGACATGGAAAGCTTCTTGTAGAAAACTCAGGCTGGATTTGGCACTGATTTAGTAGACCCTAACACAGTGCCTGTAAAAGATTGTCTTCTTAAACATCTAAATCACACAGATACTCTCCACACAAGAAATATGAGCACCATGAGTAAAAAGAGAGAGGCACCTTCCTTTCCAATTTTTAAAGATTTTTCTCTCATCCCTATTATGATTGCCCTTCATTGCTGTAAGGCTGGAGACTTAGACTCAAAGACATCTCAAAGCCTCCACTAATTCTTTCTAAGGGAGGGTTGCTGGGAGTCTGGCTTCAACAAGCTTCAGAACAAAATCTCTAAAAGGGCAGAGTAATTATTAGAGGAATCTTGTTTACCCCACTATGGCTCCTGGCACTTGTCTTTGTTGTAAAGATGCTACCTTACTAGTTCTGTTGAACAAGACGATAGACTTCTGCATTCATACCCTGAAGATTAGCTTAGTGGGCATTGACTTCTCCCATAGCTGATGAACAGGGAGCTCAATATGATGAAGGCCAATAAATACTGGTCATATAAAGACATATAAGGGCAACTAGGCAGCACAATGGATAGAGCATGAGGAAGATTTGAGTTCAAATCTAGAGTCAGACATTGTGTGAATCTGGATAAGTCACTTAACCCTGTTTGCCTCAGTTTCTTCATCTGCAAAATGAGCTGTGGAAGGAAATGACAAACCACTCGCATCTCTTTGCCAAGAAAATCCCAAATGGGGTCACAAAGAGTAAGATACAACTGAAGAACAGCAATTATATATATTACCTTTCCTGCCTCAGTCATGAGTCTTCCCGGACTTTTCTGGAAAGCCAGAAACTTCAGGAGTTTTTCATTTGTTTGTTTGTTTTTAGTAGTAGCTTCTAATATGAACACATCAATCATGTCGATGTAATCAGTATTATTTTTGAGGGCTTGGTCAAATTTAACATTGTGTCACAGAACTCTTTTGTACCAGCTTTCGTTGTCCAGAATGGCCAGTTGGTGAAGACAATCCTCAATTCTGCTACATAATTTTCCTGGTAAATAAAAAAAGAGAGGACTTCAGTTATTGGTGTGCAAATACAGACTCTCATGGAGGTTGTCTTGTTCTGCTAAGCTTCATTTCTACTTTGGCGCTGTTTGGATCTGTCTCCAACATCTTAAATCTTCCTCATCCCACTCCACCACTATCTTTGGAACTCAGAGTACACACCGGATGACTGTCCCTCCTAGATCTGTTGGATTCTCCTCAATTCCTGTTGACCTACCAATATGCACCTTTGTTTGTACTTTCCAAAACAATTTCACTCTGAGATTAACTATATCTATTTAAACAAATAACAAAGTAGAAAGAAAATCGCTCCCTATCAAATACTTCAGAGATGCCTGTGCTTATGTCGAGTGCACCAGAGTCCTAGGAGAATTAGCATTGGTTTGCTGTTTCCCACCTTCTCTCTTGGACAGATGCTTCATCAGTAGGCTGCATCTTTTCTGTGCTGAACACACTGAATGTTCATTGTATTTGTTTCTTGCCTTCCTTTCCCCTCCTCCTCCACTCATATATGCTAAAATAAATGAAAGCTATTAATTTAGTGAAGAAAAGAAAAGAAAGACACTAGAATTGGACTCAGGAGAAGTGGGTTCAACATTTATTAACCTGATAGTACCCTCCGACCTTAAGTTTCCTCATCTGTAAGAAAGAGATAACAATCTTTTTAACATTTACTTCAGGGAGTATTTGCAAGGAAAGCACTTTGTGGAGCTTAAAACATTATGAGTGCTTGTTATTAAATTAAATAAGAGGGAAAATGTGTACTTTTTCCTTTGACTATAATGACCCTTGAAGAGATGACTGACTCCTTGTGAAAAGAACCCTGTCAACTCCTCTTTAGGGACAGATGCTGGGAACAAACTTGGGGCTCAGAGTCTCCTGTTTGGGGCCCAGCTGATAAAATAAAAGGAGTTCTTTAAATGGGTCAGAAAATAATGAAGCCATTGTGATGCCCTGGTGTCTGAGGACTTCCTCTGACAACCTTAGGAGCAGACTACATTCCTCCTGTTAGAGCTTAATCCATCATCAGGGGCCTGGGTAGCCATGACATCAGAAGGGTCTTCTGTTGGCCACGAGGGTGGAGGGGCAGGGAGGAGGGGAATTGTCGAAGAGGGAGATGTTCTCACAACCCCACACAGCTCTCGCCCCACCCTCACCCTGGGTCATTAAATTTCTGCTCCTGACAAGATGACAAGTCCATTCATGGGCTCATCTTTTCTCTTTTTCTGTCCATTGGAAAGGAGTATGGAAGGTCAGAATTTCTCCAACGTTTCATTCGTCTCTTGGCTTTGGGGAAAGGGAGAGGTTTCTTAGGCCTCAGGGCAATGATACTGAAGAACTGTTGATGGAAAAGCACTCTTGGTTTTCTCATCTGCCAGAACTTGGCATTCCTTTACCACCGAATTAAATATCTTAGGTTCCCAGGACTGCCAAGCACCACCTCCCCCACAATACACACACACACACAGACACAAGTGCCTAGATGTTTAATAAATACTTTTAAAGTAAATACACGAGTAAATTTACTTCATCTTCCTGACATCCGGAGTATTTAAGTGATTATACCATGTACATTTGGGAATTTCCTGCTCTCGCTAAAATCTTCAAATATCTCCACACTACCCATCAAATAAAGTCAATCCTTCCTATTCTGACATTCAAGATATTCTGCAATGTGGCCCCAAGGTTAACTTATGTTGATCTCCCAATTCTTTCGGCCCCCCAATTTACAATCCAGTCAACCTAGACTCCAAAAAAATGCTGTTTTTCCTTCTCTAGGTCTTTGTTCAGAGGAGTAGCTTTCTCCTCACCCCTATTTCCTGGGCTCACTCTCACTCAGGATCTCAAATGCCCTAAACAAACCCTTCCATGAGTTCTAATAATCTTAGCCTGCTTCAAGTGAGGCATAATGTTCTTAATGAGGAAAAATATGAACAGACCACATTTGGAGTCCCAGATTCATTTGGGCCTCTTTCATTTAGGAAGGCTGTCCTGATGAGCTGAAAAATATCCAGAAAAGGGAGAATAATGGCTTTCAAAATCATATTAGATGAGGACCAGCTGAAGGAATGGATGATGTTTATCCTGGAGAAGAGAAGATTTAGTGTCAAGAGAGGCATAATAACTGTCTTCAAGTATCTGAAAAAAAGAGTTTTCATGTTGGATGGAGACCAGACACATATTCTATCTGACTCTAGAGAAGGGATTCCCAGCCTGGGGTTCATTAACTTATTTTTTCAATACATTAATGACTATATTCCAGTATAACTGGTTTACTTTAAAATCCTGTCTATCTTATTTTATGCAGTTAAACACAATCTTAGGAAGGGTCAGCAGTTTTCACCAGACTGTCAATGAGGTCCATGACACACAAAAATTTAGAAACCTTTGCTCTAGGGGAAAAATCTAGGAAAAAAGAAATAATTTGCAGAGAGACAGATGTTGGCTTGAAATGGAAAAACTTCCCAAAGTGGAATATTCTGCTGAGGGAATCCGTAGGATTATGAATTTTAAGTTAGAAGGGACCTTGGTCTTCAACTAATCCAAACCTCTCATTTTATAGATAAGAAACCTAGAGACTAGTGACTTGCCCAACATCACGAAGTAATAAAAATCATGAATGTTCTCATCCTTATTATCACCAGGCAAAGGGTAAATGATTTGTTCTACTATGGGGCAGTAGCGTCAAACTCAAAGAGAAATGGGGGCTACTCAATGGTACATACAGATCCTTACCTTCCACATATCCTGACTTAGAAAACCATCTGTTCTAATTGTTTACGCTCTATTGTATTATTAATATTTTGTAAGGTCTTTCCCCATTGCATTTTAATCTGATTCAGCCAGACTCAGGGGTCTTTCGATCCTTGAGTTTGACATCTCTACTGTAGAGGATGGAGTTAGGGAAATGTGGATCAAGTAGATCCCCTGAAAGCCCTTCTTCCGACTCAGACATTCCATGACTGGAATATCTCACCCTTGGGTATACAGGAGAAACTGACCTCTTTTTTCCTACCCTAGAGCAGTCAATGGAGACCCTTTAGGTTCATTAAGAACCCTTTACTAAGAAAACAAATGGATATCATTAGAAGAGGACAAATGAATTTTGAAAATACTTTCTATATTCTGAGCATAAATACCAGCTGTCTGAACGTCTGTCAGTATGGACATCACCTCTTCCATCTCACACTGCAAATATGCAATATCTCTTTGCATGTGCTGCTCTAATGTAATTCTAGCTACCCATATTGGCTTCATATCTTAATATTACTCCTTATTGACTCTGTTGTTTTAATATAAAATTCAGTGATTGCCTATTGACTATCAAAAAAAAAGTCTGAACTCTTTAGCCAGGACCACCCCCATGATCCTTTGCCACATTCATCTTTAAGACATATCTCACATATATTTGCATCTTATTCCTTTGTTATTGTTGAATTGTTTTAGTCATGTCTGACTTTCTGTGACCCCATTTGGGGTTTTCTTGGCAAAGACACTGAAGTGATTTGCCATTTTCTTCTCCAGCTCATTTTACAGATGAGGAACTGAGGTAAACAGGGTTAAGTAACCTACCCATGGTCATACAGATAGTAAGTGTCTGAGGCTGGATTTGAACTCATGAGGGTGAGTTTTCCTAATTCTAAGCCCATTGTTCTAACCACTGAACCACCTAGCTACCCTCTTATTTCCTTAGTTCTCTATGAATTTATTGAGGGCAAGGACAGAATCTTATTTAAACTTTGAATTTCCTTCTATATCTCTAATAGGTGATTCATACATTTTTGATACATTGAATCTAACCTATCTCTGGATTTTTCATACAGAGGGCAGTGTTTCATTTCTGTAATCACTTTTAGGGGCACTGATCAGGCATTAATATAACTACAAAAAAAAAATGGAGCGGCATTTTTTTTGAAAGTGTACTAATTTTCCAAGTTTTAAGGATGTCTTAGAGAATAACCTATTCTAGGAGATGCAAAATGAGAGCAAGAGTTAATATGCTGGTCTTAGAATCAGGAAGGCATGAGTTTGAGTCTTCCATCCTGGCTAAGCAATTTAGCCCCCTTCAGTCTCAGCTTCCTCATTATAAAAAGAGGATAATGTCTGCATCATAAGGTTGTTGTGAAGAGCAAATGAGATGATATTTACAAAGTGATTTTCAGGCCTCAACAGGATGTATAAATGTTAGGATGCAAGATAAGAATTGGGTTAGTCCATAGATCGCTGGATCTATTAAGAAATTAGGAAGATCCTGGTATGTGTAATGAGCCACTTCAATGGACTGGAATGGCAGACATTTTTCATGCTTTTCCTTTTCCTATATAGATTTGTTAGGTCCTCTTTTTTAAATAATTATGAATCTCATTGATGAGAGGCAGCAGAACTCTGAGGCTTGGTGCAGAATATAATAATATTTCAAATCCAAAGCTCTTTATATGAATAAATAATATACATAAAATGAATTCATGCAATCAACTCAAATAATTACCTACTTCAATTTGTAAATGGTGCATTGTAATTAATTACATTAGTGTCTATTTAAAGTGATCAAAATCATTTATAATACTTAGCTCTACTGAGTCTTTGAGGGCCACTTAGAGGAGCTTAGCTGTCACAAGCCCTAGAAATTTAAGGGTTGAGTGATTTTCAAGTTTAGATAAACCGAAGTCATTTTACTCACATTTTGATACCAAGAGTTAATTTTGTTGTTTTTGTTGTTGTTGTTCTAAGTCTATGATTTGATTAGTATAGGGAATTCCAGATGAGGAAACTCCCTCCACCAACGCAAATCAACATTTGCTCTGCTAATTAGAATTGAATTTTCCTGGGAAGCACTAAGAGGATGAGTGACTTGCCCAAAATTAACAATGTATTTCAGAGCTGTCACTTGAACCAACATCTTCTTGGTTCTGAGGCCAGTTCTCTACCTATTATGCCATGCAGATTCTCTTTATGAGTCCAACACCTCTGCAATTTATCCTTTATGTTATTATTTTAGAAGCAAAAGTTGGAGAAAGGAGAATAAACAAGAGTCATTTTGTATTTTTCTGTTCTTGAGTTTCCACAGAATGAAATTTTGTAAATTGCCTCATACACATATTGTATATATCATTTTGTCATACAAATAATATCCTGGATAAAATGAGCTAGTCCTTTCTATAGAGGAGGGAAAATAGCTGTAGAATACTGGAATTTTGAATGGAGGCTCTATCTTCTCTGTCTTCGTCTGAGACATTTAGGGTTAGAGACAACGCCTTCATTAATTGTGAAGAATGGTAGATTGAGGATTAGGAAATTGAGATAAGCCCTTAGTACACTTTGAAATAAAGAAGTTGTGATCAGGTAGTGCATGTTACTAATGTCCTAGATCTCCAGTCCCACATCCTGTTTGGAGTTTTGGATAATTTTAGTTTTCTCATGGATTTGTTTTTTAGTTTGGATTTTGGAGGAACCAATAGCTATGGATCTCACCCAACTGCTGCCTGGTCCTCATTCCTGGAATCTGACTCAGTAGGGGTTAAAGAGTTGTTGTGGGATTTTTTTGCAGGGGGGAAGCTCCTCCTGCCAAGGTTGGATGAAAATGTCAATCTACACCAGACCTAAAACTGGAACCTAGAAACCTGATTGCCAAAGTCCTACCCTTCTTAATGTGTATGTAACTCCCTGTGAAGTCAACGGGATTTTTGCATGAGTGATTGTGGGTGGATTTGGCCAGCAACAGCAAACTATTTTTAGTACTGCCCTTCCAGGATTGGATTGTTGTTTCCTAGGTTGCCTGTGCCCAGAACTTTGTCATATTCCCTAAATGTGAAATGAACGTCAGGGTTCAATAGAAGAGATTGAAAGGGATCAGTAACTGTCATAATAAAGAGGTAATAGAATTCCAGAGGTCATCACATCCATTTCCCTGCCTCAACATAGGTTAACCCCTCATTATTCAAAAGCTATGCAATCAGTGGGGTGGAAACCTGATGTCATTTCTCTGCAAGAAAATGCTTTTTAATTGCTTTGTAATGGCCCTGCTTAAACCTTGAACTGAGCAATGATTGATGCTGCCTCTCTTTCCATTCAACCCTGTCTGGTCTGGCACAAATTTCACTGCCCTCTTTTCTAGCCCAGATCACATTAAGAAGCAAAAGAGAAATCCTCAAGCTCCCCATCCTAAATATGCCTCTCCGGTTATCCTTGCCAATTATCTATTGCCCACTAAGCTAGGGAGGAATTGAGGAAGGAGGTATAAAGGGAGAAAAGGGAAGAAAAGAAGCTTTTTCAAAGCTATGTATTTTCTCAACACTTGAAATAATAGTGAAGTCGTACCACTTTGACTCTATCTGCATCTCTCCCAGCTGACTCTAATTATCCTATCTTTATCAAAGGATGTGAGGGTAGTAAGGATGGATGACATGCACGGTTAATCCCCAGGTCTTGTTTGTCTACCCCATACCTTTCACCAGCAGTGCTGATAAATGTTTAAGTAGGAATTTATTCCTCTCTCTCCTCCTCTTGGCAACCCTCTCATGGAATGGCTCCAGATTCAATTCAGTTCAACAACAAACACTTATTAAGTACCTGGAAAGTCAAGAGTACTATATCCAAAAACAATGAAGAGGAAGAAGGAAGAGTCCTAGATAGCCTACATTCTGAATAACCTGACCCCAAATAATAGAAAATTGACTGTAGGTGCTGCAACTGTTATCTGCTCCATCCATCACCCATCTATTAATTTATTCATTCCACTGATACTTATTGAGCATCTCTAATGTGTAAGACAAAAAATGGGAATTTAAAGTTGAAAAAGACAGCATCTCAGAGACCTCACAACCTGGTAGAAGAAATAAGAGAGTGACATGCATAATTATAATACAAAACGAAATGGAGCACGAAGATAGATAAATAAAGAACCCTAGGAGAGAAGTGGCAGATCAGGATACTTGCTTCCTGAATGAAGCAGAATGTCCTTCTTCAAAGTGTGGAAATATGAACAATTTGGAATGTCAAGTGGAAGGCCTCCATCCCTATGTTAGACTCTTTGAAAGGATGTGGACAAGATGTTTACATAGCATAGTGAGGCATAGACTTGATTATGGGTTCTTCATTTTTGGAGATGAAAACCCACATTGATAACAGCAAAACTATATTTGAGTATTGACATGGTAGAGAAAAAAATAGAGGGAGGATGAGCATATTCTGCTTGGTCAAGAGAATAAAAGCAAAAACTAAACGTAGTCATTTGATAAGTGAATATTTGTACGAAATTAGGAGAGATTAACCAGACCCCATATCTAAATACAATTGTTGGGGGTAGGAAATTATGAGTTGTGTGGAAAAGAGTATTAAGCAGAAATCTTAGGGAAATACGATATGACCATTAAAATCAAGGTCCAGAAATTCCAAAGATCTGTGTTTGTCACACTTCTGATATTTCCCTGCTGTGTGAGCTTACATAAATCATTTCACCATTCTAAACCTCAGTTTCCTCATCTGTAAGACAAGGGATTTGTTTTCCAGCCTTGGCAGGAGGCGCTTCCCCCCTCCAAAAAATCCCACAACAATTCTTTAACCCCTACTGAGTCAGATTCCATCATTGCTTTCAGCTCTAAGAGTCTGTGTTTCCACATGTTAAATGAATAAAGAAAGAGGAAACTTTTGAGGAAAGCTAGAAATATAAAAGAGGATGATGTGGGATGGGGAAATGATTCTTTGGGTGAGCAGAATAATAATCACCAAATGTCTAGAGTAAACGAGCCAGAAGAAATGCTTGGAAGGAAGCAGCAATTGTTGATGGAAGGTTGTTCAAATGCACACACGTAAAAATTCTGGAGAAAAGAAGGAGAAGGAGAAGAAGAAGAAGAAGAGGAAGAAGAAGAAGAAGAAGAAGAAGAAGAAGAAGAAGAGGAAGAGGAAGAGGAAGGGGAAGGGGAAGAGGAAGAGGAAGGGGAAGGGGAAGGGGAAGGAGAAGAAGGAGAAGGAGAAGGAGAAGAAGAAGAAGAAGAAGAGGAAGGGGAAGGGGAAGAGGAAGAAGAAGAAAAAGAAGAAGAAGAAAAAGAAGAAGAAGGAGAAGGAGAAGAAGAAGAAGAAAAAGAAGAAGAAGAAAAAGAAGAAGAAGGAGAAGGAGAAGAAGAAGAAGAAAAAGAAGAAGAAGAAAGAGAAGAAGAAGAAGAAGAAGGAGAAGGAGGAGAAGGAGAAGAAGAAGAAGAAGAAGAAGAAGAAGAAGAAGAAGAAGAAGAAGAAAAAAAAGAAGAAGAAGAACAAAAAGAAGAACAAGAAGAAGAAGAAGAACAAGAACAAGAAGAAGAAGAGGAAGAAGAAGAAGAAGAAGAAGAAGAGGAAGAAGAAGAAGAAGAGGAAGAAGAAGAAGAGGAACAGAAAGAGGAAGAAGAAGGAGAAGGAGGAGAAGAGAAAGGGAAGAAAAAGAAGACAAAGAAAAAGGAGAAGGAGGAGGACAAGGAGGAAGAGGTGGGAAGAATTTGGTAGAGAAGCAGGGATTCAGGTGACTATGGAGAGGGTGATTTTAATGTAGAACAGAGAGCTAATCTTGTGATTCAACAAGAAAATATCAAGTAAAAGCAAAACTTCAATCAGTCAAAGAAAATTTAAGAGTCTACTGTGTTTCAGGCACTATGCTCAGTACTTGAGATATAGAGACACAAGTAAAATATTTTCTGCCCTCCTGGAATTTATATTTAAATGAGAGAGATCACATTAAAATGAAGAATAATGTACATAGAATCAATACAAGGTAGTTTGAGAAGGAAAAGCACCAGCTACTGGAGGATGGGGATGGTATTCAGGAAAGACTTCATGTACAAAGTAATGCTTGAGTTCAGTCTTGAAAGAATCTAAAAATTCCAAAAGGCATCATTAATGTACTGCAGGTGAAGAGGAAAAGTGTGAAGGCACAGATATGGGAGATGGAGAGCTATGTGTGTGGAACAATGAATGAGCCACATTGTGGGAGGGGAGGGGAAGCCATGTGTAAGAAAACTGAAAATGGGTCAGTTTATGATGGGTTTTAAACTGAGGAGTATGTGTTGGATTCTGAAGACAATAAGAAACCTTTGAAGTTTATTAAATAGAAGAATGTCATTCGCAGACCCTATGGGCTAGAATAGCTTGCTAACATTTTCTGTGTAGTAACATGTGTAAACAAAATGCAAATTCTTTCAGTGAACCAAAAATTATGGAACCACAGATATGACCTTAATTAGTGAATGGAACACTTTTCTTCTACATAGAGTGCATTGGTTTCTAGTTTGTCTTTAAAAATGATGAAAGAGCTACCCACATCTATTTACCTCATGGGGCATTAGATAAATGTAAGCTGTTATTATTCTAATGATGATATATATGTTCATGTGCTTCTGCTAAAGACCTGCTACCAATTCCCCTCACATCTTGTTGATAAGGATCCTGGGAACTCTAAAGTTCTGGTAGTGAAGTACATTCCCTTGAAGTATAAACAGTCTATAGTGCCAAGTCAAGCAAGAAAGAAACAAACTCAACATAAGAGGTGCAATAAGTACTAATATCATGAAGATGTTTTCTGATCATTTCTTTCAAATTGAGCACTAGGCAATGCCTCTCATTGTTGGATATTAGCTCATTATTAAACCTTAAATTGAACTATGTGTTTATTCTATTTTTCTTTCCCATTCGCCTTCCTTTCCTTTCCTTCCTTTCTTCTTTCCTTTTTCTCCTTCCCTCCTTCTTTCCTCTCTTCCTTTCTCCCTTTCTTTTCTTTGTCCTTCCCTCCTTCCTTTTCCCTCCTTTTTTATTTCTTTCTTTATTTCCTTCCTTCTTCCCGACCTTTCTTCCTCCATCCTTCACTTTATTTCTACCTTCTTTCCTTACTGCCTCTCTTCCTTCTTTTCTCCCTTTCTTTCTTACTTCCTATCAGTTTTACCAATACCATTGATTTTATATACAAATATGTGTTTATGGATATTTGGATATGTGGGTGAAGATGTGAATATGTCCTGTAGTACAACGTATTTCTTCCCATAAAGATTCAAAATGTTCTTTCCACTATGTTTAATAGTAATAGTGATGACAATGGCAGTGGTGACGGTGATGTGATGATGATAACATCTCAAAATCTAATCCATCATTCCTGTTTGGGTGTGGAGTAGATAATTAAAGAGGAGAATTGCTAATCAGAGTGATATACAATGGGAACTTTTGTGTACCCTAAGACTAATATGCTAACTGTGAAGGTTGGAGGTAAATGCTATCCAGTTGATCTCTGCTGATACCACCAGATTTGTCTAGCTACTTATCCAGTGGGATATAACTACTCCTATGAATCTAAGAAATAGATTGGGTAGCATAGGGTTGCAGACTGGCCCTTCTTCTCATTTTCATCCTGATGATCAGCTTGGCATGAGAGATGGGAGAGTGACAAGATATATCAACACAAATTAGAAATCCATATAATCCCTTCTACTAGAAATGTCAATAACCCATGATACCTTCACTTCCTACTTCACCAAAAGTATGGCAGCCATTTGCTACAAGTTCCCCTCATCCCTTCCTCTTCATCTCACATCACTCAGATGTCTTCCCACAGCCACTCCTTCACTTCTATCTGGAAGATGAAGAGGATGAAGAAGTAGCCTTTCTCCTTGTCAACTTCAACCCCTCTACAGGTACCTTGTACACCATTTACCATCCCATTTTTCTAGAGCATATTTCCCCACTTCCATTTCCACTGCCTCTTTTACCTTCCCTCTTTCCCTGTCTACTTATTCTTTCCCTATTCTCAATACATACACCTATGTCTTCTGTATCTTTAAAAAGTCCCTTCTTGATCCTACTGTCCACACTAATTACTGTCATATAAATTTCCTGTTTTTCATTGCTAAAGTCCCTAAAAAAAGTCATGGATGCTCTCTGTACTTCTTTTCAGCTAATGGCCCAGTAGTTATAGCACTGAGTCTAGAGTCAGGAAGTTGAAAATTGGACTCTTAGATACTAGTTGTGGGGCTATATCAAATAAATGGTGGAACCATGTGGATCTGTTCATAGGAACAGATAGTTATGGTGCTTTATTCAGATTAGGGCCATTGCCACTGAAAATTGTAGAGATATAATCCTTAAAGAGCTTAGACTTCCATATAGATGTAGATTAGGCAAGAAATGGTAGAAACTCCAATTTGCAGGGGTGGGGACAGGGTAGCCAGAGCCAAAATGGCAGAGTAGAAAGACACATATACTCTAGCTCTTCCTCCACAGTCCATAAAATGCTGGTAAAGAATGACTCTCAACAAATTCTACAGCAGCAGAAGCCACAGAATGATGGAGTAGAGGAGACTTACAGCCCAGGGTGACCTGGAAGGCCAATGAGAAAGGTCTGTCACAGTGGACACACAGTGGAGCCCAGCTCAGCCTTGATTGTGGAGCACAGGAGGAGGATGGAAGCAGGCCTCAGGGGCAGAAACTACAGCACCAGAAGTGGATTCATAGATTCCCTCAACCCACAGTCTCCAAAGGTCAGTGGGAGGGCTTTTTCAGCTGGCTCAAGAAGGGAATAGGGTCCCCCCCATAGCTTTGGCCCCAGGCAGCAGCAGCAGAGACCTCAGTGGGCATTGGTGGCTCCCACAGCAGGCAGCAGCCTACATCCATTGTTGGATGCCTCATTGTAAAATCCCTGGGGGAATTGAGCAGCTGATCTAAACCTCAGCCCTGAGTGTTGGCATGGTGGAACTAGAGGTGAGGTTGTTGTGGAGAGGAAATTACACTACTTGAAGATTCAGGGCACAAAAGTCTCTGATTGCTCCCAGATCAGTGTGCAGGCTTGATTATGCCACCTTGGAGGAACTGAGATCTTACAGGTCCCCAGAGTATACCCTACTCTTGACAAAGAACCCAAAAGTCAAGTAATTGGTTTAGGAAATGCCAAATAAAAAAAAAGGAAAAAAAAAAGACTATAGAAGTTTACTTTCTTAGTGAACAGGTATTTTCTCCCATCCTTTCAGATGAGGAAGAACAATGTTTACCACCAGGAAAAGGCATAAAAGTTAAGGTTTCTGTATCCCAAACATCCAAAATAAATATTCAATGGCCTCAGGCCATGGGAGAGCTCAAAAAGGATTTTGAAAATCAAGTAAGAGAGGTGAGGGAAAAATTGGGAAGAGAAATGAGAGAGATGTAAGAAAATCATGAAAAGCAGGTCAACACCTTGCTAAAGGAGACCCAAAAAATGCTGAAGAAAATAACACCTTGAAAAATAGGCTAACTCAATTGGCAAAAGAGGTTCAAAAAGCCAATGAGGAGAAGAATGCTTTCAAAAGCAGAATTAGGCAAATGGAAAAGGAAGTTCAAAAACTCACTGAAGAAAATAGTTCTTTAAAAATTATAATGGGACAGATAGAAGTTAATGACTTTATGAGAAACCAAGAAATCTCAAAACAAAACCAAAAGAATGAAAAAATGGAAGATAATGTGAAATACCTCACTGGAAAAACAATTGACCTGGAAAATAGATCCAGGAGAGACAATTTAAAAATTATGGGACTACCTGAAAGCCATGATCAAAAAAAGAACCTAGACATCATCATTCAGGAAATGATCAAGGAAAACTTCCCTAATATTCTAGAACCAGGGGGGCAAAATAAATATTGAAAGAATCCACCTATCACCTCCTGAAAGAGGTTCAAAAAGAGAAACTCCTAGGAACATTGTGGCCAAATTCCAGAGTTCCCAGGTCAAGGAGAAAATATTGGAAGCAGCTAGAAAGAAACAATTCAAGTATTGTGGAAGTACAATCAGGATAACACAAGATCTAGCATCTTCTACATTAAGGGATCAAAGGGCATGGAATATGATATTCCAGAGGTCAAAGGAATTATGATTAAAACCAAGAATCATCTACCCAGAAAAAGTGAGTATAATACTTCAGGAGAAAAATGGTCTTTCAATGAAATAGAGTACTTTCAAGCATTCTTGATGAAAAGACCAGAGCTGAAAAGAAAATTTGACTTTCAAACACAAGAATCAAGAGAAGCATGAAAAGGTAAACAGGAAAGAGAAATCATAAGAGACTTACTAAAGTTGAACTGTTTAAATACCTACATGGAAAGATAATATTTGTAACTCTTGAAACTTTTCTTTCTCAGTATCTGGGTAGTTGGTGGGATTACATACACACACACACACACACACACACACACAGAGAGAGAGAGAGAGAGAGAGAGTCAGAGACAGAGAGACAGGGAGAGAGAGAGAGAGAGAGCGTGCATAGGGTGAAGTGAATAGGAAGAGGTCATATCTAAAAAATAAAATTAAGGGGTGAGAGTGGAATATATTTGGAGGAGAAAAGGAGTGGGGCAAATTATCTCTCATAAAAGAGGCAAGAAAAAGCCATTTCAGTGGAAGGAAAAAAGGGAAGGTGAGAGAGAAAATGTGAAGCTTACTCTTTTCACATTGGGCTCAAGGAAGGAATAACATGCATGCTCAATTTCGTATGAAAACCTATCTTACACTACAGGAAAGTAGGGGAGAAGGGGATAAGCAAGGTGAGGAGGATGATGGAAGGGAGAGCAAATGGGATGAGGGAGCAATTAGAAACAAACACTCTTGGGGAGGGACATGTTCAAAAGAGAGAATAGAAGAAATGGGGGGGGGAGGATAGGGTAGAGGGAAATATAGTTAGCCTTACACAACATGACTTTTATGGAAGTCATTTGAAAATTACACATATATAGTCTATACTGAATTGTCTGCCTTCTCAGTGGGAATGAGAGGGGAGGGAAGAAGGAAGAGAAGTTGGAATTCAAAGTTTTACGAACAAATGTTGAGTATTGTTCCTGCATACAACTGAGAAATAAGAAATGCAGGTAATGGGGTATAGAAATTCATCTTGCCCTAACAAAAGAAAAGATGGGGATAAGGGAAGGGATGCTAGAAGGGAGGGCAGATTGGTGGAAGGGGTAATCAAATGCTCAACATTTTGGGTGGGGGAGGGGAGAGGTGGGGAGAAAATTTGGAACTCAAAATTTTGTGAAAATGAATGTTGAAAACTTAAAATAAATTTAAAAAAAAGAAAAGAAACTGCAATTTGCAAAATTTTAGCATCTCCTGGGCAGTTGTGTGCCTGGTTTCAGGAAGACCTGAGTTAAAAACCTGGCTTCACAAAATTACTAGGCATATGATCCTAGACAATCCACTTAAGTTGTCTACCTTGGTTTATTCATCTGTAAAATAGGAATAGCAATAGTGTCTACATCCCATGGTTGGTGAGGGAATAAAATGAGATTCATACATCACTTTGCAAACTGTAAAGTCATATAAATGTTTGTTTTTGTGGTGATGGTTGTTGTTACCTAGAGAGACACAATCAGGTGGCTAGAATTATGTACAGAAACTCACTATCCTTTAAAATCTACCAGAAGATAAATCCTCATTGAAAACTGCAAAGCATCTTTTTAGAATTTAGCAAGTAGATTGCAGTGCAATCAGAAATTTTTTACAGAAAGAGTCATTGCGCACAACCACCTGTATTGATCCAGAAAGATTTAAGAACAATGTGGGGTTTTTCCAATTAAATTTCTTTTTTTTAATTAAGAAAAATTAAGTTCACTTCCCTTCTACCCCACCCCTACCAAGGTAAAAGATAAAAAATAAGAAAAACATCATTGGAACAGGACAGCATAGTTATGAAAAACAAATTCCCACATTGACCATGCCCCAAAATGTGTGTCTCATTTTGATTGTTTATCCAGTTCTTCTTTGCCAGGTGGTGGGCTATGTTCCTCATCGTCAGTCCTCTGGAAATATGGATGACCATTGTGTTGATTAGGGTTCTTAAGTCTTTGAGAAGTGTTCTTTTTTATAATGCTATTGCTATTGTATAAAGTAAATAACAATGTTTTTAAAATATGTTGCTATGTTGAATATCCTTAATTTCCAAACAATGTAGAATGAAAAGTTTTCAAAATAGAGACCCAATAGAAGAAATTAAAACCATGTGGGATCAGGACAAGGCACCTGTCATCACTTCAACCCTTTGTCAGTTGCTAAGGTTTACTCAAAGATTCTTTCAGTGAGTCTTCAAAAGACAAGCTTTCAACTCAATTGTCTTATTCACTTAGAAAAAAACAAAAGCCATTTTATCCATTTGCACAATTCAGAGATCAGAAAATATAAAAGAATAATAGCAGGTTATTTACTTGTTTTCAGATAATTTCTGTCTGAAATCCATCAAAAAATAAGAAGGATAAGGTTAGAAAAATAATAATATTATGCTTTGTATCACACTTAAAAGTCTGCAAGATACTATACATATGTTATCTCATTTGATTATTTAAACTCATGGGGGAAATAGATCCTATTTTCAATCTATTTTGTGACTGTATATTCTTTTTTTTAGGTACAAAGGAATACTTAATCTACATAAAGTGCCAATAATCCTCCTTCTATTCAGCAGCAAATATTCATTGAAAGTTTCCTAAAGTGTTTGGCAGTATTTTGAGTTCTGCTGGTACACAAGACATTAAGACATCTCCTGCCATCATAGAGATGACCACTTAGTAGAGAAATGGCCTACATGAATGAAATTGTGAAAGAAGATTAAATTTTATAGTGTTATCTATGATAAATGATAAATCAGCATAATTGAGTGGAGGATGACAGAATATAATTTTAAGCATAATAGGGTGCTGGTGTATACCAGGCTTAACTCAAGGTCATCTAGTAGTTTAGGTTTGGTACTAGAACGAAATTAGATGCCCATGGATCATCTAACAATTAAGGGAAAAAAGGGTTTATTTAATCACAGAAATGAAAGGATAGCCAGAAAAGATAAAGCTTTGGTTCATGTAGATGTGGCCTCCTCATCTATGGAACACATATGGTCAGCAGGGTACAGTGGCTTGCCTAGTATGGGGACATCTATCTGCCAAGGAGAAAATGATAGTCTGCTCTCTTTTATGTCAGGGCAATGGCCAAAGACTCAGTCCCCTGGACAAGTCAAGTCTAAGGAGTAGCTTTTTTGCTTTTGACTGGGGAGGAGAGGGGCAGGGGAGGGAGACTATATAAACCAGAAACCATATTGTTTCTACCATAAAGGGGTATAGACTAAAAGTGCAAAAGGAATTCAAAAAACATAGGTGCCCAAGTTATTGTAGGACTGTTCCTATGACTGCACTTCTGCATACTTCCCTAGTTATCATCCCCGAAATTCAATCTCTGCCACCATCACTACTGCCTCTGTTACCCTTATTCCCAAATAATCCTTGAAAGGAGCCCAAGTCTCTTAGTAATCTATGGCACATGTGGAAGGTGAGAGATTTTTCTTCTCTCTCTTCATATTTTTCATATGGCTTCAGGGAGCTTTTTAAAGAGAGAACAAACCTTTCATAGCATGTCTGCCTTACTGTTGATCAGCAAGGTGTCAGGGAGACCCAGCCAATGAGAGTCAGCCAAACAATTAAATCAGGAACTGCCCAGGCATTCCATTCTGTGTCAACAACCCAGGGCCCACCCTGGAGATTCTTAGCATTTCAATCTGCAAGCGTAATATCTCAACAGGGCTCTTCTCTCTTTCTCTCTCTCTCTCTCTCTCTCTCTCTCTCTCTCTCTCTCTCACTCTCTCTCTGTCTCTCTCACTCTCTGTCTCTCTCTCTCACTCTCTGTCTCTCTCTCTCTGTCTCTCTCTCACTCTCTCTGTCTCTCTCTCTCTCTCTGTCTCTCTCTCTCTCTCTCTCTCTCTCTCTCTCTCTCTCTGTCTCTCTCTCTCCATCTAATTTAAGCTTCCATCTCTATGACCTGGGGACAAGGGGACTGTCACCATAAAAGAATGTCAACAGCGTTGCTCGGGAGTCAGAGGTGCATTACTTACACACACTCCCTTTGTTCTTTCTTTTGGCTCTGTCCTCCAACAGGCATTCCAGAGGGTACTGATTGGTCCACTGGCATGCTGCCTAGTATGTGTTCAAGAGAGGCAGATAGAATTGTATATCCTTCAGTGTATTTTTTACCTCCTCACTGGCAACTATGAAGTAAGAGTTTCAAAAAAGCACATACTACGGCTTCCCAGTGGCATCCATCGTCTTTCACCCCTTCCATTTTGTAAATAACATCAACAATGATAGCTAGCACTAATATAGCACTTTAAGGTTGGTGAAGATTTTTATACCACATCACAATAACCCTGTAAGGTGGGTTCTATTGTTATAACCACTATATAGATGACAAAATTGAGGCTAAGAGAGGTTCAATGACTGACCCAGCATCACACAGCTATTAAGCGTCTGAGGTGAGATGAATGAAAGCATCGCTAAGTTAGACTACCTGATGTAAGTGGAAAGTTACCTTAATGACACATCCCTAATGCAACTCCCTTCTCACAAGAACCCCCACAGTTATTTATCATTCCTAGATGATGAAGGTTTGGTTCATGGTGTGGTCTATCTCCTGGAGTGTTCTATGACTCTCCGCAGATGGGAACAGGTCGCATGGAATTCTGCCCTCTGCCCTCTACTGCGATGCAATCTGCTTTCCTCTCTCCACGTGGTTTTGGCTATCTGGGTCTTCTCTGAGCTGTCCATTATTCAGAGAGTTCCTATGACTATCTGCATACAAACAGGAGGGAACTTGGGAATTCCCTGCCTCATTAAGGCTTTAAGCAATGAGTCAAACTTCAAAATCATTTGATACAGCAGAATCTTGGGCAAAGCTTCTCTGACTCGCAGTTTCCTCATCTGTTTAATGAAAGGACCAGGCAAAATAGCCCCTAAAGGTTCTGCTCTCCCCTAAAGGAGGGCTCCTGTTCTTGAAGCCATCTCACCTCATTCATTATCATTAGATACGTCAGCTGCAACCAAGATCGTTACCTTCTCTCCTTTGGAACATGTATCTGTCCCAGCTTGACTAGGGATAGTTTACAATGACTCAGTCTCCTCAGTTATGGAGGCCTGGATCTCAGTACCACTCCAGCATGCTTTTTGATCCCCCTCATATTTTTTTTATTCTCAAACATCTACGTACACACGTGCACACACATACACACATCCTTCTTCTTCAAGCAAATCCACAATAGTCTTTCAGGTGTCTCCTTCACGAGGCCCCGGAAATTTTTCTAAAACTCAACTCCTCCAAATGGAGGCATTTACATATTCATAGAACCCAGGGATGCTAGAGGTGGAAAGCACCTTACAGGGTCTTCATATACTCCAATCTGCTCATTATACTAATGGGTTAAATGAAACCCACTGAAATTAAGTGCCTTATTCCAAAGTTACACAGTGAGAAAAGTGACAAAATTGAGATTCAAAAATGGTTCCCACCATTTTCTGACTCCTTCCAGTTTCCAGATAATTCATTGGCGTGGTCACTTTGTCTGAGGTTGTGCAGTGTTACGCAGGGAACACCGGATTTGGGCTCAGACGTCTTAGGTCTGAGGCTGGCTCCAGTATTTATGAAGTGTGTGATTTGGGAAAATTATTCAACCTCTCATGGTGACTTGATTTCCTCAGTTGTTAAATTGAGATAAAAGTATGTACATTGCCAAGGTTATATCTGTATTATTTAAATCTGTCTATATCTAGATAGCTATATACACATATGTATCTATGTATGCATATATATATGTGTGTGTGTGTGTGTGTGTAAATATATATATCTCCATGTTATTGTTACCATCAGTTCATTTGCGTGGACACTCTGATCCCTGGGAACATTGAAGAACCAAATAACACAATGGTCCCTCACACACCATATCCTTACAATGTCCTTGTGAAGAAAAGCAGAAAAGAAAGCATTTGTCGTCTTCCCTTCCCCCATAATGTTCTTTCTTAAATTATTCCCAAAGTTATTTCCATTTGATCCAGACGGCCCATACATAAGCCAAACAGATTGTTTTCTTTCTTATAAAAGGGGGAAAGACACCCATTTAGCCTGTCTGAGATACTTTCAGTGAGGGAAATATTGAGACTGCAGGTATACTATATTTGCAGCTTTGCATATGGACTGGCTCTTAATGAGGACTTGGGATCTCTGACACAAAGAATCCTGGTAATAGAGACAGTTCAGGCAGCTGCGTATGTACAGAGCAAACTTCTTGTGATCCAAGAACATTGCACAACCAATGATTTCTCATTTGGAATTTTACTTTTTTTTTCCTCCTAGTTGGGCAAGGAAATAACATTCCAAACATGGGCATCACTATAACTAAAAGTGATGTATTTCTGAACAAAAGAATTAGGAAGTGCATATGTAAAGGCTGTAAGAGTAACATGAACTCATCCTCTATGGATAAATGGTATGTAGTCTTTTCCATGAAGAGGCAGCCTATTAAATATAATACCTTAATACATCTGGGATGAGTCATGAGGGTGAGTTAATTGGCAAAAATCTTAGCCTTCACATTTCCTGATTTAATTTTTTCTTTTGGTCTTGAAACCTGGAATCCATGACCCTAACAATTTTTCCATTTTGCCCGAAGAAAATATTTGGAAATTTCTTAGTCTTTCAAATCTCCCCTAGAGTCAGCATAAGGTTACCCCATACTTAGAACCTTGTCTCTGGCTTTCTCCAGGATTGATTAAGAGCAACTCAACCAAGGGATATTCAGGTTAAGAGCCTCATTCAGACTCTGCAGGAGACATTGATGCCCTCTTTGAGGGTATCTATGGGAGCAAAGTCACCATTTGCTTCTTTGTGGCATGAAGACCAAGATATCTCAATTCTCTCACTAATGGGTAAATCTGTATAGATCTATCTATTTGTTTTTAATCTTCAAGGTAGAGAAATCAGATAGTACTGTTTTTAATGTTTCTGGCATACATATGATGCCATAGTGGATGTGAGATAACATTTTCCCTCTTGGAACATGTATTCTAAAACAGAAAGATATGGAGACTCATTCTTGTTTGTTTCCCAACAAAACTGCTCAAGAAGTAGATTGTAATATTTGCTTATAGCCGAGATGGGTAGCTATTTGGATCTTTAGGTCACCATCATTCTCCCTTCAATATTCTGACACTTCACACTTCATCAGTTATGTAAGGAAGAGGTTTATAGGATTTGGACCTATTGGAAGAAACCTTAAAGATCTTTTTTCACAGACAAAGAAATTGAGGTCTAGGGAGAGTAAGTAACTTGCTCAAGGGACACAAGAGGTAGCAAGTAACCTGGCCTAGAGTAAGGAACAAAGATTACAGTTTTTGTTGTTTTTTTTTTAACTTCTTCTACTTCAGATTCAATGATGTTTCCATGTTGTGCCTTTCCACTTCATTTCTAAGATTTGTTGAAGAGGTATAAAATTTAGATAATTCATGTCTCTGCATCCTTGTAATATTGCATTTACCTTATTCAATCAATCAACCAAGAAACATGCATTTATTAAGTATCTAGTATATACAATAATCCACTGTGAGATGTTCTATGGCTACAAAGACAAAAATGTAGTAGCCTCTGACCTCCAAGAACTTGTTTTCTAGGGGATAGGATATAGGGAGAAAAGGAAAATGTAAGTGGAAACAAAATACATATAAAATAAATTTAAGTTACATATTTTCCAAACAATTCTTGGTCCTATTCTTAAAACTTCCAGGATTGGAGGGGATTCCATAATTCAATTTCAGCTTATTCTTATAGACTTGTCAATACCATCCCCCTCCACAAAAAGGCAATGGAAAAGAAGACTCTTTTTCACAGAGATGGAAGTGACATGACAAAGTACCAATATGACTACATCACTCCACTATTTGACAAAGTTAATCTTTGTTGCTGAGTCATTTCAGTCATGTCCAACTCTTCATGATCCATTTGGGTTTTTGATAATCTTGTTTTGTTTTGGTTTTTGGCAAAAATACTTGAACATTTTGCCATTCACTTTTTATTTTACATAAAGAACTGAGGCAGACAGTGTCAAGTGACTTGCCCAGGGTCACACAGCTGAGGCTGGATTTGAACTCAGATCCTCCTGAATCCAGGGCTGGTGCTTTTATCTACTACCTAGGTACCCAACAAACTCTAGTGGCTCCATATTGCCTCTGGAATAAAATACAAACTCTTCTGCTTAGTTTTTAAAGCCCCTCAGAACTGTCCCTTACATATTTTTCTAGTCCCATACATCACCCCACCCCACTGACTCTAGTCTGTAATCAAATTGGCCACCTCTTTTCTTGATATGTCATCCTATCAGTTGTCTCTTACCTTGGAGTTATCAGTCTTCATTTCTACTTCAGAGAATCACTCACTTCCTTCAAGATGCAGCCAAAGTGTCAACTTTTTCATAAAGCCTTTCCTAATCCTCTCAATTGTTAGTACCTTCCTTCCCAAACCATCTTGCAATTAATTATTTTTAATTTAATCATCTTAGAGTTATTCTTCATATGCTTGAAGTTCTCTGCTAGGATACAAGCTTTGTGAATAAGGAGTGTTGCATTCATCATTTTTGAATCCCCAGTGCCTGACACATAGTAGACTCTTAATAACTTCATGCTGATTGATTGAATGAATCAAACTCCTAATGTAGACAACCCTTTGGGGTCCCTTCCCTCATACTGAGATCCCAGGAACATAGCCTTTTAAAAAAAAATTTCCATACCTTCCCTTAGTAGTAAATTTTGAGTACAACCAAAATAACTTTACAAATAAGAGAATGCACGAGGATACAAGTTACATTCAGTGATCAGCAATTACATGTAGAGCAAAAAGGTGAGGAGTTTCACTTTGTTCAAGAGACATGGTCTTAATCTTGAATGATTCTGCCCCTTCTCTTATACCTAGACTTTCACTGCCCCAGGTCTTCTGGTTAACAAGAAATAGGCTTTTTCTACTTTGTTCCACCCCACCTTGCACTAGCTAAACTCTCCATAAACCCCTGATCACCAAGGATCATCATTGATGCAGTGGGTCCTCTCACTGGTTCCTTCAGTTTTCCCCCAAGGCCAGGCCAAACCATATTGTCTAGCCTGCTATCTCAGCTGCTACAGAAGTCTCTCCTAATCCACCACTTTCTGTCCCACTCTTCTCTCAGAACACTTGACTTTTCATTTTGCCTTCTGCTTGGTTGAACCTAGAGGGACCTTCAATGTAATTGACTTTAGCCCTTTGAGGTGAACATTTGCGTATATAAATTATCATTTACTTGACATTCCTGGAAGGGAGAGGGACTAGAAGTAGAAATGGGGAGGGGGGGAGGAGGAGGAGCAATTCCTAGAGACACCATCCCCAGACATCTGACAGCAAGTTTTCCTGGTACACAATGCTTGTCTGTTCCAGAGGCCAGAATGATTTTCATTTTACTCAGCATTTGGCAAAGGGAGTTGTGAGGTGGTTATGGATTGGGTGACTCTCCCTCTGCTCAACTAGGCAAGGATGATTTATTTCACAGCTTCCTAGTTTTCCATAGAGAGAAGGGAGGTGAAGGGGCTAGGGCTGGGGGTGACATGAGTGGGAGGGGGGAAGGGGAATGGCAAGATTTATATCCAGATGGGAATGTAGAAACTAGGGTGGAGATTGCCTTCAGGACTCTCTACAATGGGGGCTATTCATCAAGACGACTGTGAAATATTCAGGGTTAGAAAATATTCCATCTGCTTAATCATTGGTAAAGGTTGAGGTCCCAGCAAAGAAGGCGCTAACACGGGAGCTGACTCCTAGCTCATATGTCTCCATAGAAAGTCTCCTCATTATTTTATGAACTTCTAACCTCACCTTTCTCTACCATTCATTGTCTGTGAGAGCAAAGATTCAATTTCTTTCTCCTTAGGTTCCATGGACTTAAGTAATAGTAGCCAAGTATCTGTTCATTTGCTGTATGGCAGACCAGGGTTGTACCACATTGCATTGTCAAAGGGTTACGATTTGGAATTTAAAGACCTCGATTTAAATCCCTGCTCATGGCAATTATCTCCCATGTGATTCTCTTTGGGTCTCATTTCCTTCAATTGTAAATTGAGGGGATTAGACTAGTTGATTTCTAAGGTGCCTTGTAGCTCTAGAACCTATGATCTCTATCATTCATGACATGTCTCAGTGAAATGAAATGGAACTTCCCCCATCTTATAGATGATGATACCAGGGCTAGAAGAAATGAAATGATTCTCAAAGTGTTGGTCACGCAGACAAGTAGTGTCAAAAAAAGAATAAAGACCCAGGTACTAGTAGTTTCCCTCTACCTGACAGAGAAAGAGAGAGAGAGAGAGAGAGAGAGAGAGAGAGAGAGAGAGAGAGGGAGGGAGGGAGAGAGAGAGAAATGGAGAGAGAGAGAGGCAGAGAGGGAGGCAGAGAAGGAGAGAGGGAGAGAGAGAGAGAGAGAGAGAGAGAGAGAGAGAGAGAGGGAGAGAGAGAATGATAATAAAAGATGCCACTTCTACCCAATGGACTATTTGTTTTGCCGCAATCTGTCAGAGATGTCCGAGGTAAGCTGAAGATGATCTTGACCAGCCATTTTGGCCAACGAGTCATGAGAGCTCTTAGAAAGTACCAGCCGCTATGTATCCCCACCTCTTATCTTCACAGAATGAAGCTGATCCCTGTGCTTTAGGCTTCTTAGGCCCACTGTCATCTTTGCTCCCTAGCTCTCATGTCTTTTGAACATAAGGCTGTTGTGCTTAAGTGCTCATTTCTTGCTAGGCAGTGATCAATTCCAAGAAAAACCCATTCTTGTTGAGTTATTTTCTGAATGCTATGCAAACATGTCTAAATTATGTTGCAGCCAATTCCACCCTAAAATCTGTTTTTGACTTCACTTTAATTCAGTCAAGAGGAGAGAGAGAGAGAGAGACAGAGACAGAGACATAGACAGAGACACAGAGACAGAGACAGAAAGACAGAGAGAAAGAGAGAGAGAGAGAGAGAGAGAGAGAGAGAGAGTACTCTCTTGCCTTTGATTCAAAATACTAAGGTTCCATCTCCAAACAGATTTTTTTCTAAATAGTCTGTACAATGAAAAGGCATCATCTCAGCCCCATCTGATATTTCTGACTGGTAAAAATAGAACTTTTATGCAGGACATTTCAGAGCCAAGTTATCCAGTGCCCTGGACAAGGACGAACAGAATTAATCCAGGCAGGCTTTCACTACACCGTCACATATCTGCTGTGAGATGGATAATAGGCTGCCTTCAGGCGGCAAGACAGGACTGGCCCCTTTGAAAGGCCTCCCCTAGAGAGGGCCAGAGTTTGGCTACAACTAAACAAGAGAACTTGGCTCTGTGGGTTCAGAAAATGCCAATTAGGACTCAGGCAATGACATGAATTTGATTCTTGTCTCTAACAACGATTTTCTGTACAAGTCACCATACCTCTCCAAGTCTTGGTTTCTTCAACTGTTAAATGAATGAAAACAATCTGTAAGAGTGATTTTCAAAATCTTGTTACACAAAACTCCGAGATTTCATATGGTATGTCTGGATGAGGTGTGTGGGTGGGAAGTTTCCTTGAATGTAGAGCCATCATTTCCTCCTTTCTCTTCCTCCTCTCATTCTCTTCCTCTTTCTCCTCATCAAAAATGTGTATAAAGCAATGCTAATGCAAGGTGTTTCTAAACTGACCTCAGAAATGGATGACTAAGACAGCTTAGAGGCTTATGTTCTTAGGAAGCTCTGTTACATACAGGCAGAGATGTAAAGGTCACGTAAGCACCGGAAAAAAAATTGTGTAAGACAAGAATAATTGACGCAGTTAAAGTCCATGATCTGGCTAATTTCCACAAAGGAGCAGTAAATGAGTAGATTGTGCTTCTGTTGATGCTTCTTCTCTCAATCTAATGACTTATTTATTACCCTGAAGGCTGCTTTATTCATCAAAAGCATTTTATCAGATACACCTCTGACTCCTTTGTATTTCCAAGCATGGCAGCAGCTACATGGAAGTGCCTTAAAACCTCATAGAATACATTTTAAAAGATATTACCAACAGAAAGAACACCTTCAATAAGCCTAAGGATCAAAAGAGGAAATTCAAACACAATTCCTCACTCCACCAGACTCCACAGGTATCTTTTGATTTTCAGCTCTAGTTTGGGCTTACTTGAAGGAGGGAGAACTGCAGATAGATTTAAAAAGAGATGAGCACTATAGGCCAACTTGGCCAAAGTACCTGCCAGAATATTGAGATTGATGTATGTGGGGAAACAGGAAGGAAGCCCTATGAATCCCACAGTGAGGTACATAGTATAAATACAAGGAGTTATTTGTTACTGTTCTCTTGGGTGTATATTATCATTTCAAGCATGGGTACCCAGGCTCTTTTCCTTCCAGCTCAGGATATAAAACAGCTATTTTCAAGCAATGTTAGTAGCAAGCAGGGGTATTACACAAGCTGCTGACCTAGTGCCTACCCCGCAGTCACAAGCAGATCCAATTTTGCAAAGTGCTATTTTTACAGCAACATAACATTTCCACATTGCACTCCCCCGCCCCCACCCCCCACTGTAGACCCATGGAAATTGTGGACAAAATAGCCAGGTTCTGGCCTGTGAAAATATTTTATCTCCTGAGTCCGGCTGTTGATGTCTCCTTCCTGTGGTTATGCAGTACTGGTCAAGATGAATTGTGCTGGATGAAGTGAGTCACTTTGAAACGAAGAAAAGGAGGCTGTGGATGGGAGGGGTTTGAAGGGAAGAAAGCTTAAGGTTTGTTTTATCCTCTGATGTTTCCAGAAGATTATGGAAGCAGAGAAAAGGAATTTAAAGTGTGGTTCTTGTCATAAAGACATTGAGTGGAAAACCTATTGTGGGGATCTGATTTTATCCTTTGCTCAGTCACTTCCAGAAAAGCATGGGTTTAATTTATAAACCCCAAGAAAGATGCCACTCCCTGTCAGCTGACCAGAACTAGCCTGAATTCTCCAAACCCAGATGGCCTTATTTTCCAGCCATTCTGCTTTAAGTAACAGAGTTAGGAATACCTATTACCCACCAGGCTCTCTCCTTCATTCTCCAGAGGTACGTCTGTCTATACTCCTCTATACATTGCTACTGGTACAAAATTCAGCCTTACATGTGTGCATCTTTGTGCTTATGTGGATGCACAAAAATATGCTGCCAATGGATAGCTCTGATCTTTTCTTTACCCTGCTCAAAAAGCTCTTTATGATTCTCCATTGCCTGTTAAATAAAATCCCAAATCCTCAGAATAACACTTGGGAATGCCTGAGTTCTGGCTCCAGTGAGAATGGCTGCCTGAGGCAATGAAAACAATACAGGGTCTGAAGTCAGAGGACTCATGGTGACACCTGGAGTCTGCCACTGGAGATGTTTGTGGCCTAGACCAACTTAGTTAAGCTCTCTTTTTCTTGGTTTCCTCATCTATAAAAATGAAAGGACTAGGCTAGATGGGAGGAAGCTAGAATGCAAGAAGAAATAAAATACTGGGCTTGAAATCAGAAAGGCCCGAGTTAAAATCCTGCCTCAGCTTCTTGTTAGCTAAATGACAAATTGCTACTTCTCTGACTCAGTTTCCTCCTCTATTGCTTACTGTTTGGCCTTCTTGAAGAGGACAATGATGTTCAGGACGTGATACCATGACATGCAAATGCATTGGATTGAAGTATAAAATGGCTAAGCAAGGGACAGGGAAGGGAAGGGACTCAGTAGACTTTCACTCCTTTGATCTCTCAGTTTATTTCCAGCTCTGAATTTATGATCCTGCCTTCTCATTCCTCAGCTACTGTCCCACTATTCTAATACATATTGTCTAGCATTATAGTTAAACTTTAAGCTCATTCAGGATGGAAAATCTGTGTTATTTATCTCTATATCTTCCCTGATGCCTTGCCCATAATAAGTACTCAATATTTGTTGAATTAAAGATTGATCAACTCAAAGATCATTGAAGTTAGAAGAAATCTCAAAAGGTGCCATATATTGTTCAAGTGAATTTTATTTTTCACTCAACAAAAAATTAGTTTTCTTTCTTTGCTATTCCCTTCATTGAGGGAAAAGAAAGGCAGATTTCTTATGATATGTAGAAACATATACAAATAAATATATAAATATATATACACATATATATATTATGTGTCTATGTCTATTTATGTCTGTACGTATGTACATATATATTCACAAAAAAGGCACATTTATCATATCTTAAATAATGTATTAAGTTTTATTCAATATTCTATTAATAGTTTATTGAAATATTTAATTATATAATCTAAGCCCATCAACTCTTGGTCCAGAAGTGGATAGTATGCTCCATTATTGATCACTGGGTTAATCAAAGTTCTTAGTCTTTCAAAGGCATATTTTTTACAGTGTAATCATTGCTGTATAAATTGTTCTCCTGATTCTGCCCCATTAACCATGTATCAGTTCATACAATTCTTCCTGGGTTTCTATGAAACCTTTCCTCTCATCACTTCTTATGATATAATAGTAGTCCTAATAGTCATAGCCATAATTTGTTCAACCATTCTCCATTTGATGGGCATCCCATTAATTTCCAATTCATTGCTATTATAAAAAGAGCGTAGATAGATATAAATAAAGACTGATAGCTACATATCCATATCTATTTGTATTTTCATGCCTCTGTTGCCATCATTCTATTCACTGTACCATCTAGGTACTCATGAAATTACTAAAATAATTCCAAGCAGTCTAGAGGCCCCATACAACACAAAATTCATCTATTAATAGAACCTTGAGAAAATCTCTTTCCTTGTGATCCTGGGCTCTGAGCATAAAGGTATACTGATGGAGACCATCTTCATCAGCCTGTTTCATCCTTGTTTGCCTGCTGGCTGGCACTTTTCCATTACTACCGCAGCTACCTATTTTGGGAAAACTAACCCAGTAGCAAGTATTCCCTGATGTCGTAAATCGCAGCTGGGAGCTTATCACATATTTGGCAGAGCTCTTTGTTCAAGCCATGCTAACAAGTCTTCTGAAGGTCAGGAAAAGGGAAATGGTAGAAAGGGTTGGGAGAATAAAGGCCAAACAGGGCATGAAAGACCTAGGGTGCTAGATCTCCATGTCTCTTTGCCGTATGTTTTAAGGCAAATCTAGGGGTTATGTTTTTGTTTTGCTTCGTGCTTTTTTCTCTTTCTTTTCTCCCAGTTGTCCCTGGGAGAAAATTTATGTGAGAAAACAGGAAGTTGGGAAATAATGAAGTAGCAAAAAGTATTTTATTGAGGGAGCATTGGCAGGACTATATCATCTTGCCCCATCAGTATGCCTAGTCCATTTGCGTGATGGCTGTTTCATCACTTGGCTTCTCTTTCAGCCCTGTAAATTCACGCTTTTCAATTTTTTACAGAACAGTTTATGAGCTGGGAGGCAGGATGTTAGGGGCTCTGTTGTCAGGATGGTGTGTTCATCCTTCGTTGCCGAAGAAGACCAAAGCTGTTGTCAGGAAGTGCATTAGGCAATGAACTGACCATTAGGTGTTTTTCTTTCCTTTGCTCTACGTGTCTAGTAAACCAAATTTCTATATTGACTGAGAGGTCAGAAAGAAGTCCATGGATGAGGCATAGAAGCCTTGAAGGATGGGAACGAAACCTTCATAAAAATCTATGTCTCTGGCCTATTCAGGTTTCAGGGAGAAGGATACTGCAAGATCCAAAAGATGTGGTCCTGGTAGTACATTTGGTACTTTCTAAAGAATGCTCTATCTTTCTTCACCTACCTGGCCCTCCGTTTCCTTATGAAAGGATTAGATTAGACAAAAATTAAAAATCTCCTACTGCACTAACACGCTATAATTCTGTGAGTTTTTTGTGTTAAGATGTAAATAGGAAGCCTTTGTTTTTACTGATGTTTAAAATTTAAGAGTCCATTGAATTGACATTGGTACTCTATACCAACAGTGCCAAACTCAAAGAAATGAGGTTAGTCAATCATACATCAGGATTCCTGCAGGTCATATATTGACTTATAAAACCACATATTAAACATTATCTATGTTCTGTTATTTTTATTTATTTTGTTTTAAATATCTCCCAATTACATTTTAATCTTGTTCATGGTACACTAGGGAGCATTGGGAGCTGCATGTTTGATGTCTCTGTTCTGTCCTCTAGTTCCACAGTTAATATGAAAGGATGGTAAGGGGGCAGAAATCACCATCTAGGTGAAAGTTCATATAGGTGATGTTTGGGACATGTAAAGGTAGAATGAACGAACGAATGAATGAATGAATATAAAAGCATATATTCAATCCTTGTGATGTATCAGTCACTGTATTAAATGTTGAGTATAGTCTATACTCTCAAATTGCTTACAATTCTAATAGGGGAAAGGTAACATATTGGTTGGGTGGTTGCTGTCCTTTGTTTTTGAAGGAACCAAAATGACATCACTGTGTTGGGGTCAAGGTCCAGTGTGTCCAACTGTGACTGAGCTCAGAAGGCTCTACCACGTCAGACACAAATAGTCCATATGAACATTTGGAATGGAGAAGGCTCTAAATTTGTGCATCTCACATATCTTTTGTGCTATGCAATTCTGCTTTGCTCATAGAGCACAGTGCCTATAATCAGGGCATGCTGGACAGTCCTATGCCAAGGCACTAGGGCAGCTAGAGCTGGATGAGTAGGGGCCCCAGGAGCAGGGTCTGAGTTCTAGTGTTGAGAATGCCAACCAGTATCATTTAGAAATGACTACAAGTGATAAGATAATCTGGTTCTAGTTAAGATAAGGTAAAATCCTACTTCTCAGTGCCCTGGGCCCCAGGAGTGGGAATCTGAGCTCTGGTGTTGAGAGGAGAGTCAGACTTCATGAAAAGGAATTATGAGAACCAGGAGGAAACAGGGATCATAAGGAGAAAAAGGAGAAAGAAACAGTAACTATTAGAAGGAGCCTGAGTTCTGGAAGAGGAGGAGTGAGATGGAAAAGTAGTCAACAAAATGGGAAAAGAAAGAGAAGACAGGAGAACCTGCTCTAAGATTGAGAGACTCAAGTCTTAAAGGCAAGTGAAAACAAAAGATTGCTGAGTACTTCATACAAATCATCGATGTTTTATTAGCAATAACATTAAACATGAACAATTACAATTCTTACTTTTTCATCTCCACAAACCAATTTCACTGCATAAAATAACCCTTTTATTCAGTCCTTTGCACTAAGTTTTCAATCAGATTCTTGGTCCAGCCTTTCTTGTTAGCCACTTTTATGACTGAGGTGACCTGGCTGAAATCAGAAGTCATCAGATTGATGAGATCTCCCACCTTCACCCTGTTGGGAGTTCTACATTGTCCCACCCAATGCAGATTTCTTCTTCCAAAGCTGTGTGTTGATGCTAGGGATATCTAGGATATCTAGGGAGGCTAGAAGAGGTTCTCAAAGACTTTATCAGCAAAAACACAATGACAAGCATGTCCTACTTACCTGGAAAGGCTTCCTGCAAGTTGAGCATACATAAAAAATAAATACTATAAAAACAGGAGGTAATCTCAGAGGGAAGGCCATAGCAATGAGAAAGGAGGAGAAAGACTGGAAGAGACTACTAGCATTAGGTTAGATTTCAGCAGAATCTTGATGAAAGCTGGAAAAGTCAAAAGTTTGAGGTGAGAGCAGAGAATATTTCTATGAAGAACAATAAAGCCAGTTTAGACCACAGGGTGCATGGGACCTGTGTAGTACCATGCGACAAGATTGGAAAAGTATACTGTGGTCAGATATAATGAAGGGATTTAAATGCTAAAGCAGGGAGTTAATGTTGGATATGGAGGTTATAGGGAATCAACAGAGTTTATTAAGGAGAGTGATATGGTCATCTTTGTGCTTTAGGAAAATCAGTTTGTAGGATTAAAAAAAGTCTCCATCTCATTTTTTCTATATGAAATAAGGAAAATGTGCCACTGCCCCTTACTAAATTTAAAAAAAAATTCTAAAGTTGTCTTCTTTCTCTTTATGTATATTGTACATACTTATAATTTGCACATTTTCTCCTACATTTTAATGTAGGAGAACACAGTTCCATGAGAACAGGGACCACAACTTGTACTTCTCTGTACTTTCCCTAGTATCTACATAGATGATCTGAACATAATAGGTTCTATAGAACACTTCACTTGGTGAGTTACTATCTTTCTGGGGAGTCAGTACTAGTTTTTACTAGTACTAATGAATATCAACTTCCGTACTTTACTAGGTGAAATGGATGAATGAATCAACTTCAGACCCTGAGAGTCTTTGCTTTCCAAAATGCTGTTGGAGATAGGTGCCCTTCCACTGTCAGAGGAGGAGAGTTATGGCATTCGACTGGACACACCAAATTTTATTTTTATGGTTTAATTTTATCAAGAATTATTAAATGAATGGATAAAATTAAAAAATCAATGAGGAATAAAATACCTCTCTTACTAACAGGTTCTGATACTCCTTTCTGATATTATTTAAATTAGCAAGATAAATCTGTAAAAATCAATTTTATAAAGATCACTAGAAAAAAGTCTAAAATACTCTTTTTATTGCCTATGTTAATCTTATTTTAACACATGATAGAAGAATGGACATTAGCCAAGTATTATAGTCATGTACTATGGAGACAGAAATCTATTTTTATAACTAAACCATTTTTCTAAATTGACACTGGTGCCTATGAAACTATAGCTCTACTAAAATATTGCAGCTGTGTGGAGCCACCCTAGTCTCTAAGCAAAATGTTTCCCAATCTTTACATTTATTTTTGAACAACCACCAGATCATACACTTATCTTTACAGATGTTCTTAATGTATTTCTGCCACATGGAGCAGTGGTATTGGTAAGTTCTAGTGCTCTACGAATCAATCAAATAGAAAACAGAGTTTTGGGGTATGTGTATGTGTATGTTTAACAGATAATTTGATTCTTACTCTCTATAACCATGTGGGTTCACTTGGCCAAGATCCAGTTTTATCTACTCTTACTGGGATAAAAATCTTCTCCATTTAATTCATATGGAAGGCCATGCACATCTTCCAAGACCAATGATTATCAGTCCAGGGTTTGTAATAAATACCCCAGAGAATCATCAGGTATCTCAAGGACAATTGGAAAATTCTCAAAGCCTCAGAAACAAGTGACTCTACTTGAAATTCACTTTAATGTGTATATGATGTACATACATGATGAATAAGTCCTTTAACTTGAGGATTGGAGGTAGAGATCATGGTAAGAAAGAGAAGAGAGAATGAAGTTCAAGGGATGCTGATGTTTGGTTTTATGAGCTAGAAACATAACAGATATTTAATAAATATTTTCTATGGGGTTTATTAGCCCAATACCTCAAAGATTTCAGACTGAATTTAAAGGGAATAAATTATCTTGCTCATAGAGTTTCCATGTAAGTTTCTCATAATATCAAACATTTGAAATGAAAGTGGAAAGTTCAGCCAAACACTTAAAGAAACGTCAAAATCCCAGAGTCTCCAGGTTAGAAGGGACCACAGAGGCCATCAAGTTTGATCCAAATTGGAATATGAATCCCCTCTATAAACCTTCCTAAAGAGTGGTGATCCATACTTTAATATTTTGGGAAAGGAGAAGTTGTCCCCTTCCAATTTAGTAATCATGTGACTTTATGACTCAACTGCTGTGCTCTGCATATTAAACCTTTCAAAATGCAGGATATGATTTCACTAGTTCTTTTGGCTGTCACATCACACCACTGGCATCTCCCACCTTCCAATTTGTAACTATGAAGTTGATTTTTAAAACCAAATATAAGAGCTAACCTTATTGTATTTCATCCTATCAGCTCCAGAACAATATTCTAGCTTATTAAGTTATTTTTGGATTCTGACCTAGCCATCATGCATATTAGTGACCATTGTTTTTATTGCATTCCAGTTTGATAAATATATGTTCTATTTCTTTAAGTCATTAATAAAAGTTCCTAGCACAGGGCTAAACAAGGATCCATGGGTTACTCTGCTGAATATGTTCTAAGTTAAAATTGAGCCATTAAGGATAATTATTTGTGTTTGACCATTCAATCATCTCATAACTTTCTTAATGATATTATCACCCAGTCCAGTGATATCAAAATCAAATAGAAACACATCCCAGAAAGCTTCATATTGACTGAGAAAACCACAAATTGATATTATCTACCTTACACTGTATTTTTGTCTATGTTGTTAAACCTTTCCCAATTACATTTTAATCTAATTCAGACCATACCTGAATGCCATTGATGGGCATCACTTTTGACACCTCCGATCTAGCCTATATCTCTCTATATTGATTAGAAGGCTATTTTGAATGATTTTGTGAATTGTTTTGTTGAAAAACTAGGTAGACTATGTCAATAGCACTCCTCTGAACTAAAAGTCTTATAAACCTGTCAAGAAAAAATGGGGTTAGTCTGTCATTGGCTACTCCAAAAAGGCATCTGGGTCTTTCCATCTGCCCTGCTACAGAATGCTGAGGATTTCCAGACCTTTGTTCTACAGCTAGATTCTTCTATATGTGATGCTTCTTGCAATTAGAATGCAAGTTCCTTGAATGCAGAAACTGCCTCATTTTCTTTTTCCACTTATCTACAACATTAAGCAGAGTGCCTGGTACAAAGTAAGTACTTAATAATTAATTATTATTATTCACTCATCCATCCATTCATTCATTCAGGAAGCAATTCTTGGGGGCATTTTTAATCCCTATTTCCTGTTTTTAATCGTCATTACCCTTTTAATAATACATTTTTTTAAAAATTTTTCCAGGAAACAACACCAGCCTCAGTGGTTTTATATTTAATAGGTTCCTTTCTTTGTCCTTTTAAAAAACTAGAGCAAGTCTTTCAGCCTCTCTCTTATTTTCCATGATGAACTATGGTTCAACAGTCCCATCTACCAGTTCTTTCAGGACCATGAGATTTTCTTCCTTTTTGGCAAGTAACTTGAACTCATCAACAGCAATTCTGTGCTCTCTTGTTTCCTTACACATTTTGGATCCCACCTCCATAGTAACCATTTTCATTCTATTCTTTCCAATTTTGGAGAAAAAAGAAGCAACATTTTTTACAGCATCTATTATTACCATCCCATTTACCTTGAGCAGGTGTCTAATACCCCTTTGAGCCTCTTTTTTCCCCAATAAAGCTTAAAATTCTCTCTGTTATCCCTTACATTCCTTGCTTGCCTTATCTCCTTCTGAGTTTCTGAGCTCCTGGTACTATTCTTATAAGATTGTGACACATTTATATTTATCCCAATTCTTGCCATCTATAAACACCTGTTATAAAATTTAAAGTCTTTGTCCTTGTACATAATTCTATGTAGACACCTCTCCCCTTTCCTTCTCACTGGAATTTATCTTATTTGCTTTGCTAGACTTTAATTCATGAGAGCTTTCCATTCTTCCTGAACTGACTTCTACAATTTAGGTCATTAGATCTTAAGACACCCTTTCTTTCCTCTTTGGATTGACACTTTGAAATATTAGTCCTTTGAAAACTTGATCTCCTAAAATCTAGGGTACATGGTAGGCTTTAATCTTTTCCTCTAAAACGAATTCTAAGATGAAATGGTAACTTCTCTCTCTCTCCCATCACCTAGTTCCCATTATTTGAACTTTAGTATACTTATTAGTCAGACTTCAGTGACCCTTATGAAGGATGAAATTATCTTTAAGGAAAACAAAAAATGTATTTAATGCTCAGCTTTTGTCAGAAAGAGTAAGAGAGTTCTCCCAGATATTCCCATAAATTGCTCCATTCGTGCGATATTTTGCCTCTGGGACAGGTTTGTGACCTGTTTTCTAACCACTTTCATTCCCTTCTTTATCCAGGTGATCTGTAGCATATTCTCATGATAATATGACTTCAGTTTCTTTTGTTTCTCATTCTGTTGCTCACCACCCAAAGGTTCTCTACAATGCTTTCCCCAAACTGGTTCTTTGTTTCTTGTTCACATGATTGTGTCATCCCAATACCCAATGATATTCAACGTCATCCTTTTTTAGCAGTTCTTTTAATGAAATTTACTGTTTGAGAGCTATGACTCTTCCAGTCAATGGCTCCCATGACACCAAGTTCCAGTGATACATGGTGAAGGCAAATTACTGGTCTCCAGCTCATCTTGTTTGTTGCCAATGTTTTGTACATTTTTATAGAGGCAAATACAAGAATTTTATTCTTGGTTCTTTTCTTAGATTTTTTTTCTTATAAGTGGTCATCTCTATTGCTATTTTTCTCCATAAACTGTGGTTACTATTAATAATGTCTGCTCTGATAGATATCTACCTTCTTCTTGCACCCTTTTCAATTTAAAACTCTTTAAAATAAATTTGCAGAATATATGCATCTATAGTTGTGTATACATATACATGTCTAGATAGATACACAGAGATATACAAATGTGTATGTGTTCATCCTTCATTATTGAAGAAGACCATGTCATCAGAGAAATAATGACATGACTTACACTTGACTTTGTTTTTGAGTGAGGGAGGGCTGATATACAATACACTTTTATACAATTATATATGTCTGTATACGCTTGCAGAAGACACACATGGGTATGGACAAACACATTTAAACATGTATATATTGTATACATATATATGCACATATCCATATGTACACAAAAAACACAACTATTCCTATGCACAGTCAGTCAATAAAAATCTATTATGTGTCAACTTTGTGCCAGGCACCATGCTAAACACTGGAGATACAAAAAGAGGCAAAAGATAGTCTATCCTCAAGGAGCTCACAGTGTAATGGAGGAGATAACAAGCAAACAAATATGTGCAAATAAGCTTTATATAGGAAAACCAGAAAATAATTTGGGGAAGATAATAAAATCAAGAGTGGTTTGAAAGGGTTTCCTATAGAAAGTGGAAAAATTTTAGTTGGGAATTTAAGAAAGCCTATATATAGGCAGAGATCAGGAGGGAGGGCACAGATGGCCACAGAAAATATTCTGGAGTCAAGAGATGGTGTGTTTTGCTTATGGAACATTAAGGAATGTCATTGGATTGAAGGTGGGGAATGAAGGGTAAGAAGACAGAAAAGATAGGGAGAAAAGGGGCAGGTTACAAAGGACTTGGAACAACAAAGGATATACATACATTTGTAGGCACACATGGCTACATTTGTGCATATATGCACATTTATGTACTTACATGGTATATATAGACAGAGGAACATGTGTGTGTATTGTATATGTGTGCATTTGCATTTGTGTATCTGTGTGTATATATATGTATATATATAATATACACATACACACAAATACAGAACACATATACATATCTATAAGGGTGTATCACAACACACATGCACTTATATATGAGTATATATGAAAGTATACATGCATATGTTGATACATTCATGTGTGTGTATGTTCTAGATTCTGTGTCATAGCATCATTTGTACCCAGGTGCATCATCCAAAACTAGTAGTAGCCATCAGAATTGACAAGTCTGTCACTTCTTGGATATACATCTCAAAAAGACATGTAATTTCTTTATTACTTTTGGTCTATGTGCTAAATATCATGGCTACTTGAGAACATCTAGATAATCTGCTTAATTTTCATTTCAGTTTTCATTTCATTTTATATTTCTATTCATTCTTGTGCTGGAAACACAATCTATCAGTTTGGGTAGTCACTGGGTGATTACAAAAAGTACCCTATACTCAGTTGTTGCTACTGCCTCATTCTGGATCAACAGAAACTATGTCTGAGAGGAGCTGGCCCACTCAGCTCTGAACTCCCTTGGACTATGGATCTTTCTTTATTTTCCTGGACATTTTCTGTTCTGTTGCTGTTGCTACTGAGGCTCCACTCTCCCATGCCCTAGAGGAGCTAAGTCACTCAATGCTGAACTCCCTTGGACCATTTGTCCTCATCCTCACACCAGACATTTTCCAGCCTGCCACCATGCATCTATCATCTCTGCTCCACCACTTTCCTTTTGCTCTGAAAACTGTATCCAAACCAACACTACCATTGCTCTGGAAAGGGAAGGTCAGGTTTCCCTAGAAAGACTGCTCTATTATTGCACTCACCACTTTTATGTCTTTTCAGATGAAGACACCCTTCCTGGGCCACCATTTCCATGATTTCCTTATAGGTGTGGTCTTTCCCATTAGAATATAAGTTCTTTATGGTAGCAACTGTTCTGCTTTTGTGTTTTCCCTCCTAACAGAGTGCTTGGCACATAGTAAGCACTTTAAAAACAAATCATTTATCTTTACCAAGAAAACTTCAAATGAGACCACAAAGAGTCAGACATGACTGAAATGACTGAACAGTAATAACTTTTCATTCATGCATGCATTCATTGATTTTAGAAACATAAAGGACATTCCGAGACCCCAGGACAGATTCTTGTACATTGCAGGTGATTAATAAATGTTTGATGAAGATGATGACCCAGCAATACTGTTACTAGATCGATGCACACAAATAGATCAAAGAAGGAAGAGGAGCAATATATATACAAATATGCACAGTAACTCTTTTCATAGTGGCCAAGAATTAGAAATTGGAGAAGGGGTATCCATCAATTGTGGACGGGGTGAACAAGTTATAGTATCTGAATGTGATGGAAGATTATTGTCTTGTAAGAAATTGTGAAGGGAAGGATTTCAGAGACATCTAGAAGACTTATATGAACAGATTCAAAATAAAATGAACAGAACCAGAATAAATTATACAGGAACAATATTGTAAAGACAAACAAGTTTGCAAAACTTGGGAATTCTAATTAACAAAATGACCAACCACAATTCCGGAGGACTCAGAGTGAAACATGCTGCCCATCTCCATATGGAGTTGGAAGATCCAGAGTGTAGGCCAAAGAGCATTACACATACATATATGCACATATGTATATATAATATACATATATAATATACTTTATAAATATTATATATTATATTATATTACAATAATATTAATATGTAAAATTATTATTTTATATATTATATTATTATAATATTATATATTGTATATACACACATAAGTATGTATATATACATATATACACATAAGTGTGTATGTAAACACAAAAATATATATTTGTGTTGTGTGTATAGATATAATACACACACACACACACATATGCATTTCCCCCAGCATCTCAGAGGTATAATGTCCCTTATACTACCTTGGTCTTTGAGCAGGAGTGGATCAGGCTCACAGGTTGGCCCAGTTTCTATACAGCATGAGTCCCATGAAGTTCAAGTTCAAAGCTTTCTATGCCAGCTTCTCTTGAGGTGACTGCAATACTTGGTCCAAATACCTGAATTCTCAGATTCCCATGGTTCATGCCTCCAGGCCAGTTAGGGTCTTCAATTCTCTGCACCTAAAATGGAAAAGAATGGATAAAAAGTGCCAAGACCCAAGCCCAATTCTCAGGGGGCCAAATGACTTAAAGAGTCAAGAAATGGAGATAGCCATAAGTCATTGCCCCCTTACCATGAAGGAGTTTTTCACCCCAGACAAAATGTAGCAGAGCACCTCACATGCTGAGTCAGGCCATTCTAAAGACATCATCCTTTTTGGCTACTCAATAAATTCAAAAAGTCTGCTTTCAACCACGCAGTAGGCCAACACAGAATGTCCATATATACTTCAGTTCTCCATTATTTCAGAATCATGGCCTTAGCAACTTCCACATGAATGATTCCACCTTAGGTGGTCTAGGCATTCACTAAAACCTTTGTGAGTGACAAACAATATGTGAATGAGAGACTTCAGTAGTTTAAGAAAAAAATTCAGTTCAGAAAGAAATTAGCATAGAAGATAACCCAGCCAAGAAAAAGAGAGGCATGATGATAGACTCTTAACACAAACAAACCAGGGCCTATGCCTTCAGCCTTTCCTCAGCTCAGATGCCATCCTGTAAAGCAGAATCTCAGAAGAACAGTACCCAAAAACCATGCAAGTGAGGCAAACAGCCTGACATCACAAGACATAAAACCCAGGCAATTTTATAGAGCTCAGGATGTTTAAAAAAGGAAAAAAAAGTGGCCAAGGAGAGATGAATCTTGGACGACTAACGAAAGTTTATTTTAAAATATTTTACATTTTTTATTAAAGCAGAATGGGCAGGATATAAGCACTATAAACTTTCTATGCAGAGGATGTTGCTGGCATTCCAGTCCTGAGAATTATTGCCTTGTGCAAGGATCCATTCTGGCCAGCTTCACTTTACAAGGGAAAGGTTACACTGGGTATTTTTCTTATGTAACCAAAGAAAAGGTGGATGGGCTTTTGCAAAGAGTGGCCAGACTTTTCTTCTCTCCGTCATGCCTCACACTTCACTCTCTCACCTCTGTTACCTTGTAGTGGTTGTACCCTGCAGTGCCATCCCTAGATTTATGCTTCAAGATCTCTAGGATAAATAAATAAGATTTATTTCCTGGGTACCGCCTTATTCTGGCAAAGACATAAGGTTCAAAATAAGAACCAGCTTCTCTAGGGTTCCTCTTCTTTTCTCCCCCTCTCCACTTAATAAGACAATCAATATTAATTCCTTTAATACTCAGAGAAATGATTATTAAATAACTGTTAATATTGAGGAGAGACAGGATTTATTATTCTCTGAAATCTTATTCTCTACTAGACCCCATAGGATCTGAAAGACACTGCTGATAATGAGATTGGATTAACTTTCCTCAGTCTTGCCCATTGTGTTCTACTCAGTTTTGGATGAGGATAAAAAAAATTAGATTGCACAAGGTTTGGGGGTGTTTTGGAAGGGAAATGTGAGTCAAGGAGGAAGGAAGGAAAGCCTGACTAGCCTTTTCAAAAACCTATCCAAAAAATACCTATCCACTTTTTCTTGGGTTACTTAAGAAAAATACTCAGTGTATGGCCAAAATAAGGTGCCCCAGACCTTCATTAGAATGGGTCCACTTCTCATTATAATATTCATTATGTGTTAGCCAATCAGTCTATTGCCTTTCTCAGGAACACTCACTTTTCAAAGGGTTTATAAATGTTGAGTGGATTCTATGAGGGGTCTTTGGCATTTGAGAGTGTCACTGGTCCCTTTTATTATTAATTATATGCTAGTGTGATTAATAAAATGATTAATTCAGAAACTACACCTCTCGAACTTTTTATGTGTCACAACACTCAAGAGGCATCTAGGTATAATGAAAAGAGCAGTAGACCTATAGTCAGAGAAAATGACAAAATTCAGCTCTGCCATCTATGACCTGTGTGACCTTGAAAAGGGAGGGGAATAAGGATTTATTAATCACCTACTATGTGCCAGGCACTTTACAAATATGATCTCACTTGATCCTCACAACAACTCGGTGAGATAGGTGCTATTCTGATCCCCATTATACAGTTGAAAAAACTGAGGCAGCCAGAAGTTAAGGTCACAGCTAGTAAGTATCTGAGGGCATGTTTGAATTCACACCTAAGTTCTACCTACTATACTACCTAACTGCTTTGGCCAAATAATCTTATTTTTCTGTGCCTTGCTTTCTTAAGATGAAGGGGTTGAACCACATGGCTCTAAAGTCCCTTCTAGTTCTATATTATTTTCTCAGAGAGGACACTACAATTCCTTCCCCCACCATTCAGAGCTGCCTGGGCAAGAACCCATCCCTTTATTAAAATACATGTGTATATATATATATATATATATATATATATATATATATTTCCCTTTGGCCTCCTTTTGTCTGAGCATAGTTGAGACAAAAGACCCATGTATATCTATCAGACTGGGAGAGGTAGACAAGAATCTGGTATAGACTAGGCTCCATTGCAAGAGGGAAAAGATCCTTCTTTCCACTACAGCCTAGCTCAACTCATTCAAGGACCAGACTCCTCTCCATTGACTGAGTCATAGGTATATCCTCTCTCCCCAGGAGATTGAGTTTTACACTGGCTATGAGATGGTTTCACCCTTACTTCCTCTTCCCTTGACCTTAGCTGTCTCAGGTTTAAACACAAATCTTTCCTTATATGAATGAGACTTGTTGAATAAAGGTCTAATGCATTTGGCATCAATAATTAGCCTGCTTCTTCTGTGAAAATCCCTACGTCCCTGAAAGCAACTGCCACAGACTAGGGCAGGCCTATTCAAATGTAAGTAGGTTGATCCTGGGAAAACAGATTCTAGTTCAATCCATGGACCTGTACTCAGAACCTTTATAGGTTTATAGGTTAGTAGGATCACAAGATTTAGAGCTACAAGGGCCTTAGACATAATCTAGTCTAGGGATCCCTAATCTTTTCTATGATGTGAACCCTTTGGCAGTGTGGTGAAGCCTATGGACTTCTACTCAAAGTAGCATTTTTAAATGAAGGGGGGGAAAATAGGATCACCAAAAAAAGTATTGAAATATCCATTTTTTAAGTTTATAGACCTCAGTTTAAGAATCCATAATTTAAAGAAAAATCTCTCGTTTTATAGATGAGAAAACTGAGACCCAGTAAAATTAATTGACTTTTTATCTACTTCCATAGCCTTCAAGCACCCAGGGCAATGTCCATGTTGTCATGATCTCAATGAGATAATATTTGTAGAGTGCTTAACACAATATTTGGCACATAGTAGATACTTAATAAAAGCTTGTTCCTTTCTTCCACTTTCTCATGTAACAGTAAGCCATTTATCAGAGGACTCAATTAAAAGAAAAATTCCTAATGTTCATCAGATTTCTGCTTTTTTGACATTTCAATCCTACTTCAAGAAATATTACTTGAGTTCCAACTCACAACCCCTGAGGGAAAAACAAGAGAGACAGAGAGACAGACACACAGAGACACACAGAGAGAAATGACACGAAGAATACAATACTGTTTTGTAGTCTTCTTATACAGACAAAACAAAAATATATAAAGTGTCTGGGGCCACTATCCTAAAACCTAAGTCACACTAGGAGTTCTGATCTCCAAAGGGTATGATCAACCCTAAGGGCAATCATGAGCATTTAGGGGGTTTTCTCTAGTAATACAGCTCACAAGCTCCCATGACTATGTTTTCCAAAATGATGGTCATCGATATCAAATAGTCAGACAAACTTAATGAGATTTTAGAAACAGATATTTATTAAGGTGATAAAGTCAGAACAGTTAGTATAAAATATTTCCCGCAAAAGTCTGAGATATACTATCTCACATATATGTAGAATTAGTGGAAAGTGAACTCAAGCTTAGAGAAAACATATGGTGAAGCGTCAACGTGCATCTCTCGATTAGATAAAAGTTCTTTTCTTCCTTCATGAAGTCTTCATGAAGTTCCCCTTGGGCAAAGTAGAGATTTCTCCTGGCCTTCTTGTAAGTCCTAAATAGAATTTATTGCTATTCTGAGAACATTGCTAGAACACAAAGGAGATGTCCATAGCTTCTGGAACTTTTGAAGCTGCCAAGACATCTCTTCACAAGAAGAAGGAGATAGGAAGGACAGCAAAAAAGAAAGGTTTTTTTTCTCCTCCCTTCCTCCTCAAGTGATTCCCTCCCAGAGAATCAGTCCACACTTCTGTGTCTCCTAGGGCAGTTCTTCTGGGTTCTGAACTGGTCTGTTATTTTATCCAAATCCCAAGGGATCTGACTGAGTCTCCTTATCTAATTCCTCCCTTCCAACCTCACCCATTTAATTTAATGTCTTTGATTATTTGACTGATTACAATATAGCAGCTCTAGCCTGCTAAAATTATCCACATGTTAGTTACTTTAGATGGGCTGATATTAGTTGAGATGTTTAGAGTGAAGGCTGTTGCTGAGTCAGCTATTGTCACCATCATGCCAATCAGTGATGATTTTTGTGGGTTTCATCACCTGATACTGATGAGAAATTCAGTCAACCAGTGACAAGAGATAGGAAACATGGAAGAATGATAAGTGGATGCTCCTCTTTCCTCACCCCTTTTATTGACTTAAGAAAGTCCTGGTTCTCCAAATACACAGGGGTAACCAGTGGCAGTACTGATTTGATAGCTGGTCAGTCTCTTCTATGCTTCCTCTCTAGAAACTAGAATGTTTGGAAAACACAAATAAGAATCAACGGATGTGGCAGGTTCAAGAGCCCTTCCCACATGCTATCGATGCCGTTACTATGACTTTAAAGGGGCCTAGAGCTTTGGGAGAGTGGATCATAAGTTCTCAGGGCTGGCAAATGCGTGTGGGATATAGAGAAAAAGAACTAAGAAAACTGATTTTCCAAAAGACTGAATAAGTTAATTGAAATACTTGAGAAAAACTGAAGAGATATTCTCTGAGGAAATTAAGTTTAAATCTCTGTCCAGAGAATTCCTGAGAAATGTTGACTGTTATCTTGAGAGCTAAGTGGCAAGATAGCATGTCCAGAATTGAGGAGTCGGCAACTACTGTTGATGGTTGAGGTGCCTGCTGTGATCTGTCTCATTATGATATGTTGATGAAATATTTAAATTTGTCTTTGCATTCTTTATATGATATTGATTGATAACCTACATTGCCAGGCATATTAATGTTTATTTAAACTTGTGAGGATTTGAGAAGTTAGAGCAAAAGTTTGAGCTTTGAGAGCTACTGGATTAATTGCTGAGAGATGTGCATTTCTATTAACTTAAGATAAATTAGCAGTCATTTATCATAAGTTAATTTTAAAGATAAAATTATTATTAATTCATCCTAAGTTAATAGAAGTGCACATCTCTCATTAATTAGAGTACATCTCTTGATTGCCTCAGAATCTTATCTCAGAATTAATATCTTTGACTAGTATAATATACCTCATAACCTACCAATAATGACGTAGGCTGAAGGGTTTTACTTCTAAAGACCGCTATACCTTCAAATGTTGTAGTGAGGTTATACCTACAGGAAGGGTAGTAATTATCGTATAAGGGAAGAGTCTTTGAAGTCTTCCTAGAGGAAATCATATGATGTGTATGTTCTGAAGCTGGAAAGGATCTTGGAAATCAGAAGATCTAGGGCCATGGGACCATAGATTTAGAAATGGAAGGAAAATTAGAGATCATCTGATCTAACCTCCTCATTTTTCAGATGGGAAAAAAGTGAGACCCAGAGAAACAAATTAATTTGGTCAAGGTTTGAACTTGCATCATCAGTTCAAAATTTGAGCCCAATACCAAACTCCCAAGGGCAGAGTCCTTTCCATTTCGCCATGCTAATCCTGTAAAGCAGACTGTTAAAGGAGACTAAGGCACCAGTGGAGGAGGAGAAGAATTGGGTAAGCTATAAACTATTTCAAACCTCTAAATCTTCAGTGAATTCTCAAGGAGAAATAAAACTGCCTTCTTCCCTTCTGCCCTGTCAACAGACACAATGACCAATAGACACACACAGAAGCTCACTTTAAATCACTAGTACTTTTTTATCTATAATGCCTCAAAATTCATAGCTTAGGTGGAGTTTTGATGAAAGACCAAAATTCATCTTCTTCTTCTTAGATCAAGCCTGAGATTTCTCTGGGAACTCTGAGTCAGAGCTTAATAATTTCCTTAGCTACAGGAAACTTCATTGATATCCCTTAAATCTCTTCTCCCAGGAAGTCTATTTTCGGTTACCATAAGTTGTTTAAAAATGACTGAGTAGACTCCAACTCATGAGATCCAGCAGACCTCTCACATTCTGTCAGTTGGTTCTGATTCTATTTTCTGAACATTTTTGCTAGGAGACAGCCCCAGCCCTCTATCTTATGAAATGTGAATTGTTCATTTTTGTGTATTTAATTTGTCAACTAACATATGTGTAGATAGATAGATAGATAAATAGATAGATAGATGATGTTATACAATCAAGGTTAAGCTATATGGAATTCTTATAGCTGATCTTTGTATTTCTTGTACCTGATGTGGACCTACACACAGTAGACACTTAATAAGTGTTTTTTGAATTGAAATGAATGCAATAGAATTAATGGAAGACATTAATTAATTAATTAGAGGAAGCATTGCCTTGTTCTACACCCTCCATGTTTCTCTCCCCCAAAGTGTTTACCAAACTTTTTTTAAAGTTTAACCATTTTTAATGAAAATCTTTCTAAAATGTATTACATGTTTTCTTGTTTTTAAAGAGAGACTATGAAATATAATTCAACCTTTTTTTAATGACTTTAGCGATTTTATTATGGTGAAATGGTGTAATGCCATGAAAATTGGCCAAAGTGGGTAAGACTAAATGACTCTAGTTTTGTATGCTTTTTGAGTTCTGTCTCCTCCCTTGCCACCAGAATAAGAATTGCCATTTTCCATTTCTCTCAGCACCTGCCTACTAGCATCTCTTCCTTCCCTTTTCATATCTTGCTTTCCAGGGATTGTTGGCTTGAAAATTCCATACCCAGATCTTTAAAAACTATAGATAAATTAAGAGAAGTTAGGATCTGAGTGAGGGCCAGAGATGCTCTCTAGGGAACTTTACACTTTCTAATGTTAGTGCTCAAAAGTCTTATTTAGTTGGTTCTTTGATATCTCCCCACCAAATTTCCCAAAGTTAAGTGATCCACTTCAAAAAGCAACAAGGTTCATTGGCCAACCACAATACCAGAGGAGTAATAAAGAAAACTGCTATCCACCTCCCAAAACCAAAGTGCAGATTGAGATATTTTTCTGGACCTGGCCAATGCAAAAATTTGTTTTGTTTGATTATACATGCTTATAACAGAAGGGATTATTTTTCCTGCTCTTTTCAATGAGGAGGAAAGAATGGAGTGGGGAAGGAGAGAAGACAGATCTTCATTTGAAAATAAAATTTAATTTAAAAAAGAGTAGTGGTTTTTCCCTCCATGGAAGTCTTTAAGAAGAAATCAAATGACCACTTGCTGGAAATGTTGTGGTGGCGATTTCTTTCATGTATAGACTGTACTGATGTCCATCCAACTCTTCAGTTACGTAATTGAGACCAAGCCCCACCCACATTTTATGCTTCCAGGCATCCCTAGTACCTAACATATAATTCCCTACTCATAACAGCTGCTCAGTAAGTGTTTATCATTGCTGAAAGAAAGCTCCCATAAGAGATAAGAATGCAAGCATCCTCAGCCTGGCACAACCCTTCCAGATATCACCTCATCCATCCATCCCCTTGCCTCCACTTGTGATGGTCCATTCCCCAGTCTAGACACTTGTGGGTCATTTGTTCATTCCACAAGCATTTGATAACCCTCATTGCACATGTCTAGCACTGTGCTAGGCACCATGGGAGATACAGAAGGAGCTGATGACATAATCCTTGTCATTAGGAGTTTATAAATCTCTTTGAGGAGATGAGGCTTATGGAATAAAACTATGAGAGAATGTTAACAAATAAAAGATAACAGACCTAACTGTATAAAAATAATGAATATTTCACCCTTTCTTAAAGATATCCAAGGAAAGCATTCTACAGCCTCTCCCTATGTCTTCTATGACATTCTATTCTAGACTCAGCACCTTAAAGAAGTTGAACCTTAATGTTCACTTTATACCAAGCTGTGCCCATGAGTTTGGTTAGTGGCATGGATCCTGTGGGAGGAGATGGCAAACAGAGAGAATGTGTCTGTCCTGGAGCTCTTGCCAATCCTGGACAGCTGATGCTTTCCGAAAACCATGCCAGAGAATATGAAACACTATTGATAGTGAGGTTGCTCATTTTTGAAAGGCTGCAACCAAACAGTCTAGGAAAAACAGACTTGTTTCCAAGAGTGCAACTCTAGGTTTGAAGTAACTCATGCAAGATATGCTATAGTGTGACTCCTTTGTAGATCTGTTGTTGATTGGGAGAGGACACCCAAAGGAATCAAAATATTATACTACTCTCTCTCTCTCTCTTTCTCTCTCTCTCTCTCTCTCTCTCTCTCTCTCTCTCTCTCTCTCTCTCTCTTTCCCTCTCTCCATCCCTTCCTCTCCTCTTCCCCAAGAAGCCAATAAAAGTTGTAGAAAATCATAAACCTAGTAAATACAGAATTAAATTCTCCTTCCTGGAGTCCATTACTAATTGATGACTACAAAAAGAAATCTGAATTTCCACTGGGGCCTTGGTAAGAGTGACAAATTTGTGTGTGTGTGTATGTGTGTGTGTGTGTGTGTGTGTGTGTTTAAAGTGGGGTGGGGGTGGGGAAACTAACACAGGGATTACATGAAATCTTTTCCAGGCATGGAGGACAATGTAAAATTATTTGGACCTAAAAGGAGATTGTGGAGCCAATAAAGATAAAGCTTCAGGAGAGCAACATCTTCTGGCCTCAGTCCTTATACAGACTTCCAGCCAGCTGAATTTTTCTATTTTTTTAAACATATAAATATTTTAGGAGCTCCTTAGGACAGTTATTCAATACCCCTCTCCTAATCTTCCCCCAAACTTCTTGCCCAATAAGTCCTTGTTTCACTTAGACAATTCCATTTTGGAAGCATTTAAAGAGGCTCTAATAGCTCATCCATACTAGACTTCCAGAAATCTTCTTCTCCAGCTCACCTCTATCAGTTCTTTTACTGATTTTTCTCAGTATTAGGTGGGATGTTATAAAGTCTCAGAACTACAATCAAAATCATCATCTCTATCTCCCAAATGGAGATTAGAATGGCCCTGCTCCAGGATTGAGCAAGTGAGGACATCTTCTTTTAAGGAAAGTATCTCTAGAGAAAGAACTCCCATTACCAGTATCTTAGGACTTAGAACCAGAAGTGACCTTAGAAATCACCTCATCCAACACTTTCATTCAGCATAAAGGAAACTGAAACCCAGAGAAATTACTTATCCAAAGCCACACAACTAGAAAGTGGAAGAGCTGAGATTTACACCCATATATTCTGATATGATGCCAAATTTATTGTTTTTCCCATTTCAACTTTTTGTCTTTTAATGTACTCTGCCACCTTGAAAGTTTTGGAGGTAAAACACCCTTCCTATAATTCCTTAAAGCTCTACTTTGTCCTTTCTTAGGACAATCTTTCAAAGAATAATCAAATATCTGCTATCCATTCATTCATTTAACATGCACATATTTGGGACCTACTATGTGCCAATCGGTGCTGGGGACTGAGGATGGACAAACAACACCAAATAAGGCCCCCTTCTACAAGAAGATTGCTTTTTATCTGCTGGTTGTTAAATATTTACCCATGAACTCAACAAAGCAACATCTATTTGATTAAAGACCTTTTGTGTTCAAGGTACTCTGCTATTGCTCTGAGTGAGACAAAACATGTAACTCAAACATGATTCCTGCTCTCAACGCAGAGTAAGGAGAGGAGAAAAGACACTGATAGAGAGAGCTAAAATGCGCATTATTAAATGACAGTAGTAACAATGCTGATACTGACAGCTAACATTGCACAACACTTTACAATTATCTCATTTGATTCTCTCAACTACCTTGGGAAGGAGGTGCGGTCATTATCCCCATTTTATAGATGAGGAAACTGAGGCAAACAGTGGTTAAGTGACTTAAGGGTTCAACAGCTAACAAGTGCTCAGGGCACACTCGAACTCAAGTCTTCTTTATTCCAAGCCCAGCATTGTTCTCTCTGCTGTCCTACCTTCTTACTGAACTAAGTTCTATGGGAAATAGACAGTCATCAGTCCTACAAAACCAGATTTGGGCACTGATGCTTTATCCTAAAGTGACAGGTAAAGAGGCATACAGTTATTCTTGTTTCCTTAAACACCTGTCTATAAAAGAACATAATCTAAGGAGAGAAGGTGATGTTAGTGGTTACTTTTTTTTGTTTTTACAAATTCACTGCCTCTGTAGTGTTCAATGCAGTTACAAATTTTAGGAACGTAGAACGTGGGAATCCCAACTTAGTGTTGTGACCATGGAGTCTCTGAGTTTCAGTTCCCTCTTTTCCATAAGGAAAGTATAATAATACTTTCGCTACAAACCTCAGAGGGTTTTATGAGGAAGTGCTTTGAAAAACTTAAAGTGGATGTGACATATATTAGTACTGTTGTCACTGTTATTATGAGACAACCTGTAATATTTATGTTTTTATAGGCCAGACCCACTGTATAGTCTCATTGCACTCTTGCCTTTTCTGGGTGAACTTCTTGAAAAGGCCATCTACAATAGGTGCCTCTGTTTCCTTTCCTTTCTTTCTCTTCTTAACTCTATGCAGTTAGACTTCTACCCTCATCATTCCACCAGACCTGTTCTCTCTAAAAATACTAATAATCTCAGAAGCCAAAACTACTGGCTTTTTCTCTTGTATTTTTAATTTTTTCCAGCCTTTGATGCCTCTTCTCCTTGATAGTCTCTTCTCTCTAGAGAATTTTGATACTATTCCCTCCTGTTTCTCCTCTTAGCTATCTGATGTGTCCTTCTGTTTCCTTTACTGCATCTTCTCCCATGACTCACCTGCTTAGACTGGGAGTCATCCAAAGTTCTGTCCTTGACCTTCTCTTCTTCTCTCTCTGTGTTATTTTACTTGGTCATCTCATCAGTCTCATCAGTCAATAATTATTAAGTACCTACCATGTCCCAAGCTCTTGGGATACAAAGAAAAGTAAAAGACAATCCTTGCTTTCTGAGTATTCAAAATTTCAATGGGGAAACAATGATGTACAAATAAAATATATACAGAATAAACTAGAAATGATCCTCAGAACAAAGATAGTAGTATTAAAAGACATTGGGGAAGTCTTCCCGAAGAGGGTAGGATTTTAGTTGAGACTTAAAGTAAGCCACAAACTCAGAAGTCAGAAAGAGAATTCCATGCATGGGGGACAGCTAGTGAAAATGCCTGTAGTCAGGAGATGCAATGTCATATTCAAGGAACAGAAACAAGGTCAGTTTCACTGGATGGAAGAGTAAGTGATGGTGTATAAGATTTAAGAAGACTGGAAAGGAGTTGGGGTTGAGGTGAGGGACAGGTTTCCATTATCTCTATGCAGATAACTCTCTGTTCTACTTATTTGTCCCTAACCTTGCTTCTCTACCTCTAGCCTCCCATCTCCAACTGCCTTTAACACATCTTGAGCTGGATATCTCATAGACATCAAAATTCAATATCTCCAAAACTGAACTCATTATGTTTTCCTCTAACTTCCTTACTACTAGCAAGTTCACCATCTCATCTACTCAGTCACCAGATGTGAAAGCTTAGGGCCATATGAAACTCCTTATTGTCTCTCGCTCCATCCCCTATATCCAATCTGTTGCCAAGACTTGTTGATTTTTTACCTTCCTAACATATCTCACATATGTCTCTTTCTTTCCTTTCACACTGACACCACCTCTGAGAAAAACCTCATCATTTCTCACCATAATTATTGCAATAGTCTACTGGTCTCTCTGCCTGAAGAATCTCCTCGTTCCAACCAATCCTCCAATCAGCCACCAAAGGGATCTTCCTAAAATAGAGTTCTGAACATATCACTCCACCCCCATTCAACAAACCTCAGTGGTTTCCTATTAACTCCAGGATCACATATAATTTCCTTTGTTTCACTTTCATAGCCCTTCAAAATTTTCTTCTTCCTACCTTTCTGGTCCTCTAACACCTTATCCTTTCCTTGGACTTTGTGATTCATGGACAATATCTGGCCTCCTTGCTGTTCCTCAGACACTGCACCATCTCCTGAATTAGATGGATAGAAAGATAGACAGAAAGATAGGATGGATAGTCAGATGGACAGACAGTCAGATAGACAGACAGACCCACAGGTAGGTAGGGAGGTAGAAAGAATAGGGAGTCAGGATAGACAGACAGACCCACAGATAGGTAGGGAGGTAGAAAGAATAGGGAGTCAGGATAGACAGACAGACCCACAGATAGGTAGGGAGGTAGAAAGAATAGGGAGTCAGGATAGACAGACAGACCCAGACAGACCCACAGGTAGACAGGATAAACTACACAAATGGTAGCTATTATTACTCTTTGTCTTCTTTTTCTCTTCATAATTATGGAATCACAAGATCATAAAATATTGAAATATTAGAGCTAGAAAAAAATTTGAGAAATTTTCTAATCCAGTCCTTTCATTTTATGGGTGTAGATTCTGAGATAGAGAAGGGGACTTCTCTGAGGTCATACAGTAAATCACTGGCAAGAAATGAGGATCTTTGGTGCCCATCCCAGTATGCTCTCTGATACACCATGTCAGTTCTAGCAAAGCCTTCATTAATATCTATCTTTCTCTGCGTATCATACTGTGCTGCATTGCACACACAGTAAGTTTCTTATTCACAATCTTTACCTTCTAGGAGTTAAGAAGAAATCGATACAATATTATATAATACAACATGTAGTTTAACAATTATATCAGTAAAACTAACAAGAATATAACTATACGTGTAATAGCTAATAAAAAAGCATTATATTTCAGTTTATAGAAACTGAGATTTTGGTTTTGTTTTAAAAGTTATACAGTACTTTGTTCACAGCAACCAGTCAGTTAGATAACACACAAGTTGCTAACCTTGTTTTACTGAGGCTCAGGGGGATTTAGGTAATTTGATTCATCTTACTTACCTTCTTAATGGGTGGAAGAGGGGCTAGAGGAAAGGAGAGAATTTGGGAGAGACATTTTTTAAATGAATGTTAAAAAAGTAAGTACCCCAAGCTCATACAATTATATTTGCACTACTTACCTCACAAGGTCATGGTAAGGATAAAATGAAAACACTTAATATGTATCTGGACTCTGAATCCAGTGTTATTTCCGACTACACTATACCATTACAACAATTAACAAAGGCAGTAAAAAGCTTTTACCTAAGGCAGGTAAGGGCTAAAGTCTTAAATTTCTAATCTATCCTGAAAATAGAGAACTACTATTAGCCAATCCATGCATTAGGATCATGTTTATACTAATTAATGATAGCAATATTGGTTTGTTTATGCTGTATATCTATAGTTTACTACTATTATTAGTAATAAATAAAACAAGCAAATTTCATGAGTACATGGAAAAAAGTCTTCCTAGCAGAGCTGAGCATTTTTACCTAACAAACGTAGAAGTATGGTTTTCTTTAACCCAACAAATGATTGTCCTCAACAGAACCCCCAAAAGGAGCCTAAGTCCTTATTTATAACACACATATGCTCCAAAGTTTAAGCATTTGAGGACCAGGGACCAGGGCAGCATTCTGGGACCATCCCGGGGAGATCAAGAAAATTATCATCTGTTTTTTTCCTTTTGATCTTCTTTTCTTTCTAGAAAACATATTAATTGACTATAGAGGGGAAAGATGGTCAGAAATCCCAAACTTCTTTCCCTTACCTCCTATCTCTTTAACCTTGAATATCTAGTTCAAAAGGGTGGTGGACTGTCTCCTGTACTCTATGAAGTCTGTACTTCACCTAAGCCTGAACTACGCTATGGTAATAACAGCTAATATTTGCATTGTGCCTTTTATGTGCCAAGAACTATGCAAATCACTTTATAAATATTATCTCATTTGATCCTTATAACAATGCTGTCATTATCTCCATTATGCAGCAGAGGAAACGGAAGTAAACAGGTCAAGTGACTTGCCCAAGGTCATACTGCTAGCAAGTATCTGAGGCTAGATTTGAATTCAAACTTTCTGACTCCACGCTCAGAGCTCTATTGTCTATACCACCTGCGTGCCTCATATTATTGTGACTACTTGCTACCCACCCCTATCATCATCAATGTCATCATTACTCACATTTGTCTAATATTTAAAGACAATTCCCTCACAACAACCCTGTGAGGTACGTAGCACAACTCTTATCATCTCCATTTATGAGATAAAGAAGTCTTGTTGGGGGGGGAGGTTGTTAAATAACATAATCATAGAGCTAGCAAGTAGTAGCACTGGAATTGGAACCCAGGTCTCCTGTACCCAGTAAAAGGGCTCTCTCCATTATATCCACACTTTATGTAATTAGGTGAAAGGAAGGGAGGGAGGGGATGGAAAGGGGGAAAGAAAACCCCAAACCTACCCCAATTGCAAAAGTTAATTTCCTGTCAGGTGGATTTCAAATCCTTGGTGAGTTTTATTCAGGGCCTTGAAGGGCCTTATGCCATCCATTTCAGGTTCATAGTGTTTACTCTTCAGTCTCCAGAAACAGAAGTCTTCTGTGTTCCATGGGGCCAAGTTCATCAACATTTTCAGGGTGATGGGAGGAGAGTCTGAAAAAGAGAATTATTGGGTGACTTGGAACTCCTCATCTGGTTTCTCCCCACCATCACCCCCTCTTTTCTTCACCCTTATTGGTCACATTCTTCATAGAAAATGTCAAAGAGCTGACTTCAGAGTGCCAGGGGCTAAGAACACTGGCTCTAATGAGCTCTAAATGCTTTTTGCCTAGAGCCTGAGCCCTGCAACCTGTAGCCAACAGGAAAAATAGTTCCTGACCTTAGCAAGGCCAGCAAAGCAAGACCCGTGTTCTGCCATCAAGTTACCTCTGCCTGGACTTTGGGTGGGATAAATGGGCAAAGAATTTAACTCAAAAAAGAGAACTTCAAAAGGTCATGTAACTCAGCCTCTGTCCTCTGGAAAAGTCCACCATTGCCAAAACCTCCAGGCAGATCTGACCAATCCAATTCTCCACACTTTTCATGGACAGATTCCTCAGTAAAACTTCAGTCACCTACCTTAGCATTCCATTATATTGCCAGCTGAGGCTCTGTGTAAGGACAACATTATATTCTATTATTTCAACATCATTCTGGAAAAGTTAGCAATCCATGCTAATGTAGTTTTGTGAATGACTAACTTTTCTCCTATGACTTGGGTAAATGACTTTGTTTGTTTTTTCATTAAAATTCTCTATAATCGCTGAAATAAAGAACTTTCCACCAGCTCATATTTTGTCCTCAGCTGTAACATCTCTCAGGGTTAATTTGTGAAATGGAATACCTATGGAGACACAAGTCCTCTTGGGTTCACAACATATTATGAAAATAGATGAATAAAATAAAGCATTCTGGTCTTTTTTAATAAAAAGTAATAAAAACAACTTTATTCCAATTTCTTTTAAAATGTGCGATCAATCAATCAACAACCTTTTATTGTCTACTCTGCGTCAGGCACTGAGCAGTAAAGGCTTAACCTCTTTAAAATGTAAGGTTGGAAGTAGCTGGGAACCTGCCAGATAATTCATCCTGTGCAAACCCCTTTTATACCAAAGCTAGGTTCAAAAGACAGGGAATTGGGCCAGAAAATCCTCGGATTTTTATACAGAGACAATCACAGGAGTTTATGCAGATCCAGAGACAGTACATGCTATTCTCCTGCCTACAAGCATATATGAGCTCAACAGTATGTTTACTAGTTGAAACCAAGCCATGGCAAAAAGAGCTGACATTTATGTAGTGTATTAAGGTTTGCAAAATACTTTACATACATCACCTTGCTGGACCTTCACAACAGGTCTGGGAGGGATAAAATATAGATAATATGTAGAAATTGACACATAAAAATGAAGTCACCCATGATCACCCAGAAGTGAGATTTTGAACTCTGGGCCCTATCTGATTCCAAACCCTTCTTGTATAGCTGAGAAGCAGATAAAATATTTCTGCCTATGCAAATAAAATGTAGAGAAGGTTGGAATGAGAAAGGAGTATTTGGAAGATAAATAGTGGCTTCTCTCTGTAAGCTGTAAGGTTTCTTTTGAAACAAAAAAAGGATCCCTGTTGTAACTAGGTAATAGCACCATATCTGTGAAGCCTTTTTGACACCTAAGAGAAGGACAATACCTGTCCCAAGAGCTATGGTCATAAACTTATAACTACTGTATTAAAATCCTACCTATTTGTTTTGGGCATTGGTGCTAATACTTTTGTCTGACCTTTATTTCCAATAGACCTTTTGAACCCGATGTCATGCCCGTGAACTTGGACCCTATGTGTATGCTATATTGCTGCTTAGTTACGGCCTCTGTATGTTAACTTCTGACCTCTTCACCCTGAAAACTGAACCTCTGAAAACTAAACATTTTTCTTCCCAGTGAACCTTGCAAAATAGGCTCTAAATTACCTAAGATCTCAAATTTGCCTTAGGGACTCATAGCAACTACGCACTCCTTTCCTAAGGAAACTCTTTAACATTATCTCTAACCTGTACATTATCCTGAAGTCTGACATTTACTTACTGACCGTATTTTTTACCACCCACAACCCGGAATAACAACCGATTTTTAAACATCAGAGTAAACTCACTAAAGTGGACTGCCTGATGCCCCCAAAGTACTGGCCAACCCTGAAGCTGTGTAAATGTCTTAGGAAGTGTTTGACTGTCTGTAATGAGTAAGAATAAGCAGAAACTGAGTCAAATTAAGCAAAGATTAATAGAAACTTAAGGTTAGTCATAAAGGTCCCAAATTGTACTTAGATGTCTTTATTTCTTGATCTCTTATTCTAAACTATATCTTTCCTTTAGAGTTCTTAAATTATAATGAATAATTATTATTCATGATTGTTCCTGTAATGGATGAGTAACAAAGATCCAAAAATTACAGCTAGCATTTATGTAGTATCTATTTGTTAGACTCTGTGTTAGGTCTTTACAAATATTTCATTTGATCTAGCATTTCCTTAATGTGGAAAACTCCTTCCACCCACAGAGATCACCGACTTCCTAAAGGACTCATTTCTCAAGCCTCTGAATGATTAATTAATTTGTCCAAAGTTACACACTAAGTGTCAAAAGGCAAGACTGAACCCATCTTCATAATTCCAAGTCTGTCACTGATGCTTAAAAAGTAATAGTTTATTTTATAAATAAGAATTACACTAATGACAACAAATAACATTTAAGGTTTACTAATCACTTTACACATATTATTTCATTTTCTTCTTTCAACAGTCCTATGAAAATGGTGATATTATTTTCTTCCTTTTACAGATGAGGAAACTGAGCTGGAGAGAATTTGAAGGGATTTTCCCAGGGTCACATAGCTAGCAAATGTCTGAGGCAGGATTTCAACCCAGTTCTTACTGATTCCAACTGCAGCACTCCATCCATTATAGCACACTGTTTCTTTTACTACAAGGAGTTATTTTGTAAAGAAAAAACTTAGAGTGGAAGAAGATTCTAGGAGACTCAGTTGCCCATGTCCAAGGAAAACCTCCATGGTTAGTCCACACAGCTTTTTATCTAAAAACCAAAAATTAACTTGGTGGCAGCTGCATGAATTATAGGCATCTAGGAAGAAATGATCAGTCTGTACAGGATGGCCTTGAAAACTATAAAGTGACAGCAAACATTCAATCTGCCTGAACTCCTAGTTGCTGCAATTTGAACCCATTTCCTATTCTCTGGAGATAGAAAACATTTGATCAACATCCTTGGGCATCCAGTCACAGATTTCAAGACTGGTATTTTATGTTCTGCAGCACTACCATCTACTCTCATTTCCTCATCTCCAGGCTAAATTGTAATTCCTTTTGCCTCTCCTCATAGATTCTCTGTTCTTCTATTTCATAATTGGTTTCTGCTTGGCTCTAAGGCAGGTATCTCCTTAACTAGATATTTTTTTAAGACACAGATACACGAAGTAAAAGGGGTCAGCCTTGGTGAAAGGGTGAAGGTAGTGAAAGTTATCCTAGAGTTTAAGTACACATACTAAGGACTCAGTAAATGTGAGCTGATTGACTTCCCAGTATCTTATAAAAGAATGAAAATTGGGTAGTACTAGGACTTTATTTAGACCTGAAGTCAGGAAGACCTACGTACATATACACAGCCATATATATGTGTAACTACATGTGTGCATGTGCATGTGACTGCATGTTTGCAAATGCATATGTATATACATACATGGGTGCATGGCAAATGCATGTAGAATGGGTATATACATACATACATGCATGTATGCATGGGTAATCACCTAGATGGGGGAAAGTAGTCATTTTGCAGAAGACAACATTTGAGTTGAGTCATGAAGGGAAACACGGATTCTAAGGGGCAGAAATGAGGAGGGAGAGCATTCCAGACACAACCTATGAATAAGTCAGGAAATTGGAGATTGTGCTTTTTGTGCAAGAAACCGCATGGAGACCACCAGTATGGCTGGTTCAGTGCAATGCAATGACAGAATAATGCAGAACATCTCATGGTACTTCACAACTGGCACCAGGTAGTAACCACAGCCGGCGGGGAGGGAATGTAGCACAAATGGGATAGCCTCTTCTCCAACTTGCTCTAGCAAGCAGCGAGACCTTCCTAACATTTCTCCAACCTCTGGCAAGGCAGATCTTGACTTTGTTCATTTAATGGCCTGGAATAAAGGTAAACAGTGCTCTCCTGAACATTTCGCATATTTTGTTAGCTGCTTAATAAAGACTTTATAACAAATCTTCCTCTTCCCTCTTGCCTCTGAGTTCGAATCTGACTGTATAATTCTAGGATCGCTTTTTCTTCTATCACAGGAGGACCATATTAAGCAGATAAAGCCACTCTTGTTTCTGCAGTCACACACTTCTTACATTGGCTGCTGTTACCTCTGACACCCAGGATCTCTATACCCTTTCCCCTTTCCCTTCCATGGGATTGTATACTTTATTCCCTTTTATGTGTGTGTGTGTATGTATTTATTTATATATATTTTTTCATATGCATATGAAGGCTATATATACACATACATGTATAATATATACATATACATACATGTGTGTATATGTACATATATATTATATATATAAAATACTGGTGATGGGATTTAATACTGAGTGAAGCAAGTGAAAGGAGTCTCTCAATCTACAGATATCTTCACTCACCAATAAGCTTCTGCTGAAAGGGTAGGGAGGTCTAGGAAAGGATCTCAAGTGTACATCAGTAAAGGATTCCAGAAAGGCATTCCTTTCTTTCCTTCTACATCTTAGACAGGCTCACAAGAGATGTCTTCTCCTAACATCACAAGTTTTCTCATTAATCTACTTTAAGTTAGAAATCCCTACTTTCGACTTCTCCTGTTTATCACCTTGAACTATCTATAAAATGCTATAGAAGAGCCACTCCACTAGGTTTAGGATTTTCCAGGGGAGAAATCTTTTACTGTGCTGTCTTATCCTCTGCCTTCATCCAGACTGCCTGTCATCCAGACCTCTATGGTTAAAATCAAACAAGAAAGAGTGGTGAGCAGCTTCTAATTCCTTTTACATAAAAGGGAATAAAGTATACAATCCCATGGAAGGGGAAGAGGAAAGAATAGAGAGATCCCGTGTGTTGGAAGTAACAGCAGCCAATGTAAGAAGTGTTTAACTGCAGAAACAGGAGTGGTTTTACCTGCTAAGTATATTCCTCAGGTGATAGAAGACATGATCCCAGAATTGTACAGCTAGATTCCAATTCAGAGGCAAGAGGGAAGAGGAGAAGTGGGTGTCACTAATCATGACTCACTCAATCTGCATCAGTTTTCCACCTTAGCAAAAACCTCACCTGTTTCTCCCACAGAAAAATGCCCAGTAGCCACTAAACAACCATGCCAGAGTCTTTGTAGTGACAGGCAGGAAGTACAAGTAATTAACTCTGGAGAGTCAATCTGGTATCAAGATAGAAGACAAATATTGAACTCTGCCTCTTCTCCTCCTTTCTCCTAGTATTTTCTACAGTCCTAGAATCTCAATCCCAAAGCACCAGTGACTTTGGAAAAGTATCTTCATCTCCAGGGTAATTAAGACACAGTGTTACTTTTAAACTATAATTCAAGGTAAATAACAAATTACATCAATCAGTAAGTACTCACACTACCCATTTCCCAAAGCTACCACATCCTCAGAAGCCGTGAACCCCTTTTCAAAATAATGCCTTTAAAGGCATAAAATAAAATATGCCGGATTATAATAAGGAAGCCAATTCCATTCCAATAGTTACATTCTTTAATAAAAGCTCATGTTTCTCTGTTTAGAAACTACTTTGTAAAAAGAGCAGGGGAGGGAAGGAAAGTAGCGCCTCTTGAATGGAAGAAGCAAAGCTGTTAAATTAGGATATGGAGTAGAAGTCCTTTCTAGCCTAATTAAACAGCTCTGCATTTGTTAAGGGGAAGAAAGGATTCATAAGGAGTTCTCTTATTTTCAGAAGCTAACAACCAAGGCAACCTTGGATTCTTCCATTTAATAATAACTCACATTGATATGTTGCTCTAAGGTTTACAAAGCACTTTATACTCATTGTCTTACTTGATACTTAGAACAACCCAGTGAGGTAATAGGAATAATATCTCATATTTAAATGCTGCTTTAAGATTGGCAAAGTATGAAAGCTTTATTCTGTTGGATGCTTAAATCTCAGTGAGGTAGATGCCATGGTTATCCTCATTTTATACGTGGAAACTGAGTCTCAGAGATGTTTAATGGCTTGTCCAAGGTCTCACAACTGATAACAATCTGAGCCATCCGCTACGTCATGCTACCTCATTGGAAACCATAGCAACGACTCTAAATTAAAAGAAGGCACGCTATTCTCTAACACACAAACAACTTTTTATCATCATTGAGTTATACAGTCGCTGTCACGATCACTATGGACTAGCCTGATCTAGAAAGCTTTTGTGGTAGACATGAGTGGTGCACTATTGGGCCAAGAGAAAAACCTGAAAAATAGAGGAAAAGAAGCGATTAGAAAATAGTGGGAAGAACATAAAAGAACTATATAAGAAAAATCTTATAATCACAATGGTGATCTAGAGCCAGACATCCTGGAGAATGAAGTCAAGTGGGCCTTAGGAACATGGCTAACAACAAGGCTAGTGGAAGAGATGAAATTCAGGCTGAGCTATTTAAAATCCTCAAAGATGATGCTATAAAACTTCTGAACTCACTATGTCAGCAAATTCGAAAAACTCAACAGTGACCACTGGACTGGAAAAGACCAGTTTACATCTCAATCCTGGAGAAGAGCAATGTCAAGGCATGTTCAAATTACTGAACAATTGTGCTTATTTCACATGCCAGTAAACTTATGTTTAACATACTGCAAGTAAGGCTTTAGCAATATGTAAGTGAACTGAGAATTCCCACAAAAGCAGGCTGTTTTTCAAAGAGGCAGTGGAACTAAAGACCAAATTGCCAACATTCACTGGATTATGGAGAAAGCAAGGGAGTTTCAGAAAAAAAAAATCTACTTATGCTTCATTGCTTACACTAAAACCTTTGACTGTATGGATCACAACAAAATGTAGAAAGTACTCAGAGATGAGTGTCAGATGATCTTACTTGTTTTCTGAGGAATCCATACATGGGACAAGAAATAAGAGTTAGAATCAAACTTGGAACAACATATTGATTTAAAATTGGAAAGGGAGTAGGACAAGACTGTATATTGTCACCTTTTTAAATTTAGATTATGTGCAGAGTATATCATGCAAAATGCCAGGCTGGATAAAACAGAAGCCAGAATCAAACACTAACAATAACAAAAGAGAAAAAGAGAAGATGATGGTAGAATGAGTTGGGTGTTAGAAAGTTGAAGAATGATAACATCTTTTAAAAAGGTAAAAAAAAACAAGAAAAATTCAAAAAGGTAACATTCAGGAGTCAGTGACAGACTAACTTGAAATTAAAAAGAGTAAAAGGAAATATGTTAGAATCAGACTATTGAAGGGGAGAGAGGGGGAGTTGTACATAAAACAGAACGTTTAAAAAAAAAAGAAAGCTGTCAAGCCAACGAATGTGAACTTTATTATAGAGGCAAGTTATACAGAAGTTAGGCATCTAACTTCTCTAAACTCTAGCTCTCCTATCTGTGAAATGGGACTGATATTGGCCATGCCAGTCTCATGGAGGCAGTTATACAGATCAAATGAGAAGGAATGTGAAATGGCTTTGAAATCCTGTCCTTTTTTGACTGTAGTCTATCTTCATCTGCTTTGTATAAGTTGTCATTCCCATCATTATAACAGCATTGTTATTGGAGTTATATCTAGATGTCCATGTCAGCGTCCACCCGAAGGACCTGAATATCTAAGTGTTGAGGAAATTTTGTCTGTTTCCTTTCAAATGCAAATTCAGAGGCTGAATCTACGGAAGAGTCCCCATCACATATTCTGGGGTCTCTGGTTGTCTCTCCTGCCATGAGGAAGCCCAGTTCCCTGTGATTAGGATGCCTCAAGACAGATACCTCTGGCCCCTGGGGAAGAATCAGGACGATGACAGAGAGGCCCTGTTTACAGAAGGCAGGGGTCGAATGCTGCTCAAGGACTTTGTTTAAAATTCTTTTTGTAACCACATAGTTCTGTGTTTGGGTTTGCTGTTCTCATTAAATAAACAGCTGGAGAGTCCTCATGGATCATCCCAGATGTGAGTAAGTAGCATTTGGGGGGATAATTAACATCATTCTCTAGCCAAACCAGCAGATTCCCAAGGATAATACTGTGAGGACATATATGGATGGCCAAGGAGGATGAAAGGTCAATCAACCACAGTGTCAAATATTCACAGGCAGGACCCAGAAGCAAGGATCCTTCGTATCTTCCCTTCTTGCAGGATTATCTTCACTGCACACAAATTTCCACACATTTCTTATGAAAGGAGTCTGTCAGTGAGAGAAGTTAGATCCAAAGGAAAAGAGAAAGGAGGGAGAGCAAGAGGTTCTAATGTGGAGGAAAGAGTTGGGTATGGAAAGAGAATAAGAACATGTTAACTTAAATTTGTCTGAGAATAAGTCAGGTTATGACAGTTATGTGCAGACACCTGTATCCTCTTTCATTTCTTTCAGAGATCTAAACATGGCACTAAAGGGAAATAAAGCCTAGGAAACCAAGGGGAAAATGGTCTGCACTCATAGGAACATCTGTGAAAACCCCATGAAGAACTGATGGATCTAATGAGTAACAGCAAAGAAAGGAGAGAATAATGATGAAGAAGAGGCAGAATTCAAACTAAATCACCGTTTGACTACTGGGTTTATTGAGACAGCCAGCTGGCCGGATGTTTGCAGGAAGTAGGGATACTGAAATATGGGGTGGGACAAAGAGACCCAAGGAAGAGGAATGTGCAAGATGAGAACAGCAAGATTAATGGAATGGATAGGGGAAGCCTAAACCAACCTTGTTTAACCTGTTCAAATTGCAAGAGAAGTAATTGGGGTTAGACCCACTAAAGAATTTGTTGATGATTGAGTATTAAAATGTCCGTATAGCTCCTCAATCTTCTCAGCTCCAGTGACCCTTTCCCCCTTCTCTGCCCCATTTCAGCTATACACCAGCATGATTATACAACTTTGACCTGGCCAATTCACAAAGGTATACGAGATCTTGAACTTCCAACTTTTTCTCTGACCCTAGACTGCTATCCCTCCACTTCTTCCACTCTCTCCTTTTTAACCCTGGTCATAACCTTTGGCACAGTAACCTATTCCTGCTCTCCCAGAAAACCTCCCTTCAAGCTTCATTTTGTTGTTTCATTAGCCTGGTCTAAGAAGAGATGAGGGCTTGTAGGTCACTGGAAAAAGATGGTTTCTTTCCAGTGACCTACCAGTCTTCATCTCTTCTTAGACCATTATTTCTTCCACTGGAAGTTGCTTCAGTTTCTGAGTTTCCAAGCCTCACTGGGTCCCACCTTTCTCTTCCAGTGGCTGCCTTATAACTTTCTTCTGTACTTCTGCTGTTCAATTCTTGAGAATAGAAGCAGTGTTCATCTTTCATTTGTCGTCCTCAGGTCCTAATGCCAAGAACACAGCAGGGTTTAAAAAATACTTGTTGAATTGAACTGCATCTCACCTTCCCCATCTTCCCCAAGATTGTATGCTCCTTGTGGATGTCTTACTTGTCTTTGTTACTCCCTCTGGTCCTGGCACAATGCTTTGGATATAGCCATTCAACTTAGTTAATCCAAACAAATGAGGAAGCCAAGTTTTGTTGAATAAACTGAATGGTGTGTTTGAATACAGCTTGAGCCAATACTTTTGTGCCACTAATAGTCTAAATTTAGGACTAAAGGATCTCTGTCTTCTGACCTGTCAGCTTCTGTTCACCTTGATGAAAAGACCATGAACTTGATTTAATGACTGGCATCATGTAAAGTATGTGTGTGTGTGTGTGTGTGTGTGTGTGTGTGTGTGTGTGTGTGTATGTGAATAAGAGAGAGACAGAGAGAGAAAGAGAGGACGCATGGTGGGGTGGGTTATCTACCTGAAGGAGATAGAGAAAAGACACATCTTTCCCTGATCAGAACACAAGTATGCCTATGATTTCATGATATTCTTTCCTTGACTGGGGTTGTTTTAGTCTCTGGGAAGAGAGACATGACCCCTAACAATCCTCTAGGACACTGTTATCTGGTCACTGACTGGATTGGAAAGGAGTTTGGCCTAATAGAATTCTAGTTCCATACTGTGTGACCATGTCAACCTCTCCAGACTTCCTCTTTCCTTATTTATAAAATAAGGGGAACAGGCTCCATCAGAAGTGTCAAACACACAGCTGGGTGATGGTCTGCCATTTTTCTGAGTGTGACCCAACCAGACTAAAATGCAATTGGGAAAGATTTAATGAAATAAATAAAAATACAATAGAACATAGATAACATTAATATGTAATTTTCTAAGTCAAGATGCAGCTCTCAGAAATTTTAATCTAAAGTTTATTGGCCCCCATTTCTATTTGAGTTCTATTAGAGGACACCACTTGTCTAAAGATTTCTTCCAACTCTAAAATGCTCTGATCTTGTATAAGTAGGTGGGGGGAGCTGCTAATTTATCTCCCTGACATAAAGTCTCTCTCCATTTCTATCTGTCTTCCCCTCAGCTGTCAAATTGATTTTCCTAAAATGTAGTCTGATCTTGCCTATTCAATGGCTATTGAATTCCCTACTCAATCCAGTGGTCCCCTATTACTTCCAGGATCAAATATAAAGTCCAGTTTGACTTTTAAAAGAGTTTCATAAACTGTCCCCTTTCTACCTTTCCAGACTTCTTATACCTTACTGCCCTCTATGGATCCAATGACACTAACTTTCTTACTATTTCTTGCACATGACATCCCATCTATTGCATTTCATTATCTCCCATACCTAGAACTCTCTCTCTTCTCATATCTGCCTCCTCTCCCATCTTCTTCAAGAAGCTTTTTCCATCCTCCTTAATTTAATGTGTTTCCTCTGAGACTACCCTCAGTGTATTATCTATGTACATAGATAATATATTTACATAATATACATATAGGTATATGGATGTATATATATATATATACACATGTACACGTCTATCTGCATGTATGTGTATATGTATGCTTGTGTATATATCTATATCTTATTTGCATGTAGTTTTTGGCATATTCTCTCTCCTATTAGACTGTGAGTTCCTTGAGGCTAGAAAGTCTTTTGCCTTTCCTTATATCGCCAGCACTTAGCAACCCTGCCTTATCCCATAACAGTTACTTAATGGTGTTCTTCAAAGGCAACCAAGGACATCACAGGATGATGTCTTGACTTGCACCCGACCTGAATTTCTGGGAGGCAGAGTTGCACAAAGTCATCAGCCTCATTTTGTTTTCCAGATTTATCAGTCCAGTAGCAAGACAAAAGTCAAGATGACTGGCTATGGTCCAGCATGCAAAAGATATAGATATATATACAAGCATGCAATGGATGACCTTGGTGTCTTCAATGTCTAACCAAGCTCCAAGCGCTCCACAGCACCTGCTTCAGCCACCTTCATAATCATTGAAACAAATTGTTCTTATCTGTTCATTCCACCAGAGGGGAAGTCTTCACCTTTTTAGGGTAGACATCCCCCAACTCACTGAGACATCCCCCTAACTCACCAACAGGTTTGAGGCCTGTTGGTTATTCTTAACTGGCCCATCTGCCAAGATGGTTTTACCAGAGTGTAGCTGCTGCCCATGCTATAGCTTCTTGGAGCCACTGGTGAGAGTTGGTGCCAGGTGGACACCAAGGGTGGATGAGCAGTTCTGAAAGGGACTCAGCAAGCCCTCACACCAGAGGTGTTAGTCCTCCCTGAACATCCCAGTACACCCCACTTTATAAATGCTAGATGAGTGACCTACAGAACAACGTGGTAGAACTTGTAGAATGCAGGGCAGGGCCTACTAGTTGCCAATATCAAACCACCCCCTGGATATCTAACCTTTATAAGTAAATTCCTTGCATTTTCAATGCATCTTCTGTCCTACCCTCACCCTAACTTTTAAAATTTAAATATTGCTGGGAGAGATCCTACTTTAAATCCTTTTCACCTAAAGTCTTAAAATCAACTGAGTCCTCTATTTAGGATTGTTGAAGATCAGCTGGGAGCACAGGTGCCCTAGATGAAGGACAAGGGACAAATGCTAAAATATCAGCTACTTTAGAATTTGGGGTGTGCTATCTAGCCATAGATCTAATTATAGCAAAACAAAGTCTTCCTGCACCCCACCCATCCCACCCCCAAACCAGTCTCCTAAAGACTTCTAATTTTTAAAGCCCCCACCCATCTCTTGCAATATTAAAGCTATTTCTAGAAAATAAAAACAGATCCAGATTTCAGATCCAAATCCCAGGTGGCATGGAGCCAAAGTGTTCTTGTGGTTTGGGGGAAGGGGAGAGGAAGAAAGAAAAAGGTTTTATTTCAAAACAGCCACTACCCCCTGCCATCTCCCCATTCAGGAGAGAGGACAGAGAGAGGGCAGCCAGGCTGGGTCAGAAAACTGAAATGTCTCTGGGGTCCTTGAAAGCAAAGGATCAGCTCCTGAGTGCTCCAGAGAAAGACCTTGGGGGCAAAGTGGGCGGGGGCAGAGGTAGGGAGAGGGGGGGCAGAGGTGGGGAGAGGGAGCAGCTCCCTCCAGCCCCTGGGCTCTGGGCACACACAGCATGTGTCACTGCAAACAAACAAAGACCCGGAGTCATGCCAGGGGAATGAATGGCTCAGGGAAATGACAAGAGTTATTTGTTGGTTTTGGAGGCCTGATGAGGCTCGCCTCCAAGCCAGACAAAGCCATTGACAGAGCACGTTCCCCCACCTTTGGGATGGCGTCCTTGGAGGAGAGTAAACAATGACCCAGCCACAGTCTGAAGGTGTACAGGCTCCATCTTACCTGGATTTCCAAGCTAATTACCCAAAAGCCTTCACTAAGTAACAGCAGGCTGGGGAACTGCCCCACCTCTCCCTCCCCCAGAGGCTGAGATTAAACCAATGTTGCTTTCATTTGTTTTACAACCACCTTTCTGGTTGCACTCTAAGGAGATAAATTAATATCCTTAGCATTCCTGTGTTCAGGATCAGGAACTGGAGAAAGAAATAGGACTTGTGGTTTTCTTGAGAACACCCAGCAAGTTCCAGGCAGAGATAGGTTTAAAACTTAGCTTTCTCGTTTTGCTTCCTCTCTCTCCCTCTCCTTCCCTTCCCTTTACTCCACTTCCTCTTCCCTTCTCACTCTCCCTCCCTTGAAAGTCTCTTTCAGACTCTGAGACCAGTAGCTTCCTTACAGACTCTTGAAAGCCCTCTTGTCTCTGCAACACACAATACTCTCCTACAGAGAGAAACTAACTCCATCTGAAAAGTTGGATGCAGAAAAAAAAAGATGCATCTTCATTTTCACTAATATCAAGTGAAATTTATTGTCTCCTTTAATTATGAATATAGGCAACAAATCGTTCTGAGAAGGGCTTCGTAAACTTCACCAGATCACCAAAGCTCCATGTCACAAGAATGGTTAAGACTTTTTGTACCTTAAAATTTTTTCTAGGTTATCTGGGATGAGAGAAGGTTTAAAAATGGAACTGAGACCCAGCAACACAACATCCAAGAACTGGCTTGGTAAAGCCAAGCTCATTTAGACTTTTTAATCATTCAGTTTTGCCTGGACCAAATTGCCTTTACAAGATCTAAGAAAAGTATTAATGAAAATAAGGTGGTTGAGGGAGGGATGGCATTCAGCCTAATTAAAAGCAACAAATATTTTTTTTAAGGACCTCAGTAGATTTTAGGCAATGCTAATTATAAATGAATCTTCTACTAATGGATTTGAAAGCAGTTTTGTCTATATGCTGAAACCTGTCTACACAACTTAAAAATAATAAAAGTAGGTTTCTTTAAAGTAGTTTTGTAGTTCTAACTTAACTACCTCACTCACTCTCCTTTGGTACACAATTAGGGAGGCTGGTCTGTACCTGGCTTGGGGAAGCAATGGTAGTTACACACCTATTAGTATGCCTGCCCTCAGCCACCTTTGAACTCAGCCTTTTTTCCCTGAATAGCCTGCAACTGAATGGTAAAGACCTAATGAATGAACCACAAAATGAGCAAACCACTTGGAGCTTATAGTGTTGACAATATCTGACTTGATAAATTAATTGCTCCACATGTTTGGGATTTTATTGGTTAATCTATTTTGTCTATTATGTGCTCAGAGACCTAGCAAATAGACACATACTCAGACACATTTTTATAGATCTGAAGAGGAAATGAGAAATATAAAATGAATTCCTCCATTGGGCGTGCTCCTACAGAAATCTAATTTAATTCTATGAGACTTATGTATGGGGTACATTGAGGGCTTTAAATATATTTAACTAGCCAACTCCAAAGACAACCATATTCCCTGAAACAGAAACAGCCTTTAAAGTAGAGAGCATTCATTGAACGAAAACAAGCAACCTGATGAGGAAGATTCCTAACTTCAGGATATAGACATTTCAAATGGTCCATTGTGTTTATGTTGGTCCCAGACCAGTTCGATATTTACCCAAGCCATGGATGTTGGGTCTGTCCAGATATTCCTGGAAGGAACTACAAATTTAAAGTGAAAGGATTTGAGTTCAAATCCTGACTTGGACTTTTCATATCTGTGTTGTGACCTTAGGCAAATCACTTAACTTGTTTATTTCATTAGAAAGTAAGGGGATTGGAATAAAGGATCTCTCTAGTCCCTTCCAACTCTAAACTATGATCCTGTGAAATGTAAATACAGATGTGTGTGTGTGTGTGTTAGAGGTGAAGCTTCTAACATGTGTCAGAGTTCCCATGCCTGGCTTAGCATACTTCTATTGCCTGATCCTTTCAAGCCCCAACCCATATAGCTGAACTAAGCCTGGAGATGTGCTTAGTCATGAGTTTATGACTGTGAACTTTCTCTGTTTTTAAATAAAACCAATACCATCATCACTCAGGCAGGCTCAGTTCCAAATTGTGAGATCAGTAAATTTCATCTTCAGCACCCCTGACCTTCTTTCTCTGGGTCATTTTTCCCCAAGTGGTTCCTGTTTTGGTCCTTGCCTTCTTATCCTTTATCTAGGCACCAAGTACCAGCTTGTTCCCTCCCTCTTTGACTCAGTGTGGCATTGTGGATAGAGTGATGGATTTGGAGACAGTGAACTAATTTGGTATACTGGGCTCAAATAAGTGTGACCTGAACTTGATTAAAATGTAATTGGGAAATAATTTTATAATTAAATAAAAATGCAATAAAACATAGAAAAGCTTAATTTATGGTTTTCTAAATCAATAGGTAATCTGCAGGGATCTAACTCTATTTGAATTTGATTGTTGATCTTCATTCTTAAAGAGACCAGCATGATGTCACTGTGTTGGAGTATCTATTGGTATGGTGGGTCTGACTGTGACTGATCGACTGATACAAGCTGGGAAGGCTTTCTGATAGATTGGGAGAAAATAATCCACACAAACATTTGGAGTAAAGATGTCTCCAAATTTGTAGGCTAATGCCTGGCTCACTGGTCTGAGAGTCTCCCCTGGGGCACAAGCAGGATGCATTTGGGGAGTAATGGGGGAAGAGCAGGGTCTATACTAGATGACCACTTAAATATCTTCTAACTCTAAATCTAGAATCTGGTTTCCAGGAAAAGGATTAAACAAATATATTCATACTACTTGGTAAACAACTATATGGTTCAATATATTTTCTTCCCTGTAACGGTCTGCATTTAAGTTGGAGAAGGAAATGGCAAACCATACCAATATGTTTGGTAAGATATTATATTATGTTATGTCATGTTATGTCATGTCATGTTATGTCATGTTATGTTTGTTACATTATGTTGTGTTGTATTACATTATATTCTATCATATCACATTATATCACATCATGATATAACATATTATATCATATGTTATTATATGGTTATAACAGGGGTCAATGCATTCTTGAAGTGGTGAATGAGGGAAAAGATCATGGGATCCCCATGTTCAAGTGGAAATTGAGGGAGTTTGGGGAAGGAATGGGACAGTACAGAATAAACCTGTGCCTAGCCTATACTTCATCATCGTAGGCTACATGGAACAGGTAACCTTCCAAGAAGGACTTGGAAAGTTACAAAGAGCCACATTTTATGTCTATGAGCCAGAAGAGGAGCAGAATTTTAATGGGGTTTACATAGCCCATAAGCAAACTCCCATCATCAAGGAACATGCCTACTGTATATAATATTCTCTTGGATCTGTTCATTTCACTCTTTATTTTATGCAAGTCTTTCCATGCTTTTCTAAGATCATCAAGCTCATCATGTGTTCCCTCACAATTATATACTACAATTTGTTCAACCATTCCCCAATTAATGGGCATCCCTGCAGCCTCCAGTTCTTTGCCACCACAAAGACAGCTACTGTAAACATTTTAGAACATATAGGTTCTTTTCTTTTTTCCCTAATAATCTTTGGAAATAAATGTAGTGGTATTGCTGGGTCAAAGGACATATGCAGTTCAATAACTCTTTGGGCATAATTCCATGTTCCTCTCCAAAATGGTTGGATCAGTTCACAGTTCTGTCAGGGAACAAGAAAACATGACAAGGTATTTCAAAGGAAGCCTTTTGAACAGAATTAGAGCAAAGATGGCCCTAGTACTTCCTGTGAGTCTACTTCAGCCACTTCATTTACTAGCAGAGGAAACTGATGTATAAGAAAGTTAAGTGACATGCTAAGTTGGTACAAATAGTGTCATTCAGGGGGATTAGAACACAGGTTCTCTGGCTCTTGAACCAATGTTCTTTCCACTGTGCCATAAGATGAATTAATTGATTGATTAAAAAGAATTTAATAAGCAGTTACTACGTGCCAGGGCTAAGCAATCAAGTTGCAAAGTGAAAGAAAACAAGATAGTCTTTGCCCACAGTGAACTTATATTCTAATGGAAGAAGACAGCTCATAGAGAGGAATGGTTGGAGTCAAGTTGGCTGATGTTACCAGTAGAGAAGTGGTGGTCTCAGCCCAACTGTAATAAAATGAAAATTCTCACCTATCAAAACTGAGAGAAATGGAAGAAGCCTGAAGTATAGCTTAGAGTTGTCAGGGGGAAAAAAGTTTGAGAAAAAAAATCAGGGCCCATGGAGGTAGGGCACTAGCTATCATTTAACTGGGCTCTCTTCAAGGAGTTTTCAATGAGCACCTCATCTTCCATTATTCTCTAGGTGTTTAGCAGGACAACCCTAGCTAAATGATCTCAAAGTCATCCTGGAGGACAGTCCAAGGACCTACCCATAAGTTGACTCATTATCATTCTCTATGTGCGTGTGTGTTTGTGTGTGTGTGTGTCTGATTGTGTCTGTGTACGTGTGTGTGTGTTTCACAGATTGTTTATATGGGCAGTATCTCTGACTTACAAGTCACTCCTCCCCCTTAGCCTGTCGTGTTTGTTAATTCATAGACATAGCACTGAAGCTTGTGACTGAGGCCATCGATGTTTGAGCAACATTGTTTACTGGGCCTCCATCCTCACACGCTGCCAAGTTTAAATAGAAGAAACTGAATGAGGGGTCTTACCCTAGGCTCTCAAAAAGAGTTGCTTTGCGTGTATATGTGACCCAGGTGCTGAGTATGTTGCATGCTAAATACATTCAATAAACCCATTTGGTAATCAGCAGATTCCCCCTAGGACCTGGCTTCCCATGCATCCTTTGTTATCTCACATGCCATTAGACTTTCCATAGACTTTATACGGAGCAGCTGATATGCTGAAGAGGGGAGTGTTCATCATGGTAGACCCCTCCTCCAGCACCCTCTGTGCATTTGACTTAGGAAGCATTCTATTTCAAAGTACCTGTCAGATGGACATTTACAGAGCATCTGTGGTTGGGTGCCAAGCTAGTTACTTAGCCTACCCCCTGTGGGTGATAAATGTACCTCATACCCCAGAAATGGGAGGCATTATGGTATACTTAGAATCAGGAAATCTAATTTCTAGTCCTAATTTTGTCCCTATTTAGCTGGATAAACACAGTTAAAAAGTCACTTAACTTCTCAGTGACTCAGATTCCCCATATTCACAGCAATAAGGTTGAAGAAGTAACATGGCATTTTTGAAAGATGGCTCCTTGGTTTGGTATCAGGAAACATGGGCTCAAATCCCCTTTATCCCCTTTACTTACTACCTAAGGGGGCAAACCACTTAAGTAATTGAGCAAGCACTTGCTAGATTCTAGACACTGTGCTAAGTAATAGAGCTACCAGGACAAAAGTTAAGTAGTCTTTGCCTCAAGAATCTTGCATTCTAATAAAGACAAAATTTATGAAAAAGAAATGCAAAGATTTTTGATTGTTTATTTGTTTGGTTGACTGGTGGTGTGGGAAGGCAAGAAAGGCATCATGTAGAAAGTACTTGAGATAAACTTTGTAAAAAGCTAGTAGGGCATTGTTGCTTTTTGTCCTTCACTTTCTAGGAGGACCCATGACATCACTGGGTAATGTCTTGACTTGTACATCAATTGGATTTAAGGGAGCTAGAGTAGCACAAAATCATAAGCTGCACTCTCCCTTCCACAGCCATAGAGAAAAGTCTGGTGGCAGGACAAAAGTCAGGATGACTAGTGATGACCTGGGGCAAAGTGGATGATCTTGGTGATTGAGGTGTCTGACCAAGCTCTAAGTGCTTCAGCTTTCATGGTCGTCTCATCCACCCATTCTACCCCAAGGAAGTCTTCACATATTTGGAGTAGACATACCCCTCACTCATCAAGGGCTTTGATCAGTTACCTTCAGTCTGGTTTAGCCCATGTGCTGAGATGGTTTTACTGGAGGACAGCCACTACACATGCTATAGCTTCTTGGAGTCACAGGTGAGAGTTGGTGCCAGGTGGACACCAAAAGTAGATGAACATCCCTGAAAAGAAGTCAACAAGCTATCATACCAGAGGTACTAGTCCTCATGACCATCCCAGGCAAGAAGACAAGTACCAAGGCACAGAATTCAGGGGATGAGATGTCTTGTGTAAAGAAGAGTAAAAACACCAGTTTCACTGAACCAGCTTGAAAAATAGGTGAGAGTTGGGTTGGGAAGGGCTTTAAATACCAAAGGAATTTGTGTTTTATACTCAAGGTAATAGGGAGCCCATGAAGTTTAACCAACAGGGGAGTGACACATTTAAATCTGTAGAATAAAAAAATCACTTTTGTAGCTATGTGGAAAATAATCTGAAAAGGGGGAGGGGCAGGAAGAGTGGTTAGGAGGCAAACATCTCTCTTAATTTCATTCATCTCACTGAACCTTGGTATCCTCCCCTGAAAATGAGGGAGTTAGGCAACTTTACTCTTCTCTGCCTGGATAAACTTTTTGGTTATTCACATAACTAATATTCCATGATTCCATTATAATTCAACATGTATTTATTGGATATTTATACAGTATTTTGCTAAGCACTGTAAGGGGATACAAAGAAGAAAAAAGAGACCTGTCTCTTATTTGAAGGATTTTACGGCCAGCTTAATAGTGAGGATGGTATATGACATTAAAAAAAAACAAAAGGCAGTTAGGAGGCTGAGGAGCTACAGTATTTGAGTTGATCAGGAAAGTCAAAATTCATGTCATACCTCAGACAACTTACAAGCTACATGACCATCGGCAAATCATTTGACCTCTCTTGGCCTAAGAGCTCCAAAATGATGATATTGGTCTTAATGGTCTAACATACCTTCCAGTCCCAAGTCTATAATCTTGTAAGATAAGTGTCATAGAAGAATTGTAAATGAAGTATCTTATAGCTTGGGAGAAGTCTGATTCTCCTCCATTTGGGGATTCTAGGAAGGCTTCTTTACATGACTCATGAGATTGTAAGGATGAAATTAAATAACTAGATGATTTAAAATGTACCTATAAGGTAGGTTCTTGCCATATCCTCCCTTCTCACTAGAGATTTGATTCAATTCAATACACAGTTATTAACCATTTACTATGTACAAAGCATTATACTAGGTGCCACAAATACAAAGATAAAAAGGAATGTCCCTGCCCTCAAGAAGCTTATATTCCACTGGAAGGAGTCTTCTGACATCTATTGAAATTCATCTTGCTTCTATTTCAACTCTTTTCCTCTGGGTCTACATCAAGGAAGGACTGTAGGGTAGGATTTAGCCACCAAAATCCTATAGCTGGTTCTGCATTCCAGACTACATCCAATCAATTAACTGGGAGTAATTAAATGACATCTTGGTGCAAATTACTGTAGAGTAGAAGTGAAGGGGAGACAAAATTTTTGATCTTGAGAGACCTACATTCTCTTAATGTTAATGTTGTTTACAGTATTTCATTTGAGTTAATGGGATAGGTCTTGTGTTGCTCATTCTGTAGAAAAAGAAACTGAGGGGAGGAGCCAAGATGGCGGAGTAGAAAGATTCACATACGCTAGCTCTGAACCCACAGCCTATAAAATACCTGTGGGGAGGAACTCCCAACAAATTCTGGAGCAGTGGAAGCCACACAACAATGGAGTGATAGAGATTTGTGTTCCCAAGAGCCCTGAAAAACTAACACCAAAGGTCCATCGCACACCGGACCTAGAGCAGAACCCAGTGTAACTTCAGGTGCTCAGGTGAGGGCAGGGCTGCTATTCAGTGTAAGATTAATTTCAGCTGCTCGGGTGGGGGCAGGGCTACCACCAAGGGCTCAGTTCCCTCAGGGGGTTTATGCAGAGACCTTCAACAATAGATCTGAGCCCCTGCTTGCTTTGGGAGCCCTTGTCCTCTGCTGCCTCTGCTGCTGTCTCCTGAGGGGGCTTGAGTTATGGGGACACCCCGCTCCCCTCTTGGCGAGCCAAACAGGCTCTCTCACTAACCTTTGGCATCTGTGGGTGGATGGACCTGCACGGCCGCTGATGATTCTGTCCCTTAAACCTGCCCGAATCTGCTCCTCTCCATGCCACGAGGCCAAGGCAGGGTTGGGCTCTGCTCCAGGTCTGGTGTGTGACTGACCTTTGGTGTCAGTTTTTCAGGGCTCTCTGGAACAGAAATCTCCTCCACTCTGTTGTTGTGGGGCTTCCACTGCTCCAGAATTTGTTGGGAGTTCTTCTTTACAGGTATTTTATGGGCTGTGGGTTTGGAGCTAGCATATGTGAATCTTTCTACTATGCCATCTTGGCTCCTCCCCCCAAAGCAGAACATTTTACCCAGGGTCTCACCAGCCAGTAAGTATCTGAGGCAAATTTGGAACTCAGGCCTTCCTGACTCCAGATCCAGTACTACTCTATCCACTTTGCCACATGGCTGCCTAGATTGAGTATATACACATACTTCTTTGAGCACTGTACTAAACTGGCAGCCACTACATGGTACCTGCCCTCAGAATAGTTACCATCATGCAATGTGACTTCTCACTGAGGAGTGGCACTATGAAGTAATAAATAGGCCAGGAGACAATATTTTTTCCTCCAGGCTTCTTCATCGAAATGAAATATGTTGCCAATGAATGAGAGGCTCTTTAAACATTGATTCTCTTGTGTTATGGTAGATTGGGCATTGGGTTTGGAGATGGAGAACCTGGATCAAATTCTGCTTCCACTGTTTCCTTCCTGTGAGAACTTGGAAAAATATAAATAAGGGGGTTGGACTTCAAGGCTCCTAAGATTTCTTCCAGCTTGAAATCTGCTGTCCAGTTTCCTCAGTGCTCTCCAGGATACCTCCCAATCTTACCTTAATAGAATTCCCAATGAACTCAGTGGGAGAATGCCTTTATATTGGTTCATAGTAGAGATCATGGACTTGCTTAGTAGGGTTTCGGGGCCCAGTCCTACATAAATACTACAGTGTAATTACAGAGTGATTTCTCTGGGCTAATTAATGAGATCCAATTTGATTTACAACAGTCTTTTCTCTGTTGGTGTGCAGGTGAGGGGTTGTTTCACCTGAGAAACCATAGCTTGATTATTTTTTAAAAAATGTAAAGACACACTGGGGAGGTCCAAAGGCATTATCTCAGCCCCAATTATCTACATATAAACCACAGGTGCATACAGAGATGCAGAGAATTTATTGCATGATACCCACAATTCCATTAGGGAAAATGACAGCAACACAAAGAGATTATAGTGCATCGAGGACAATGTATAATAAAGACTGCTTTACATATACATACAGAGAATGCTTTTGCAAGCTTAGACTCAAAGCCCAAGGGGGTGTTGAAGAAATAAGTTATTTGAAAAAGGGCTGGGGGCAGCCTGGAGGGCAAAGAATTGTGGGGGTGAGTGTAAAGAAGTCTGCTGCCTCCATCTCCTTTGAGTCACTATCAATTATGAATGAATGCCAGTGTCTGTAAAAGAGCACATGGCAGGGGTAGGTGTCTGTTAAGGTGTGGCTGTATGCTTGGAAGACAATGAAGCTTCTACTTTCCCAGCCCTCATGAGCCCAAGCTCATGGAACATATCAGGTACAACAGGCACTGGGACAACAAGTAAAGCGGGGAGACAAGCAGGGAGATGATTTCCTAGCCCTTCTACTTCATCATTGCCGTGCAATGCAATTAAATTCACTAGTGCTATGCACAACTGTGTGCTAGCTGCTGAGATTGAATTCACTAGGCATCTATTAAGTGCCTACTATGTGTCAGACACTCTTCTAGGTACTGAGTCCACAAAGATAAATACAAAATGGTTCCTGTCTTCAGGAAATTTTATTCTACTAGAAATCATGAGATCCTTATGGCTTCCTTTTCACTCACTGCACCACCCCAATTTACCAGTCATGCCCTATATGTATCTGCCCAGGTCAAATGCAGAAAGTAAATGTGTTTTCTAAATATTCATTTTTTCCAGTGTTTAGGTTTTCTGTTTTTTTTCCATATTCTCTATCTGTCCATCTGTAGCAATATACTTTCCATTACACACTTTTTCATCATAGACCTAAAGATGGAAAGGACCCAGGTGGCTTATCTAAACCACTCATTTGCAGATAAGGAAAGGAAAGCCTAAAGAGATGAAGTTACCTGCCCAAGGTCAGGCAGTTCATAAGTGGCAGAAGTGATATTTGCATCTGAATCTTCTGATTGCTGAGCCAGTATGCTTTTGACTTTACCGTTCTGTCTGTCTTGAGCAACTGAGAGTGTAAATGGTAGTGATTCCATAAGAGCAACTGTAACCTGGTCTTTGGGAGAAAACCCATCCAAGGATATGTTTGGCTTATTTAGTTGAAGGGGTGTGAGGTTGAGAGTATGATGAAAATTATCCAGATTCTCCAGCAATTAGGTAAATAGAACTTATGGAGGAAAAACAAAAGAAAGAGCGACCCTAAAATATCTAATTGAGAATTTAGTAGTTGCCATTGCCACTGGAAGGTCTTCATTTTCATCATCAAGGAAAAAGTGAGTTGGCTGCTTCCCAAATGTCTATTTCAAGGTCCACTGTAGTGATCTCCAACTCCAGCTTGATCTAGTCTGCATGTTGGAAGCTGGAACTGTGACCTGGCACATTTCCCATTTGTGCACATGGACATCAGTGAGAGAAAGAGGAAGGGGTGGTTTGAATCAGATGACCTTTTCCGATATCTTCTAGCCAGAGAAGGCCACCCTGTCATCATTGTCCTCTTTATCATCTCCAAAAGACATGGCAATTAGCAACAGCCAATTGGTTGCCACTGGGTATATGTGTATGTATGTGTAAAAATGTCTGTATATATACACAAATGCATGCATGTATGTGTATATGTATCCATGTACATATACTAGGTTTATATGTATACATGTGTCTATGTATATATACACACAGATACATACATATATTACTATGCTGAGTAGGCATGTTAACCTTAAGTATAGCTGCTTCAACCCAATCTATTCTCATTTCCATCTTGTAGGAAATTCCTAAGGCTTACTTCAAGAATCAACTCAATTGCCATCTACCACAGGAGTTTTTTTTCCCTTTGGAATTATCTTTCAGCTACTGTGTGTATGTATGTATATGCATATATACATATATTATGTGTATGTATACGTATATACATTTATGTGGATAGATGGATGGATAGATAATTGATAGATAAATAGACAGATAAAGAGGCATAGATTAAAAGAAAAGACTATATATATATACATATATATATGTATATATATATATACATATATATATATATATACGTACCAGATGAAAATCCACTCATTTTCTCCTTCTCTCCCTGTCCTTCATCCAATCCCTCCTACAAATTTCTTCAAAATGGAGATGAAACAGAGCCACCAAGTCTAAATGCCTAATTAGAACTAGATATCACATTTGAAAAAGGGTAAAATGATAAATCAGGAGGCTCTCTACCTGAAGAGACTGACAAAGAATTAACTATATGAGCCCAGCGGTCATAAATGAAACCAAACCAGAGAATGAAATAGGCATAACTTTTTTTTTTATTGTGGGGAGTGGGGAGAGTGACATCCTATCACCCTACTTCATGTTGAGAGACATGATTTCCACAGAATCAAAAACATGTCAGCCTTGCTTGATAAGCCCAGTTGCATGCGTAGGACATTTTGAACAGTCTGTTTCTAATTCACTCACACTTAACGCATCACAAATACAGTTTTTCTCAGAGGTACTTGGTTCTGTGAAGGTTCTTCCATGAGCTATTTTTGTTTGACTGGGCTTATTAAAAAAAAGGCACCCTTCCCCCTCGCTTTTTTTCTTTTCTTGGAAGAAATTAAACTTCTACCAAGAGTAAATGAAACTCTGACACCAAGTTTGGTTTAAAATTGACAAGCTGATAAACTGAATGTCAGACTCAAAGGGTAAAGTGGGAGGGGAGTGGAGGAGGTGGAGAAGGGAGTCAGGAGACTTTCATTTGGAGGCAAGTTCAAACTTTGCATCCAAAGCTATTAAAACGTCTCATCTGTGCTGAGTCACAGAGACAGCATAACCCAGGAGGGACGGGGAGGGTATTGGCCACCTGCCAACTACATGTGCTCTCCAGGTTGATAAATGAACCTCTTATGGAATTACAACAAGATTATAATTTCACCAGCATTTTAAACATCAAATTAGAAGTCACGTGCATGGCATTGGGAGTGCCATAGGCAAGGTCCTTGTATGTACATCTGACAGATAACTGATTCCTTTTTTCTCTCAGTCTTGGAGACTCCCTTTCTTTGGATTCTGGTTCCTTAGGCCCACAGATTCCACCCCCCCTCCCACCTCAGATGTTTTAGAAATAACCATTTAACAAAGATAAATAGAAAGGATGACCAATGGTATCAGTGAGCAATAAATATGTTGATTGATTTGCTGATTCTTTTTATTTTACAATATGGAAACTAGTTGTCCATGGACTTTATCATACTATAACCTTTATCATACTATAACCTTGAAAATATCTTCACATGATTTTACTAAGAGCATATGTTCCCAACAGAAGTCCATGTATGCATTTAATTCAATAGTCATTGGTTTAAATGATCTTCAATTCTAAAAAAAAGTATTACCATGCCATTCTGCCATCGTAAGAACTGTAGCTAGGAAATTGTGCCTGGATAACACCAAAGTGTCTGCTTAATCATATCAATCTCATTAAATAAAGGACATATCTGATGAGTTCAAATAATCAGCCAAATCAGGGAAAGAATTGTTTAACTAACAGTTAGTTATTGAGCATCAGTTAAGCATATGGCACTAACTATAGAAATACTTACTATATGAGTGGGGGAAGGGGGCATCTAGGTGCACAGTGGACACAGATGTGCCTCATCCTTTTGAGTTCAAACCCATCTTCAGACATTTACAAGATATGTCACTTCACCTTGTTTGCCTCCGTTTCCTCATCTGTAAAATAAACTAGAGAAAGAAATGACAAACCACTCCAGTATCCTTGCCAGGAAAGCCCCACATGGGCTCATGAAGGGTCAAACATGACCAATGTGACTAAAATACATTGGGGTCCTAAATCATAGCATATGACTCCATATATAGATATATATATCTATATATGTATATATAGATATATATCCTTTGCACGATATATGATGTAATTCCTATATCTACTATATACACATATATGCATATGTGTATATATATATCTATATAGCTATAGGTAAGTATGCATGTATACATGTGTATATGTGTGGATGTAAATATTTTATATGTTGTGTGCATATTTGTGTATGTATAGATATGCATACACATGCATAATACATGTGTGCATATATATACACACATGCAATATGATAATGGATTTGAAGTTGTAAGGAATCTTAGAAGTCATCTGGCCCAATTCTTTGCCCAGTGAATAAAATCTCCTACAACATCCCTGACAAATGGCTATACCCTCAAGGAGTTTATATTCTAATAGGGGAGATTAAATTCATTTTTCTATGTCTTGGGTGAGAAAAGAGATACAAAGTGTTGTGAATGTACAGTAGAGACAAAAACAACATCTGGTTGGAGAGATCAGGAAAGCTATTATGAGTAAAATGGCATTTGAAATGCGCCTTAAAAGATAATTTGTGCAGGTAAAGATGCATTAGGGGGAGGGGAGGAGATATTCAAGAGAGAAGGAATAAGATGAACAAAGAAGGGAAAGGGAGAAAATATTGAGCTTTGGGGAATACGGGGCAATAAGTCGTCTAATTTAGCTGGTATGTAGGGTAGAGGAATTAAACTCAATCCATTTAATTCTGTGCCATTTAACATTGTGCCCAGCTCTAAGGAAAATAGAAAGATATATGGCATAGTTCCTGCATTTGAAGAGTTTATGATATAGTAGGAGAGATAAAACATATAGAAAAATATCCATGTTCTAAAATAGACCATGATAAATACACAGTAAGTATAAAGTGAGAGCTCAAGAAATCAGTTACCCAAGTGGAACTTGAAGTCATGGCTAGAAAATTCACCTGAAAAATACCTGGATGTTCCATTTGTTTGATTTGTCTTGTTCTGAGGATTGCCAGCTCAGTATGAGTCAACAGGGTCATACTGAAGCCACAAAAAAGGCAAACACTGTACTGGGCTATATTAACAGTGGCATAGGGATCTGGAACAGTGAAAGTGAGAGTCTCGTTGTACATACCTCTTTTCCCCTCCATTCAGGCCACATCTAAGCATCATGGCAGTTTTAGGAGGGACATTGATCAGGCTGGGGGTATCCAGAGGAGGGCAATCAAAATCATCAAAGGTCCCAAATTGTGACAAGTGGTGATCATTGGAAGAAAATGAAAAATTTATCCAGGGAAAAAAGACATGAAAGGGGTTGGTGTTTAAGTACAATAACTATTTTTGTTGAGTATTTGAAGGGTTATTTTGTGGAAGGAGGGTTAGACTTGTTCTTTTTAAGTCCCAGAAGCAAGAAGGAATACAATAGGTGGAAGTGACAAGGATATTGCAAGGATTCTTCATCAGGTATAAAATGAACTAAACAACCTTGGAGGTCCATTCGAATTCTAGTTAATTAGCTGCTCTGTGTTCAACTTATGACAGCAGGGAATAGAGAAGGCTTCATGGATTAAGTAGCCTTAGAAGAGTCCTTGAAGGATGGGGATGTTCTCAGATGTTGGAAATGGGAAGAAGTCCATTTCAAGTATATGAGATTAGAAAGCATGGGACATGCTCACACAACAACAATTAGGCTTCAGTTGTTTCACTTGTGTCTAACTCTTTGTGATCTCATGTGAGGTTCTCTTGGCAAAGATGTTGGAGTAGTTTGCCATTTCCTTCTCCAGCTCATTTTACAGATGAGAAAACTGAGGCAAGCAGGGTCAAGTGACTTGCCCAGGGTCACACAGCTAGGAAGTGTCTGAGGCCAGATTTGGACTCATGAAGATGAGTCTTCCTGACTTCCAACCCAATGCTCTATTCACCATGCCACCTAGCTGCTCCTATAGCTAGTCTACTTCGGCAAAAAGCATAAAGTATGGGGCAAGGAACAGTGTGATACAAACCTGAAAAAGTTGATTGGAACCAAAAACTTGTACCTGGCCTTGAATGGCAGGCTAAGGAGTTTAGACTCTATTTGGTACTATTTGAACACTGGTTACCATGGTGCTGGACTCTGATCACATATGATCATTAGAGAGAATAATCTGGAATCTCCATGTAAGTTAGGTTGAAATCGAAGGAATGGAGATGAGGAAAGTTATTAGAAAGCTACTGTAATAATGGAGGTGATTAGTAACGGGAGTCTAGGATGGTAATAGAAGGGAATGAAAAGAAGGACATGGATATGAAGGATCTCAAAAGCAGACACGATAAAACATGGTCACAGTATATGTGTATGTACTCAGTGATGAAAAATGACTCTGTGTTTTCAAGCCTGGACAGCTGAGAAAATGATGATGCTATTTTTTCTTTCACCAGATAAGAGAATTAAAAAAGAACAGCTTTGGGGAGTTTAAATTCAAATTCAGAAATATTGCATTCGAGGAATGTTGGCAAGACATTCAAGTTTACATATCCAATAGGGAGTTGGAAATTTGGGGCTAAAGCTTTGGGGAGAGATCCAAGCTGAAGATATGGATCTGGGAATCATAGACATGATATGTAGACATGAAGTGGCCATAGTTGGAGACTGGGGAGCAGATAAGATCAATAAGGGAGTAGAATATGGAGGGCATGGGGAGGACAAAGCCTTCGGGTAGACTTAAAAACAAAAGGCGGAAAGAGGAAAAAGAGTCAGCAAAGGAAACTGGAAAAAGAATAAAAAGGGAGACAAATGGAGAAACAAAATAGCTTAGAAATTAAGGGAAAAGAGACCATAGAGAAGGAGAGAGTTAAAAACTACCAAAAGTTTCAGGAATATCAAAGAACTGAGAAAATAGGAATAATTTTCATGTAATGTTTAATATGTGCTAAGGGCTTTACAGTTATTATTTCCTTTGATCCACACAACAACCCTGGGTCATTGTGATTATACTATTGCTATCTTCATTTTACAGATGAGGAAACTGAGGTAAATAGGAGTTATGTGACTTGTCCAAGGTAAGTGAGTGTCTGAGACCAGATTTGAACGCATGAAGATAAATCTTTGTGACTCCAGGTCCAGTGCTCCATGCACTGCATCAGTTAGCTTTTGGCCTTGGCAATTAGGCAGCTCCTGGTAATCTTTTGTACAGTAATTTCAGTAGGATGTCAGCGGAGAGGTAGATTTCAAGGGTTTCAGGATACAGTGGATACTGATATGGAGATAGGCTGTAGATACCACTGTTTCAAGAAGTTTGTCAGTAAAGAGAAGGGAAGAGACAAAACAGTAGCAGTTTTTGTGGTCATTTCTTTGCTTAAGGGTAGTCTCTGCCTTAGCCATCTTTTCTTCACCCTCAACATGTCAATCTTTGAAAAGTTCATCTACTCTCATGATTTCAGGAATTTGAAAAATCTTCCAAATTTCTATCCATCATCCTGACCTCTCTTTGACTCCAATCCTGAGTTTCCAATAACCTGTTCGCCACAATAGAGCAAGAGAGGATCACCAAAAATGAGATCCAGTAGCCAAATCAGTAGCCATGGAAGAAGTCATAACTATAATACTGTGTTCCTGGATTACATGTTGTTTGTAGAATGAACAGTAGCTCCATACCCGGAGAGTAAGAGGGCCCCAGCATGAGAGTATCAGGTCTTTTCATGCTATATTCATACAATGATCATCATTTGTTTTAAAATATCCTTTAAGCCAATCCATCAATCCGTAAAGAAGCATTTATATGCTGGCCACTGTGCTAAGCACTGGGAACACAGAGAAAGGTAAAATGATTCCTTGCCCTTAAGACGCTTACATTTCCTACCAGGCTGGCGTAAGGGCAGGGGAAGCACCACATACAAGTCTTCTGTGGGAGATGGGAGGTGGTGGTATCTTGGGCTCACCATACCCTTAGTGTTCTTCCTTCCTAGGCTGCAGGAAGCCTGTTTTGGAGCCAGAGGTACGACTATTGCGGGGCCTTGGGATGCCTAGAGGAAGACTGGGTTCCACCTTGGTACCAGAAAAGCCTCAGTTGCTTTTAAAGTCAATCTTATGGGAAGAAGTGACAGTTTAAGGTCTACATCTGATCTTATTGAAAGACTCAATATCAATATGGTATAAGATAGACTTGTAGGTCCTCTTGGTCAGGAAATAAACTCTGCTCCTCCATATTTGTTCCTTTGGAGGAAGACAGAGTTCTTAAATGACTAGGCTACCCCCCTGGGCTCCAGTAGCTTCTCCCTAGGGATCACAGTCTGGACTGGGCTAAAAGCTGAACTGAGAGTGGTACATTGATAATGCAGTTTTTGTTTTAGTATAATCAAGTGCCTCATTGAATAATGTGATAAAAGATCTTTCCCACCTATTAGTGAGTCTGGGAAGATTTGTAGGAAGGTCCACAACATTTGTTAATGAGGCACTGGTTCTCAAGTGTTGTGATGCCCTCTGGCTCCAAAAAGTATATAAAGACTCTGAGGTGAGGTTTTCCTTTGGGGATTACTCATTGGAAATGTTTGGCCAGATGAGATTCTGGGGAGCTGCTAAGGAGCCCCAGGCTTTGACAACCAAGATGTCAGTGTTTTTCTCTCTGGTAACTGTATGTATAGTCATACAGTTGTCTATTGATTTGTTATGTATGTATTGCTTACTTTCAGGCAACTGGAAACACTGTCTGTTGATTTTGATTTCTCTGTATTTTCTCTGAAGTTCGAGTGGCTAACTTTTCCCCGTGTGCTAAGTGAATGATACATGTGCTTGATTAAAGTGATTATTGACCCCTCAAAAATTGCCTTTCCTTTTAGAAAAGCAGATCAAAGAACCTATAAAGCAGGCCCCCATATGTATGTTGAGGTCCTTGCTTTTACAGGTGGTAGGGGTTCACATGACCATATTTCCCCTCTGTCCAGCTATGATAAGAGTTTTAACTCTAAAGTTAGGGTATATTAACTTGGCCAATGTATTTTTTTAAAGATTCTATCTGCCCTCACACTCCAAAACACAGATATATGAAGAGCTATAATCATGTCAGTAGGCATTTATTAAGTACCTATTCTGTGCCAAGCACTAGGCTAAGTGCTAGGGATATGAAGAAAGGCAAGGGGGAATCCCATAGTCTAAATGGGATACAATGTACGAACAACTATGTATTAACAAAATGGATGTAGGATAAATAGAAACTAAGCAACAAAGGGAAGGTGCTAAGATTAAGGAAAGGTTTCTTATAGAAAGTAGGACTTAACTGAGACTTCAAAGAAGCCAGGAAGGGGTGATGAGAAGGGAGAGCATTCCAGAACAGCAAGGAGGTCAAAGTCACAGTATCATGAAATAAATGGAAGAGAGTATAGTGTAAGAAGAGTGGGAAGGTGAAAAGGGATGACATTCTGGAGGACTTTAAAAACTAAACAGAAGATACAGGGGTAGAGCCAAGATGGCAGAGTAAAAGCAGAGACTTGCTTGAGCTCTCCCACCAAATAACTGTAAAAAATGACTCTAAACAAATTCTGGAGGTGAAGAATCCACAGAGGGATGGAGTGAAGCAACTCTCCAACCCAAGACAGCTTGGAAGATCAAGAGGAAATGTCTACCCCTCTGGGCTAGAAGCAGAGCACAGTCCAATGTGGGCCATGCTGGCACAGATGGGACCTCAGCAGGCTTGGGGGTGGAACTGAATCACTGGCACCTGTGGCAGTTTCCAGACTTCTCTATCCCAAAATGTCGAGGACAAGTCAAGGACAAATTGGAAGGTCAGTGGAAAAAAACTTGTCTGACCTGTGTGAGAGAACAGAGGGATCTGGCCCCAGCCTCAGAGTGGTGGAGGGAGTAGAGGAGTCTGTGGTGGCAGCAGCACCAGGAGCAATAGCAGTGGCTGATTTTAGAGCTGTAGGCCCACAGATTGTGGGAGGATTGAGCAGCTGATGGTCCACCCCTCCAACTCCATTGGAAGCAGAGAAATACCTTGAAAAAGAACTCAAAAGTCAAGTAAATGTCTGGGGAAATGTGAAAAAAAATGAAAAATCATCAGACTATTGAATTTTACTTTGGTGACAGAAAAAGATCAAAACATACAACCAGAAGGAAACAACAAAGTCAAAGCTCCTATATCCAAAGTCTCCAAGAAAAATATGAATTAGCCTCAGATCATGGAAGAGCTCAAAAAGGATTCTGAAAATCAAGTGAGAGGAAAACGTAGAGGAAAATTGGGAAGAAACATGAGAGTGGTGCTAGAAAATCATGAAAAACAAGTCAACTACTTGCTAAAGAGGACCCAAAAAATGCCAAAGAAAATAATGCCTTAAAAAAATAGACTAAGCCAAATGGTAAAAGAGATCCAAAAAGTCAATGAGGAGAAGAATGCCCTAAAAAGCTGGTCAAATAGAAAAGGAGATCCAAAAGCTCACTGAAGAAAATAATTCCTTCAAAATTAGAATGGAGCAAATGGAAACTGATCACGTTAGGAAAAATCAATAAATTATAATACAAAACCAAAAGAAAAGAAATAGAAGACAATGTGAAGTATCTTGTGGGAAAAATAACTGACCTGAAAAATAGGTCCAGGAAAGATGATTTAAAAGTTATTGGATTACCTGACAACCATGATCAGAAAATGAGCCTAGACATCATCTTTCAAGAAATTATCAAAGAAAACTGCCCTGATATTCCAGAACCAAAGGGTAAAATAGATATTGAAAGCATCCACTGATCACCTCCTGAAAGAGATCACAAAAGGAAAATTCCTAGGAATATTGTAGCCAAATTCCAGAACTCCCAGGTTAATGAGAAAATATTTCAAGCAGCCAGAAAGAGACAATTAAAGTACTGTGGAAATACAATCACAATAACACAAGATCTAGCAGCTTCTACATCAAAGTATCAGAGGGCTTGGAATATGATATTCCAGAGGTCAAAGGAGCTAGGATTAAAACCAGGAATCACCTACCCAGCAAAACTGAGTATAATACTTCAGGGGAAAAAATGATCTTTCAATGAAATACAGGACTTTCAAGCATTCTTGATGAGAAGACCAGAGCTGAATTGAAAATTTCAGTTTTAAATACAAGAATCAAGGGAAGCATGAAAAAGTCAATGGGAAAAAGAAATCATAAGGGACTTACTAAAGTTGAGCTGTTTGCATTCCTACATGGGAAGATAATATTTGTAATTCTTGAGACTTTTCTCAGTATTAGGGTAGTTGGAGGGAATATATAGATAAATAGAAGGCACAGTATGAGTTGAATATGAAGGGATGGTATTTAATAAAATAAAATTAAGAGATTAGAGAGGAATATATTGGGAGAAGGAGAATGGGAAAAATAGGATGGAGTAAATTATCTCTCACATAAAAGAGGTAAGCAAAAGCTTTTTCAATGGAAAGGAAAAGGGGAGAGGTGAGAGGTAAAGAGTAAACCTTACTTTCATCATATTTGACTTTAAGAGGGAATAATATGCACACTCAATTTTGTATGAAAATAGGCAAAGCATGACTTTGGTGTCTTAAGTGTCTAGCCAAGCTCTAAGTACCCCATAATGCCTGCTTCATTTGTCTTCATGGCTGTTGGAACAAGTTGTTCTTATCTATCTGTTCTGCCAGGGGAATATCTTCATATGCTTGGGGTAGACATCCCCCTAACTGACTGATGGGTTTGAGGCTTGTTGGTTACCCTCAACCTGGTTTAGCCCATCTGCTGAGATGACTTTACACCAAGGTCATGCTTTGCATCCTGGGTTATCACCAGTTGTTTTGACTTTTGTCCTGCCACTAGACTTTGATGAATCTGGAAGAGACATTGAAGTATAGTCTAGAGAAGAGAAATAGCTCTTCAACTTCTATTTGAAGGTCATGCCTTCCTGAGGAGACCTCTGCCTCCCTTATCTTCAGTAGCTTTTCTTTCCCTAAAAATTGTAATCTCATCAGATTCTTAAACTTCTTTGTAGATGAGAAGTTGGGGTAAGGTGTGAGCCTGGGATTAGAGAGGACCACAAATGATTCAGGGAGTTCCTTCTCTACTTAGCCATTTGTCCTGAGTTTGGAAATCAGAGTTCATTGCTCTGAAAGGACAGCTTCTACCAAGGGAGGTCAAGTAACAATAACTTGAATGTACAATTAGTACATTTGGAAAAAGTAGATCTGGGTCCTAGTTGCACTCTTACATTAACTTTGGGTCTCTTCTATAAAATGAGAGATTGAATAAGATCCTCTCTAAACTTACTTCTCTCTCAATCACACCTGTGAGTCTATGAGACTCAGTTGTCTTTTAGTTCCACTTCACCTAAAACCTAATCTCAGTTTCAATGAGGGTTAAATAAGCTGTCCTCTGTAGCTTTGGTTACATCACTGTTAATCTCTGGAGTATCTGTTTTCAGCAAGGAAGAAAATATAGAAAGAAAGAAAGAAAGGAAGGAAGAAAAAGAAACAAAGAAAGAAACAAAGAAAGAAGAAACAAAGAAACAGAAGAAAGAGAGAAAGAAAAGAAGAAAGAAGGAAGGAAGGAAGGAAGAATTTCAGTCTGCATACTATGTGCTAAGAATTGTACTAAGTACACAAAAACAAAAACAGTACCTACTTTTAAGAAGCTTCTATTGTGATTGAGGCACACGTAGGGAAGAGGGGGCTAGAGAGAAGTTGAGCCCCAAAAATTACCTGGATGGTAAGTAGGACCAAAAGGGAGTGGATTAACAAACCCCATTCAGGTACAGTAGTAGAGAAGTTAATTTGATAGTGGCTCCTGCTTCCAGAGCTAGAAAAGTGTTATAGAGGCTGTTGGCGAAGAAATAACACAAGAACTGGCCACAGAGGAGAAAGTGAAGTCAAGCCTGGATGAGGCTTTCCTGAAATGAATGAAGTTCCTTCCAGATTTAATTTTTTTTATTTTAATATAATTTGAGGTGGGAGAAGATGAAGTGAAGGTTTCTTCAAGCCTTTCTTTAACCTCTTTCCCTAGGGCATCATCTATTTATCCTACCACTTTGCCTCCAACCTCCCAGAAATAAGGATTTGAAATCCAAATATGAAGAAATCACTGACTTTAGTACTTAGTTGTCAATAATAATGAGTTAAAATAGGAAGCCACCAGATGGGCTGCTCATGAGGGCTAAGGGGCATTGGAGGAGAGGAAAGTCTCTCCAGGAATGACCTTGTGATGTCCTTGGCTCTCTGTTGACCACCAGGAGGCAATGTCACCACCAACACCAATGAAGGGAACCTTTCATTTCATTTCCCCTGGTTGTGGTTTGTGGTGGTTGCCCTAGGTGCCAAAATTCCTAGTTACAGCTTACAACATGTAAATTGGTGTTCTGCATCATGGGATATGTGAGTTCAAAGAAGTTTTCCCAAGGATTTTCCCCTGATCTATTTTCAAGTATATGAGATACATCTTGGCATAGCAAACAGAAGGCTTCCTTCAGAGTCAGAAAGTCACCAATTCAAGTACTGCCCTTGATACTTAATAGCTGTGTGATCCTGAGCAAGTCACTTACCTCTCAGTGCCCCACCACCACCACTACACCCTAGAAATTCTCTTAACACTATAAGTTACCAGGGAGTTATTGGCCTGCATGGAAACAAGAATTTTCCTCCCTGAGAATTCTCTTCACCAGTGAAATCATAGATCTGTTCCCATACTTTCCAATGTACATTATTCATGAAATCTAAACTCATGGAGGTAACAGGTAGGATGCAATGAGCATTGGCTTAGAGTCTAAAGATAAGGCTTTGAATTGTGTCTCATCTGTTTAGTACTTGTATGAACTCAGAAAAATCACTTGATACTCTTAGATTTCAGTTTCCTTAAGAATCAAATGAAAGAATTGGACTCAATGATTGCTAAGATCCCACTCAACTATTAAAAAAAACACTATGATTGCAGTTCTATGAAAAGTAAGTCACACATGGGCTATCTAGGCCTCCTAAAATAGGGCAGTCTAGGACCCTTTGCTTTCTGTGAGCTATCCTTTCTTAAATTGTTTTTTGTTTCTATCTTCTCCATGTTCCTTTTCTCCTAATCCTTTTCACTGATTCAGGATCTTTCTGTAAAAAAAAGGAAGATGGAAGATAGAGTGAGGAGCACCCCAAGGAGACTAAGGGGGCCCTAGGCTTGTTTGTCAGGTCATCAATGGGCCCTAGACACTGTTTGGAGACTTATGCCATGAAAGAGAGAGAAAGAAAGAGAGAGAGAGAGAACTGTACTGTAAGACAAATTCTCTATATTTACATTTTTTTCTTGTTGCTACAGGAATCAGAAGCAGCAGCAAAAAATAGACCTTATAAGGGGCCCTTTGTGCCCAGCTGTTAGAAGACAGGATTTTTCAAAAGTATTTACTCTTCCCTCAGAAAGAAGCATTGGAGTGCAAACGTTCACTGTGAACATGCCCACGGCTTCTCTACAGACATTCCAAAAGACATACAAGGCCCCTCTTTTCCAAGGTCCATCTGGCCATAAATTGCAATCGATGTTAATTTATGAAAACAAATGACACCAATCCTGCACCACGACATTTTGAAATGGGAGAATGAAGCAGAGCCATAAAAGAGAAATAAAATAAAAACACACGCTCATGCCCCATAGCTGGTCTGGCAGGCTCCCAAGCCACACAGAGCCCCGGAGCGTCCCTACCCCAGCATATAAAGCTTGTGCAAAGTTAAATTTATTCGATTACAAGACATGAAATTAGCTCTTTGTCAACAGTGCGCAGCAGGAAATTAAACACATCCGGGGCTTTTTTCATGTGGCTTGTCTCTCCATCCCATCTGAGGAACTATATATAGACAGAGATAAATATAGATTGAGAAGTGGACTTGGGCAATCAATGTTTTTTCCATGTCAGCCTGGAGCATTTCCCATTTTTTGCTGTGGTCCACAGTGAGGAAACACAAAATTTTCTCCAATGACTACTTTGCTCATGACTTGGGTGAGAGGCAATTCAGTGTACTAGAAAGGGCACTGGCCTTGGGGGTGAAAAGACCCGAGTTGGAGTCCTGCCTTTGGATCTAACTACCTGTATGACCACAGACAAGTCTCTTAGATTGTCTGAGACTCAATGTCCTCATCTGTAAAATATGGGAATGATGGTTCTTGTTCTACCTAGTCAACAAATTTGTCTGGAGCCAGGCACTCTTCAAACCTTTAAATGCTATATAAGTAACATTATCATCAACATCACATTTGGGTAATTATTAGGCTGGCAGTACCTTTGCCTATGAAGGGGAGAAATTGTCTAGGATACTTAATAAATATTTGTTTAACTGAATTGAACTAAATCGTTGAATTTAATTTATCCTTTCCATTGTAGAACATCTTTCTCCTGCACAAATTAAAGAAACACAGACCTTTTGAGGTTTACTTCAAAAAAGAATGGCCAGGGGATGGCTTATTCTTTTTCTTTTTCTGTGCTGTCAATGGTGATGAAAAAATAAAATGGACACATGGATAAGATAGAACCCAAGATTAATCATGTGATCTTGAGTCAATTATTTCCTCCCTCTCCAGGCTTCATTTTCCTTTTTTGTATAATAAAAGGTTAGACAGAATGGACTCTAAAGAATTCTTTGTATCTTAAAAATACGGCAACTATGATTCAATTATTTCCCAGGAATTGTAATTCTAAGGCTAATTAGTCAATGATGTATACAGAGTGAACCAAGGATCTTAGGATGGAAAGAAAATGGAGAAATTAAAAATAATCTTCACTTCAGAGGAAAGAAGAGATGACAAAATATAAAGGGTGTTCTAGTTGGAGCATGGAGTCAGTCTTGGCTTTGCAACCCACTTTCAGTGTGACCTTAAAGTGACCCATCTGCAAGGTGAGCATAGCTATATGATAAGATCTTTATGGGAAACGGTCTTCATAAACTTTAAACTCCTATATAAGTGTGAGTTATTATATTACAATACAATAAGATCAGAATAAGCTTTCTGGTCAAGAGAAATATGAGGATACCGAAGAAAGGACGTGAAGGGAGCTATCAAGATTTCCATTCTGCTCTTCAGAAGATTAGGAGAGAATATCTCTATCATCAGATTTGGGAAAGTTAGGGAGTTGCTATTTTCCCTAGAGACAAAATAAAGGCTATGACACGTAGACCTCTAGAAACCTATTCCAAACCCAGTATCTAACACCATGAGTAGAGTTGTTGGGTCTCCACCCTAAGGAATAAACTTATGTTTTCGAGCACCTGCCATTATAAGTGAAACTAGAGATTCCGTCAGTTAGCCACCAGTGACAAGAAAGTTTCCCAAAAGGAAGTCAAGGCCTTCGTGTGCCAGTCCAGTAAATGAGTCAGCATGATACACGGGAAAAAGGATCTGGATTTGAAAACTATCTCTACTAATTGCTACCTCTGTGACTTTGAGCAATCAAAATCATGTCAACCAGAATTTATGAGGTTGCTTCTAGGTACTTCTACTGGGTCCTGGGAGTATAAAGGCAAAAAAAAGTCCTTGGCCCTGAGGAGGTTTCATCTTACTGTACATAGTATGTGTACCAAGTAAATATGAATGCCACCTTGCATAGGAATCTGATCCTACATCAGGGTAGCCATGGAGAGCCAGAAAGCACCAATGGTAACCATGGAGAATCAGATACTTTCCCTGTACTTCAGTGGTTACTGAGGTCATCATGAATTGCTTTGGTGTCTTGAATTGTTTGTGGACAATTCTGTGAGAAAGATGCTAGAAGAAGGGATAGAAAATGGAGTGCAGTGTGTATACACATCATCCATCTCAGGAGATATGAGAAGAAACCAATATCAAGGTACTCTGGTTCTTTCATTCACAGAGACCAGGAAATAATTGTTGTTTCTGAGGGTGATGTGGCTGTTAAGAATAGTCATGAGCAAGGAAATAAACATGGTTGGGTAAATCTCTTCATCAATGACATTCTCCCTCCACAACAGTCACAAGAGAAAATCATTTCAAATAGGGGGATCAGCCACAGGAGGAGTACCTGAGTTGTCCTCTCAAAGAACTTATAGATTCTAAGACACTAAAAGGAAGAGGAAAGTATGACTAAGCACAAGTAAATGAGGGCAGATCACTTACCTTCTCTAAGAATCTCACTTTCTTACAGTGAGAAGTTTGGGCTGGATGACCTCTAAGGTTGTTCTCAGTTCTAAGTGTTGTGACTGCTGATAACACCTGTATGTAAGAACAGAACAGCCTATATTCTTATGGGGCACTGCTGGATGCTGGAGAAAATAACACAATTGTTTTCAGCAATCTCCTCTTACAGTCATGGGAAGAAAGCACAAGCAGTGATTCATTTGTTACAGGGTAGGATCTGAGGGGCTGATGAAAGTTCAGGGGAGAAAAAAGTTCAAAAGAAGATATTTCCAAAGATAGAGAGAGTATATCTCCCAAGGAGGCAGTTGGAATAAAACAGTTTAAGGGGAGACATGTCTTTAGCCTGCCTCAAACAGATGTTTACTGGCTCACTTCAGTCCTGGGGCCAACTGAAGAGCATTTTCCATCACAGATATTTCACCGTAGAAAAAAAGAAATTCTAAATGGATGGCACCAGATAGTGTGCGTCTGTGTGTGTGTGTGTGTGTGTGTGTGTGTGTGTGTGTGTGTGTGTGATATCATTCCATTCTCTTCATAAAGAGTCAGAGAACTGTAGTCTGGAAGGAAGAGGGGCTGGAAAATTCAAAGAAGATTCACTTGACAGGAATCAGTTATTTGGGGTCAATTTGGAAAATTTCCTTAGAGAAGAAAACAAAACAGGGGTAGAGGGTGGGAGGATAGAAAGAATAACATTCAAACAAACAATCTCTCATGGCAAAGACTTGCTGGGGAAAATTTCCTTAGAGAGAACATAAAGATAACATATTCCAAGTCAAAGCATGTTCCCTCACATTCTTGACAGGAAAAATTCCGAGGAATGACAAACCTTCTGGAAGTCTTCTGCTTCTAGGCAAGTGCACACTGCACACAGGTGATGAAGGTCAAGACCACCTCTAGGTCATCTGTCTGGGGCCCTCACAATCTTTACAAGTAGGAAGTCCTATCTTACATTCTATTGCATGTTCCTTTCTTGCCCTCTATGAGGAGCAGCTTAAAAAACATACCCTCTCTCTGGTAGACAAAAGCAGGACCATAGAATTTAGAAGTGAAAGGGATGTTTTTTCTAATCCCTGATTTCACATATTAAGAAACTGAAGTCCAGAGAAGGAATTCAACTTGCCCAAAGTCATACAGATGATAACAGAAATAGGACTGGAAGAGAATTTGTCTTCTAACTCCAATTACAGTGCTCTTTCCACTATAATAGGCAGCTTCCTCTGAAAGGGCTGAGATAATGCTAAATAGAGAGCATTGTACAAAGTGTTTTGACCACTTTTGAAATTTGAACTTGTCCCAACATGGTCTAGCACTCACCATCTCATCTCATCTCTCTCAAGGTACCTCATATCCTCCCTCTCCACCAAAAAAAATTGCAAAGTTCCTAATTAGACACTACTCACAATGTAGACTCATGAATGGATTTTGGAAGGATAAAGTTCCCACCAAAACACAAAATTTAAAAACAAAACAAAACCAAAACATGGAGTGTTCTTGTCCAGATAGTTCTCCTTATGTGTGTCTCTAAATTCCCTATTTTGGCTAATGATAGAATTCTCTCAATCTCCTAGACCATTTGAAAATTGACTTTAATGGCTCAGTTGATGAGAGAACCTGGTTCCATAGTGGGAAACCAAGATCTTTTTCTCATATTATATGCTCTTTTTTCCCCCATAATCTCTGTCCTTGGGGTAATCCTAGGAAAAATCACAAAATTTAGGTATGACTCTAGTCTAGGGCCTCCTCAAAAGGAGATCAGAAAGGAATTCAAAGTTCAAGGTAGATCAGGTATGGGACAGCTATTTATTTCTTCTACACAAAATAAATACTTTAAACACAAAAGACACTTAGTAATACATTAACAAAAACTTTAAAAAAGATATAAATATTCCAAACTCATTCCAATGTCTTAAAAGATTGGTAAATAAAATATCAAAACATGAATGATTTTGTGGGACTCCTTAAATAGCCATTTCACCTTCACTTCGGTTCCACATTGCTCAAACAGCTCCACGAAAGGTCCATATCTTCTGGCAAGCTAGAGTATGACTTGGACTCATCAACCTCCTGGTGGTCTTCTTTGAGAATGATATACCCAGTCAACAACTGCTGAGCTCCCAAGGTAACCACAAGGCTAAAATAATCCATCTATTCAATCTTCTATTTGTTCAAGGGAAAAATAAAAAAATTGACGCATGTGTTCATGAAAGCAACTGCCATAGATATCAATGGCAAGACAGAAAATCCCAGAAAGGTATCATTTGTACATCAAATCACATGGGATCAAAGATTTAGGGCTTAATCAATCCCTCTCATTTCTCAGAAAAGAAAACTGAGACCCAGAGAGGATAAATGACTTACCCAACATCATATAGATAATAAGTGAAAAGAAGGACTTGAATTCAGTATTCAAACTTTGACTCCAAAGCTAGAGGTTATTCAATGAAACAATGGTTCCATCCTGTCTCTCATTGTACCAGCTTGTCTCACTGTGATGTACACAGAGGAAACACTATATACTTGTTGAATCGAGTATAATTTAATTTAAATGTTAGGAGGAGCACTGAGCTAAACACCCAGGATTCCCTAAAGGCTGGAAGGCAGTGAAAATATGGGAGGTTTCAAAGTTTCTCTGTCTAAAGATTTTTTAAGTAAAGCTGCAAATGATTTGAGTGCCTTTACGCCCAAGAGCAGAGAGGATGATCTCACCCAATTCCTTCTAGCCCAATGGCTTTCTCATCTTGATCCCTTCAGGTGGTTCTTCCTTCCAGAATTCCCCAAGGGCTAGCAGTGTGGCCAAATTTCAACTGGCAGTTTTGGCTCCACAGTTCCACAAGCTCTTAGAAGACAATGCTGTCCTTCTTTGGCACAGATGGATTGTTAGCCACATGTCCTATGAGATCTTGGGGAAACAATGTTACATAAACAGAACATGTCAAACTTTATGATCCCCAGAGAAGTCCCATCTGAAAAGCTCCAGATCAATGTTTCTCTGAGGCATTAAGAAAGGTCTTGCCATATCTGCTTTCTACATTCCCTTGACAAAGAGCCAAACCCTATGCTTGCGAAAGTCCCAAGTAACAAAGCTCACGCTCAGTAATATTTCTCTCTTTTGAGGGGGTTAAAGAGAAGGGATGAAATAGCACACCCCAAAAAGGCCAGACTTTAAAGATAAGAAAATTCAATAAAAATTAAGTACCTACTATGGTCAGTGACAACACAAAGCTGAAAATTTTCTTTTGCTCCCCACAGGAAGCTTTTGCCATGGGGCATGAAGGTATTAATGACAAATATTCAAATAAATAAAACACAAGAGCATCATGGGGGAAAGATGAAAGATGTAGGCCGAACACTTCAGGGACATTTGAGGAAGAGGACAGAAATGCCTTAAGCTCTGTCTGAGAGTTAATAAGAAAGGTGGCACGAAAAGCAAGTATCAGACAGTTAGAAAGAATCTAGGCAGATGGAGATTAAAGGACACATTCTTTCCAGGCATGAAGGGAAGTCTGAAAGAATGCAAGAGAGAAAAAACAGGAAAAATCAGATGACTACTGATCACAATTGACTAGAACACAGTGTGTGTGTGTGTGTGTGTGTGTGTGTGTGTGTGTGTGTGTGTGTGAGAGAGAGAGAGAGAGAAAGAGAGAGAGAGGGAGAGAGAGGGGGGGGGGAAGCATAAAATAAAAGAGAAGAGAGAAAGTAAAGGATGGAGAGAGGAGGGAAAAAGAGAGGGAAGGAAGGAAGGAAGGAAGGAAGGAAGGAAGGAAGGAAGGAAGGAAGGAGGAAGGGAAGAAGTTGGGAAAAAATGAGATTTGGGTGAGAAGTGGAGAATTTAAATTTTGGATATGTTGAATCTAATATGCCTGTGGGCAATCTAGATGAATGTGTTCACTGGAGAGTTAGAAATAGAATATTAGAGCTCAAGGGAGAGAGTGGAGCTGACACTACAGATTTGGAAATCATTTTCACAAAAGTGACAATTAAACCAAGATGAGTAAAATCATCAAAGGAAAGTATAGAGAGAAAGAACTGTCAAAGACAGTTCCTTAAGGGACTCAGATCTACCCAGAAGAGGTAGATGAACCAACAAAGGAGGATGAGGAAGCCAAGGGCAAGGGTTAGGGCAGAGACCCTAGTTACAGTTCTGGGAATGAGGAAAAGGTGGGGAGTCCTGTCGTCAGGGCAGGGAGTTCCTAATTCAGCCCCTTGAGTTGTACATTCTCTAAGTCAAAACTACTTTGTCACCTAGCTGTCACCTGACAATGTGGTTCCAAGAAATGCATTAAATCATAGAAGTTACAATGGCCAGTATTTATCATTTGTCTATATGTGTACATGTGTTCATATGTGCCTCTGTGTGAGGTTTTTAAAAATTAGTTTATCCCCTTTTTATGAGGGTACAGGGGATTTCTTTGGGATATGATTAGGTGGCTTATATATAGTTGTACAGAAACTTTTCCCTTTCAATCTTCCCTTTCAATCAAATGAAGTTGATTGTCACTGTAATATTGACAGTGCTAAGAAATTTTACAAATGCAAGGCGAGGGATCTAGAGTCACATATTATCCTATTTTAATAATGCCAAGTAATATTTCATTTTATACTCTAGAATAGAATTTAAAACCTAAGTCACAATCTTTTTCCTTGCCTAGTTATTTGAAGATACATGCATGACTTGATGAGATGGGAGGCTCAAACACATGCACTAGAGATGATTTCCTACACATGTGTCAGAAAGACATTGATGAGACCACTGGGCTACTGGCTTGGATATATAACACCATATATATAGCCAATGGGCAAAATATAGCTTATATTACTTCAGAGATTGTTGTTATTCAGTCATTTTCGATCATGTCCAACTCTTCGCAACTTCATTCAAGGTTTTCTTGGCAAAGATATTGGTTTGGTTTGTCATTTCCTTGTCCATTTTACAGATAATGATAACAGAAACTGAAACAAACAGGGTTAAGTGACTTGTCCTGGGTCACTCAGCTAGTAAGTGTCTGAGGCTGGATTTGAAGTCAGGTCTTCCAGACTTCAGGTCCTACACTCCATCTGTATCATCTAGCTGCACTTCATTAATATACCAATTATCTATCTTATTTAGACTTATAGAAGACAGAACATGACTTGGCATAGGTAGATCCTACTACTGTATTACCTCAAATATTATCTGAGATAGTCACCAAGTGTATATACAGCCTACACAGCAGTCATTTGTATGCTACTAGAAGAGTTGTAAGCATTTTCAGGCATTTTGAAGCCTAGAGATAGAAAGAAGAGGGAAAATATCTTCCATCCATTCATCCATCCATCCACCCATCCATCCATCTATTCATTCATCCATCTAGCTAACAACTAATTAGTAAACTATTGTTGCATATCTTCCCCTGAATCATTTTAGACGAACAAATATAAAGGTTGGAAAAAGAAAGTGTGTGCATGTGTGTGTGTGTGTGTGTGTGTGTGTGTGTGTGTGTGTGTGTGTAATGCTGGGGTTTTTTTGGTACTATTTCTCCATCTAGTTAAACCTATGGACCCTGTCTTAGAACAATATTTCAAGTGCATAAAATATGAAGGATTACAAAGTAAAATAACTATATTGAAACAGTTATATATATGTTTATACACACACACACACACATATACATATATATATATATATATATACCCACATACATACACACATTTGTACACACACACACACTTTTTTTTAAGTTCACAAATCCCAGGTTTAGAATCTCTGGTCTAGTGGAAAGAATACGGGATTTAGAATCAAAAGCTTTGTTTTAATTTCCTCAGCTATAAAATGATGAGGTTGGATTTGATATTACTTTAAGCTCTAAATCTTAGGACCTATTAAGTCACTTAGTTTCAGAAACAAGATAATTTGCCTTGTTTACAACATGGTCCTGCTTGGCATATTAAATTTATTTTAATAACTTCCTAAGATGTTGATTAGAACTACACTAATTGAATTTGTCTTGAAATGTTTTTCATTTTCATTACAAAAGGAGCTAAATCCAAGCTGCTGACTTTTAACCAATCACACGTCTCTTGGGTTTTGCCTGGGAACAGAAGTCCTATATACTGTCTTACCTGGCTATGTCCTAGCTATGTCTTACCTTAACTATGTGTGGAGGTAACCCTGAGCTCTCTCCAAGCTAGTAACTATAGAACATCAATTCTGGGAATTTTTATAAATTGAAGGAAAGGACTCAAGAATGATCCTAGTGAAAATCTGAGTCTTCAGTCTGAGGACAAACTTAGCTAAGTATAGAGAGGCTGATTATCCTCAGTAGGTTGGCCAGTAGGTGATGAATTCCTAGGCCATGGCTACCCATGAAACAAACAAATTAAAAGGAAATAATTGATGTGTTATTCTAAGATGTCATCAACTAACATTTCTAAATTTAGAGGGAGCATTTTATGTTTTATTTTATTTCATTCACATCTGATTACAAATTTATATCTATGATGATATGATATATTATCTATCACATATACACACATATATATCATATAAATGTGAGGGTTTTTTTGTCTTAGGAAAGTATTTTCATTATTTCCTATGTCTAGCATTTTATTTCCTATTATTTCCTATGTTTAGCATTTTATATGTCTATGCAGTAGGCAGTATGCATTGAAAAATAAATACAACATGAATATGAATATGAATTCGCATCATTGCCCAAGTCATACACTATCACCATCCCATCAATCACCTTCCCCCCACCCACCAACTCCCTATAGCCTTGCAGCCTACACACGTATACATGATTTCAGGGTTAAGATTAAAAGTATATCAGTCAGTCAGTCAACAAGCTTTATACAACCAAAGAAAAGTTTAAAAGTAATACAAAGGTGTAAAAAAAAAAAAACCAATTCCTTTCCTCAAAGAGTTTATAGTTTAATGGCTATTGAGAGGAAAGCCTTTATAAACTTCAAATTATTCTGTAAATGTTCAGTGTGAATCTAAGTTAAAGGACATGGTTAGGTATATAGAAATTCAATTACAGAGATCTGAGAGGTTAAAGAAGTATTAATGTTTCATCTCAGCAACATTGAGTAATTTGAGTAAATTTCTAATAGAAGTGAGCGTTCTGGTGCGATGAAGATGCCATCAGAGAGAAGCAGGTTGATATAGAGAGAGATTTTTCTAAATATCTATACCCTTCCACAGAAATGTGAGAAAATGATGGAAGAAATGTTGTGTGATTCTGAATTGGGGGAGTGTAGGGAGAAAAAGAATGGAGAATATCAGGCAGAAGTCTGCTCACTCTTCAATCGCCTTAGCTAAAAGCTTTTGGACAATTAACCCAACTGGTTTGAGAACAGCATTAGGTAAGACCAAGGTAATTTTTTTCAATTTCAGAAGAGGCAAATGAGACTTGTTTTGATATATGTTCTATACATATACATTCTAAGACTGTAATTTTCTTGAGAACAGGGGATTTTTTAGTCTTTGTCTGCATATCTCCAGTAACAACCACAAGTCCACAGCAAAAAAAAAAAAATAATTACTAATGAAATCCCTCAGCACTGAGAACAGGGTCTTCCACATGTTGGTGTTGGTGTTCAGTCATTTCAGTCACATCTGACTCTTCATGACCCCATTTGGGGTTTTCTTGGCCAAGATATTGGAGCTGTTTGCCATTTCCTTCTCCAACCTTGCACATTGTAATGGCTTAATAAATGTTTATCGAATTATTAAATTACATGAATATGTCTGGCATCCCTACCCCATGCCAGGCAACTTACCAGTGCACACCAATGATCCTAAGAGGATCTCAGAGGAAGTACAGGTAGTATACAATAAAAGGGTATATCTATTCCCACTAATGGAAGGAAGAATCAAAACACAGGACCCCCCACATATGAAAGATCTATATAAATCTCAAAAGAGCAAGTTGAGGAATGGCCACAATTGTGTCTCCTGGATGTGTTCTTGCAGATAACAGACTTAGGGAGTCATGTCTTTCAGCGTCAAATCACTCTCAACTACCTATGGACTACTTGTTGTCTCCCATTATGAGTAATGACTTTAAACAAGATCAGACTCAGTTGTCCAGCCTCGGGTGAACCAAGAATCCTCCCCATGACTTCACTCACAATTCCCAAAAGGCTTCTCTTTTTCCTTTTATCTCCTTCAAGCCCAGTGGAGCAGATTTTATAAGTGTCATTTTACAAGGCTCAAACTGAATTCTTAAAATCCTTCCGGAGTGATCCAAGCATTGACCACTCCCACTTCAGGATGTTTTATGATCTTTTTTACATAAACCATTAGCTGGAATTGGCATCAGACTCATTGGTGCTGAGGACACCAGGGTTTACTTTTTAGTTGTTAACTTAGTCTGTTCATAAAATCACTTTGAATCTCTATTTAAAAACTAGTTCAAATGCTGTTTTTCAATGTGTTCCAGTAGGTATGCAAATGCTTTTTAGAAATCAATAACCCTATTGTTTTAGCAGTTTTCAGGAGAGGAAGTTTGTAAAAGTTGCCGAGTATCACAACGTTTGTTAATCTGAAGAAAGGAACCTCACCAAAGGTGGAAGAAGAAGAAAGAAGAAGAGGAAGAGGAATAAAAAGAAGAGGAAGAAGAAGAAAAAGAAGAGGAAGAAGAAGAAGAAGAAGAAGAAGAAGAAGAAGAAGAAGAAGAAGAAGAAGAAGAAGAAGAAGAAGAAGAAGAAGAAGAAGGAGAAGGAGAAGGAGGAGAAGAAAAAGTGAAGGAGGAGGAGGAGTTAGGAAAAAAGAGGAGAGAGAAAAGTGAGAGGAGGTAAAAAGAGAGAGGGAGAGAGAGATTGAGACAAAATAGAGAGAAAGAAAAGAGGGAGGAAAAGTAGAGACAGAGACACAGAGAGAATGGAGAGAGAGAATAGAGCATAGAGGAGAGAGGAAAGAGAGAGGAAGGGGAGAGAGGGATAGGAATAAAGAGATTGAGAGAAGATAGAAAGAAAAGGGGGAGAGAGAATGGAGAGAGAAAATAGAGAGAATGGAGAGACAGAATGGAGAAAGAGGAGGGAGGGAGAGAGGGACAGAGAGACAGACAGAGAGAGAGACAAAGACAGAGACAGAGAGTCAGAGAGAGAAAGAGAATTTTCAGGGCTTCAGAGGGCAGCATAAAGTTAAAGGGTTAAGATAACTAGCAAACATCCTAGATATCAAGTAGCAACCTAGTGCTTGCCAAGATTCTTTCTGAGCTGTTAATGTAGGGCAGTTAAGGTGTGATAACTCCCTCAGATAGAAAACGATATGAACCTAGAATTAAAGACCTGCATTCAATGATGGCTGACATTTCTTAAGATGTCTTTAATGAGCAAGTCATTGAACTCTTGAGTCTGTTTCTTTAGTTGTGAAATTGAAATATTAACACTTATGTTCCTTACCTTACAGGCATAAATACGTGTAGGGTGTGAACCAATTGACTCTGTGCATTCCTCATCACTCAAAGTAGAAAGTACTTTGTAAAATAGTCTTAATATCATTATCACAGGCAAATGAGCTAATACTGGCAATTGTTGGTTAGTAATGAACAAGGAAAGGGCAGCGACAGGGCAGGGATTGGGGGAATTTAGGGGAGCCAGACACTAAGGCATTAGATATAATGGGAAGACACTGGTGTATCCAAATGAAATTATGTCAAATATGGCTGGCAATAACACCAAGTTTAAAAATATGGATTACTGAGAAAAATTAAGGATTATAAGAAGAAAAATGACGTTTGAAGAAAAATTAAAGATGATGAAAAGAAAAATGTCTTTAAAGAAGTATTTAAAGACGTCTTTAAGTTCAATATATGAATAATATTTATACTTTTTATTATTAAAAAGGTAGGAAACTATGGCAATCCATTTTAAGTGAATTAGTTTAGATGTCGAGATGAGGATATCTAGTGCCACCTAGTAACAGTGGATACCATCAACTCACTTGTCATCACTCACCATGAACCCATCCCAAACCATGCCATAGCATAGCATTCCTCATTTTCATCTTTGTCCAGAAAGTAGCATCACTGAGTTTTTCTAACAGAAGTAACTATCTAGCTTTCTATTGAACAATCTGCGATCTTTTGTGATCCATTAAGTTAGGCTATCCATCTGTTGTTCATCATCCTTGTTAGAAGATCTCTCCAGTTCTGCCTGACTTTGATGTATCTGCTGTATCTGACCTTCCTATGGACTTCATTTGTAATGTCAGCTCACAGAATGATTCTGCTCATCAGTTATTTCACTGCCTGCTGGGTTATCACAGGCTCTTACGTTCTTTATGGTTTTCCCACCTGAGAACCAAGGCTCTCACGCATGAATCACTATAGGCAAAACTGTGAAAATGAGCATTTCAGACCCAATCTCCATGGACATTTTGTCATAGACCATTGTTATATGAATATGGTTGAAGTTAATCCACATTTCATATTAGTACTGGGGAGTGGGGGGAATGCCATATTTGGATTTAGAAAAGTAGCATTTTGAACCTATCCTGCTAATCAATATTTCTGTGATGTTGGACAAGTTACTTAAATGCTCTGGGTCTCATTTTCTCACCTGTGAAATGGGAAGGTTGGAGCAGGGGATCTCTAAAGATAAGAGATGTGCTGGCAAATATTTTTTAAAAGGTTGTGGAAAAAAATTAAGTAAGCCTGACACACTGTTAAATGTAACATGCTTTATTAATATTGCATCAATCATTTTTAAACGTCTAGACAATCAGCAAAACAGTAAATCAAGCCCAGATTTGTAGTGCTCAGCACACCACTGATTAAGGTTTTTGCTCTTCGTCTTCTTGACTATCTCCTGACATCTTGCTGCATTTGATGGCTGAATTCAACATATTCCAATACCTCCTAGACCACTAAATTCTTTGTGTTTTCTGCACTTCTTCAAGATTGTTCACTATTCATCTGCATTGGAGGGGGGATATTTTAGGCCAATTAGTTGAGATAACCTTTGCAGATACAACAGCTTTTCTTGGAGTTCAGTGACAGCAGTTGTAAACAAGACACAATTGTCTACATAAAGCAGATGTCGGTTGTTTGCATCAATTTTGTTTCTGGTTTTCTCCCCAAAATCAATGAACCAAAACAATGCCTGTCATTATTCTATACTCTAACTCTTAAGTTTTTGAGTTAATCATCTGATAAATAACACTCAGGAAAGCCAAATCCAGACATGTAAAACCTTGGCAATGGCATTCACACAATCTTGAAACATCCCTTCTATTCTCTTCACCTCTGTCTTTATATAATGAAAATAACTATAATAGCTCATTTTTATAAGGCTCTTCCTATCAGCTTTATAACTATTATCTCAGTCGGTCCTTACCATCACCTCGGCTGTTGTTGTACACTTAACATATTTCAGTTATGTCCAACTCTCTGTGACCCAACTAGAGGTTTTCCTGGCAAAGATACTAGAGTGATTTGCCATCTCCTTCTCCAGTTCATTTTGCAGAGGAGGAAACTGAGGCAAGTAGGAGTCCATGGCTTGCCTAATGTCACACAGCTAGTAAGTGTCCGAGGTCAGATATGCGCTTAGGTTTTCCTGACTCTAGACTCTCACCTCTTTCCACTGCACCACCTGGCTACCCTTTTTATTGCTTCATTCCTCCTAGTCTATTTCTTTCAACCCTTCCAGCCTGATGTCTTTCTTTTCTTTGCCTCATTAAAGAGAATATGCCCTGGCTACTTCTTAAACAGGCCTATTCAATGAATGGGCATTATTACCTCACCCTAAGTGAGTACCTGCACAGACCTTGGCCTAAAGGGGCCAAGGTCTCCCAGTGCATCCTGAGTCATCTTCAGTCATTCTGAATATCTGGTAACTGGACTCAGATGTCTCTGGAGGAGAAGTGAGGCTGGTGACCTTGCACATCCCTCCCTCACTCAACACCAAGTCATATGCAAGTCATGTCATTTCTCCGATGGCATGTTCTTCTTCGGCAATGAAGGACAAACACAACAATTTCTTTCATCAATCTATCTCTCATATCTTTTTCTCTACAATCTCTTCTTCAGTTCTTTTCACATTAAGGATTCCAGAGAATTTTTTAGGGCAAAGATCCTCTATCACTACTTCTTTTGTATGCACAAAGCAATATTATACAGTTGGTCTTCCACCTTCTCTTCCACCCCTCCCTTCTCATCCATGTTCTCAGCACCAGCTTCCTAGAGTCCCTATGCTTTCTCCTGACTGTCCAGGATCCTCTCTACAGAACACCACGGTGCCCTGCTATCCTTGGAAAATAAGACTCACGTCCTTCCTATCTTCCCAATCCATTTATCCAACTCTTTTGACCTGTATCCCATTCTCTCAAATATCTAAGCTCAGTTTTGTAAGATGACACTTAGCTAATCTGGTAAATCAATGCCTGCAGTATGGCGATGAATGTTGATTTGTTTGTGACACTTATAGGATCACAGAGTTATATTTGGAAAGAATCTTACAGGTCTTGGAGTCCGGATGATTCCTATGTTCTCTGATTCCAAATCTAACAATGTTGTCTTCTCAAGAGGATCAAATGCACACACACACACACACACACACACACACACACGCACACACGCACACTCACACACCACTTCTATTCCTTTAGAGGCAATATTTCCATTTTAAAAGTGGCCTTCCCATGATAATGCTTCAGCCCAAAGAAGTAACTCAAGGATGGAAAATTCAGACTCCAGAGCAGTCTAATGCAGTTAATATTTTGTGACAAGTAGCAGTTCTCAAATAGCTGCCTCTCTTTAGAGGAGACCTGAAAATACCAACCTCATTTTCCACTCATAAGGACTGGAGAAAGGCAGTGAATAGCACCCAGGTGCCTTAGAGAAGTCCCTTCTCCATAGCTTTCAGGTATCAAGAGGGATCACAGACATCATGTTATTTTGGGGGTTCAACCCTCAGAGCAATAGCTTTAGAGAAGCATATCAAATCCAGAAAAAGAGCAATCAAAACACAGGCCCCACAGAAGACAGTGATGTTATCCATCACCCATCTGTGGACTGTCAAAAATCATTTTAATTGTCCCACAACCCCATGCAATAAGAAAAAATCAGGCCTTGACGGTATAAGACAGCAAATCACTTAGGAGTGTTCACTACTGGCCCCTGGATTCTCTTTCCAAGAAACATGTTTCTTTCTCCCTGTCAAGCCTCAGGGCCTTACCAACATTCAATCTCCAGTCTCAGCTAAAGGGGAAAAGAATCCAGACTTTCCTTAAAAAGCCTGAGTTTGGCCCCTTTGGTAGAGGACCGAGAAAGCCGGCCATTCATCATGGAAAATTTCCTAATCAAACGGAATGCATTCATCTTAATTCTAGCTTAATGTTTATAAGATGCCTTTCTCAAAGATTTCTTCTAGGATTTTTTGCATCCCTCTTTCTTTTTTCAGTGAAGACTCTAAGACATCTCAATACTGCCTAACTCTACAGTAGTGTTGTAGACTCCTGAAGCCCTTCTCCCATTACGGCAGCAAGCCAAGGACTGTGATGTCTGACCTTTTCCCAGGAGAATTCTGTCTTCCTGAAAATCTACCTGCCCAGGCTGGTTGCATTTGCCAAAGGGAATTGCCTACAGTTTCCCACAGCTGTTCATGGTTTCTTTTGGTTACTCTGAACTCTGGGAACATAAATCCTGAAAGATCATGACAGAATAAAAGGTCTTCCTTTTCCATCTTCTGCAAATGACAGAATAAAAAGGGAGTGGCTCAAACTTCAGCCAGAGGTTAGAAGTTAGACATTCTGCAGAACTTTCTGGAACAAAAGATGTTAAATACGGAAATATACTAAAGTTTCACGATTTTCACTGAGTTAAACCAGATGGGTACAGAAGGAGATGGGGGAGGGGGCACAGGAAGCACTAATTTAATTTATGTGTAAATGAACTAGAGAGAGGATAGGCCAGGGGAAAGGCTGGTGTAGGTCAAACAATCATATACATGTGTATGTATGCATATATGTATGTTATGTATATATGCATTGTGTGTATGTATATATGTATTGTGTATGTATATATCCACATACATACATATATACATGTATTGCACATATTACATCATAAAACAAAACAAATCGTATCCCTTTAGATACAATCATTGGTATATTTTTACTCCCTCTTTCTCTTGGATCCAAAAACTATGATGGCTTCTCTCTAGGAAATGTAATACAACAGAAAGAGTTAGGCCTAAATGCAAGATGAATTACTAAGCTCTTTACACCCTTCAACCCAGCAATCTCTCTGGTGAGCAAGGAGGTCAAAGGCTGAAAACACATGTTGGACAAAAGTCCAATTTAACAGAAAGAGCTATGCCTGGATGTAAGAATGGTTACTAAACTGTTCACATCTTTGACCCAGCAATTCCACTAGCTCATGCTTCAAAGGTGTCAAAGGCTAAGAGTATATATTGAACAAAAGTCCAATTTATGCTGAAATACTCAGAGCTAACACTTTCTTGTGGTAATAGAAGTGAGTTGCTGATCAATCAAGGAATGACTGAAAACCCTCTGGTATAGGAATGTTATGGATGTGAGGAAAGAAAAGGCTTCTATAAGAAATTCAGATGTCACAGAGAGGACATGTTCAGATTTACCCTGAAGTCCATAGTCCCTTCCAAGCCTTCAATGATGTGCACTAACTATATCTCTTATTTCCCTCCTTATATGCTCTAAATGCATGTTGGGCCATTTAAAATCAATTGTAAAGGGGGCATGTTACATTTTGTAATTATATTCTCCAAAAATCTTCATGGACTGTTTGCTACTCTAGGTTGGGAATATTGGTAGCATGCCTGAAGGGAAGCAAGGTATAAACCCTTAGGAGAAAGAGTGCACCGGAATGGAAAGAAGACAAAATATCATTGAGCAAGGAAATTGCTTCCCAGATGCATCTAATTTTCACAACTATTACAATGTTTTGTGCTTGAAAACAATGCTATGTTTCCTATTCTGAAAAGTCTCAGTTGCAAAACCTCAGGGATTCAGATCCTATGTTGAGATGCAATGTTCCGAAGTCCTGGAGATAGCAGGGCAAGTTGTTAACCTTACCTTAACCTCACCTTGGTCACTGTCATATGTGGATATAAGAAAACGGGAAGTCCCAGGACAGTAGGCCCACAAATAGAACGTTCTTGTTCTACTGGCTTATAGTACCACAATGCTAAGATGACTTGAAATGCAAAGTGGAGAGAACTCTGAAAATTTGGGAAGTTAGAGCTTTGGAAATTGTTGATGAGAGTATTCACTTTATAATTCTTATCACTTGTTATGAATCTTACCTTCTTTTTGGCATAGATATCCTTTCATATTGCTATGATGTCACTCAATCCTGGTCTAGTTGTGAAAATTCAGAGAAAAAATGAGGGCTCATTAACTGTAAACACACACACATAACTCTGGTGCAATGGGACACCCATTACCCACTAGTGGGTCCACTTTCCCATAAAGGAGGAATCAATGTATTTCCAGGAGCTTAGGACACAATGATGAAATAAAGGAGGCATTGAACATTTCTCAGATTGTTCACATGTTTATTTTGGGAATAATTGTGTGGCCAGTGCCAAGTGTTGACAATATGTGGCCCTTGAGAATTGGAAAGAGGGAACCTGAATGTTTTGGTAATGTGGTTTAGCGGACAAAGAGCTGGGCTGAGAGTCAAGAGATGTGGGTTCTAGGCCTGATTGCTCACAACTTACCGCATGATTTTGAGTAAGTCACTTCATTTCTCCATACCCTAATACCTTCCAATGAAGAGATTAGAGAAGATGAACCGTAAGGTACCATTCTAGGTCTAGAGTTCTATTATTTTAAAGAAATATGCAAATAATCTTATAGTTCAATAACAACCACTTCCCCTGTTTCTCACTAGACATATTGATGGGAACTATCAAGGATAACCTTGAAGCTTTCAGTACCTAGTCTAAGAGAGGGGTTGGTGAGAAGGAAAAAAGTCAAAGGCTTTTTGGTGAATAAGGCAAATGGGGTTTAGGGATCCATATAATGGATCACAAACTGCTGACTCTATTAAAATAGTCTCTTTATCCTTTAATCTCAGCTAAGATCACATTTTCTGTAAGAAACCTTCTCCAATCCCCTTAAATGCTGGTATCTTCCCTTTACTGATTCTCTCCAACTTATCTTATAGGTAATTTACTATTTGCATGTTACAAATCAGACTAAAAGCTCCTGGAGAACAAAAATGGTTTTTCCCTTTCTTTATATCCCAGTGCTTAGTATAGTTCCTGGAACACCGGAGTCACTTAATAAATGTGGGTTGACTTGCCTTGACCTCTGAGATCCATTAAACCAGAGATGTTTTCTTTCCCCTGAAGACTCTCCTCTTAAAACACAGCCAAAATGGTGAAATAAAAGCAGGAACTCACCTGAACTCTCCCAAATCTTCTTCCAAAAAACTTTAAAATAATGCCTCAAAATGAATTCTGAAGTTACAGAACCAACAAAAATTTGGGGTGGAACAATTTTTCGGCTTAAGACAATTTAGGAGATCAGTAGGAAGGGTCTATCTCACCAGGTGGATGATCAGGCCTGGAGCACAACGCACACAGGCTGGGCTCTGACAAGCCAGCAATAGGCCTTTTAGGTGGCTATGTTAACAGCAACTTCAGGTACTTTCTGCCTTCAAATAGTAAATGGGTCAGAAGGAGATTACAGGGAACCCTTTGCTAGCCTTGAGTTTAGGACCATGCTGCATTGCCCATACACAGCTCTGGGTCACAGCACTAGGGCAAAGAGGAGCACTAGCACTTGAGGATACAGGGGAGTAGGGGCCCTGGTCAGTTTCAGGGTGGAGAAGAGTGCTGGTGGTCACTCATAGACCATAGAAAAAGCCAGGGAAGAGTAACCACATCTCCCCTTAGATCATACCACCTTGTAAGAACTGAAAGCTTACAGACCCCTGGAGGTAGCTCTGAAAACAGCAGCACAAAAACTTGAAATTTGGGACAATGCCCCCTCAACTGCAGTAGCAGCGATTAACTTTAACTTCAAGGTTAAAGTCAGGAAATAGACTGGGAAATGAAATAAACAACAACAAAAAGAACCCGACCATGTTGTTACAATGTTACATAACATAGTTACTATGTTACCACAGTGACTGGGAAGATCAAGACATAAACTCAGGAAAAGACAATGAAGTCTAAAGAGTTTCATGCAAAGCCTCAAAGAAAAATGCGAATTGGACACAAACCCAGAAAAAATTCTTGGAAGAGCTCAAAAAGGATTTCTAAAACCCAATAAGAGGGGCAGAGGGAAAATTAGGAAAAGAAATGGGAGTAATACAAAAAAATTTATGAAAAGAAAGTCAACAAACTTGGTAAAAGAGACAGCTAAGATGCTCAGCGGATAGAATTCTGGGCCTGGAGTCAGGAAGACCTGAATTCAAATCTGGGCCCCATAGACTCACTAGCTGTGTGACCCTTGGCAGCAGTTAACCTCTGTTTTCCATAATCCACTGGAGAAGGAAGTGGTAAACCACTCCAGTATCTTTGCCAAGAAAAACCCAAATGAGGTAATGAAGAGTCAGACACAATTCAACGACAGAACAACAGTAAAAGAAACACAAAAATCCACTGAAAAGAGTAACAGAAGATTTGGCCAAATGGGGAGGAAAGAGTTACAAAAGTTCACTGAAGAAATTAATTCTTTAAAAATTAGACTTAGGCAAATGGAAGATAATCATGAGACATCAAGAAAAAATAAAATTAAATTAGAAGAATGAAAAATGGAAAAAAAATGTGAAATAACTTATTGGAGAAACAATTGACCTGGAAAAATAGAAAAAGGAGAGAGAATTTCAGTATTCTTGGACTACTTGAAATCCATGATAAAAAAAAGGACCTAGACATTGTATTTCAAGTAGTTGTAAAGGAAAGCTACTCTGATATTCTAGAACCAGAGGGTGAAATAAGAACTGAAAGAATCCACTGATCACTTTCAGAAAGAGATCCAAAATGAGAACTCCCATTAATATTATTCAAATTCCAGAGCTCCCAGGTGAAGGAGAATATATTGCAAGCAGCCAGAAAGAAATATTTCAAATATCATAGAGTCACAGTCAGGATAAGATTTAACAACTTTTCCATTAAAAGATCAGAGGATTTGGAATATGATATTCCAGAAGACAAAAGAGCTAGGATTATAACCAGGAATAATTTGCCCAACAAAACTGAGTATAATCCTTCAGGAGGAAAAAAATTGATCTTTAATGAAATAGAGGACTTTTAAGCATTTCTAATGAAAAGACCAGAGCAGAGTGGAAAATTTGACTTTCATATACAAGACTCAAGAGAAGCATAAGAATGGTAAACATGAAAGATTCTCCTCTACCTCGGCATCTTTACCCTATAGCCTGGCATCTAATGCCTGGGGAGTGGATGCTGTTAATATTCCCAGTGAATTTAAAATGGATTCACTCCCATTCAAAGACCCCTAGCTACAAAGCTGGAAAGAGGTATATCGTTATCAAAAGGCACTTTTATATGATCAATCTGTAGTTGTCAGGTACTAAAAAGGAGGCATGGGGGGAGGGGGCAGATAATAAAAAGAAAAACTCATGCCTTCAGGGAATTTATAATCCAAGAAAGAAAGCATTACTGTAGAGATTAAGAATGTCCAGAGAAATAACACTACCTACAGTGACCTAAAGCATGAACTGAGGTATAGAAGGCAACTATTTATGGATGGTGACTTGATGAGTCTTTTGACATTCTTCATACCTAAACTTCTATCCCATAAACTCTTTCAAGTACCCTAATAAAATTAGTCATAGTCAGTTGGAGCACTACAGAATTTCATGGCTGAAGGGAATCTCAGAGATCTAGTCCTACACCGTCATCATCATTTTTCAGATTAAAAAAATGAGACTCAGACACAAAATGGCTATTTGTTGTTTTGAATGCAAATGCCAAACATGGAGTTCTTATGAACTATTGACAGTTTAGCTAAAAAGAGCTCATTTGATCTGCTGCCTCAGCACCGCATGGTCAGGTCAGCCAAACTTCACCTTAAGAATACTGGGAGGAAAGAGAGAGAAGATAGAAAGGTCTGAGGTGGAAAGTGCTGTCTGACTTCTAAGAACTAGACACTGAAGGAGTGGAGATGGTGGCAGAGAAAAGAGATGAGAAAAAGATGACCAGGGGCACTGAAGTTGCTACTCCCAAGAGGAACTTTTGCATACTTCCCAATTTCACTTTCATTGATTTCAACAGTTCCTAATCTGGAGTCTGTGAACATCAATATAAATAAATAGATAAATACATATATACATACATATATAGATAAATGAATAAATATGTGTATGTATGTATACATGTATAAATGTATGTGTTTATATATACAGAGAGTACATATGAGTATATATGTATGTATATGTATATGTCAAGAATATATATGAATATATGTATGTATATATGTACCTTTAGTGTATGTATCCATATACACATGTACATACTTATGCATGCACTAACACATACACATATATACACAGACATATGTATATATATACATGTACATATGCACACATATAATATTTTGATAACTATTTTTAAATATTTGGTTTCCTTTATAATTCTATGTATTTTATTTTATGAATTTAAAAGCATTTTTCTGAGAAGAAGTCCATAGACTTCACCAATCTGCCAAAAGGGCCCATGATATACACACAAAAAAGTTAAGAAACTTTGACTTATTTACATTAGTTAACGTGCATAAATTACCAATAAATACTGAGCTCTAGTTGTTGGGCAAGTAATGGGGAGGAAAAAGTACTTAATTATCCAGTTGTCTTACATGTCCATCTGTCTCTCTGCCCTTTCTTTCAATCAGAATAGGCTTTTTAAAGAAAGACATAAAGGATTTTAAAGAGTGGTGGACTCTGGGATCCAGTGAGGGCCATAAATAAATATCCCTATTCTCAGCCCACTTCCATTTGAGACATTCCCATGTAAAATGGAATAAAGGATGCAGTGACTGTCAAATGGGAGAGCATCCTGGCATTGGTCACCCTTGGGCCAAAGGGAAGATAGTGATGGTTGAGGGAGAGGAGTAGAAAGTGGTCAATGAATCATAACTTGCCCTCTAATTAATTTGCTGGATGGAAGAGACAGAAACTGCTTTAAAATTTTTCCATCTATGTCTCTGTCTTAGCAGGAGTACCCTCCTAACTATACCAGCCAAGATAGATAAAGATGAAAACAATGGACACTTTGTTTAGACCCTGGCTCCAGGCAAATCCCTTCCCTGCTGGGATAGCAGAGGGAAAGGACACTGGGCTGCCTTCCTAGCAGATGCCTAGGAAATCATATACTGGCCCCAGCCCTAGGCGGCAAGGCTGCTACACTGAAGCCAAAATGCTCTTTGCAGGAAGAGTTTAAAGAGAAGAGCTGAGAGGGAGGGATTGTGGGGAGAGCTGGAGAGCATGAGTGGCAAGAGAACTGCAAATTCTCCTGAGACACTTTTGATACAACTCTCATAATGGAATCCCAGATTAGGAAGGGGCTAAAGCACCATGGAAGGAACACAATCCAGGTTCATCTCACATAATGGGCTGGCTGCTTGGCTTCTAGGGGAACCGGTTATGGGATATGGGCATCTGATGGAAAGAGTACAGTTCAGGAAATAGCTCTAACGGCTATAATAGCAGCACCAGTGACAACAGCTCACACTTTTATTCTCCCCCTCTTGCAATCTCTGAACAGAGAGACCAACTGGCCTTCTCTGCGTTCCACTGGCTGCCTACTTGATAGTCCTGGGGAGAAATTAATAAGAGGATCTGCGGAAGGTCTGAAAAATAAAACAGCTCAATACAAGGGGTGATAGAGAAAATGGAACCCTATGACTAGATTCAATTCCAGTTCTTACTAATCACATGACCCTCTAGGCAAACCATTTGACTTCTCTTGGTCTTCTCCACCTTTCGATGGATATAGTTGTTTACAGGGTCTTTTAGAGGGGGAAATGTTTTGTTAAACCTCAAAGCACTTCATAAATGGGAGTGATTTTTGCTGAGGTTGTTATTATTCCGTCATGAATAAGGAAGTATACCTGATTCTCCATTTTCTGGAGGCTAATGATCCAGTATGTAGAGCCTCTCTACCTTTCTCTTATTTCTTGTATCATCCTGTCCATGGTCTCTTATGCCTAAAGAGAGCAGAATATGATCAAGTCAAGGAGCATTTATCAAGTACTTGTTATGTGCCAAGAACTGGGAATAGAGATATTGGATGAAAGATAGTCCCTGAGCTCAAGAAACTTAATTCTAATGGATAAAGATGCTTCATCAAAAGGAGCTTTGAAGTGCAAAGAGAGAGGAATGGAACCCATGAAGGAGCATGGTGGTCAAATCTTGAGAATGAAGGATGGCTGGTCTGAGCCCTTTCTCAAAATGGAGGTTCAGAGGGAAACTCATCCACCAGAAAAGAAGCCACAGAAGTGGATAGAGAAGTCAACTAGAACATGGTGACAAATTCCAGAGGGTAAAGCACAGCTGGTCTAGGCCTTTTCTCAAAATGGAGACTCCAGAAGGAATTCACCCATGATTGAGTTAATTGCACAGTGTCAACAAAATAGACCTGTATGGAGTGAGCACACCCAATCCAATATATAGAAGTGTGTAAAGAAGTATACATCTGTTGTTGTGTTTGTCTTTCATTCTCAAAGAGAAACATGGCATCAAGATGATGACATGATGAAGTATACACCTCCATCAAAATTTCTCAGATGAGAAAACCTGGACCAGCAAGAACTGAAGTTAACCAACTTATGTGGCAGGTACTTTGTGTCTTTTACTAATGGAAAGATTGAATCAGTCAGGCTTTCAAAGATATTCCCTAGAGGTTGATAAAATAGATCATAAACATCTGACTACTTTGTAGCATAGTAGAGAAAACCCAGAAAACCTTGGCCCTATTCCTGATTCTACCACTAGCTAATTGTATGCTCTTGGGCAAGTGTTCTCTGGACCTTGGTTTATTCATATGTGAAACATGGAGATTAGACAAAATGATATCTGGAGTCCCTAATAATTCCGAAATTCTCTAATTTTCTGCCAATATGGATCAGATATAGTCAAGTAAAAGGTAGCTAACAGGGTCTCCACCAAATATTATCCAAACTCAATGTCAGGGGCTATCGAATGTCAGAGAGAAGGCTAGAAGAGTTACTGACAACCAGAAGTTGAGGGGCAATGGTGGGGGAATCATAGGATCACAAATGTAGAACTGGAAAAGATCTTAGAGGTCAATGAATACAAAACTATTCATTTTATAAATGAAGAATTGAGGCCCAGAAAAACGAAGTGACTTGTCCAGAGTCACTTTTGTTTTCAAATCAACTCAAGCGCATTTGGAGGCAACTTGCTATATTCTGAACTTTGACCCTCATAGAAATTTGAGCTGTAGCCAAGTACAAATCACAGGGTATCAGAGATTGTAGAATCCCCAAATTCGAAGTCAACTTAGAGGTCATCTAGTCCAACCTATTGATAACACACATGAGGCCAAGAATTCAGTTTCTTTCTGCTTCTTCCCAACAGTATTTATTCTTCATGGCTATGCCCACCCCCAACACCTTTCTCTTTTAAGCCAGCTTCCCCAGTGCCCATTTCTCAGGCAGGCATTTCAAGGACTGACCAGCCAAATGCTACCTTTTCATTTCTCTAAAATTACATTTTGGAAAATCTATGCAGACAACACACCAAATATGTGCCAAACTCAGGAAGTCGGAACAGTCCCAAAATACACCCCCAATTTTTCTTTGCAGCTGATTTCCCAGATGGGCTGGAAGGTACTCAAAAATGTTTAGATTATATTCTTTCTCATCCTGCCTGGCCAGCTCTTCTCAAGGTACAGAGGAATGAATGAGCCCAGTATAATGAGCCCTGCGTGAGAAGGACCATTGGCCAACAATGTCTTTTCTCATCATCAGATATTCATTAAGATCATAGACTCCAAATCCTTATTCCTGCTTGGGATCCTGGAAAGCTCTCCCGCATGCACAATTGCTTGGATTCAGGTGACACGTTGGGGGAGCTGGAATGAAATACTTCTCCATGTCAATTCTTGCCTACCCCACCAGAGGAGAATTGATCTACAGCATGGTGGTTTGGGAAAGAATTTTATCTTGAAGCCAACTGGCAGGTCACTGGGAAAGTGTCGAGACATAACACCTTTTAAGTTCTGTTTTTCTCAGGAGTACTAATCAAGGACAAGATTCCAGCTTGTCTCACATAATGAGTTTACTGTGGTTTCTGGGGGTCATCCAATCATGAAACACCTGGGTCTAATGGAAAAATTAGTATCATAGAGCCTAGAGTTGAAAAGGAACCCAACTTGGCTGACACCCTTCTTTCTGTAGCCAAGGAAACTAAGGCCCAGACAGGAAAACTGTCTTGCCAAAGATCAGATTCGAACTCAGATTCTCTGACTCTAAAACCAACATTTTCTCCACTGCACCATATTGACTACAGGACTGAAAGCTGAGAGACCAGGGTTCCAACCTTGATCTAGTTATCATTGACAATACAATCTTGGGTATATCACATAACCTCTTTGTGTCTTGGTTTCTTCATTTGCAAAACAAGGACATACATTGCAGGAGATTTAGGGAGCTTAGAATGAGAAAAAGAATTAGGAAGCACATTGAGAGCAGACATTTTACAGAAATGCAAACAACAATGATTATGATATTTGGCCCTATTTCAATTTGTCCTCGATCAACACAATGGCACTGGAGATATACTGAATAGAATAACATTCATCCTCAAGCAGTTTCTCATGATTTCTTGAGTTTTCTAAAGCAATTACTGGTTAGCAGCATAGCATTTCAATTGCTGGCCCTCAGTCATCTTTCATACCATTGCTGAAGAGCCCTTCTCACCACTCAGTTAATAAACATTTTTAAGCTCCTATTATGTACCAGTCACTGTGTTAAAAGGTGGAGATACAAATAGAAGCAAAAATGAAGTCCTTGCGTTTAAGGAACTGACAATATGAAAGGAGAGAAAATAAGCAAACAAGTGTGTACTAACAAGCTGTATACAGGATCTCCTGATGTGTTGCTTCCATCCATGGATCTCCATCCATTCCAGAAAGAGGTCTATCCAAAGATAATATTAGTCTTCCTGATCCCAGATTTTCCACCACCAGCAACCTGGGCTGGCAATTGTTTGTCCAGCCACACAAGGAGAGAACATTCCTGGCATTTTAGAACACTAACTCCAGAGAAGGGTATTACAGATAGAGGGTTGGCCTTGGAGTCAGTAAGACCATAGTTCAAATCCAGCCACATACACGTATTGGTTATATGATCATGAATAGGTCATTCAACTTTTCAGGGACTTCAGGTTAACTCTAAGATTATAATTAGATAGAGCATTTACTAAGTACTTAATGTGTGCAAGAAATTGTACTAGACAATGGGTATAGAAAGACAAGCAAGGATGACTATTCTTACTCTTAAGAAGTTTACATTGTAATGAAGGAAAGTCAATACTTTAAGAAGAACTGGAAGGTAGGAGATTCTGGGGAAAGCTTCTAACAAGAAATGTAGAGGAAATCCAGTCGGGAGTGAAGGTAGCATGCCTAGGGCCCCTCATAAAATGACCCAAGTTATTAAACAAACTAATTTACATTGGTGCAAGAAGTTTCCACAAGAGGAATTCTTTATACTCATGAAATCACAAACATAGATTGTTCCTATACCTGAACTTTACCTCTCTGATCCTTCCAAATAAAGGCCTTCTTTATTCATTAGAGCATTTTTTAAAAAACTCATGTTATGGGGATTCCATTGGGTGTCCCCATGGTACCATGGAGAAAAATACTTCTAATGGCAGAGAAGCACATGTACCTATCCACTTTAATCTCTGTGTTGGTCTCCATCTGCAAATGCACTGCTACCTACTCTGAGTGTGGACCTGTCTCAGGTCATTTGGCATCTAGGACCCCATTACCACTGTGAGGCATGAATGCCTATTGAAATCAAATTAGCTTTACAGGCCCAGTGGGGAAGTAAGCTGAGCAGATCATGGAGAGATCAATAGGGAGCTTTAAGCATCTGGTATTCTGACCTAGACTCCATCAAAAACATCTCCAATTTTCACGTAAGAAACAGAATCAGAAGAATGGCCATTTGTATTCCTGGGCTAAGAGTAGCCCCAAACCTTCAGTCTAGATTGGAAACAGGAGGCTGAAGTCAGTCAGGAATCTGGGTAGACAAAGGAATTTTATTAGGGAAGAAAAGTTAGTAGACATAAGAACTTTTGTGATAACTCCTACCTTTCTTCTACTGGGCCCAGCAGACTTCCTTCTACTATTCTTTGTACTATTCTTTACATGTTCCCTCTTGATTCCTATCCTTTCCCCAGAATCCCACCATTTAATCAATGTCTTCTACCCACACTTTTTTTTACTCTTTACTTATTTTTGTAATTACTCATTCTTTACTTCCTCCCATCTCTCTCCTCCTTACCAGTTGGTACCCTCATGAAAGTCACTATAGTAGAATGAAAAGAGCAATGGATTTAGCATCAGAACACCTAAGGTCAAATCTCCGTGACTATCTATGTAAACATGGCCAAGTCACTTCATTTCTTGTACCTCAGTTTCCTCATCTGTAACATGAAGAGATTGAATTGTATCAGAGGTACTGAATATTCAGCCTAAGGCAACACTTCCAAGTGTAGCCTAAAGCAGATTGAAATATAACTGGGAAATATTTAACTAACTAAATAAAAATAAATTAGAACATAAATAAGGCAGAAGAAGGCATTACATACTTTTGGTGGAGTTCTCTAAACAGTGGTTGGATAACTACTTTCTGAGTAAGGGATAGAGGAGATTTTTCCCCAGGTATGAATTGAACCAGATGGCCTCTGAACTGAGATGATACCGTAAACCTAGATTGTTTTTTGACTGGAGAGTCAAGAAAAATGCATAATTTATAGGGTAGTTCTGTAACTAACTTATATATGACTTTGGGCAAGTCATTTCATTTCTATGGGGCTGAGTTAACTTTTATGTCAAATGAAGAGGACAAGGCTAAACGATCTTCAAGGACTCAGTTGATAAATAGCCAAACTAAGAGACCACATCATGACTTAATCAATCAATGACTACTAAAGGTCAAGTGTCTGAGGCTGGATTTGAACTCAGTGCTCTATCTACAGTGTCACCTAGCTGTCCCTTATATTCTTACTCACAAAAGACATTCTGATGCTTTCCTTAGAGCAGAATTTCTGCTTCTGACTCAGTTCCTTGCATCTATCAAAGCTTACCTTTCAGTTCTTTTCATTCATCCTCTTAATGATTATCACTTAAAGTATCCTCCCTGTCAGAGGTATTTGGATTTTACAAGGAATGGAGCATTAATTTAAATAAATGAATCTTTAAAGATGGAAAGTCATAAGCAATTAGGCAAGGACATCTGAGGGGCTTTCCCAGAACCTCTGAAATCACATAGGCATTAGTCACTAACTGGTCTTCTGGTAAGGCCACCTCTATGTGTTAGTGCTCGCCCAAAATCAGCATGATGAAGACATATATTACTGTACTCTCTGCCACTGAAATTCCCTGTGCACTGCCCAAGCCTGTCCCAGAAAGACTTTATTTCTAAGCTCGTGGGCAGAATATAAGTAAGTCAGACTCCAATATGTGATGCCTCTCCATGACAGCATAGTGTATGAGGGGGGCGTGGCTTGGAATGTTCCTTGGTCTAGGGCTGGGTTAGTCAAGCTAAGGGATACTACATCTGGTTGGGGAATAGGGAAGTTAGCATAATCTAACTGCTTTCTGCCAGTTCTACTTCCTTTCTTTTCCTTCTAGTGTACTTGTGTGTATAAATGTGTGTGTATGTGTATATGTGTCTGTGTATGTTCATTTCTCTTACCTAAGAAGAGTGGGGAAGGAAGGAAGGAGGGAAGGAGGGAGGGAAGGGAGAGAGGGAGGATTTATTAAGTACCTCTCCTGGGCCAGACAGTGTAATTGGTGCTTTACAAATATTATCACATTTGTTCCTCACAACCATCCTGGGAGGTATTTACTCTTACTATTCCCATTTACAACTGAGGCAAGCAGAGATATAATGACCTGCCCAGGGCCACACGGTTAGTACATATATGGGGCTGGATTTGAACACAAGTCTTTTTGACTCCAGGTCACAGGAAGTCAAGGCTGTAATGACCATAACATTGCATGTAGAATCAGGGGACCTGCTTTGAACCCCATGCCTGCAATTTACTATTGCTAATCCATGTTAAAAATGAAGCCACTTTGCCTTTCCAAGACTCAATTTCCTTATCTGTAAAATGTGGAGGATACTCTAAGGTCTCATCTAGCTCTAAATTCTATGACCCCAGATGGAAGGAGAGTGAGATCCAGGAATCTGGAGGATTCTGAGGAGGTAGATTCTGAGGTGACTGTAATTCTGGTACCATTCGGGAAGTGGGCAGGGAATTAACAGAGTGACCTTCAATGAGGGAAAGCTTCCTAAGAGATGATGAGTATATATGTCTAGTACATACCCAGCCTTATACGAAATTCCCTGTAGACAGTCTTTGGCTACCTGGACTGGATTAGCCTCAAGCAATGGGACCTTCAACTCAGGAACTTCCCTTTATGGTTTGTCAGCCTGAGCTCCCAGCCAGGTGAGGGGGGATTGGGGAGGGAAGCTGGTCAGACATGTCATTGTGGGAAGCCAGGCTGGCAGACCTTGTAGATTCTCAAGATTTCACCACTCTCCTTGGTATGTTGGCCGAGACTGCTCCCTCCCTCCTCACTACCACCAGTCTCTAAAGAAAGGGATGCCAGTCTCAGCTTTGTCTCACAAACTTCCGCTGTGTTTCTGAGAATCCCAGCCATGGCTGAGAGCTGGGGCCCATGCAAAGCTCTTCCAGGCCACTGGTTCCTGCCTTTGTTTTAATCTAAAAGAGATTCTAGTCCCTGCACACACAAGCCTTGTCCAGGAATTCTTTACAACTCCCTTTGGAAAAGGGTCCCAACTGGAGGGTTAATTGATGGGTCAGAGAAGAGGGTGGCTGTGAAATCACATTTCCCAGAGATTTATTGGTATGGGAAAGAGGCCCTGGCTATCTGAGATGGGAAAAGGGTCCTTCGAGGCAGACAGTGTAGAGAGTATCCTCACATGGCATTAGGCCTTGAATGCCATTTAGGCCCAAAGATTGCCTTACATCACACTCAGTTTTCAGCTGCTCATTTGTTTCAGTAGTGTCTGACTCTGTGATCCCACTTGGGGTTTTCTGGGCAAGGATAATGGAAGGATTTGCCATTTCCTTCTCCAGATCATTCTACATTTCAGAAAACTGAGGCAAACAGGATGAAGTGGCTTGCCCAGGGTCACATAGTAAGTGTCTGAGGCCAGATTTGAACTCAGGTTCCCCTGACTCTGGGCTTGTTACTCTGTCTGTTGTGTTACCTATCTACCCTCCTTAATTTACTTAATCTGCAATTCCTCTTCTCAGGAAATACCATTTTCTCCTGTTCCCCTCCTTGTTGGTCTTTTTTAGCTGTCATCATGGCTTATTTCCCTACTAGACTTTAAGTCTCATAAGGGAAAGAATATGGTTTCATCTAAAATTTGTGTATTCCTTTGTGCCTAGCATAGTACATTGCGTATAGTAGATAAGTATTTGGTGGTGGTCTTAGAAAACACAAGCATCTACCTGGAACAGACACCCTCTAATCGTGGCCTACCGCCATGCCTCTGAGAACACACACACACACACACACACACACACACACACGAGCACACGCACATGCACATGCACACACACACACATGAATACACATAAGGATCCCATAAAATCCCACATAAAAAGGAAAACAAAGCAAAAGCAGACTTCATAGAATTAGGGACTTTAAGGAACCTTAGAAATTTTCAGTCCCACATACACTATCAATGTCACAAAGTTGATGATTTCTTCTGCTGATGTATTTGTGCTGCTGTCTAAAGATTACCAACTATTGTCTACTCAATTTCAAGAACACAAAGTAAGATAGAGGACTATGATAAAAACTTACAGTCACAGAGTATTATGGTTCCCCAACATTTTTTGTTCTTAAAACTGTTTCTTGATACTCATATTTTCCCAAACTGTAATAATTTAAAGTTCTCTGTCTTCCTCCTTTAACCCATCTAATTGTTTATATACATATAAAACATCACCCTAATCTTTTATAAGGAGTTTTCAATCTTATACTTATTACATGGTTCATTTTCTCCCTAAAACTGCTTAAATTTCACCCAAATTTTTAGCAGTTTTTATTAAAGTTCCTATCCTATGACTTCAAAATGTTCATCTATAATAGTAACAATATGTTACATCCTAATTTCACCCTTTTCCTTTACACAAAAGCACTTTTTCTACTCCTTTCAGCATTACATGACATTGCCTTAAAGAAAAGTACCCCACACCAAAATGGTAGGTTCAATTTACAGTTCTACCAACAGTGAAATAATGTGCTTGTCCTCCCACAGTCCACTCAAAAATTGCTATTTTCCTTTTCTTATCTTTTACAATATGATGAGCATGGGGTGAAATTTAATAGTTATTTAAATATCCATCTTAATACTAGTAATTTGAAGCACTTTTTCACGTATTTGTTAAAAATTTGCCTTTCTTTTGAGAAATCTCTGTTAATATCCTTTGACCATTTCTCCTTTGGAGAATTGCTCTTGTTCATATGTATTTTAATCTAATGTCTATATATCTTGACTATCAGGCCTCTATTCTGTACATTTGCTGCAAACATTCTATTACAGTAAATTTTTTCTCTTCTAATTCTAGCTATTGATTTTTTTTGTATAAAACCTTTTCAATTTTATGAAATCAAAATTGTTTCCTCTCCTATGATCATCTCTATAACTTATTTGGTTAAAAACATTTCCCTTTCCATAGTTGTAATAGGGATCCCTTTCTTTGTTTCTCTTATTTTTTACAATTGCATCTACTATATTTATGTCCAGTATTTCTCTGAAGTTTATTGTAATGTACAATGTGAAACACTGGTCTGAACTTTTTTTCTACCAGTCTTTTTTCCTGGCAAATTTTATCAATCCATAAAGTTTTAAAGTCAGTGGTTTGAATCCTTGGGTTTATCAAACATTACAACAGTGTGCTTAATTGCTTCTGTGTTTTACATAAACTGTTCCACTTATAAACTTTCCTATTTTTTAATCAAGAATAGATAGTTTTGATAACTATAGTTTTGTAGTATATTTTTAAATCTGTTATTATTAGACTACTGTCCTTCCTTTTTTTTCTTTTTTCTTTTTTCTTTTCTTGGTGAACACTTTGAGAGTATTGAGTGCCCTCTGAAGAATTGTTTCATCCTTTGTTTTTGCATCCCCAATGTCTTGAACAGTGCATGGCACATAATAGGTGCTGAATAAAGCTTTGCTTGCCTATTTTCTTTGAGATTCTTCACCTTTTGTCCTACCAAATGATTTTTTAAAATTTTATGTAGTTCTACAAAATTAACATTTAGAAATTCCATTGGCATAGCAATGAATCTATAAATTAATTTAGGTAATAAAGATATTTTCATTAAGTTGACATAGTCCAAATATCTGTTGCTGTCAATATTATTGACTCAAAATGAGTTCAACTACCTATCTCTCTATGCTCAGTCTAAGGTCTCTTTAAATTAAGAATGCCAGTCAAGGAATTGAGGTTTTGTTGTTGTTTTTAAAGCCCAAAGTGTGTGTGTGTGTGTGTGTGTGTGTGTGTGTGTGTGTGTGTGTGTGGGTGTGTGTGGAAGGGGGGAGGGAGGAAGGAAGGAAGGGAGAGAGGGAGGAAAGAAGGAAAGAAGGAAAGTTTGGACTTGGGTCTGTAGATGTTATGCGTATACTATTTATAAATTAAACTATAGTCAGGAAAAAGAAGATGCAAATTTGAGTCTACAACATGGAAAGAACAGAATTTTAAAGATGGCAGGGACCTTAAAGGGTATCTAGTAATACTCCACCATTTGGGGCCTTAGAGATGACACATAACTGCTCACCATCTTAAAAACTCTTTTTATTGCCTAGGAGTTTAGGGGTCTTCAATAGGCAAGAGGATGATATTGAGAATCTTTTGTGCATGAACCCCTGCTTCTAGTCAAGAACTGAAACTAATTAGGATTCTGAACCCTGGTGGTCCTTTGCAAGAACCACGATACCCTAACCACCAGACTGTTATCGGCATAATCACCCTCAATGTTTTCTTCTCCAAGTAAACTCATAGCAATAATATTTTCTAGTTAGAGCTTTGCATCTTACATCTATTTCCATCACGGTCACTGAGAAGGACCTCCCAACCTCAGTGTTGCACCCAATTTGGTTTTTTTCCCTTTTCCAAGCACCTTCCTCATTCTAAACCTGAACCCCTTTGTGGGTTCACACATAGAACTACATTAATTATACAAACAGCTTGAAGACACACCCTGGAACCAATGGATTCTGAACAGCTTTCCTTGTTCTCAGCTATGGGCTCCAACTACTTCTCTATCTCACAAGGAAATGTGACCATGTCTGCTTGCCTAGAGGCACATAATGAAGAAAACATTTTAAAAATGCACTACATTGTTGGCAAATTCTCATTTCCTCTTGCCCCCCAGTAATTATACAAGTTCACTCCTCACAGATTCTTTAAAGCATATCAAGGCCATTAACATTTTCTACGTGATTTTGGGCAAAAATGTTAGAGCAAGGATATTTAAGTGTGGGAGTAGATGAGTAGAAAGTAGAGTGATGAACAAGTATATCCTGCAAAACTGGCTTATTTGGTTAGTCACTTCACCTTCAACACACTTATTCTCCTATACAAAAGTTCCCACTAATTTTTTGCATGTATGTACCCATACATATGTATATATTCATATATGTGTAGATATACACATGTGTATATACATTGTTTGTACATATAGATATTTGTGTCCACACATACTATATGTCATATATCATATGTCTTTACCATCCCTCTGAACATTTACCATGGCTGGATAAGCTATTAAGAATCAAGTGAATCCAGAAGATAGGTTGAATGGGAACATTTTCTATTCTAGATACTTTCTTGTATTTTGTTTTTGGTTTTTTTTCTCTGTGGCCTTTTAAGCCCATAGAGTTGTAAGTCAATGTTCTCTCTCATTGCAATAATAAGTCCACCCAGATGGAATTACAACAATTGCTACGCTTTGAAGGAAAGAGGATATCTTACAAAGTGAAGAGGATGGAAGTCAGTAGAATCTATCTTAGTGGAAAATAGCCTACCATCTTGCTCCTGGTGTGTCCTCAAGATAAGAATTTTAGGGTGATAGCAGCTGTTGTGGGATGGGGCTGAGCTTTAGGGAGACTCAAGAACATTTGTCAGTTCCCTCCAACTCATCTGACTGTCCTAAATTGAACTCTGGTGTCAAGCAGCTCTAGCCTCACTCTTTTCTCCTTTCCTGTTTTAGAGACCTTCTTTCTTTGGCTTTGCCTTCTTTCCCCCTCCCCCCAACCCACCACCCCTTCCTTATTTGGTTTAAATTACTACTTTGAACTTTGGCCTCATTATTTTTGGACCTGTCATCTTGTTTGGAAGCTTTTCTTTCCAGGGGCTCCTTCTGTTCTCCCCTTTTCACTCTCTTGGATCCGTTGCCCAAAAGCCTCTTTTACAGTTTCTTTTGGGTAGTTTTTATTACCTCCATGCATCTTAATCCGAGCAGCTCAGAGCTTCAGAGGCATTGTGATCTTCCCCCTGGATCCCTGCTTGTTTGGTTGTCAAGGGTGCTTCTCTTTTTAAAGGGCCATGGCTAATTCTATTCCTTCAGCAGCTCATCATTCATCTAGGAATGTCCTTTCCCCTTCCAACCTGAAGAGTTTGCTCAGCTACTACAATTGCAGCCTTAGGCTTTCTACCTGAATCCAGAGAAATACATTTCTACTCTCTTTACATGACTATTAAAAACCAATGGATCTTGGCACTATGGTATCTTCCTTTAGAAATCAAGCCGGATATAAAATTAGAGGAGGCAAGTTCAGATTCTGGTTCTGGTTCTTGCTCTCCATAAGCCATTTCCTTTCTCAGGGCCACAGTTTTTCTCCTTTGTAAAATGAGGTGGATTCAGTTTGACAAAAACTGCTGGGAAAACTGGAAAATAGTGTAGTGGAAACTGGGCATAGATCAATGCTTGACACTGTAACCCAGAATAAATTTCTCTAAGAAACTTTCTGGATATAAATCAATGATTCTTTGATCTAGCAGCAAAAATCTTATTGTCATTTTGTTTTCCTTGAATGCACATCTTGGGGTGGCCAAGAGACTTTCCCAGTGGGATAATGGATCAGTGACTAAGCTGAGAACTGAGCTTGTGATGAACTGGGTCTGTCCCTTTCTCATTACCACACCTCAGGCTCACATCTTATTACCACAGTGTGTTGGGTTTTCTCTAATCAAAGAAAAGGTCCTGGCCCCCAAAGAAAGTATGCTGCTTCTTCCTGTCATCCTGTACATTTGTCAGGTTCTAATACAGAAGTGAACTTTGCTTTGCCTTCTCCATTATTTCAAGGATATTCATTTTCCCATCTGTGACTCATATCTTACCACTGGATTCATATGGCTCAGGAAGAGAAAGAGAGGCTGGTGATTTTACACAGTCCTCCCTCATTTCAATTCAATTCACTTGAATATCATGGCATCACATTCCTAATGTTACATTCCCCTTTAAGAGTGAAGGACTCTACCAAAAATTATTTTATAGAGCTATAAAAAATAATATCAAAATTCATCTGGAAAAACAAAAGGACCAGAATATCAATTAATGAAACAAAATGTGGGGAAGGTGGCCTAGCTATATAACAGATCTTAAATTGTATATAAATCAGCAATCATCAAAATCATTTGGTACTGGCTAAGAAATAGAAGGGTGGATCACTGGAATAGGTTAGGTATATATGACATAGTGGTCTATTGTTTGATTAACTCAAGGACCCCAGCTTCGGGGATAAGAATTCACAGTTTGACAAAAACTGCTGGGAAAACTGGAAAATAGCGTGGTGGAAACTGGGCATAGATCAATGCTTGACACCGTAACCCAGAATAAATTTCAAATGGGTATATGATCTAGATATAAAGACTGATACTGTAAACAAACTAGGGGAGCAAGCAATAGTCGGTCAGATTTATGGAGAATGGAGGAATTTATGACCAAACAAGAGATAGAGAACATTATGAAATTCAAAATAGATAGCTTTAATTACATCAAATTGAAAAGTTTTTGCACAAAGTCAATGTAACCAAGATTAGGAGGGAAGCAGAAAACTGGGAAAGGATTTTTATAGCTACTGTCAGTGATAAAGGCCTCATTTCTAAAAATATATCAAGAACTGAGTCAAATGTACAAGAATACAAGTCATTCCACAATTGATAAATGGTCGAAGGATATGAGCAGGAAGTTTTCAGAGGAAGAAATTAAAGCTATCTATAGTCATATGAAAAAAATTCTCTAAATCACTATTATTAGAGAGATGTGACTCAAAACAACTCTGAGGCACCACATCACACCTATCAGATTGGTTAACATGACAAAATAGGAAAATGATAAATGTTGGAGAAGATGTGGGAGAGCTGGAACACTAATTCATTGTTGGTGGAGCTGTGAGTTGATCCAACTGTTCTGGAGAGCAATTTGGAACTATGCCCAAAGGGCTATAAAAATGTATATACCCTTTGACCCAGCAATACTGCTACTAGGGCTGTATCCCGAAGAGATCATAAAAATGGGAAAAGGACTTACATGTACAAAAATATATCAGCTTTTTTTGTGGTGGCCAAGACCTGGAAATCGAGGGGATACCCATCAATTGGGGAATAGTTCAACAAGTTGTGTTATATGAATGTGATGGAATACTATTATGCTATAAGAAATGACGAACTGACAGACTTCAGAAAAACCTGGAAAGACTTATACGAACTGAGGCAGAGTGAAATGAGTAGAACCAAGAGAACATTATACACAGTAACAGCCACAATGTGCAAGGACTGTTTCTGATAGACTTAGCCCTTGTCAGCAGTGGAAGGACCTAAAAAATTCCCAAAGAACTCATGATATAAAAGGCCATCAATATCCAAAGAGAGAAGTATGGAACTGGAATGCAGAGTGAAGCAGACTGTTTTCTCCTTTGTTATGTTTTGTTTTTCTCATGCTTTCTTCTATTAATTTTAATTCTTCTATGCAACATGATTGACATGAAAATGTGTTTAATAGAAATGTATGTGGACAGCCCATATAAGATTGCCTAACATCTTGAGGAGGGAGGGGGATAAAATTTGGAACTTATGAAAGTGATTGTTTATTATTACTACTATATTATTAAATATTATTTATTATTATTATTAAACAAATAAATTTTGGGGGAAAAAAGAAATAAAGAACAAACAACAACTTACTCCTAAGTGGTCCCTGTTATTAATACTCCTTTCCTGGCCACAAACCTTTCTCCTTGACATGGCTCCTTAGAATTATAATAAATGTTGCTAATCTAGTCGTATTTTCTGCCTTCTGTACTAAAGCTGAGGCCTCACTGGGTCACTGACTGAGCAAAGCACTTTTCCTTTCAAACACGTATTCCCTTTCCTTTGGTTGTGTCCCTTGCAGCCATTGTAATTCACCTACCAGCTAGGCCACTATTCCCCCTAGATTGGGCCTGTAGGAAATCTTCAACATTACTCTCATTTGTATACTTCCTGCTTTTCTTCTATCTTATTTCTCCTGGAATCACTTTGGCAGGTATAGTCTCATGCTATTTAGATAGCGTGACAGAAATATAAAGGATTCAACATTTCCTGTAAGCCAGTGATTCTTAATATGAGGTCCATGAACATATTTTTATTTTTCCTAAATAATTTGATAACAGTGTTTCAATAGAATTGCTTTTTTTCTTTATAATCCTATGTATTTTATTGGCTTCACTCAGCTTTCAAAGAAGTCTATGACACTTTGTCTCTGATCCTGATCACCTCTGCAGACTTTGGTCTTCCAAGAGCTGAACATCACTACTGTACTTCACAGTCCATCCTACTTCTACCTTTAGGTCTATACTGAGCTGTGGCTACAATGTGATATTCACGGTACCCAATGCACTTCTGAATAGCAAAATACAACAGACTCCCCACATAAAAGACAGAACCAAAACATGTATTCAGACACCAGAAAGCAAAATCCATCATAGTAGCAAAAATCTATACATAATAACAATGCAGAGAACTACACCATCCCCAAGCCTTCCACCTGCTAGGCTTTCCACAAACCAGATCCCTTAAACAAATCACAAACAAGCTCTCTCATTCACACTAGTCAGCTGCCTGCTTGCCTACATCCTTCCTACGTCTGCTCTCATGACAAAATTTCCTCTCAGTCCTGCTCTAGCTCCCCCTTTTCCTGTTCCATCCATTCAGCAAACTCCTCTCACCACAGACTCCATGTGACTCAGGCTTCCATGTGAACCATGCAGGTCATATGGGCCTATTAATGAATGGGAAAGATCTCCACCTTTAAATTGCCATTACATGAGCTTTCTTTTATTTCTCTAGAGATTCCCTCCCCCCCCCAAAAAAAGGTATGCTTTTCTCTGAGCTCCAGATTTGTTTTGTTTTTTATTTGTTTCAAGTTGAAACAGTTTTCCTGGAGGCTATTTGAGCACTTTGACCCTAAAAATCTTTGACTCATCTTAATTCTCTCCATTTTTTTAGTTTTCCCTACATTTGTTAGAACCCTAGCCCCTCCACTAACTGGTACTTAACTATTATGTATTTACTTATACCTATCCTCTTTCTATTTGTTATACACACACACACACACACACACACACACACACACACACACACACATATATATATTTGTATATCTCCTTGTCTCCTCTCATAGAATGTGACTTCGTTGAGATTATTTCATTCTTAGTGTCTGTATCCCTTGGCACTAAGGACTGTGCCTGACAAGTTGTAGTCACTTAATAAGAGCTTGTTGATTGATTAATTAACTGAAGTCCTTATTTGATTATCTGTCTATTCCCTTCTCCCTCATAAAACCAGTTCAGTCTCTCTCTCTCTCTCTCTCTCTCTCTCTCTCTCTCTCTCTCTCTCTCTCTTTCTCTCTCTCTCTCTCTCTTTCTCTCTCTCTCTCTCTCCTTTCCTCTCCCCCTCCTCCATCCCCACCCTATGCCACCCCAGGAATTTGCATTTCCTTCTCTTTATCTCTATCTCTCTATTTCCCCTACATTTCCTCTTAGGACTTTTCTAATGGACTCTTTTTTTGTCTCCCTCCCTCCCATCTTCTTAAATTTCCCTCCAAACTCATACTTTTGCTGTCTTTGCTCTTCATTGCCCTCCCTCCATCTAACAACTTCACAACTCTTGGTCAGACTCTGAATATGAGCAAGCATCCATCCCATCCATCAGAGATACCTCAAATACAAATGAGTATGCTCAAGAAAGTCCCCATCTTGCCCTGGGAATGAATAGAATATGTGCACAGCATTTCAATACTCTGAAAGATTTATTTTTTTATGTGTCCCCTCCTTCCTTTGACATAGACCTTCTCACATTAAGAGAAAAATTGCTGAGTTGATAAGGTGAAAAAAAAATCACAGAGTGTCCAAACTACTGTGGTTGTTTCTACTAGTTTTTAAGAAAGATCTTCAAACCCTCTCAGTTTGGTTAGAAACTATCAGATCTTGAATTTTGTTGGGAGAAACTTCAAGAACTCAGGGTCACCTACACAGCTCAATAAAAATCAAATTAGTATTCTATTAGATGATCTCTTAAAGTGTTTTGGGATTCCACATTACATTTCCATTTGCCAAATTTGAGCTCAATCCACAATCACTTTATTGTGAAAGGGGTCATTTTTCCTTTATCTGCTATCATAAGAATTTTTATAATTGGCTAAGTGGAAGATATCCATCAACTCCAAGGCCAAATTTTATGGTTCAAAAGGATGAACTAATTCTTTTTATCATATTTACCTTTAATAATTAGAAGGATAGGCAGAGCCAAGATGGTGGAGTAACAGCATGAACTTTCTAGAGTACTTCCACCAAGCCCAGCCAAATATCTGTAAAAAAAAAATATCTCTAAACAAAATCTGGAGCTGCAGAACCCACAGAAGGATAGAGTGAAGCAAATCTCCAGCCCAAGACAGCCTGGAAGGTTGCCAGGAAATGTCTATCCTGCCACACTGGGAGCACAGCACAGTCCACTGTGGGCCATGCCAGCATAGCCAGGACCTGAGCAGGCCTTGGGGAGACTGAATCTCCTGCACCTGTGGCAGTTTTCAGACTGCAGGACTCCAAACGCTGCATACAAATTAGAAGATCTGTGGAAAACATCTGTGGGACCAGTGCTTAAGAGTGGAATAGTCTGGGGCCCAGCCCCCAGGTAGCTGAGGGAGGAGGGGGCAGAGGAATGTGAGGCAGCACAGCAGCAGTCGAGGCAGCTATAGTCACTGTGGGGGGATCAAGTGGCTGTACACCCCCCAACCTTCATTGGAAGCAGAGTACTACCTTGACAAAGAGCTCAAAAGTCAAGTAAATGGCTGGGGAAATGAGCAAAAACTGGAAAAAGAATCTGACTATAGAATCTTATTTTAGTGACAAGGAAGAAGAAAGCATGCAAACAGCAGAAAACAAAGTCAAAGCTCCTCCATCCAAAACCTTCAAGAAAAATTATGAATTGGTCTCAGGCCATGGAAAAGTGTAAAAAGGATTTTGAAAATCAAGTACGAGAAATAGAGCAAAAATTGGAAAGAGAAATGAGCGTAATGCAATAAAATCATGAAAAACAAGTCAACTGTTTGCTAAAGAGGACCCAAAAAATACCGAAGAAAATAACACTTTAAAAAATAGAATAACTCAAGGGCAAAAGCGATCCAAAAACCAAATGAGGAAAAGAATGAATGCCCTAAGAAACAGAATTGGCCAGATGGAAAAGGAGATCCAAAAGCTCACTGAAGAAAATAATTTTTTAATAATTAGAATAGAATAGATGGAAGCTAGTGAATTTATGAAAAATCAAGAAATTATAAAACAAAACCAAAGGAATGAAGAAAATAGCAGACAATGTGAAATATCTCATTGGAAAAACAACTGACTGGAAAATAGATCCAGGAGAGATAATTTTAAAAGTATTGGACTACTTGAAAACCATGATCAAAAAAAGAGCCTAGACATCATCTTTCAAGAAATTATCAAGGAATCTATAATCATATGAAAAAATGCTCTAAATCACTTTTGATTACAGAGATACAAATCAAAACAACTCTGAGGTACCACATGACACTGATTAGATTGGCAAACATGACAGAATAGGAAAATGATAAATGTTGGAGAGGATGTGGGAGAGTTGGAACACTAATTCATTGTTGGTGGAGCTGTCAGCTCATCCAATCATTCTGGAGAGTGGTTTGGAACTATATCCAAAGGGCTACAAAAATGTGCAAACCCTTTGACCCAGCAATATTGCCTCTAGGACCGTATGCCCAAGAGATCATAAAAATGGGAAAGGGTGCCACATGTACAAAAGTATTTATAGCAGCACTCTTTGTAGTGGCCAAAAACAGGAAGTCAAGGGGATGCCCATCAATCGGGGAATGGCTGAATAAATTATGGTATATGAATGTAATGGAATACTATTGCACCATAAGAAATGATGAAAACGAAGACTTCAGAGAGGCCTGGAAAGACTTATATGATCTGATGCTGAGGGAAAGGAGCAGAACCAGGAGAACTTTGTGCACAGCAACAACCACAGTGTGCCAGAGTTTTTTCTGATAGACTTGAACCTTCATAGCAATGCAAGGACATTAAAAAAAAACATTCCCAATGGTCTTCCAAGGTAAAATGCCTTCCACATTCAGAGAAAGATCTATGGAATTCAATCACAGAATGTAGCAGATCATTTGTGTGTGTGTGTTATGTTTTGATTTGTTATATGATTTCTCCCATTTATTTTAATTCTTCTACACAGCATAACTATAATGACTGTGATGAAAATGTATTCAATAGGAACATATGTGTAGATCCTATATAGAATTGTATTAGAGAGGGAGGGGGGTGGTGGAGGGTAAGTAGGGGGAAAAATCTAAGTTTTATGGTAGTGATTGTAGATCATTAAAAACAAATAAAATGAATACATTATAAAAAAATTATCAAGGAAAACTGCACTGATATTCTAGAACCAGAGGATAAAATAAACATTGAAAAAATCTACCAATCACCTCCTGAAAGAGATCCCAAAAAGTAAACTCCTAGGAATATTGTAGCCAAATTCCAGAGTTCCCTGGTCAAGGAGAAAATATTGCAAGTAGCCAGAAAGAAACAATTCGAGTATTGTGGAAATACAATCAGGATAACACAAGATCTAGCAGCTTCTACATTAAGGGATGGCAGGGCTTGGAATATGATATTCCAGAAGTCAAAGAAACTAGGACTAAAACCAAGAATCACCTACCCAGCAAAACTAAATATAATACTTCAGGGGAAAAATGGTCATTTAAGCATTCTTGATGAAAAGACCAGAGCTGAATAGAAAATTTGACTTTCAAACACAAGGATCAAGAGAAGCATGAAAAGGTAAGCAGGAAAGATAAATCATAAGGGATTCACTAAAGTTTAACTGTTTATATTCCTACATGTAAAGATAATATTTGTAACTTGAGATTTTTCTCAGTATTTGGGTAGTTGGAGAGATTATGTACACATAGACAGAGAGTACAGGGCGAGTTGAATAGGAAGGGATGATATCTAAAAAATAAAATGAAGGGGTGAGAGAGGACTATATTGGGAGGAGAAAGGGAGAAATGGAATGGAGAAAATTATCTCTCATAAAAGAAGCAAGAAAAAGCTTTTTCAATGGAGGAGAAAAGGGAGGAGGTGAGAGGTAAAAAGAAGCTTACTCTCTTCATATTTGGCTTAAGGAGGGAATAACATGCTCACTCAATTTGGTATGAAAGTCTGTCTTACACTACGGAAAGTGGGGGAGAAGGAGAGAAGTGGGGTGTGGGGGAGATGATAGAAGGGAGGGCAAATGGGAGGAGGGGGTAATTAGAAGTAAACATTTTGAGGAAGGACAGGGTCAAAAGAGAATAGAATAAATGGGGGGCAGGATAGGATGGAGGGAAATATAGGTAGTCTTTCACAACATGACTTTTATGAAAGTCTTTTGCATAACTACTCATGTATAATCTATATTAAATTGTTTGTCTTCTCGGTGTGGATGGGTGGGGAGGGAGAAAGGGAGAGAAGTTGGAACTCAAAGTTCTTAAAACAAATGTTAAAAATTCTTTTTACAGGCAACTGGGAAATAAGAAATACAGGTAATGTGGTATAGGAATGTATCTTGCCCTACAAGAAAATAGAGGAAGGGAGGAGAGTAATAGAAGGGAGGGCAGATTGGGGGAAGGGGAAATCAGAATGCATGGTGTCTTGGGGTGGGGGGAGGGGAGAGACGGGGAGAAAATTTGGACCTCAAAATGTTGTGGAAATGAATGTTGAAAGCTAAAAACAAATAAATTCCTTTAAAAATATAATAATTAGAAGGACAGCAGAAATCTACTTGACCCTATGGTATTTGATATGGGATTTGGATTAGGTAGTCTCTGAAAACTCAACCCCAACCAGCTCTAAAATTCTTAAGATTCTGTCACTTCTTCCTAGTAGAATCCTGCTAATATCATTCATGAATGGGTCCTTCATGGCTGCTCAGAAGGTCCTACATTTATAAAATACTAGGATTTAGAACTGGAAGAGATCTGGTTCTGAAATACCAAACATGCATCTCCATATGGAAGAAACCAAATGAAAATATAACTAGTAAATAGTTAACAAAGTAAAATGATAAATGGAATATAGATAATGTTAACATGTGGTTTTCTAAGTCAATATGTGGCCTGAAAGGATCATAGTGGCTTCTGCTTCTGTTTGAATTTGACACCACTAATCTAGTGCAATCGCTTGCTTTTTACAGATGGCAAACCAAAGTCCCAAAGGGGTTTAATAACTATGAGAAAGGAGGGAAGTGGAGGGAAGGAGAGGGGAGGAGAAAGGAAGGGAGGGGTCAAAAGGAAGTTGTTTCACTAAAGCTAAAATGAAAAAAAAACAACTAGCTATATTTGTAAAATGGAGACAAGAATGTCTTATTTGCCTGAATTCAAGGAGTTGTTCCAGAAGATAAAATGAGTTCCTTCCAGCTCTAAGTTGCAGAGATGCATATTCACTAACAAATAACTTATGATCCAATTGATCAACATAGGTTACAACCCCACCAACTTTTTCAAGGATGTTTTTGCAGGGCAAAATGTCACACTGGACAGAATTCTGGATTTGGAATCTAAGGCTCTGGGTTCAAATTTTCTGGCTCTTGTGTTTATTACCTTATGATCTTTGGACTTGTGTTGCCGCATTAATAAAATCAAGAAGCTGGACTAGAAAATCTCTAACATACTAACTATGTACTCATTATTTTTCATCATTACTTTATCTTTTGTTGGTCATCAGAAGTGATCTTCCCAGTAGTATGCTGGTACATAATATCCAATTCTCAAAGAAAAGTACTTATGGCTATTTTAAGTTTAATCTACATTATTAATATTTTCTTCATCAATTTCTTAAATCTAGACAATCAACAAAATAATAAATAAAGTCCGGATTTATAGCTGGGGTTTGTGGATTTCTAAGGTTGGACACTAGTCCAAGAAGGCTCAACATACTCCTGGTTCTTACTCACTTCTGCTCCTGTAGGCAAGAGGACTCTGAATTGTACCAAACAGATCTGAAAAGGGATTCCACAAATTGAAAAAGTCTTTTTTTTTCTGCTTAATTTCCCCTTGCATCAGGAATTTCTCTAAGTTTAAGCAAAGTACAGCTTAGCTGAGCTTCCATTTCATTTCTTCTCGTTTCATTAGTGGAGATTAGGAATAGTTGTTGATCAATTTCTTTAGCGTAATTTTCTGGATCTTACAGGTCTCACCATGAACAAATGTTCTCATCTGAAAGGAAAGGTATTTTCCACAAAATTGGGGGCAGGAGGAGGAAAGACATACAATTGTTTGTAGAACAAGATGCATGGGAAATCAGTCAATGCAGCATCACTTCGGTATGCCCTGTTCACACAGAATACTTCCTCCTTCCTCCTTCCTTCTTCCTCCTTCCTTCTTCCTCCTTCCTTGGCGGCCTTCTAATTCTAGGAATTGTCTAAGTGAGCTCAGAGTGCCCTCTGTTGCCTAGTATGAGCACCATAACACTCCAGGACAAGGCATGTCTGATAAACAATTGTGAGTGAGTCCTTTTCTGGCAGATTATTATTCCATGGCAGCCTACCCAGTCCTTTGACATTCACAGAGGTGAGAAGAAAAGGGGAGGATGAAAGGGGAAAGAGTTGCTGAAGACTGAGTAGGCATATGGAATGTGTGGTCTTTTTTTCCATATTAAACACTGTTCTCTCTGCCAGGGCCTCTGGGCACATGGTCTACATAAGAAGAACATTGGCATCCATCTACGTGTAAATGGACAACTCAGCCTCCACCTGGACCTGTGACAATCTGAATGGAAAGGCCCAATGGAGAAGCCAGATGCGAGTCAACGGGGCTATGCACAGAAGTCTTTACCTTGAGATATCCTTGAGTTCACTCTGAAGAAACAACCTGACGTAAACCCACTGATGAATTTACCCAAAGAAGGCATCAAGTTGTCTTACTACAGAATTCTCCTTCTCTAGATGTGTCTGTTCATTTGCTTTTCCTTGTTTCCTCTCATATTATCATTTCAGTGTCTATCACCCAAGAGAGTATTTGTCCTTTTAGTGAATCCTTAAAAAGAAGTTATGAAAATAAAGGAGATCCTAGGGTATGGGTACATACTGACCTAAGAAAGAGGTTTTTTTTTAATTTTTTACAGACAAATTGAGAAAAGTCATTGATTCCCTCCAGTTGACTTCTGAGTATAGTGATGTCTGGAGAATGATGGGAAAGAAATACTTTGGCAGAGTGTGATTCCAGCATATGTCCATTCTGAAGTTGCCAATAGATTATATCAAAGCCTTAATCTTATCTTTGTTGATAAGTTAAAGGCCACTATTTTCACAAGAAGAGTCAGACAGCAATATGGACCCACTGTTCACTATATACAGAACTTAGTAGTAAGGTCTACAAGAGGAAAGATTCAAAAGAGATTGAAAATCAGCTGTATGTAGTTCCATCTGTGCCACTAGCTTTCTAAGTGACCTTGCACAATATACGTCACCCTTCGGTGTCTGTTTCCACTTCTCTAAAATGAGGAATTTGAACTAAAAGATCTCTAATCCCATCTATGATTATATCTAAATTTTATGAGTCAGAGCAATATGCAAGAAAAGGATAAAAATGAAAATGCAGGAATATTCTATGCATTGAAGTTAATTAATTTAAAATAGCCAACTAAGTAGGTTTAACTATGTGTATTGATGCTTAAAGCTAAAATTACAATAAAATATTTTAAATGAACCCAGACACATGAATAAGAAAATACAAAAATGTAAATGGGGGAGAGGAGGAGAGGAGAGGAAAGGAAAGGAAAAAGAAAGAATGAGAAAGGGAGGGAGGTAGAGAAAGAAAGGGGAGAGGAGAATGAGAGAGGAAGAGAGACAGAAAGTAGGGGAGGGGAGAAGAAGAGACAAAGAAAGAAAGAGACAGACAGAGAGAGAAAGAGAAAGAAAGAGAGAGAGATGGAGAGGAATGAAGGAAATAAGTACAATAGCTGTACACAAAAGCTCATAGATTTAGATATCAAAGGGTTCTTATAGGTCAACTAGCCCAGCCCACTCTCCATTTTATAGATGAGGAAATGAGGATCAGAAAGGTGAGGATCCTACAGGTAGCATGTGGCAGAACTGAGATTAGACCCCAAATCCCCTTTTCCACTGTATTACCCCAGGGTGAATCACAGAAGGAGAAGAGATAGAAGAGGGCAAGGTGTGGAGGGAGGGGAGAGATATAGCTTGCAATGAAAGAGCAGGGGCTACTTGGAGGGGGGGAGCCTGTGTCTATGGCAGAAACACAAAAACAAATAGCTTTGGAGGGTGGGGAGCATGTTGGCTCCATTGCAAACAAGATCAGGAGCCCAGGAATAATGAAAAAGGAGAGCCAGCTCTGTAGTTAGATTTGGGGATAGGGTGGGGAGCAGTAGAGGCCCTGAAAGTACATATTGAGAGGTTTGGATCTGATGCCAGAGGAAATTGGGAGCTGAGTCAGCAACTTCATCCAAACATCTGGAGGAGAATGTGAGAAACTCCAGCCTCCTTAGTCTCTCAAGTTGAATCATGAGAACAAGATTGTTCCTGAGATTTTCCAACCCAGGGCAAAGACAGAAGGAGAACAAGAGGTGCTTTCTTAGAGCAGCCCTGGAACTGAGCTAGGGTGGAATCAACAGTCAGCAAGTAGAAATGCACATTTTAACTGAACTCTCTAGAGACCTAAAAAATAAAAGGCAAGAAAACTGTTTGGCTTTAGATGAACAAACTCTCTGGTTTATTTCCCTCTAGTTAAATCACTGGGGAGAGTTAAGAAAAAAACAGCATTTATTAATGATTATATATTCAAGGTATATAAAGCAGCTTGGTATGGTGGGCAGAAAGCTTGTCTCAAACTCAGGAAGATTTGGGTTCATATGCTGACTGTATGACCCTAGTCAAGTCACAACCTCCAAACGCCCAAGATAACTCTCTCTAAGTGTTGTGGACTGACCCATAAACCTGACCATTTGGAGCATGTGCAGTATACTGATCTGATGTGTTCCCCTTATGTATATCCTACTGCTGCAACTGTTTCTGGACTGATATGTGATGAAGAGTAACCTCTCTGACAACTTCCATAGCTCAAACTAGTTAGGGCAGGGGGCTAGGTTTTAAAAAGTCAACCAGAGCTTGATTCTGCACTTTGGCTGACCTCTTCCTACTCAAAGACCTTGTGTTGAGAGAAGAAAGATAATGCTGCAAAAAATGCTGGAGAATCTTAAGCCCTGCCCACCCGAGATTGGCATGTAGTTCTTGGTTCTTTTTCTTGATGTTGGGTCTTCATTTTAAATGAATGAGAATAGAGGTGATCATGAATGAACCTGTGAGTTTCACAAGGTCAGGAGAAGAAGCCCCTGGGAGGTCTGAGAATGGAGTCTATGCTGGGATTTGCAGTCAGTTCATCCACCTGAGGATTAAGGAGCAGCCTTTGGGACCCAACCCAGCAGTAGCTGAAACAAGGCTCAAGCCACAGTGATTCCACATTTGGAAGTAAAATTGGTGGAACCAATATTAAGAACTGCATTAAGTGTGATTCCATTCTCTTCAGAAACTCAGGTGGTATAGGGCAGAGGATGTCCCAAATGGGTTGTAGGGAGAGGCTAATGCTTGCACTCCTGTTCTTCCTATATTTTTGAAGTAAATATCCCTTTGTAAATGCTAATGGATATTAATTGGTTAAATGGAACTAGGACATTGATCACTGACAGCTAGCTTATTCAATTGTGTACATATGGGAACATCTGCTCAAATTCAACCCACCTTGGCATGAAATACTTTGCAGAGAATAAAGCACCCTTACGTATACAACCAAAAAAATGGAATAGGAATTTGAGCAGGTAGCATGAAAGAGACACCTTAAAATCTTAGAGGTGCCCCTAATTCCCTGAAGGGAGATATAGCCTACCTCACTTTCTAAGAGTTAGGCCAGAGCTACAGTACTACAAACGTGTATATGTTGTGGAGGAAATATTCATCCATATTGCTAAGAAGTTCCTTCCCAGGAGCTCCCTGTACTCATGAAACCACTGATCTAGTGAAAAATAAAAATGTTCAAGGGATTGTGTCAGGTGCTGAGAATACAAGAAGAATAGAGCATTGGTATGCCCTTCCCTTACAAAGCGTAAGTCTCATTTTTTAAAATTGTAGCGTCACTTCCCCCGATATGCCAATGTTCCGATGAATCTTTGATTTCGTCAATGTGGCCATTCCCTCCAGTAAAGTTAATTATAAACCCTTCCATGCCTCTTCATACTGTGTGACTCTCATGCATGGAATTGCTGTGAGGTAGAGGACAGAAGCACAAATAACACATACACATACACACACACACACACACACACACACACACACACACACACACACACACACATATATATAATAGAGGAAATTACAACTAGGGAAAAGACTAAATTTTTTTCTTATTTTTCTTTCCTTTCCTTCCTTCCTTTCTTTTTTATTCCTTTCTTCCTCCCTTTCTTTCTCTTATTTTCTTTCTGTCATTCTTTCTTCCTTTTTTCTCTTTCTTTTCCCCTCCTCTTTTTTTCTCTTTCTTTTTTTTCTCTGTGCCAAAATTATCACCGACTAAGACTCAGATCCAGAAGTAAGATTCTGTTTTAGGTCACAGGAGGTCATCATCATCATCATTTTCCTCCTCCTCATCATCTCCTGTCCCCAACACCCCTAGGGATAGACAACATTTGTAGAAGCATATTAATGATCACAAACTGCTTTCCATATATTTGCTCAGTTGATCCTCACAACAACCCTGCTAGGTAGGTAGAGCAGGCACTCTACACATGGTGGAGAGATAGAACAAAGACATGAAGATGAGAAATGTATGACCATATATGAAGAATGGTGATAAGATCAGTTTGGCTCATAAAGTGCAGCTAAAAGGCAATAATTAGTCCTGAAAGGTATGTTATGGCCAGGTTGCAAAACTTTCCAAATGACAAAATTAGGAGTTCATATTTGATCTGAGAGCTGTTGAAGTTTATTGATCAGAGAAATGACACTGCTGACCAGTGCCATTTTAGGAAATGACTTTGGAAAATCACTTGGCTGCTGTGTGCAGGACCAATCAAAGGGGAAGAGACTTCAGGCAGGGAAACCTCAAGGAGGTCTCAGCTGCTAAATTAGGAGCATTGTAATGTAATCCAGATGAGATGTGATGAGGGCCTGAAAGGGGGTGATAGCTACAAGAGTGGAAAGAAGGTCATAGATAAGTGTAATTGTAAGTGTAAGAAGAAAATAATAAGATTTAGAAACTAATTGGAAAGGTTAAGGGAGAATGAAAAGTCAAGGATAAATACCAAGATTGCAAATCTGGATGAGAAGAATTGTGGTGTCCTCCATTGAAATAAGAGAACTTAGAAGAAGCCTGGATTGGGAGATCAGGATAACGATTATGGGAGAGGGAAACATATTGAAGATACTATCTATGGAACATCCAACTTACAATGTCTAATAGGCAGTTGATATTGTGAGACTGTCTCTAAGAAGAGAGGCTAGGGCTGAAAAAGCTAATATGAGCATTATATAAATAGAAATGTTAATTCAATCCATAAGAAAATAATTCAATCCATAAGAACTGATGGAGTTTCTAGAGAAGTGGGTCTCTATAAGGAGGGGGTCCTGCACAGATCCTTGGAGTATAGCCAGAGGGTGCATGATACGGTAGAAGAGCCTGAGAACAGAGTCTGAGGAGAAGCAGTCAGACAGGTAGAAGAGCCAACTGAGAACAGTGTCACAAAAACCCAGAGATGGTCATATTCACATAGGATTGGTGAGGGAATGGAAACTGGTTTTACCTTGCCTTGATTGAGGCTGTGTGAGAACAGAACTACATGGACATAATCCCTTCTTTCTGGGAACCAACAAGATAAAATGTCATTGACGTAGATAGATCTATAACAAACAGATGGCAGGATAAAAATATGAAACTGGTACCTGAAATTAAACAACACCAAACCAATATGGGAACCTGAAATAAGATATAGAGGTCAATGGTAAGAAAGAAAAAGAGAAGTGAAGAGAAAGGAAGAGAAGTCATCAGAGAATACTGTGCATGTGCGTGTGTGTGTAAGACCAGTCAGATGACTCTTTGCCCCATACTATAAAATAGCTGAATAGCTCTGGTCTAGCGAAGTTAGGTAGTATGATGGATAGAGTACTGGGCCTGGAGGATCAAACCCCAGATACTTACTAGCTATATGACCCTGGACAAGTAACTTTAACCTCGGTTTGCCTCAGTTTACTCAGCTATAAAATGGGAACAATAACTGAATTGTGAGGATAAAACAGGATAGTATTCACAAAATATTTAGCACAGTGCCTGGCACATAGTAGGTGCTATGGAATTCCCTTCCCTTTCCTCCTACATAAGACAAAATAAGGTCTAGAGTTCTTGGGGATTAACTTCTGATTTCTGAGACCCTGTAAGGTGAGGCCATCTTTGGGCTTCTCTATAGTTTAAGAGAGAAAGATGAACAACAGCAGCCTGGCCTTCATCATAGCATATGTACCCTAGACTCCGCTGTTACATAGAGTGGTTGTTTTCCTAGAAGTTGGCTGAAATACCCTAAATTACGATCTGCTGTATTTTTTAATTCCATGTGTGTGAGAGGCAGGAGTAGGGCACAAATAGCAAGCCAAAAGGGGTGACTCAATTTCAATCAATTTCAATCAATTAATCAACATTTTTTAAGCACCTACTATGTGCCATAAGTACTGAAGATACAAAAAGAAGGGAAAGACAATCCCTGATTTCCAGGAACTTATCATCTACTAGTGAAGACAATAGGCAAACACGTGTATACAAAAACTTCACAAAAAAACATTTCCCTTTTTCTCCTCAACATGAATCTTTTAAGAAAGAGGCGTGGCTTTACTGAGGATGAGGAAGTGCTATTCTAATTACAGGAAAGACTTCTAAGGGGAGGAAGTTGATGCTAAAGCAGTAGACGCTGGATTTACTCATCCGAAACCCCGGACTGCATGCACAACTACAGGTCATTCACTTAACCTCTCTGGTCTCAATTATATATAAAATGAGGATAATATTTTTACTGCCTACTTTATAGTCCTGTGAGCAACAGAGTATTATAGAGCCTTGAGTGAAGGACTTATAGTCAGGAATCCTGCCTCAAGTAATCAGTAGCTGGGTGACCCTGGATGACCCTGGCAGACCTGGGTGACTCAAGTCACTTAACCTTTGCTAGGCTCCATTTTCTCATCTCTGAAATTAGGAGTTGTGGGGCATGGTGGTGTTCATATAGAGTCCCCTGATGCCAAGAGGCTGAGGCCAGTCAATATCTTGAGTTCAGGTACACTGAGCTTCAGAAGAGCTAAAGTTCATCAGGGACCCCAAGCTGCCTAAGGGAGGGGGAAAGCACAAACAGGGCCAAATTGGGAGGAAGAAAGGAGCGGGCTAAAGCTTCTGTGCCAATCAGTAACTGGAACTGGAACTGGGATCAGTCAGCGAGTGGCCATTGTACTTATTGCCTAGTTGACATAGAGAGACCCCAGTTTCAATAGATAAACAGGTGATAGATAGATAGATAGATAGCTAAAGATAGATTGATAACAGATGATTGACATAAATGAATAAATAAAAATTAAAAAATTAAAATGTGTTCAGACTAGTATACCTCTAAAATCCTATCCAACTCTAAACCCATGATGCAACACCTTTGTAAACTTTAAAGCCCTATCTCAAGGTGAGTTCTTATCAGTCTTGTCTAGAGCTACCCAGTTTTAACTCAGCCACTGCTACTAGTTTCTGAAGGGCATGAAATAGGCATAAATAAGAAACACCAAGTGAACACTTTCCCTGTCTCAGGGGGAAGAAATCAGAGTATTGACTAAAGGAAACTTACGAGGAATCATCATCATCATCATCTTCATCATCACCACGATGGCTGCTTTCAAGAGGCATGAACAGAGACCATGCTACAAGAGAAGCCCATTCTAGTGTTGTTCTCTGGTCTACTTTCCCCTGTTACAGGCTTATAATTATGAACACGTATGGTCTGTGATTCATTTACTGAGGCAGGAAGGCTGGGAGGTCGTAAGTCCCAGGCCGGCAGCAAGTAGTCTACGCAGGAGGAATCCAAGTCCGGACTAATTGTCATTAACTTCCCCAGCATTCTCGCCCCCACCTCCCTGGTTTTTCTCATGGAAACAGAAAGTGGACTTGAGGTAAAACATCTGTTTTGCTTGGGGCAAGCTTCATTTATCTTTTCCTTCTTTCCACATTAAAAAAAATCCTCTTCTTTGTTTCCTCCTCATTTTCCTCTCTTTCTGATTCTACTCCATTCAACCCAACAAAGGACAGCCATCCCTAAACTTTTAAGAACCATTATCTAGTATGCTTTTCCCCTTTCCTCCAGCTACCTTGTAGAAATCTCCTGGTCTTAGCTCCTCTGCTCAAGGAAAGAGAAAGAAATGAAGCCCAGACTGGTGCATCGGGCACCCTGGGAACAACACTACTAAAATATTTGGAGGGAAGAATTATAATGGTTTGGCTTTTTTTAAATTATTGCTGATTTCAACGCCACCAATGTCAGAGAGAGTCATCAGATATGTTTGCTTTGTGGTGGTATTGATGGGACTCAATAACCAAGAACACCACAATTCTTGTGATGCTAAAGTTATCCCTACTTTCAAAGAGAAGAAAAAGCAACAGCAAATAATTGGGATTTAATATCAAGCCAATCAAAAATCAATCAAAAGTAGGAGTATTCCAAAGCCAACAAATTCCAATGACTCCCTTATTCGGTAAGGAGTTTGAGTTCGCCTTCAATATTGCCAATCATACAATGACTCCTCATCAGTTTCATCGACAGAAAGCCTTGAGCATCTATTGCATGTGCCATCATGGTGCTGGGGGGAGGCAGGGCAATGTTAACAGAGTCCAATGGATGTGATCAAATCTGGAGAGACTTCAGAATCAAGGTACTTTAAACTTCTAGTGTCCAACCCACTCCCATAGCACCACAAATTGCAGAAAAGCTTCCAGTGTGTGTTGATGGAGGTAGTCTCCTCACCTTACATCAATGAAATTGCAAGTAAGATTTTTTTAGTGCTCAAAGATAGAGATGCAAAGGAAAAATAGCCATTGATTCCCCGAAAGAGCTCACATTCATTGAGAAAGTGTATTTGGCTTCTCCCCCCACTATATTTGACATAGTCACAGAAAGAAAGGCATAGGTAATAGAGGTAATAAGGTATAAATGAATTAATAAATTATCAGTAGGAGGCAAAATGGGCCATGCTCACAGAGATTTCAAACAGTTAAGCCTTGGAAACAATGAAGTAGTTTGGGAGAAAACAGGGGCCAAAAGGTGCCTCCAGAGGCTACCTCTAAGAGGTGGAGAGGAGAGCTTCAAAAGCAACATCTACCAGGAGAATTCACTGCATCCAATAGAGAGGATTCAGTCATTCAAGGAAGGAAGAGGCTTCTAGAAGGAACTCTGGTAGCAGAGAAGGGTGTTCGCTGGAGACTCAAGAGAGAGTTAAGTGTAGCTATCGTAGCAATCCTCTGCTGAGCTGCCTTCCCAGCAGACATGCTGTGCCCAGCGTGGGACTGTAGGAAGGTTCGGCAAAAGGAGAGAGTATATCAGAACCCTGGAGTTACTCTGGCTATGTATGTTTGCTGTCTGCATGACTCACTACTAATGTACTCTAAATTTTTGCCTATTCTTCTACAGTCACTGCATCCGTTTGTGGGAAAGTAAACCCCAGGTTTATAGAATTCTAGTGCCTTCCATTTCTTAATTATTTCCTATTTATCCTACATATAGCTTGCTTTGTATATTTTTTTACCTGTGGTCTCCCCAATTAGATTATAAATTCCTTCAGGATGGGAACTGTCTTTTGCTTCTTTTTATTTCTCCAGTGCTTGGCACATAGTAGGCACTTAAATGTTTACTCATTGACTATAGGTCAGTGTTTTATAGCTGTGTCTTTGCTATGCCATGTTAATAAATATCTTTGCTAAAAGTTAATAGTGTCTACTAGCTGATTGTTAATAGTGAACACATAGGTAGAGACTTGTGAGCCATAGTTTTAAGAGTATAGCCCTACAAGGTATACTGTAAAACCTCTGAGTAACCAACCTCTGAGGGATCATTCTGAAAATATAAGTACAAGTTAAAGAAATAGCCCAAGGTGGGGGGTGGTACTATAATTAGGGTCCTTATAAACTAATCCAAGCTCATAATTTTACAGATAAGGATACTCAAAAAGAATCTGAGAAAAGAACAAGTGGGTGCTGAAGTCTACCAAGCAAGGTCAGACACTAAAAAAATAGAATGGTTAATTTTTTTAGTGTGGTTAAGGGGTGGTTAAGGTAAGAGGAACTGGGAGGCCCAGGATCAGAATGGGAAAAAAGCTACCTTAATGAAATTTGAAGCGGGGAAAAGGGATTCACTCAGGAAGGACAGGTGAAGAGTGCTAGAGACAAATTGAAACTATTTCTGAGTTTTGTGTAGGTCCTAGCCTTGACTGAATATTTACATGGAACTTCTCATGTCTCTGAAGAGACCCTGCAGCACAGACTAGCTACATTTTCCTGATTCCAATGGCTTCTCAACTCTGAGTGATCCTGTCTCCCAGGACAGCTTGCTCTAGATTCTGAATCCTCCAACACAGGCGTCTCAGTGTCGAAAACTAAAAATGAACCGACCGACTTTCCAGTTTCCCCAAGCTGAGAATTCAATTAAATTCACCAGGATAATAAATCAAGCAGCTAGTGAAAGTTTGCAGCAAGGGACGACCAGAACTGTCTCCCACTTATTTTCAATAAGAGGAAAACAAGGATCCCCAGGGAAAACTAGGCCCTAAACATTAAAAGTTGAGTATGGTAGAAATTGGGTTTTCCAGCCACCTAGGAGATGAGAACCTTCTCTACTTATTTTTGCAGCCTCATAGAAAAAGCCATGGGATCCTCCCTCTCATAAGGTACAACAATATTTCTGAAAGCTGTCTAGGTAAGTCTGGTCTTATGCTGAGACAAAATAGGGGACTGCTTCTGCTGTGTGATCAAGAGTTGTATCAAAGCACTGTAACGTCCAGCAATGCTTTCTTCTAAAGCTTGCCACCATGACGGAGAATTGTCATGATCAAAAGCACTCCATTGCTTAAGGTATCACATTCATGGGTAGAAGGTAAGAGGTGGGAGGGAGGGTCTCTGTTAGAATGCCCATTTGTTATGCTATCAGAGAGATGAATGGGACACAGAACACAGAGGGTGAAGAAGGAGGAATGTCTTCCCCATTACATTATGAACTCCTTGGAACACAGACTAGTTCAGTCTTTGTTTTTTAAGTATATTTTTATTTTCAGTTCAAATTCTCTCCCTTCCTCCCTTCCCTCACTCATTGAGAAGGCAAGAAATATGAAACTCATTATACATGTGAAGTCACACACAACATATTTTACATTAGCCATGTTCGGGGGGGATGGGAAGAAAGCAAGAAAAAAAGTGACTTCTGCCTTTCTTTGTATCCCTAGAACTTAGCACAGCACCAATATGTAGCAAGTGCTTAATCAGTGCTAGCTGAAGTTTGGAGGGGAGGGAGCTACTATGGAAGGATGATCTTTTGTGAGACACCACAGTGAAAGGAGATAGGCAATAGAAACATGATGAGACATCAGACAGTATTCAGGAAAGATTTATAAGATGGTGGGAAAAGGCTAGAAAGATGACCAAGTGATCTACAAAATGATGTTTCTTGTATTTAAAGTATAAGGAAGACACAGAAAGAAGGCTCATAGAGGTGAAGGAAGACCTAAAAGACAAACTTTCAGCATCACTTGGCTGTTGCCAAGGTGAGAGCATGTAATCAGCTACATGTTCCCAACTCTCCATAATCCCATGGGAGATTGGCTTCCCCATTCCCCAATTCAGACCAAATGGTCAAACTGGGAAAGACTACCTCTCCCACAATGAAGCTATAGACTAATCAAATACAGTGGATTGAGCATTCTTTAGTTATAAAAGGATGATAGATTTAAAGCTAGAAAGGACCTTCAGGGTCATCCAGTACAGTCCATTCATTTTTTTTTAATTTGAGGAGACTAATACTCAGAGAAGTAAAGTAACTTCCCTAAAGTCACACTGGTATTACGAGTCAGAGGCAGGTATGAAAGCTAGGTATCTGGTCTGCAGAGCTGGAGCCAGTGTGCTCTTCCCACTGTGAAATTCATTACTTCTAACCTAGTGCCTATTGTTATTTACTCAGTGAGCAAGTGTAGCTCTTAGGTTTTGAAAATCACAGAGAATGAAGCAAGGGGGTGGGAGAAGTTCCAATAAAGGATCCCTTAAGTGGAGAAGATGCTGGCAGTCATTGTTTCTGATGACCCTTTTAATAGGAAGTGGTCAAATTATGTTCTTTTCTCCCTTTCCCAATGTTACTTTGCATGTTCTTTTAGTATTGGACCTAAGACTTCATTGGTGTAAGGAATTCTTGCTAAGGGAACTCCCTCTATCCATGCACATTATTACCTCTTGGCAGTTTGTAGTCTCAGAGAGTTGCCTGGAGCAATGAGAAGTTATGACTTGCTTACCCATGTTCACACAACCACTGTACATTGGAGGTACTTCTTGAACCCAGATGTCATTCCAAGGCTGGATCTCCATCCACAGAAAAGGAAAATTATAAATGTTGATGGGGATGTGGAAAAATTGGGACACTAGTGCACTATCGGTGAAGTTGTGAACTAATACATAGTCACTGAAAAGCACCATGAATTTATTTTTTATTATACACACATATATGTGTATATATACATATATGTGTGTATACATATATACATGTATATGTATGTATACATATATACATATATATGTGGATGTATATATGAAAATTTATTTGTGTATGTACTGTGTACCTCAGTAAAATATAAACTCAAAGACAAAGACTTTTTGGTTTTTGTCTTTGTACCTTTGGAGCCTAACAAAATACATGACATAGTAGGTATTTAATAAATGCTTGCTGAATTGAATTGTATTCTACCCTTTTGATAGAGTGGGAAAGCAATAGAAGTCAGAACACCTGAGTTCACATCCTGATCAGTCATGCCTGGGCTAACTCTAGCAAATCATTTACTTTCTTGAAACTGGTATCCTCATTTGTAACATGAGAGGACTAGATTAGGTGATCTCTAATGTTCCATCCAGTCCCAAAACCTAAATGGTAAAAGATACAATCTTTCTTTGGAGATGGAAGTATCGATTGAACCACTTACGTTAGACCTTGAGTTTCTTAGATTTTATATAGCTCTGTTAAGCTGATAGATGTGATGTTTTCCTAAAAGACTTTTAGGTGGAGGGCACTACCTTTAAAAGTTTTCAAACTCAAGGCAGTCAAATAATAATAACAGAAGTTACTTCAAACTCCTTAACCAACCAATAACTCATGTCATATACCAAGATAAGATCAAAATGGGTAGATGATTTAGAAATAAAGGATGATATTATAAGCAAATTAGGAGAGTATGGAATAGTTTACCTGCTAGATCTATGGATAAGGAAAGAATTTATGACCAAAGAAGACACAGAGAGCATTATGAGACAAAAATGGATCATTTTGAGTATGATAAATTTAGAAGGGTTTGCACAAACAAAGTCAGTACAGTCAAGATCAAAAAGAAAGTGGAAAACTGTGAAGCGGAGGGAATTTTACAACAAGTTTCTCTGATAAAGGTCTCATCTCTCACATATATAGAAAACTCTGTCAAATTTATAAGAATCCAAGTCATTGGCAGGTTTTCAGATGAAGAAATCAAAGCTATCTAGAGTCATATAAAAATGCTCTAAATCACTACTGATTAGAGAAATGAAAATTAAAGCAACTTTGAGATACTACCTCATATCTATCAAATTGACTACTATGACAGAAAAGGAAAATGATAAATATTAATGGGAATATGGAAAAACTGGGACACTAATGCACTATTGATGGAGTTGTAAACTGATCTAACTATTTTGGAGAAGCTATTCCCAAATGGGCTGTAAAACGATGAAATACCCTTTGACCTAGCAATAGCCCTACTAAATGTGGATCCCAAGGAGATTAGAGAAACAGGAAAAGGACAAATATGTATATATATTATATATATATGTGTGTATGTATACATATATGTATATATATGTGTGTGTGTGCAACATATATACACAAATATTTAAATATAGCAGTTCTTCTTTTGTGGCTAAGAATTGAAAATTGAGAGGATGTCCATCAATTAGGAAATGGCTAAAGAGGTTGTAGTATGTGATTGTGATGGAATACTATTGTGCTATAAGAAATGATGAGCCATATGCTTTCAGAAAAACCTGAAAAGACTAACAAACTGATGCAAAGCAAAGGACGCAGAATTGGAAGAGCATTGTATATAGTAGCAGCAGTATTACACCATCATCGACTTTGAATGAGCTATTCTCAATAATACAAAGATCCAAGGCAAATCTGAAGAACCTATGATGAAAAATGTTATCCACCTTCTGAGAAAGAACTGATAGAATATGAGTGCCGATTGATACTTACAAGTTTTTTTTCTTTATTTTTCTTGATTTTTTTAATCTTAGTTTTCCTTCGTGATATGACTAATATGGAAATATGTTTTGCATGACTGCAAATGTACATCTTTATCAAATTGTTTGCCTTCTCAATGAGAGGATATGGGAGGAGGGAATTTGGAACTCAAAATTGTAAGAAAAAGCATTAAATATTATTTTTACATGTAACTGGAAAAAATAAAATATTAAAAATCAGATTACATATCCTATCCCAGAGACACCACCATATACACCACACACACATCAGGAGTTTTCCGCTGCCTCTCCTCTCAACTTCTACCCCATTGCTTCTGGCCTAATCATTAAGGTGTTGTTTTTTTCTTTTTGTATTTAGCATCAAACCTAAATCTGATTCTTTGCAACTTCTCTCCACTGCTCCTATTTTAGCTGTCTTGGGTCAAGGAGAGGTCCAATGTCTATTCCACATGGCAATCTTGGAAATACTTGTAGTCGGTGACCATACCATCCCTGTGTATTCTTTCAGTATGAATGCCCCTGAGTTTCTTCAATTGATGCTCAGGATACGTGAACCAAAGTCTCTTCACCACCTTCTTTGCTGTCAATTTATCAATGCCTTTTATGGAATGTGTTCTGGTTTGACATACCAAGTTTCCTATCTTTAAAAAACTCCTGTCTTCATAGAATAATGTCCTCCAGGTAAACGTCTGGGACTTGTAAGTCACAGGACCACCAGATGCTCTGCTTACTAAACCCCTGAAATATGACCCCCTATAAATTTTGCTCACCAAAAAGTGACTCAAGCCAAATTCTCAAGAGTTTGAGACTGGACAGAAGTAGGGTTGCATGTGAGAAGGAAGGAGTATGGGTATCAAATATTAACTCTGATCTGTGGGCTTGAGAGAGATTGAAAAGGGAGACAGAGCAGAGAGGTGTTAGAGAAAGCCAGAGGAAGAGGGGAGAGAGAGAGAGAGAGAGAGAGACAGAGAGAGAGAGAGAGAGAGAAAGGAGGGAGGGAACAGAGGAGACTAAGAACAAGATTTCACTGTACAAGTGTCTGCTGACACTCAGGCCACAGTAAACTGGGGAAATAACATTTCCCTTCAGATTAGATGCCCACTCGTAGAAAACCTGGAAGCAAACATAGAGTTACAGCAGGAAACCTCAGCGTCATGTAAAGCTTTCTGGACAGGGAAACCAAAATGTTAGCAACAATTACATTATTCTTATTCCAAAGTTGGTTCTGAAAATGGAAAAAGAAGAAGAAGAATGGAAACACTCCTGCAAGTGATTAGAAAAGGAGCAGGGAGCCTTGGGAAGGAGGGGAGAGGTTTGTTGTTAGAGATGGAAGGTGGGAGGGGCTGGCTGGCAGGGATAAAGATAGAGCTGTAATTTAGGAGACGGTAGGAAATGCTTTGTGTGTGTTAATTGAAGATGCATTGAGCGGCTGTGCTTGTTGGCCATGCGTGTCATGACCTTGGGTTCCTGGAGGGAATGTGCATCTCCACCCAGTCCCCATGGTGAGGGAAAGAAGCAAGAGACCATGTCGTTCAAAGGAAGAAAGAAGTGTCATTTTATAGAGTAGAGGGAGCAATTCTTTTTTTCCTTCTTTTTCTAGTTATTTCATTCTTTGGAGTGAAGAGAAAGACAAGCCATGGAATTTCAAGGGGGAAAAAAGTCTTTTTCCTCTGCCAAGCCAGTAAAGTCGCAGAGGAGATGCTTGAAGCACAGTCTCACCCTGTGGTAGGAAGATAGACAAAATTACCTCTCATGGCTCCTTAGCAGGCTGAGGTTTGCATGATTTTAGTAATTCATATTTGATGCAAAAGAGGAACATGGGGGGGTCTGTGGGAAGCAGGGACCCAAACTGTCTCTTCTGGCAAAAGAATATCCCCTCCCTCTGTTTTTTTTGCAGCAATTTCCATTTTCTCTGGGACCTGGTTCTGGTCTACTCTAGGCTTTGATGATGTATTGATCTTAGGTGAAAACAAGTCCACTTCTACCAATTAGGCAACCTTTGTGAAATCCAGAACTAGAATGGGCAGAGAGGCAGCTCTTCTTGGGACCACACTTTTTAAAGTAGCTTAAGTAGAAAGATGGAAAAGCCCTCTCCTTTGCCTTGGTTTCCATTAGCCCCTGCCTCTTTTTATTTAGATCTCTTTTCTCAAGTCATCCCTGCCCCCTCACTCCTACTTAGAATAGGATAATAGAGATGAAAGCTGGAAAAGACCTCACAGAATATTTAAACCAATCGTTTCAGTTTACAGATCACAGACACATAGATCTACAGCAGGAAAGAAACTTATTGAATCCAAACCCCTCTTTTTACAGATGAAGAAACTGAGGCCGTTGGAGTGGCATACTTGTTGTCCTTTATTCTTGAAGAGGACCAGAATGATATCACTATGTTAGGGTTAAGATACAGTGTGTCCTGCTGGTCAGAACAATATGAATACAGAAGGCTCTACCACAGGTCAGACGCAAATAGTCTATACTCTATATGAACATTTGGAGTGTCATTGAAGTGATTTACCCAAGACAGCACATCTCAATAAGTATGACAGCCAAGATTCAAACTCAGATATTCTTGATCCCGATTCTCGAACTCCATCCACCACAGCAGACTCTGAGAGAGAAGACAGGTTCTTGTGGATGAACCATCAGACCTCCAGCATCCCAGTTCGGAATTCTTTCTGTGTTCCCATTCTTCCTTTCTTCTTTCCTTTCTGCTTCTTCAAGGCAAAAGAAAAAAATCTGTCCCTTCCTCAGTCTATGAGCCCCCTCTAAATCCTGAAGATGCTTTCTTGGATTAAACAAGTGAAAACTCAGATTTTCCCCGCTCTGCCTACTTCTCAGTTAAAAAAATAATTATAGTAAGTTCATCAACTTACTTTGAAAAGAGCTCTGCATTTACAGGTAGAATTTTTAATCCTTCTTCTGACCCTTACTTAAATGTGCTATCCTGGGGAAGTCATTTCACCTCTGGGCCTCGGTTTCCTTACATGTAAAATGAGAATGATCTTTAAATGGTCTCTAAAGTCCCCTCAGCTCTTAGTTATAGGATTTGAGATCTAGAGCTTGAAGGAACCTCAGTGGTTCTAGTCCAACTTCCACCCTTTACCTTTCGGGAAACTGAAGCCCATGGTAGTTAAATGACTTGTCCAAGGTCACACAGGTAGGAAGTATCCAGAGCCAGTGTTCTTTACACTGTACCATGCTAGCTGCCTCTAATCACCTCACCCTATGATATCCCACTAAGGATTTAGGAAAGGATAGGTATGAGAAGGTCTGGGAAAAAATGGAGCAAAGGAAACACTCACCTATGTCTTGGATATTCATCAGAGATTTTAAAAAATGACTTTAGGTTTTCCTGGGGATGCATGGAACTCACTGGTCAGGAGTTCCTTTTCTTACTCTGGCAGCAACAGGTCTTCCCTACTCTATTTAACTCTGAAATTCTGTAGTGTCATCCATACAGATGGCTAGTACCTGAGAGATGCCACATGGCAGAACTCTAACTAGGACAGGGCAATTGGACTTTGCTCCAGGGTGGCAAATTTGGAGGGCACCTGAAAGAACTTGCAGTCCCTTGGCAGTTTAGAAGCAATAGAGCTTATTCCCCAGTTAGAAAGAAGAATTGGTTAAAACAGGAAAATACCAGATGGCCTATTTCTGCTCCCCATAGGCAATATCCCAAGTGACCTCCTCTTGTTCCAGCCTTCCCCTAACTCTCAGCAATAGCTTCCCTAGCAGCAAGTCTGCCCATGCAAATAAGCTTGCAGGCTTTAAAAGTTGATTTGAGGGCATGTTTTCTGCCAGCTACCCCAAGCACAATTTGTATTGTCTTGGGCTCAAAAATTCCCAGCTACATCTCTGCAGCATGGCATGCTTTTTGGGTTGCCTCCCCCTCATTGCAGAGTTGACTTCATATAATCTCGAGGTGGGAGAAGCCTCAAAGGCCACTTACTTCAACCTATACCTGACTGAGAATCATCTCTAAAATATCCCAATTAAATAATCATCTGGACTTGGTCAAAGACCTCTGGTGAGAGGTAAACCACTACCTTTCAAGACAGCCCATTTCATCTTCTAATAGCTCTCTTTTTAAGCCATTTCCACTTACACAAAATCTGCATCTTCTTTTTTGCAATTTCCACCCACTATTTCTACTTCTGACCTCTGAGGTCAATCCAAATAAGTGTAATCCCTTCTTCCACATGGTAGCCCTTTAAATACTTGAAAACAACTCTCATGTCATCCCTAACTTTTTTATTTTCTCCTTAACCCAGTTCCTTCCACTGATCCCTATAAGGTCTAGTTTGAAGTAGCCTCACCATCCTCATCACCCTCCTCTAGACACATTCCAGCTTGCAGATTTGGTTTGTTCAGAGCTTCCAGTCCATTTGCTCTTGTGATCCAGAAAATCCATCTGCTAAGGCAAGGGTAACAAAGAGTGGCCATGGAATAGACTGATGCTACCTGACCCACAAAAAAATCAAACCTGTGACCCCATAACTTTGTTTAATTAAACAAGATCACAGGATCTCATGGGTGGAAACAATTTTGGAAGTTATCTCATACAATCCAAACATGTATAGGATTTGCCCCAACAGAACAATATACTCACAAGTGATCATCTGCCTAGGAGAGGAATATGCCACCTTTCAAGGTAACCAATTACACCTTGGAATACTTCTCCTTGTTAGCAATGTTTTCTGACATCAGGTCTAAACTCCAAACTTCTACCCATTGATCTTGACTCGGTCCTCCAGGACCATGTAGAACTAGTGGAATCCTTCCAATTCATATCCTTTTAGATCCATGAAAACAGATATTGTACATCCTCTGAGTCTTGTCCAGGCTAAAGATTTTATTTTCAGACAAATGGGTTTTCAGTTAAGCATCTTTTATCTTTTATGCTTATAAAGTTGTATTTTTGTAACCAAGGGTAAGACTGCATTTTTTCTTATTGGAATTCTTCAACATCCTATCTTGTCATGATCTCTTTAGACCCTGATTCTTCTATCCAATTTTCTTGCTAGTACTCTTAGTTTTATGCCACCTATAAATCTAATAGTCATTGGTGGTGATGTTGTCATTCAGTCATTTCAGTTGTGTCTGACTCTTTATGACCCCATTTGGGGTTTTCTTGGTATGGCTTGCCATTTTCTTCTCCAGCTCATTTTACAGATGAGGAAACTGAGGCAAACAGGGTTAAGTAATTTCCATACTCATGAAGCCAGTAAATGTCTGAGTTAGGATTGAACTCAGGAAAATGTGTCTTTCTGACTTCAGGTCTAGTGTTCTATCCTATCCATTGTGTCACCTACCTGCCCTTCTAATAGTCATGCCTTTAACCAAATCATTGATAAAAATGTTAAACAATATGATAATCAGTAATCGAATAGCTCTATCATTGCTTCTGGAATGGGCATAGCAATTAATTGTCCTATGGCTCCATTCACCATTCTTGTGATTTCCTATATCAAAATTTCCCTCCTCTGCCACCACTTCCTTACATGTGTTGTCTCTCCTATTCTAATATATGCTCCTTGAGGTCACAGGCTAGCTTGCTTCTATATTTGGATTGCCAATGGCCTACCCAAGTGCCTGCAATACAGTAGGTATTTAATAAATACTTTTCTTTTTTGCTCATTCATTTACCCAAGTGTAAATCCTTAAGATACCCCACTACATCTTCCAAAATGAATCATTTTTAGTTTCTCTTTAGGTCCACCCATTCAACCAGTTTCATTTCCACACTATTATCATCTGCTATTTCACATCTTTTCATGCAAGCCACAAGCGTGAGAGTTTGTCAAATCCTTTGCTCAAATCTAAATCAAACCATACCTCTTACATTTCCCTGATCTCTCAGTCTAGAAAACTTGTCAGAAAAGGGAAATGAGATTAGCCTGACATGGCATGTTCCTACTGAAACCATGTTCTCTCTTTGAGATCATGGCTTGCTTGCCTAGATTTTCACTCATGATCCCTTTAGTGATAATATCCTTTAGAATTTTGCCAGGAATTAAAGTCAAGCTAACCGGTCTCTATTTTCTAGACTCTGTTTTCTTCCCTTTTTGAAAATCATGACACCATCTGGCCTTCTCCAGGTTTACATGAATTCTCTCAATCTCTATAATTTTTCAAATATCACTGATTCAGTGTTGAGTTGTGAAGAGCATTGCATTTGGAATCCAGCAGACCTGAGTAGGAATCCCATCTTATCTCTGATACTTACTATTGAAAATCCATTGACAAGTTATGGGTCTCACTTTCTTCACTTGTAAAATCAGGACAGTGATAGCCGTAGTATCTATTTCATAGGGTTGTTTCAATGATCAAATAGGATGGTGTAGTTCAGAGGTAGGAAATCTGCCCTTAGTTAAGGTACTCCACAAACCTTAAATGGTCATAAAAGTGTCAAATTTGTCGTACTAAAATGACTAGTATTGAAGGTAACTATAATTAGTATTATAGACTAGTATGCCTTACTGGTCTATAATACTATATTGGTCTAGTATTATGGAGTTTTGGAGCTGTTGAATTTAGTTCATCTTGGCCAATTGACTGAATTCCATTAAAGACAACTAGATGCCTTCTTTATCCTCCTTTTGCTGGGTATAAACTTGGGGTGAGAAATTTTTGTTGTGTTCTTTCTAGTCCAAAGCTCATTATCTTTGGCAGAAGAAGAGAAACAGAATGAATTTCACCTTGAATCATTTCTTATGGCTGTCCTATCACTTCTTGGATCCTTCCAAAGCACCTTTCCCCAAAGTTGTGTTTGTCCTTCATTCTCAAAGAGAAACATGATATCAAGATGATGATGTGACTGGTACTTGACTTTGATTGGAGTGATGGAGACCTGTGCAAGGTCACCAGGCTCCTTTCTTCCTCAAAGGTTATCTGGATGCCTGATATTCATCAAAATGACTAGAGATGGCCCAAGATGCCATGCAGGACCTTGGCCATTTTAGACTAAGGTTTTATCAGATTCTTACTTTGAGTGATATTCACCCATTCCATGAATAGGTCTCTTTAAGTAATTACTCAAGAAATGTTGCCTTATAATAAAGAAAATAAAAACCAAACTGGGAGGGGAAGGCCCTCAGGGTTCCTGGGTAAAAGAGAAATGTTACTATTTAGTTATTACATTCACTCTATGCGAGGTGAGTGGGGACCTGGTGTCTAATCTATGAGCTCCAGAGTGAATTGGGTTTAAGGCTGGGTTTTTGAGCAAGAAATGTAGCCAGTAAACCCAAAGGAGAAAAGGCAGCTTTTGGCCATGGAAGTGTACCTTCCCCTGGGTAGAGCATCGAAGGGGAGGGAAGAGGAAGGAAAGGGGAGTGGAGAGAAGGGGAGAGGAGAGGCTACTCACTCACAGGTTGTGTTTGTCCTTCGTAAAGTAGCTACACATAGCAGGAATGTTTTTGCTGTCCTTAGCTTTCCTTGACAACCTCAGCTCCTTCTGAGTTTCAGAGGTCCTGACAATATATATCTTTTCAAAGACTAGGTTGGTTGATATGTATCCACATCACTCTTTTAAGCCAATCCCCCTTTTCCTCCTCTTCAGAATTGTTTCTCTTTGTGTCTTCAGAATTTCTTTGTCAAGAATTTTCCCTCTTTCCTGGGCTGACTTTCACAATGGAATTTGGTTTGTAGAATTCTACCCATCCTGGTGTAGTTACTCTGAGTCCTCTAAAAACACTTTCCCTTAAAATTTTGAAGCTATGTTAGACTATGCCCAGATTTTGTCTTTTCTGTCATGGTCAGAGCATCATGCTTACAATTCCAAGACTGTGAGTTGGAGCTTTTGTGGACCATTTGGTTTGGCTTTGTCCATTCCCCCTCAATCTGAAAGATAAAAACTCATCAAGGACACTGACAGTATGGAGTGGTGGATACAGAGTTGGCTTTGGAGTTAGGGATATCTCAATTCAAATCCTGCTTCTTACATAGATTAGCTGTGTAAGGATGGGTAGATCACCTTAACCTCCCAGTGCTCTAGGTGTCTTTCAAAGACTTTGAGTGGCAGAGAAACTGCTGACCTACACTGAAGGAGAAAATTTCATCATGTAGCAGTCCCTTATGTCTATGAAACTGCTGGTCAAGTCTCTATCCCCACCAATATATCATGATTCTGTATGTCCTTTAAACACTTGGATTATTTCTAGAATAAAAGCCATAAAGTGAGAGTGGTGATTCCTAGAGTAGAAGATAAAAAGTAAGGATGGGAATTATGACAGCAAATAGCAATGGTGACCATTATGTGCCACCTAGTAGGAATGTAGCTGTTTGTAGGGTTCTGAAAGATCAGTCTATGGATGACTTTACCCATTTCTAAGTAAACCAACCATTCCATCATATACACTCCAGGATCCTTACCTTCTAAAAACTCCATTAGGAAACTCTTTACTTGAAATCTGCCTCCACAGCCCCTTGGAAATGCTGTATCATGAACATTTGGGATAATTTCATATTTCATAACCCGGTTTAACTCACACCCATGAGGTCAACCAGAATGCCTACTGGATTTAATTAGGCTAGGAGGGGCAGTTGCCAGCAACACATTTCATATGGAACAGGGACTCAGAGAGGAGAGAAATGAAATGTGAGTCATCTTTTACCAGGGATGAGGGGGCTGAATCAGTGCTGTAGTTTCATAAATCTGAGAAACAGTCCCTGTAACAGACAGAATTGGGAGGATTTTCAGGTCCCACTGCATACACAAAGAGGTTTCAGGGAGCTGTCCATATTTTTCCAAATTAACATGTACAGCAACAGCCATGACAGTTGGCACAGGACCTTCTATCTACCTATATCCTAAGTGGAACTGAGCATCAGGACCTATGAAGACAATCTCCTCCTCCTCCTTCCTTTTCTTCTTCATCTTCTTTTTTAAAAGGGAATAAATTCTGTTAGATTGAACCTGCCTTCCTTCCCTCTCTCCTTCCTCTCCTCTTTCCTCCTTTCCTTCCATCTTTCCTTTCTTTCATCTTATCTTCCTAAAGCACTGAAATCAAACAGTCCATCCCCCTGACTCCAGATAAGACATACCTAAACTAACTCAGAGAGAGGAGAATCTCACCATTAGCTAACCATGCCAGGGTATAAAAACAATCGGTTTTAAAAAATCATTTTACACATAAACCTTAATCTACCACAGAATCAATCTATGTCTTGTTGCACTGCTGTTGGTTGGAATGGATAACAACAGACTCTATTAAATTTCCTCCAGTGAAAGCCCTCATTAGATCAATTCTCTTTCTCCCTTTCTTCTTAGAGCTAATTTCCTAGGATCCATTTCTTATTTCTACATCTCTGTCTGCCAATTCACCACATACTCCGCAGTCTTAGAGTGAAGATATTGAATGAGGTCTCCCCCTCCCTTAATCTTCCACCCCCAAACTCCTAGTCAGTTTCTTATGAATAAAAGTAGTCACAAAAGTCCACAAGAATTCTATAAGTTCCAAGGAACTTATCTTTCCATGATGCCTGTGTAGAGGTTGAGTGGGTAGGCAGGCAGGCTCAACTCCCTGGACTCTAAAGGAAAGACTTCGCTGCTCAGAAGAACAAGCGAGTTATTTCCAAACTCCAGGCTTCATGTGTGTTGCCTCCACACATGAACAACACTTTGCCTGGGTGCACACCACCCCTCCCTTGCCTTTCCATCCCAGGTCATTAGCAGTTGACTAACCCCCTTGTTTTTTCATTACTGAAACCAAAGACCTCCAGAGGCAAATAAAATTCTCCATACAGGGCAAAGTTACTGAAGCAAAAAATAATAAATTTTCATGAGTGTTTTTCAATTTTCACTTGTGTTTATGACCAAAGGTGTTTTTTATTTTAATAATCACTGCTGGAACCAGAGCAAGCCACATGCTGTGTATTTGTTAAAGGGAAGGAAGAGGGCGGGAGGAAGAGAGAAAATGAAGAAGAGTCCTCACTTGTGTTCAGCATCACTTGGGGCTGTCAATTTCTTAACAGTTCAGCTCTAATCCCTTCCAGTTTGCAATCCCGCCCTTTAAACTTTAATAATATGGAATAGATCCTTTATCTTGACAGCTGAACCCTGGGCTCCTTGCAATCATCACAAGAAGGCATTTAGGGTTAGTATTGTCTTTTTAAAGCGATTCATCAATATTTTCTGGCATCATTTCAGAATGAAGACTGTGTAACATGGAAGGAATTTGGAGGAGGCGAGTGACTTCCAGTCGGACACCAACTTGACCAATGTTTTTGACTCACTTGCATCTGGCAGACACTTCTTTCTGTTTTCTTTTAAATGTCAGAAAAGGTTAAGAAGCCTTCAAAATCTGCAAGAGAGTTCCTAGACTTTTGAGGTTGGAGGCCTTGCAAGAGAACGGACGGGTGTTTCTTTTCCTTTTCCATTTGATTTGAGAGGGATCCTTTTCATAGCTTCACACTAAAGCAGAGAGTCTGCACTGAAGACAGAGTTTTATGGGTCTTAGGAGTTTCTTCATAGTAGCGTAAACCTAGGAATGTTTAAAGGAAAAATTCTTTCCCCAATTCCTTTGTCATTTGGCCTATTTTAAATTTCCAAATTGCTTTCATATTATAAAAAAAAGAAAAAGACAATTTCCCTGTGTCTGAAAATCCCTGATAGATTATCTCCTGTAGATCTTAGCTAGACGTGGGAACCATGGAGGAGTTAGAAGAGTTTCACTAGTTCACAAGTAATCTGGCATTGAAATCTTCCAAGCCTTAGTTTCCTTTTCTATAAAGCAGGAATAATACCGGTACTCTTTACCTCCTAGGGTTGGCATAAGAAAAAGATTTTATAAAATGTAACTGACTATTATAATAATTAATGCTATTATTGTTTTTGTTCCAAAAATGTTAAGTTGTAATTGTCTTTACATTTCTACCGCTCTTTCCCTAATAAAGGTTCTGAAGATTTAAGTAAACTGCTCACAGCTGCACAAGCAGTAAGTCCCAGAGCCAGATCTCAAACCCAGGTCTTCTGTGTCCAACTTCTGTGCTCTTTCTAATATATCAGCTTATCTTGTTTGTTCGATAATTATTTCGTATCCATGTCATATGCAGCACCTTCTCAAGGGCTACTCACCAAAATTAAACTGGCATTAGCAGATTGTGTCTCCAAAGGGCCTTGACTACTACTACCCAGGATTCTAGGTAAAGCTAAGGATTCTAATACCATCACTAATGAACCCCCACCAGTTTGCTTCCCATTGATTGTCAGCCAGAAATCTCAATTAGCTTTTAGCAAAACTTATTTACTAAGAAACCAAAACATCCTAGGCACACTCTCCCCTTGTACATACAAGGTCCCTGCGGAGAGTGGACTCTAACATATTAAAATGGTAGTGACACAGCTCTATGGAGAATATGTATAGTAAAAATGTGTTGTCTCTAGCTACTGGAAGTCCTTCTCTCCCTTCTTTAAATCCTCTGTTGGTTTCCATAAATCAATGACTCATAAAGATCCCCAATTAACACTTCTCCATATTAACTGACTCAAACTCCATCCTCTGGTAGATGTCTTTCTATATCTAAACTCGGGGTTATCCTCATTGTCTCTCTTTCATCTCCTAGGTAGAGACCTATTCACTGAATGGGAATCACCTTACTCTAAGTGAGGATATGAATAAGCCTTAGCCAAAAAAGGCCAAGGTCTCCCAATGTATCCTGGGCCATCTCCACTCAACCTAATGGATATCTGGTCACTGAATCCAGATAGCTCAGCAGGAAAAATTGAGGCTGATGACCTTGCACAGCCCTCTATTATTCAAAACCAAGTCAAGCACAAGTCATGTCATCATTTCTCTGATGTCATGGTCTTCTTTGAAAACAAAGAAGGAACACAACAACCTGTGAGATGTCTCCTAATAATCTAGTCCCTCTGATACCATGGCCAATGGCATAACATTCTCTCTGGGCTTACCTCCTCATGTACTTGTTGCCTTTTATGTCCTCATGGAAATCTTAGAATCCTCCATTACTTTGCAGTCTATTATTGGACATTCTCTACTTTAAGCCTTCAGAGTTGTGACTACCATATTTTCTTAGCCTATCATGATTTTCCTTCTTGAATTAGGAATTTGAAATTGACAAATGCAAATTTAATCATGTCTGCTAGTTGATTTATTGGGATACTGAATACTCTTCCCTTACACTCATGTCCCTCAAATATTATGAGTTTCTTTTGTGTCAGGGCCCATGTTGTTCACTATTTTTTATTTCCCTTACAATGCTGAGGACACACATAGATGAGTAATATATGACTATTTGGCGTAGTTGAATTTAATTGAATAGAAATGAAATTAATTCTCTTTCCTAGGAAAATTTAGATTTTTTTTCTTTTTGTCCCACCTGTGGGTCAGAGAATCAAATTATGCAACACTAAAATGTGGTCACTTTTCCCAAAGTCAGACCAGCTCAGAACCACAATGCTTACCCAAGAAGCTTCCAAAAGCACAAGTCATAAAATTGTCTCACTCCACCAAGTTACTAGTTTCCACACCATCCCCAACTCATTACAATCAATCAGTTAAAACCATTACTGTAAACCACAAATACAAGGATGTAGATACCACACAAGCATGGTGTCATGGGATTTAGAGATGTCAGAGACCTTAGGGATCATAGAGTCCATCCCCCTTACTTTATGGATGAAGGCAGTGAGGACCAAGAGACTTGCCTAAGGTCTCATAACAAGTAAATTGCAGACTTATGGATGGTGATGAAAGAGAGAGAAAGAGAAAACAAGAGCTTAGACCTTCTACATGTACATGTGTCAAGATCCTCTTTTTTGTATCCTGCTTCTTTTCTAGTACCCCAGTCACTTTGTGTTCTAAATGTACTATCCATGTTTTCATGAAAGTATCTGGCATCCATTATTCACATCTTAATATGAATATTAATCTAGCACCTCTCCCAGGAATATTTGCATTTTTGAACTTAGCTTAACTTACAGAATGACCATCCTTTTCCTCTGATAGAGACATTTCTATTATCAATAAGCAGATTCAGGAGTTTTGGGTAGATTTCTCTGTCGTCCAACATAAAATTATACCAGGCATGCTGTTTTTTGCCTGCTCTAGGAATGATCCTGTTTAAGAGATTTTAAATTGGAAGTGTATACCTATATGGAAAGTGTTACTTTTTAAAATTAGCTATTAATGCCAATTTTACTACTATTTACTAGCACAATATCTAACGTCACATAAATCCTTTGTATTAAAGTTTCAATTTCTCTATCTACAAAATGGGAGAGTTGAGTCTGATGAACTCTAAGGTCTCTTTCTGTTCTAATACTCTACTCATCCACCTAACTATCTTATTCTGTTCATTCTAAAGGACTAAAAGCTGTGCTTAGTTGTTTGGTCAAGGGTGATGGTGGTGATGGTGGTGGTGGTGGAAATCAGCTTGCCTTTTCCCCTTTCCTCCATTAAGTGCACAAGAGACTCACCAAGCAGCAAATATTGTCAACCTGCTTGTTTTATGTTATGTTACATCATCAGCTATGAAGAAGATGGAACTTAGAGCATCATCCTCTGTTGTGGGTTGGCTAAGCTGTCCATCATCATTAAATCATCCAATTGAAGCTGTTACTCAATGGCATAATACTGATTGACAGCTTAATTAGCTAGTAGCATGAGTGGAAAGTGGTAATTGGATACATTAGTTATATATAATTTATTGTACCCCATAACAATTTCTCGGGCTTCATTATTATATCTGCACACAGTTTTGATCTGTAACATCTTATATTCCTTATAATAAAAAAGAAAGAAAGAGAAAACAATGAAACAGAAGAATCCTAAGGCTCTTGGAATGGCCATTGTGGTCATAAAGTTTCTATTGAAGATGCAGGTTTTTTGGCCTTGATCTTCTCATCATTCATGGATGACTTAGTAGATTTGCTTCCCTGCCACATTGTACCATACTGTATTTGAGAACTCCTTAATGTACGTCGTTGTAATGCACAGTATGACATAGTATCCCATAGGACAGAGTTGGAGAGGTGAGAAGAGAAAGAGGGAATTTCTTCTCCACTTTACCAAATTGACTAGGTAACAACCTGTTGTAATTTGAAAGATCAGAACATCTCTCAATTTTGGTAGGAGTGTCCACTGGAGCCAGCGGCAGTATCGCCAGAGCAGCACTGTTCAACTAATTAACAATTAAGCGCCTACTACGTGTCAAACTCTATTTTAAGGGATGGTGATACAAATTCAATCAATGATACCATCTCTTCTCACAAGAAGCTTACATTCTGATTGGGAAGACAATAACAAAGTTATTAAGCACCTACCATGTGCTAAAATTGGGGAATACAAAAACATTAATGAATTAATCACTGCTCCTCAGAAACTTAAATTCTTAAGAAATAAAAATTCCTTTGGGTACTCATCACTCAGTAGGTGTTTAATTAAATTTTATTCAGTGAATAAATGAATGATTCCCAGTTGACGTAGTCCAGCACCTCTTAAACTGTTCGACAACCTCATATGGGGTCATGTAACTGAATGTGAAATGTGAAAATTTTGGCAACAGTAAAAGATTTCTGTACATGCAATAACCAAAATTATTTCAAAATCAATCATGTAATGAAATCAAGGTATTTCCAACAGCACTTGCCCTCACAGCTTCACTTCAGCCTTGGTTCTGAACACACAACATGCACACTTTGTACGACTCATACTGTCACGCCACACAATTCCAATAAACACTTCCAGAAACACCTCAGCTCAGATTCTAGATTATTATATATTAGGAATGACAATGTTTTTAGGGTACATATGGTTTTCTGCTCTTCTAGAAACATATTAGCTTAATTACAGAAAAAAAAGACTTTTAATATTTTCCTACCATCATTCCTCAGTATGTAAATATCAAAATTAGTGTGCCTTTAGATTATACAGTGTTAAAATGTTTGACTTTTAAAATTTCTATTATCTCCTTCTTTTACAGAAACATAAATATTTAATAAATGATAAAATTAATATGTATACCAAAGAATTGTTTTAAAAGAATTTTTTATGATTTATTATCAGTAAATTTTTGATTTGTATACTAGCTTTACATATACCTATATTCCCAGGGTTGTGTAAAAATTTCTCAGGCAGAAAGAGGTCACAAGGGGAAAAAGTTTAAGAAACTCTGACCTAGTCCATCTCAAAACTCTGCTTTTGTGTTATCATCAGTAAAAGCCTAATCTCTTCTTGTCTGATACTCAGAAGAAATGAAGTTGAATCTTTAGGAACTGAAGGAGGTATGTGTTCCCTATTTTGGGCCAGAGACCAATTCTAGAGACAAAGTTTTGGCCTGGATTATTCTTTGAATGCACACTCTTCCAAATCTCGAAATCCATAGAGCTATCATTGGACAGTTCACAGAGTGTTCAGAGGATAGCAATTCTCCCAAACAACCTACAATAACAAACATGTGCGCAGTCATACCATCAGGCCTCCTGGGGTATGGCCCCTGGCCATCCGGATCTGAGGAACTCAAGGCATCTGGACACGAGAAGAGCCCATTTTGTTGGAAGGAAAAGGAACTTGACCCTTTAAATAATGCCCTGGAATTTCCGACCTGGTTATGGAAGACTTGGATGAGCCAAACTTGGAAAGGGTAAGCTCCTGGCTCTGGGCAGCTTTCACAAGCCATGGATTCTTGAGCAGCTCAGCAAACCTGAGTCCCACGCAGATTCCAGTTCATCTATGATATTCCCCTGGTGGTCTGCAGGGCACAGAAAGAATGGCTTTCAAGTGAGAATTTGTTTCTGCAGCCCAAGTTTTCATTTAACTCAAAGAACTGGGCCATTAATGTGTATTTCCCTTGACAAAAAAATGGCTTAGCTGACGGGGAAAGGCATCTGAGGAACTTGGACAAGCCTGAAAGGGAACCAAATTAGAGGTTAGATAAAACTCAGCCTCCCCACTCCAGCCAGGTGCTGCCTTCTCCAGTTACCATAAACAACTGGAATTTTGAAAGTGTTGAAAAATATCTTGATACCCTCGATCTGAGGGGAGAAGTGACTTGGGAGCACATTTTGAGCACCATGACGCCTGATGTAGAGATGGATTTACCCAGTGCCAGGCAGAGAGAGGCATTAACTGCTCCTCTGAAACCCTGAAAAGTTGAAACAATAAAATGTTAAAACTTTTCCTGGGAAGTGATGCTATTAAAAATCATTAAGTATCACAGGGCAGACAAACCTTCTAAAAGTAGACCCATCATCTATCCTGTAGCCAAGACAGCCCCTCTGTCAGACAACAAGGAAGATTCTCTCTTGTTCTAACGTGCCTTCCTCACCATCATTTTCATCTTGATCACCAAGCATTTGAGGGGAGCCTATGGTATACAAGGTACTATCCTGAGGAAATAGAGTAGGATGTATTTCAAAAAGCAGTAGATGAAAAGCTCCCCCCCACCCTGCAAAAAAATAACTCCCTTGTCCTACCTCTTCCAATAAATAGCTGTTCAAAGACCTGATTATCTGTCCTTGAAGGGTTTATAGTATTAAGGAATTTCTAGGATTTCCTTCAGCCATGAGTTCCTGCATCTTCTATGCTGCCAATGAGAAGGAGAATTGGAATTTGTTGCTTCCTAAGAGGAGGTTTTACTCAGCTAAGTTTACTGGTATTTCTGGGTCTTGTTTCTCTCTTTTACAAAATGGCTTTTAGAGATAGATTATTTATGGGTCTGGTGAATACTTTATGGAGGGGAAAAGAGCTTCTTTAGGATCACAGATTTAGAACTCTCTCCAAATCTCAGAGGCCTTTCCACACCCCCATTTGATAGATGAGAGAACAGAGGCCTAAGGAAAAGAAATGACTTACCCAAAGCCACACAGGTAGTTAGCTGTAGAAATAGGCTTTGAACTTCAGTCCCTTGTCTCCAGAGTTGGTGTTTTTTCCACTAGGAACAAAGAGAAAATTTAATAGTCTTCAAAAGCAGAAAGATGAAGGGCTAAACAAAAGCAAAATTGTGAAAGAAGGGACCATTGTCTTTGATATTCTCCCACCTTCCTTCTTGGGGTATATGGGTGTTCAAGGAGGACTAGCACCAGTGGTGTGAGGGTTTGACCCAAATTTTCCAGAGCTATTCATCTATCTTTGGTGTCCACCTGTCACCCAATTTTCACCCGTGGCTCCAAGAAGCTCTACCATGCACAGTGGCCACACCCTGTTAAAACCGTCTTGGCAAACTGGCTAAACTAGGTTGAGGACAACCAATGGGCCTCAAACTGTCAGTGAGGCAGGGGGATGTCTACCTCAAAGATGTAAGACTTCCCTTTATAGGATAGGCAAGTGAGTACAATTTGTTTCAGCAATGGTCATGAAGTTGGCTGAAGCAAGAACTGTGAAGGACTTAGACCTTAGCCACCAAAGACTTCAAGATCATTCACTGCATTCTGGGCCATCTCCTGGTTGTCCTGACTTTTGTCTTGCCCCTGGACACTGATGACTCTAGAAGACATAGTAAGGCTGACAACTTTCTGCAATTCTGCCTCACTTAAATCCAATCACTCCCAAGTGAAGATATCACTTCATGATGCAACTGGTCCTCTTTGAAAATGAAGAATGAACAACAACCTTCCTTTTTCCAGCATTCTTTGGCTCCTATTTATAAACTTCAATCCTGGACAAATAGAGAAATTAGAGATTCTTTTTCTTTATTTATTTTAAGTTTTCAACATTCATTTCCACAAAATTTTGAGTTCCAAATTTTCTCCTCATTTCTACCCTCCCCTCCCTCACCCCAAAACACCTTACATTCTGACTGCACTTTCCATCAATGTGCTCTCCCTTCTTACACCCCTCGCTTCCCTTATTCCCATCTTCTCTCTCATCCTGTAGTTCAAGACAAATTTCTTTATTTCGTTACATGTATTTCTTATTTCCCAGTTGTATGCAAAAACAATTCTCAATATTTGTTCCTAAATCTTTGAGTTCCAACTTTTCTTCCTTCTTCCCTCCCCACCCATCCCCACTGCGAAGGCAAGCAATTCAATGTAGGCTATATATGTGTGGTTTGGCAAATGACTTCCATAATAGTCATGTTGTATAAGACTAACTATATTTCCCTCCATCCTATCCTGCCCCCCATTTCTTCTATTCTCTCTTTTGATCTTGTCCTTCCCCAAGAATGTTTACTTCTAATTGCTCCCTCCTTCCATTTGCCCTCCCTTCCATCATTCCACCTCACCCTGTTTATTCCCTTGTCTCCTATTTTCCTGTAGTGTAAGATAGATTTTCACACCAAATTGAGTGTGAATGTTGTTCCTTCCTTGAGCCAAATATGATGATATTAAGCGTCACATTTTCCCTCTCACCTTCCCCCTTTTCCCCTCCATTGGAAAAGCTTCTTGTTGCCTTTACTGAGAGATAATTTGCCTCATTTCATTTCTCCTTTTCTCTTCCCAATGTATTCCTCTCTCACTTTTATTTTTAGATATGATCCCTTCCTATTCAACTCACCCTGTTTCTCTCTCTCTCTCTCTCTCTCTCTCTCTCTCTCTCTCTCCATATTATATATATATATGTCTGTGTGTGATTGTGTGTGTGAATCTGTGTGAGTATGTGTATAATCCCTCCAACTACTCAGATATTGAGAAAAGTTTCAAGAGTTACAAATATTATCTTTCCATGTAGGAATGTAAACAGTTCAACTTTAGTAAATCCCTTGTGATATCTCTTTTCTGTTTACCTTTTCATGCTTCTCTTGATTCTTGTGTTTGAGAGTCAAGCTTTCTTTTCAGCTCTGGTCTTTTCATCAAGAATGTTTGAAAGTCCTCAATTTCATTGAATGACTATTTTTTCCCCTGAAGTATTATATTCAGTTTTGTTGGGTAGGTGATTCTTGGTTTTAATCCTAGTTCCTTTGATTTCTGGAATATCATATTCTATGCCCTTCAATCCCTTAATGTAGAAGCTGCTAGATCTTGTGTTATCCTGATTGTATTTCCACAATACTGGAATTGTTTCTTTCTAGCTGCTTGCAATATTTTCTCCTTGACCTGGGAACTCTGGAATTTGGCCACAGTGTTCCTAGGAGTTTCTCTTTTTGGATCTCTTTCAGGAGGTGGTCAGTAGTTCTTTCAATATTTATTTTGTCCT
>CM053771.1:492329012-492505861 GCA_028658325.1 Potorous gilbertii
CCAAATGGGGAGAAAATTTTGGAACCCAAAATCTTGTGAAAATGAATGTAAAAAAAGTTAAATAAATAAATTTATAAAAATAAAAACAATTTTAAAAAAAGAAATCTAGGCATAGCATTAGTCACTATCTTATATTACTTGGATCCAAAATGGGGAGGGGGGAGTGATTGAGGACTGAGTAATGTAGAATTTAAACATTGGAGACCTCCACTGATCACAGCACCTTTATCCTATCCTAACCAACATTAGGGTTAACCTAGAATTCTTTTACTTCCTTTTGGCAACATAAAGACTTACAGAGTCAGGCTCACTTTCACTCAGCTGAGAGTAAATAGCTTCCATTCTGAGATCAGAACTCATCTTACTATCTCCTACTGACTAGGGGGACATTTTTTACTTCCTGGAATCTTGACCATAACTCCAGATATATCTTATTTTAGCTGATTTCTCTTTCCTGCATGACTAGTAGAATACACGTGATCCAACACCTTCATATACTATTACCAGAATTTATACCCTGTGCCCACCTAGTGTCAAATTCAATTTCAAATGTATCGTGCTGCCTTTTGACACCTCTAGGTTAGTTCACTGACTAAACGGACTCTGCTTCTAACTCCCTCTAGCCAACCTTGTCTCATCCTTGCCTACATTTTATTGTAATAGTTTCTTATAAGTATTTCCATTCAAGACTCTGTTACTTCATACACAAATAAATAAAGCTTCCACCCAACCTCAATCCTTGTCAAGTTGACAATGTCTTCCCTAATCCTTTAACATGTCAGTCACATTCAGGACCTCTCCACAGATTTTGATTAAATTGGGTGATATCTAGGCCTTGTGCTGCTCTCTCTGGGGCAGGCATGACTTTACAATCTGATGATTATATGACTCCAATTGTCCAGGTTCACAAACCAGCAAAGGCTTATGAGACTTGTGCCATGTTTCTCAAGAGAGAGAACTCTTCCCCACACAGTGTGGTATAGCAGGCAATGTTGACCTGGGAATCAAACCTGGCTTCTTACACTAACTAGCAATGCAGCCTTTGGGACATCACTTGACCTTCCTCAATCTCATTTTTGTCACCTATAAAATGAAGATGATTTTTAAAGTCCCCCACCACAGCTGAAATTTGATAACTTTGTAAAAATTGTCAAGTGAAAGTCAACTCTGCCAAAAATAGGGAATCCTAGGAATCTTTACTAGATCAGAAACTCCTTGAGGGCAAAATTATAGTTTATCTAAATTGTACAGCTTACCTAGTGTCTAGCCCAGTGCTCTATACACAGGGGACACTAAAAAATATTTGTTGATTATATTAACAGTGACTTCTACAGTACACCTTGTACTTCTGACAAGAGGGAAGAACTTCCCCAATCACCTCCAAAGAAAATAGCATAAAATTTGGGGTATTTCCACCTTGCACTTAACTTAATATCTGGAATATCTGTCACTTACTCACTATGAATTTTCATTCTGCTGACCTAGAGCAGAATTTGGTTAACACTCAGTAGATGATCTTCAAGAGTTATTCTGGTTGAACAATGAATTGATCTGCAGCCCACCTGGTGATGAGATCTCCAAATTTAGCTAGTTTAGTCTTTGAACAACAACTATTCAGTTGACCCTTAGGGTCAGACAGCTTCCTAGTTTAGCAGCAACTTACATGTTGCTGACAAAGGTGTTTTGTTGTATTTGGTTTTGTTTTGTTTTTGAAAATGCAAGGTCTTCTCCATAGCATGATGAGGCATCGGAGCGTTAGGGAAGTGATGGGATTTCAAAGACCAGTTTTTCTTTCTGAAAGAGGCTAATAACAATCCTATTCAGGGGAATATTTATAAAAATTCTTTGAACTTTTCAAAAGAAAAGCCCTAATCGATTCCACATTTTTGCTGTTCTTTTCCTACCAAATATGGCATTTCTCCAACCAGAAACCAGGTTTAAAAGAGTTAAAAAGGAAATCAGCAAAAATATGCAAACAAATCAGCATGCCTCACGTTGGAGAATGTGACTGTGCATTTCAATGTCAAGGACAAGGAATCTTCTCTTCCCATGTGCTAAGTGTACAGAATGCTGTTTATCTTGACTTTCCTGGAGGTAAGCTCTTGAATACTGTAGCTTCTGATCTCTCTGGAGCAAGTTTTGTTTGTCTTCCCAGACTTCCTGACCCTCCACCAAGTCCATCTGTCATTGAGCTTGACCTTCATAGATATTCACCCAAAGAGCAGGCTCTCTGGGAGTGTGAGAGCTACGGTGTCAGGATGTCAGGAACTCTACATAACTCTCACCTCCAGAAGAACGAGGGTCTGTGTGATTGGGAAGAAGGTTGCAAAATAAGTTATTTAAAGGAAATAGCTGTGATCGTTTTACTGCCTCTGGAAACAGGAGGGATCTACTCTGTACTTCCCTAGCTTCGCAACGCTGTTCTTAACTGGTCTGGACCCTGAAGCTTCTGAGGACAAACAGTACTTGATGCATTTAATGAGTACATTTAAGGAGACAAACTGGCCTTCTAGCTGGTCTTCACACCCAGTGCCCCATCTCCCATTTCAATGCCTCTGCTCTTTCCTTACCCCTACCTCTTAAGAGTCTCCCTCCAGTACCACCTTCTATGAAAGGCTTTTCCCAGTCCTTCTTGCTGTTCATGCCTCTTCCCCCAAGATTTAGTACATACACATATATATGTACACATATATACATACATATATATGTATGTATATATGTGTATATATATATATGTGTGTGTATATATGTGTGTATATATGTATATATACACACACATATATAGTATATATACATACACACATATATTAATATATACATATATGTGTATATATACCCACATATATACACATATGTATATATACACATATATACATGTATATATGTATATATAGTTCATACAGACTAATATAGTCACATACATATTTATACATGTGTGAGAGGAAAGATGATTAGTGGATAGACAGCTGGTCTTGGAGACAGAAGGATCTGGGTTCAAGGATCGCCTCTGATATATACTGGCTGCGAGATCTTAGGAAAGTCATCTACCTTCTCAGTGTTCTGGTCAAGTCTGTAAGACTATATAGTCTGCAGAGAAAGTGACAACATGCATTGGTAAAAGGAACTTCAACATCTGGAAATTCTCTATAACAGTGATATTGAACTCAAATAGAAGTGGAGTTCACCTAAAACCCCTATCCCTCATATCGACTTAGAAAACTACATCTGAACATCATCTATTCTGCATCGTATTTTTATTCATTTTGTTAAATATTCTCCAATTACATTTTAAGCTGGTTAGCCATGAAATTTCAGACCAACGACAATAATAGATAGATAGATGGATGGATGGATAGATAGATAGATAGATAGCATAAGCTAGACAGAGAACATTTATATAACATTTTACAAATACTGACTCATTTGATCCTCACAACAACCCTGGGAGGTAGATGTTTTTATGATCTCCATGTTACAGTTGAGGAAACTGAAGCAGACAGAGGTTAAAATAACTTGTCTGGTCAGAAACGTACTACGACGTTTCTGAACTTTTGTTAAACCACTACTCAGTTTCTGAGGTAGGATTTGAATTTAGAGTTTCCTCATTCCAAGACCACCACTCTTTGAAAGCAGAGACACTTTTATTTTTGTCTAACCCCAGTGACTAGCGTGTGGTAGGCACTTTTTTTGTTCGGTTGCTTCAGTCATGTCCGACTTTTGGTGACCCCATTTGGTGTTTTCTTGGCAGAGATACTCTGGAGTGGTTTGCCATTTCCTTCTCCAGCTCATTTTACAGATGAGGTAACTGAGGCAAAACAGGCTTAAGTCACTTGCCCAGGGTCACACAGCTAGGAAGTGTCTGAGGCCAGATTTAAACTCAGGAAGATGAGTCTTCCTGACTCCAGACCCAGTACTCCATCTGCTGCACCACCTAGCTGCACCACAGTAGGCACTTAATATATGCTTATTGATGGATTGTACTCTCTTACAGAATCAAACTGACCAATCAACTAGGAAGTCAACATTCCCGTTCCCATAGTTTCCCTTTGAATATTCTTTTTATTAATTCTATGAATGTTCCCATCATCAACTTCACTTCATGTCTTCAGCATTCAGAGCTGGAAACTCTTCTAACCTCCTCCCCTGGTCTAGCTTCCTCCCTTTACAGATCAAACAGCAGACTCAGGCTTCTAATGTAAGACCTCTTACTCTGAATCTTCTCTATTATTTCTGTTATTCACCCTCTGGGTATGTCATCCTCTGATTCTGATCATACACCTTCTAGAGTCCCACTGGAATGTTAGCCTTCTCTCTCTTTTACATCCTATGGAGTTACCACCATGCTGGAGCCCATTAGGATAGAAGATGTCAAGATCCATTCTCAAAGTCCTACAGGAGGTGAGTGAGCATTTCAGAGACTGATGCTGTAGAGACACTGGCATATCACACAGTCCCAATCCTTGCCTCTCTGGGAGGAACTGTGCGTGTAGAAAGAGGTGGGAATTTAAAATGTTACACAGGAAGCCTTAAGACTTTGAGCCCTAAAACTCTGAAATTGTGTTCAATGATAGATGCTGGAGAGCATTTTTTTGCAATGATAGATGCTGGAGAGCATTTTTTTTGCCCATTTCCATCATTGCTCCCCATTTTTTCCTTATGCCAAGAGAGATGACTTGAATATGGGTTTTTGAGACTTTGGAAGACAATTCCACAGCCTCCCTTGGTCACCTTTTAAAGGCCTTAAACATCTCTCATTCTCCCCTTGAAATCAGAGAGAATTAGCAAAGGATTCACTGTCCTTTCCCCTATGAAAAACTCATAAATCATCAGTGAGAATTTGTGTGTGTGTGTATGTGTGTAAATTAAGGCTTTCAAATAACTAATGCTAGCCTCCATTTGTGCCACAGAACACCCAAATATCATAGAGTTGAAAAGACTCAACCAAATAATTCAGTGTACCCCATAAAACTAAAAAGGAAATAGAATCCAAGAGACCTGGGAGACTGACTTCTGTGTTGTTTCAGAAAGCTTGGTTGGACTTTTCAGTGCTTGATTCAAATCCAGGAATGCTGTGATCAAAGCACAAATGTCTCTTTTCACATCAGTGCTTCAAAGAGACTTTCTCCTCTCTTCCTCTGCTCCTCCCCCTCCTCCTCATTCTTCTGTTCCTCTTATTTATATTCCTGTTTCTCTCCTTAACTAGCTTGGACACACATGCTCCATTTACCTCCCAAACAATGGGAAGAAGAGAAAAGAGCAAAGATCAAGGGAAAGGAAACCCGGGCTCAGAAGTTGTCCTACTGTGTGCTTTGTTTTCACAGAGTTGCTGGCAAGACGTTTGTATGTATGCATGTGGGTGCTCACTCCTGAAGATGGAAGGAGGACAGTGAACATATTAGAGCATCAGAGACAGTTCCCTGAAGGATCTGAAAGGGACCTTAGATGTCATAGAGTCCCAGTCACTGGTTTTACAGATGAGGATGCTGACGTTCAGCGAGGTAACTAGAGTGACTTACCCAAGGTAAGATAAGTCCCTGCTTTCATAGCAATTTATATCCAGCAAAGAGAATTCACATGACTTGTGTCCAGCCCAACTTGCAATCTATAGTCCCTTGGGCAATGCAGTGGTTTAGCAATGGTGTAGCATCAAAGCTGGCCTGTGTTTGTTTGCTTTAATTAATCACATTTTTCCTAATTATACACCTCAGGATCTAAAAAAATAAGAGAAGAAAAATAAAAGTCAGTAACTGAATCTTAGTATGTCTCCTGTGTTTCCAGTGCTTCACAGTATATACGATATGCAAATGTCCAACTCTTCCTGACTACACTTAGGGTTCTCTTGGCAAAGATGTTGGAGTGGTTTTCCCTTTCCTTCTCCAGCTTATTTTACAGATGAGGATACTAAGTCCAACAGTTACTTGCCCAGAGTCATATAGCTAGCCAGTGTTTGACACAAAATTTGAACTCAAGTCCTCCTGACTATATCCATCTAGCCACTTAGCTGCCCCACGTCAGGCTTAGTTGAATTAACATTACCTGTCTCTTCTGTTTCAAAGTTAGGAGGCAATGTCCTAATGGAATGCTAAGCTTGTGATCACAAGGACCTGAGTTCAAATGCTTCTTCTGACAATTAGTGGTTTTGGGACCATTGATTAGTCACTTGATTTTTGAGTCTTAGTTTTCTTATTCATAATATGGGGTTAATGCTTACAATACCTATTCCCAAAGGAAGCATGGCGTTGATGGATATAGAGAGCAGGCTTTGGAGTCAGAAAGACTCAAGTTTCATCTCTGATACAAAGTGGCCCTCGACAAGTCATTTAACCTCTCAGGATCCAATGAGTATAAGTAGCAGTCAATGCAACTTATACACATTCTATGTGCAACTTAAAAAAAATTATTCTGACCCATGATTCCACTGGCATATGGAACTCGTGGTGAGACTTCCTTTGCTTTGTGAGGCTCAAGTGAAAAAAAATTGTATAAGTGTTTTGCAAACTTTAAAGTACTAGATAAATGTCAATTACTATTATTACAAGTTTTAGAATTTTCAAAAAGGCAAACAAAAGGTGGCACACTTCACAGCATCATGGGGCATAGAATGTGGGAAAGCAGCAAAGCACTGGCATGGAGTGCCCCTGGGACATGGTTCTTGGCTCTGACTAAGAATTGAAATGATACCCAACATACCAACAGCTGGTAGGGAGAGGGCAGATAACATCAATCACTCATAGAGGGAAAGGAGGAACAACACTCTTTTCAGTCTCTTTTGCTGGATTTTCATCCATATCACATCTGCTAAGCATGGATGTCCCCCACAGCCCTGTTCTGGGCCCTCTTCTCATCTCTTTCTATTTCACTGGGTTTTATCAATTCTTTGGTGATAATTCTCTGATCTGCTTCTCCAATCTTAATGTCTCTTCCAGGAAAGATAGGTGGTGTGGTGAATAAAGCACTGGTCTTAGAATCAGGAAGATTATTCTTCATGAGTTTAAATCCAGCCTCAGGCATTTACTGGCTGTGTGACCCAGGGCAAGTCACTCAACTCTCTTTACCTCAATTTCCTCATCTGTAAAATGAGCTGAAGAAGGGAAATAGCTAGTCATTCCAATATCTTTGCCAAGGAAACCCCAAATAAGGTCATGAAGAGTCAGACACAAATGAATGCCTTTTTTTCTTTTTTCTTTAAAATTAATTTATTTGTTTTCAGTTTTCAACAATCACTTCCATAAATTTTAAATTTTCACTCCCTCCTTTTCCCCTTCCTCCCCAAGACAGCATGCAATCTTATATAGGTTCTATGCATACATTCTTATTAAACACATTTTCATGTTAGTCATGTTGCATAGAAGAATTAAAATGAGTGGGAGAAACCATAAAAAAACCCAAAATGTAACACAAGACAAAATTGTCTACTTCATTCTGCATTCCAGTTCCATAGTTCTTTCTCTGGATGTGGATGGCATTTTGCATCGAGTCCTTTGAGGATGTTTTAGGTCCTTGCCTTGCTGAGAAGGGTTAAGTCTATCAGAAACAGTGAATGAATACCTTTTGACTGAATAGGAGAGAAAAGAGATTTGTCCCAGCTCTGTCACTAGCTAAGATGCCCTGGACAAGTGACTTATCCTTTCTGGGATTCACTTTCCTTATCTTTAAAATGAGCAAGCTTGGGCTTCAATAATCTCAAACACTGAATTTTTATATTCTTGAAGTAAGTGATAAGTAAACCCACTGAAACTTGAGAGTGAAGTTTGGAACCCCTTGGTGAAGGCTTCATGGGTGAACTAGAAAAGGCATTTTACATGTTGGGAGACTCTCAGAGGTCTGTCTCAAGCCTGGGATGCTGTTCAACATGGAAGAGAGAGTATTAAATATGGCAGTGAGGAGAAGGGAGAACAAATGGTCTAGCATGTCAACTCCTGTGGGAGATTTTATGAGTTTTGAGATTTCCCTTCCTTTCCTGGCAAAGCCAGACATTGGATATGGAAAGAGCAGCATGGATGGAGTTTGGGGAGGTTTTGTTGTCTTGTGGGTGCCTAGCTTAGGATGGAGAGTACACTCTCTCAGCCCTAGGAGACCAGACTCACCTCAATGGGAGTGGCAGCAGCAGTAATTTTACCTTTTGGCATTCTGGTAGAAAAAGGAAGGAAGGAAGGAAGGAAGGAAGGAAGGAAGGAAGGAAGGAAGGAAGGAAGGAAGGAAGGAAGGAAGGAAGGAAACATTTCTTTAGAGTCTACTAAGTGTTCTAAGTGTATCATCTCATTGGATTCCACACACCAATCCTGGGAGTTGGTTATTGCCCTCATTTTACAGTAGAGAAAACTGAGGCAGGCAGAAGTTAAATGATTAGTGCCGGCCACACAACTGGTAAGTTTCTGAGGCTAGATTTGAACACAGATATTCCTGACTCTGTGCCTAGCACTTTATCCACTGTCACCTAACTGCCCCTAGATCAGTTCAATTCAGTTCATGACAATAGCATACACTTAGAGAATAATTAACAATTTAGAAAAAATACCTTCTTCCTAACAAGAGTTAGGCAGCTAGGCCTGGAGTCAGGAAGACCTGAGTTCAAATCCAGCCTCAGACATTCCCTAGTTGTGTGACCCTGAACAAGTCACCTAACCCTGTTTGCCTCAGTTTACTCATCTGTAGAATAAGCTGGAGAAGGTCAATATGTTAGTTATCTAACTAGTACCTTCCCAGACCACTAAGAAGTCACAACAGAGGTAATCATGAGGACTATGGGATTTTATATCTTGGGAAGTCCAGCCTTCAAGTGTGCTGTGCTTCCCCAAATCTATGATTCTATACATTCCTCTTTGTATGTTCTCTGAGTTAGTACCTTTAGTCTAAGGCACCAGTCCAGTCTTTCATATTCCTGGGATAGCAGGTACCTGTGATGAGGATGAGGACTTCTTTCTCTCTCCCCCTGCCCATCCCCCCCTCTCTCTGCTTTCTCTCTATCTCTCTCTCTGTTTCTGTCTCACACACACCCACATACAAGAGATAGGTAGACAGGTTGATGACTTTGCCAAGAATGGGGGTCATTGATAAGAACTGACCCTGCACTAATTTTTAACCTCATACATCCAAGAGCACAGATTTGAGTCTCCACTAATCCTTATGATTAAAGACTACTCAAGGTTGTACCGTTTTATTCTTTAGCAATTAGGGGTGCCCTAAAGAATTGAAATTTCCTCTTCATAGCCTATTGTGACTCTATCATCCACTGATTTATTCAAGTATTTAAAATTTTTATTTCTGTTTTGAATACATACTGCCTTTCAAGGGAGAAACCCTCCATGTCTTTCGTCTGAGGCAGACAAAGCATTGCTCCCATTTGTTCTGACTCTTTCTCCTTAATACTTCAAGAACAGAAGCTAGTATGTCTCTGGTTAACAACTTGCAAATATTCAAACATCCTTTCACAGACTTTAACCACTTTCTCTCTCCAACCTTCATTCTTGCTGACTGAAGAGCCCCCATTCTTTGCTCAGACATCAACTTTCCACCCCAACACATTCTTTCGCTTGTGTTTGTCTGGGTTTTCTTCTGTAACAGTATGGCCTTTATAAGTTCTGATGGATAAGTCTATGACTGATTTTCCAGCTATGAGTATACCATATTGAGGTTTTGGTTTTCTATTTTGTCTCCCTGAAGCTGTAGCTCACAACTGCATAGGAGCATAGATCTCAGACTGGAAAGATGCTTAGAGGTCACCCAGTTGAGCCACTTCATCTTACAGATGAAGGAACTTGGGCTCAGAGATTTCAGATGACCTGTCTAAGGTGATATAGATAGAAACCAGAAAAGGATTTGAGCTCAGTTTTATGATTGCAGAGTACATGCTCTTCCAATTGCTTCAGCATGGAATTATACTGACTGGCTTTCACCTTGAGAACCTTTCAATAACAATGCTTTCTGGCTTATGCCACCACCCAGGGCTTTCCCTGATTTAGGGGTGTTATATACATGTAAATTCAATACCAGAATTTGGTCCATGGTTGAGCAGTAGACCAGACTTAGAATCAGGAAAACTCATCTTCATGAGTTCAAATCTGCTTCAGACACTTACTAGCTAGGTGACCCCGGGCAAGTCACTTACCCCTGTTTGCCTCAGTTTCCTCATCTGTAAAATGATCTGGAGAAGAACATGGCAAACAATTTTGACTAAAACAACTGGACAACAACAAAATACAAACACTTAGCCTAATACAAAACATTGAACATATGACAAGTTTTATTTTAACCTGAAAAAAATGCAAAGGACTTATACCCTGACCACCCCCTTCCTCCGGACTTGGACATTCAGTATAACTTACAGTATTTCCCTATGTTGGTCTCTACCAAGGGGCAAAGTCATTAGTGCTCTTATCCCCTGGGGTTCCCCTGTTCCTCCTCATATCCCCATATGGTAAAGATTCCTGTTTTCTGAGCCTCTGTCTCTTTTGTTTCTCCATATGAAAAAAAGCTTCCTTCCTCAGGGAGATATGGAAGGGGTGGGAGGGGTGAAAAACACTATCATCCCTCCACATCCCAGTCTTTATCTTCATCTCTGTTGGCGTGTGTCTATATCTGGTATCAGTTCATACAGTCCCAGAGACCATGGGATACTGTTATTAATGGTCATGTGGATGCACAGGCCTCTCTCTAAGAAACCCAGTCTGTGTCCAGCCTTTCTTCCATTTCTCTGTCTGAACTCTTTTTAAAAGGTTAACTTACCGACATGCCTCATGATTTGGAGTCAGTGCCAAAACAAAGGTCTTATCAGTAGCAGGTCAAAAAGAACTCCGGACAAAGGTAATGTGTATATTTTACTTTCAGAATTCTGCCCTTGTCAAGGAGATTTAGGAGAGAAGAGTGTTTTAGTTACTTCTCCGGGGCATGAGCAGGCATGCCCACGACTTTTCTTGGATTCCCTGTACGTTCCTCAAGCTGCCACATTCCGAAAAGCACAGAATTACAGCTAAAACGACAGCTCAAACAAGCCATACAAGTCATCCCAACAAACGCATTCATCTCTCAAATGGGCCGTCACGGAGCTGGACCTGGAACTCAGGTCTTGAATTTCAATATTCATGAATATAGTAAAGCTAGTAAAAATAGCTCACATTTACACAGAAGTTTAAAGGTTGTATTATATTTTTCTTATAACAAAGCTGTGGGGATGGGTAATTCAAGTATTAGTATGATTATTTTATAGATGGAAAAACTGAGACAAAGAAACTTGTCCAAAGTCACATAGGATTTAAACACAAGTCTTGTGACTTCACAGCTGATGCCTTCTTCCCCCACACTATGGAAAGCAAGCATTTTAAAGTTTAAAAAGCATTTTCCAAAGCACAGCCTAATTAGGCTGCTAGGAGTGTCTCCAGGGAGTGCACTAGGGAATGACTCCCAGTTTATCAGTGAGAACCCATGTGAGAACCCATCTTCTTACCTGACACTTACCCCACACTGGAACTCATCAGCCCCTTTCCTGCCCATTTGCAGAATGATGAGAAGTTCCTGTCATTTTTCCTATTGGGTCAGCACTTTTCACCATCCAGGACAGCCCAGTATTATCTACAAATTTGAATTTTTATATGTACACATGTTTCTAAAGCAGCTCTCAAAATTTTCAACAATGACTGGTGTAAGCTTCAGTTCATATTCAATGCTTTGCCCTCGCATTTTTCCCCCATTTTTAATCATTCTGTCCATCCTACAAATTCCTGTAATTACTGCTTTAGATGACAAGTTCCAGAGGATAGAGACTAAGTCTGATTCAACCCATCTGGTCATCACTAGGCACTGACCTACCCACATTAATAGTACTCTGATACTTAATAAGTCTGGGTGTGTGTGTGTGTGTGTGTGTGTGTGTTCGATGATGATGGGGGTGGTCCAAGAGAAACCTGCTCTCCCAGACCCCAGATCTTTGCCTCTGGGTTTTCAAAGGTTTTGTACCCCTTCTTAGTCTGACCAAGTTATTCATTTACAAGCGAAAGCTGATACCTCTCCCAGTTCTGTCTCCCCCTATTAATATGTGCTGTGCTGTTGGAACAGGGCTGGTTAATATCCAGATGTGTGTGGGTTCAATTGCGCCTTCTGGTCTCTATCTCCTGTCTCTTTCCAAGGGTGGTGGTGTGTTTATTTTGCTGTGGTTATTTTGGATCTGGAGGCCCCAGCATTTATCCTGATACAATCAGTAACTATGTTTGAATTCTCTATGCTGATTTAACTGCTGGCTTGCATTGGGTTTAAACACACAGAGCATTATAAAAGGTGTTTGGGGGTTTCCTAGGTGTTTTTAATCCAGGAGAAAATGGACCAAGGTTACCATGATCAATTTTCTTGTGGAGAGAATTACAGCAGAGAGCAGAGCAGGTTAAAAGGCGCTTATCTCTACTGTCAGTCATCCCTCTCCAGTCTTTATTGTGCTCTCTGGTTTTCATTAGCATGCTGACAACGTGTGATTACAGTCATTTTCATCCACACTCCATCTACTGTACCAATTCCAGCTCCAAGTTATGAAACCTAATGTAAACCTTAGAAGGGAGGCTACAGGATGTGACTTTCAACTTGCAACGTTACCCAGCACATTTCCACAAATCAATGCAGGAGGGGTCAGGACTCCTGGGAGTCAGAGACCAGTCCTCTTCCTCTCCAAGGAGGAATTGGGGACATCTCAGATGACACCCACCCAGCTTCCCTTTCCAGACACAACTGAAGTTGAGAGAAATTGGAAGAGGTCATCTCATCCATCCCTCTGCCTCCAAGCACAGCCTCACCAATTCACCCCAGACAGAAGAAAATCTCTTCTAGAAGGTTTTTTTCCCTTTCAGACCCTCCCTAAGGCTTTTGTTCCAGTATTCACAATACTGTACTCTAGGATATAATCATTGACTATCCAGAAAACCTGCCTCTCAGTTCACCAGACTTCCTACTTCAATCTAAACCCATTTATTTAGGTTCTATGGACATTAAAGTTGGAGGGAGGGAGGAGATGGTTATGTAGATTGGGGCTTTTAAAATTTTTTCCACTTGGGACCCCTTTCAGGGCTTCTGAAACACACAGTTTAAGAAGCCCTGAGAACCACAATTTCATTCTTGGGGCACTCCTTCCACTAACACAAAAAACAACCCATTAGCAAATACTTTCATTAATAGCTATTCCCATCCAAAAATTATCATTCGGATGATATGTCGACCTGATAGGGATAGCTAACTTTGTAGTGAGCCAACCCAATTGGGCTCAGAGGTGTGCTAGAAACAGAGAGCCAGTTGTTAAACTTTTCACGTAAATATTTCTACCTCAGAATTCACTAAAAACTGCAAATCAGGGTTTGATGGTTTGATTATCTGGACTTAAAGTGATAGAGAAAAGGTTAATAATGTTGATTAAACTTAAAACATGTTGTCATTGTATATTATTCTTCATCACTCTACCTATCCCCAAAAACCTGGTTGTTGAACATTTACTAGCCCATCCCTAGCTAGACTGATCCTCCAGCAGCAGGTGCAGTTTGAGAGGTCTTATCAGAGCAAGAACCCCTTGGGTAAAGTCTTCAAGAATCCAAAGTCATCTCCATTCCATGATGTTAAAGCAGCGTTTGAGTGGATTGTTGTATAGATACTCTCTTCTCAAAAAGAAAAAAATGCTCACATTCCTCTGTCTTCTCTACAAACAAAACTTTACTATTTCATTTCTGGTCCCTTCTATGATCCTATGATCCCATGAACTTTTTTTCCCTTAACCTTCCATCCATTGAGTTATTTTTTTGTGATTCAATTCAATTAGCATTTATTAAGTGCCTACTATGTGCATTGTATTAAGGTACTAGAAATAGAGAAATGGAACAGTGCCTGTCTTCAAGGAGTCAGCACTCTACTGGGAAGGGGCCAGAGCAGGGACACAGACAAGTAAAATACAAGATAGAGAGTTACTGGAGACCAATAGGAGATCCAAACAAATCAGTTCAGAACTTAATGTTAGGGTTTAAAAGAAGAAAAAAAAGTCTGATTCACAGGATCATGATAGAATTTCAGAAGCCATATAATGTGTCTGTAGAAAGTGTCCCAGGTGGAATTTGAATGTGTCCTTTGACTTTAAAGGACTGCCATCCTAGGTGGAATAGCAGAAAAGATGATTCACAGACATCTGGCAGCCTTGAAAGGCTCAATGTGCATATCTTAGAAGAAAGGATTTTTATGTTGTTATCTTCTCAAGGCAAATGACTGATAGTTTTGAGACCTGAATCCAACCCAAACAGAAGCGGAGGAAAAGGGAGAGGTTAGGAAAGTAAATCCACAGAGAATAGGAAAAGGAACCAAAAGGAATCATCTGTGTGAGGCTAGTGAATCTACTGGTTCATTCAATCAGTTAGCTTGATTGATTTTTTTTACCAAATTGACCAAATCTGGGAATAGTGTTTGGTCATAATGTGTAGACAGAATCAAAACTGGAATTCAAGTTTCTGAAAGGTAAATATACAAGGGAGTAACTGGCCCTATTCAGTTTCAAACCACTGGGGGATGTGACAGCAAAGAAACTGAACTTACTGCAAAGGGAAAATATATAACAAATATTAAGATAGTGTCTACGCAACACCAAAGAAACTAGTCAATGAGGCCAATTTATCTTATAAAAATTTCAAATTGATTGTACAACATCATGGAGTTAAAATAGTTGTTCAATCATTTTCCATAACTGCAGGATATGTGAATTGATGAGTAGATGTAGACCAATCTGATAAAACTTTTCTGAAATGAACTTTTCTCAATAAAAGGGTGGCTAAGCAAAAAATATTATGAAAACTCCTTCCTGGTGACCAGCTAGGGACTTGCTATCGGGATGATTGTGTCCATGGGAGTATTTGACTAGATGACCTCTGAAATCCCTTTTATCCCTGAGATTGTAGAACTTTGTGATCTCTACAAGAATTTAGACACTTTCCCATCTTCCCTATGTCTGACTGGGCTAGGGATCATCGCCATTGGATCTGCCTTAAGGAAAAAAAGTGGTTTAATTTTGTGGAATCAATTGAATGAATTAAACTTAGTCCAGATCTTTCCATTTCAACCATTTTTACTTTCCTTTTCTTTGGGGAACAATCCTATTGGATTGATTGCCCTTTCTCCTAGCTGATACTAAGGAAATGAATAAATACAGAAGACCTAATGAAACTCACAGAAACGAACTGGTTTTTAGACCAAATTCCCATATATGAGAGGCACTGAACTAAGCATGATACAAAGAAAGTCCGTGTGCTCTGGGAGTCCTGCATTTAAACTAAGCAGCCTCTACCCCAGGACTCTGTACCCACCCCTTTTCTCTCCCCAGTCATCCCTGGCAGACTAAAAGCCTAGAAGCAGTCTGAATGTCATTCTAGAAAAGCCACTCCAATGCCAGGACATTTCCACTCTTCCTCTCCCCTTCTGAAATAATACATCATATGGCTATATTTTTTCCTGTAGTGATCAATCTTAGAGAGCCCATGGTGGAGGGGAGCCAGGGAAACCTTCCTAGCTAGAGGATTTCCCTTCCCCGCTGGTGGTGATCGGAATAGGCAAGGCAAGGCCTCAGACATTGCTGTTTGGTCAATCTGTGCAGACACCCTTTCTGGATGCCCTCAACTGTTTTGACTTCTGGAGGGGAGGGGCCATGATTAAAGCTGTGATTAAGTGACTCACCATAATTATATTTTGTTGAAATTGAATTTATTGAAGCATGAATCATTCTGCCCAAACTCTTGCCTAATTGCTCCAGTGTTGGCTATAGGAAGGACTAGGGAGTTTTCCATGAAGGTCAAGAAAGCTGATGTATGTGTGTACGTGTATATGCATGGGTGAGCGTATGTGAATGCATGTGCCCCCTTTTAACCCCACAGGCAGGCAAGTGAGCTCTCTGCCTGGACCCTTAGATGTGGTGATGATGGAAGGTTGGAGGCTCTGTTTGTTTTTTGTTTTTAATTTTTATCTGTGGTTTCTTCTGCCCCTACCCCCAACCCTTTAAATATTCATTTCCCTGTGTCCTCCTTCACTCCATGGGGGTCTCTGCTCCCATGGTGGTTTTCTTTGGTGAATTGTTAGGTTTCCCCAAAGCTGCTAACTTGCAGATTTTAACCCCAGTCTCCCAGCTCAGACCTCCCAAAGCTCGGGCGGGTAAGTGCAAGGGACGCCCTGAGAGTTACAACCCTGTGCCCACAGCAACCCTATAATTTACAACAAAACGGGTGCACTGAGAAAGCAAACACCAAACACTGTGTGGCAGTGGGGGAGCTGTTGAAAGTCTCCCTGATTTTAGGTCTGGGAGGGGGAGCTGTGGGCTCTGAGTCACCCCAACCCCACTCAAGCAGGGCATCTTCTTTCTGGGATTTCCTGGTATCATTCAGGTGTAGGCAGTGACTCCAGAAAGACATCTGGCCTTGTCTCTTGGGCTTTCTTGTCCCAAAGATGGCATGGAGGAAGGAGATGTCAGTAGCAGCAGGGCGGAAAATGTCCAGGCAGCAGAATGACCTTCCTGAATCACATGGCTGCTTGTCAATGGAGTGAGTGATAAAGAGAGTCAGAAACCACATAGAGCAAACCATGGATTTCAAGGCAGAGAAGAGGATTCTAGTCCCTGCTCTGTCATCTTGGTCAAGATCTTTCTCTGCACTTCATTTGACTTATCAGCAAAATGGAGGGAACTTTTATGGTACCTTCCAAGCAGCCTAGTGGACAGAGATCTGGCCTTGGAGCCAGGAAGATTTAGGTTCAAATCTTGCCTCCAATCAGCAAATCTTGGTGACCTTGATCAAGTCATTAACCTTTCAAAGCCCTCGACAGATCTCTAAGATTATAAATTGCAGAGAGAGTGCCAATCTACATTGATGAAGGAAATGTCCTTATCAGGTAGTTCCCTATGAAAATGAAACCCCATGGTAATTCCCTATGTAGCTCATGGTTATTCGATTTTCCTTTCTTGTGATTTATAGCAATTGTATTTATGTACTTAACACAGAGTTTACAAAGCTCTTTCCTCACAACAACCCTGTGACATAGGTAGTACAAGTACTATTATTATACTAGCTTTTGACAAATGAAGAAACTGAGTCTCTGAGAGGGAAAATAACTCAGGCAGTCTCACATTGTTAATAAGTGCCAGAGCTAGGCTCTGACTGAATGGAAAGCTATTTCCTTTCAGTTAGAGGAACCACATCGAATCTTGGATTTAGAGCAGGAAGGGACTTTGGAGGTCACCCATTCTTCCTTCTTCCTTATCACTTAACAGGGAAGAAATTGAGCTTGACCAAGCTTTCAGGGGTTGTCAGTGGATGAGCCAGGCAGTTTTTCCACTGTATCACAGCAAATTTGTATGGGTATCTATCTATGTGTGTGTGTGTATATACACACACATATACATGTACATATATACACACATGCATACATACATGTGTATATATGTATATACTTATGCATATGTATGCATATATTTATGTACAAACACATATGTATGTTTACATATATGCTTTGATACATATTATTGAAAGTACTATATACATTTATATATACAATACACAGATAAATTGTTAAATACATCTATATAAACATATACAATATTATATAATATAAACATGTGTTTGTGTGTATTATATACTATAAACACATGTGTTTATATGTACTATATACTATAAACACATGTGTTCATATGTACTATATACTATAAACACACATGTTCATGTGTAATATGTTTAATAGTATATTACCTACACACGTATAGATGTATATCATTTTAAAGGAAAAAAGATACTTAGGCAGACTTCCCACACACACGTGTGTACCATCATCATCATTACAGAAAATATATTAAGCACCTACCTTTATGCAGAGTAAGTCGGAGTGGAGGGGCTGGAGGATTCTCATGCTCTGCAGGACTCCTTAACCATTTTTGGGTGTGGCCACCTCTGGGGAAGTCTGTAGATGCCTTCTCAGAATCATTTTTCTAAATGAATGGAATTAAATATATTGAGTTATAGGAGAAATTAATAACAAAGGAATATAGTGATTAAAATATTTTTAGAAACATGTTCACAGGCCTCAAGTTAGGAATTCCTGCAAGAATTCTGGTCCAAGACTGGTGACATTAATGTAGACACTCTAAGACACATATAAGACAACTTTACTCTGTACATAATCATAAGATCCAAGTTTAGAGGCAACAAGGTGGCAGCCTGGATAGAGCACTGGCCCTGGAGTCAGAAGACCTGACTTCAAATCTGGCCTTAGATACCTATTAGTTGTGTGGCCCTGGTTAAATCCCTTAAACCTCTTTCTGCCTCGGTTTACTCAACTGTAAAATGAGGCTAACAATAGCACCTATGTCCCAGGATCCTACATTAATAATTATAAAGCACTTACCACAGTGCCTTGGTTAGTTGGTTGGTTGGCTGTTGTCTTTCCTTCTTGAAGAGGACTCAGGTGACATCACTATGCTAGAGTCAAGTTACAGTGTGTCTGACTGTGCTGTGTCTGATCAGACCCATATGAGCTCAGAATGTTCTACTATAGATTGGGCTCAAATAGTCCGTGGGAACATTTGGGGTGGCTACTTAAATTTGCACATCCTGCGTCTCCTTTGAGCTGTTTCAATTTTCCTTTGCTCATAGAGCACGGCACCTTCTTTGATGTGGGCATGCCATGCTGAGCAATCCTGTGCCAGTGTCTCCCAGGTCACACAATTCTAAAGTTCTTAAGACAGATCTTGAAAGTGTCCTTGCATCACTTCTTCTGACCACCATGTGATTGCCTGCCAGGTGTGACTTCTCTATAAAGCAGTCTTTTTGGCAAGCCTATGTTTTGCATTCGAACAACATGGCCAACCCATTGGAGATGTGCTCTCTGAAGCATAGTTTGAATGCTTGGCAGTTTAGTCTGAGAAAGGACCTCAGTGTCTGATCCCTTATCCTGCCAGGTAAGCTTAAGAATATTCCTAAGACAATTCAAATGGAGGCAATTCAGTTTCCTGGCATGGCGATGATCTAACTATGCAAGTTTCACCAATGAGCAGCACAACAGCTCTGTAGACCTTCAGCCTAGAACATAGTAGGTGCTATAAAATGTTAGCTGTTATTATTATAAATTATTATTCATAGCACCTAACTCCCATGGTTATTGTGAAGACCAAATGAGATCGTATTTGTAAAGCACTTGGCATAGTACCTAGCACATGGTAGGTGGTTAAGAAATGTTTGTTTCCGTCTTCAAATTTGACTTTCTGCATCTAATAAAAACAACTTTTGTGCATGTGTGATGTCTCATGGCACTCTTTAGAGGGAACTCTGCCAGACCATTGCCCACAGTGTTACAAAGCTAGGAGAGAAAAACCTCTTCAGAAGTAGGTCAATGCATGTTCTAGTTATTTTGGATCCCCTCGCTAACCATTAGTTAGTCATTAGATAAACAAAGCTTTGGAAAGGACATCTGATAAAGTAATCAGACTCACCACCCTTAAAAGATGATCTAAGTCACACCTTTACTGTTGAGTATCTATTACTACTGTCTTCATTTATCTCAGTTTCTGTCTTGCAAAGAGAATCTCCAAGTGGTTCTTCCAGTTAGTTACTGAGTCCCAACAAAGAAACAAGGCACGTACCCTACCACTACTAGAGTCCTATCCCAACTCTTCCAATTGCAGGTAAATTGTGGGAGTTTGCAATAGAAAGAGAATGATCGGGGTAGCACATCTTAATAACCAAGCTTTCAGTGATTTTGAAAAGACTAGGTGGATTGATAAGGCATTAAACAAATTTTTTGTAGAAACTGAACATGGGAATTAAATGAACACATTAACAGAAGAATGGATTGAATTTGATTTTAGGATTCTAAAGTGTTTTGTTATATAATAGAATCAATATTATTGACTTGGAAATTATCATGGAAATGTGATTTTACATATGTGCGTGTGTCAATATCAACATAGATATATGTAGTCACTTTATATACACATACATTCCAATACAGCATTTGGCATGTACATCAAGGTTAGCCTGTATAGATAACTCAACATTAAATAAGTCCACTTTTCTTCATAGGTTCTAGAGAATACAATAATATTTCTCCCCAAGCCATACAAATACTTAAGCAGTCATGGATGGGATGGAGAAAGGACAACAAGTTCTCCACCATTACATCTTCAATGAGAGGACAGATCTATGAGTGTCAATCCCAGCTCACATGGTTCAGACTATGGATCAGTCACCATGCCCAAGAAGAGGCATACGTGGAAGGCATGGGTTAATGAGAAATCTTCATCAGTGCACACTACTTCACACTAGAATGAGCAAGTTAAACATTAAAGAGGATGTTCGGTAGCAGTCCACATCACAAGAAGCTCCAGGTTTGGGTCCTGACTGAAGATAGAGGTCTTATCTTTCCCAATTTTCATCCTTCTCCTCCCTCATATTTGGTCTTGAAGATAACAATGATGACAGCAATAGCTTCCTATCAAGGTCACAAAGGTGAAAGGAACCTTAGAGGTCATGTCTTCCAGTGCCCTCATTTTACAGATAGGGAAACTAAAGTACAGAATGATTAAATGATTTACCTAGGGTCACATAGGTACCAAGCCACTTAACTTCTCTTCACTCAACTTTTTTAGGCATAGAATGAGAATGTTGAACCAGAGGGTATCTCAGGTCCTTTCCAATTCTAAATCTAGAATCTTCGGGAGAAGAGCTAATGACTTGAATCCAAACACTTTGATTCTAAATTCAGTGTTCTTTCCACTATATCACACTCACATTTGCTTATCACTTAACAGTTACAAAGTCTACAATTTTGATTTAATTTGACAAACTAATTTTTCAAATGTCTACCAGATAAAAGACACTGTGCTGTCTTGTAGGAACCTCATGAAAATCTTATCAGGTAAGTAAATTGTTATTTCAATCCTTTGAGAATCTATGAAAGTCTGAATTTCTCTGGTATGGGCACTCCCTTTGCTTCCACAGATCAAAATCTCTCTGCCCCTTCATATATGATCTTCCTCCCTTAGTTTCTGTGGGTGGAAAAAAAATCCTCCAGTTGCCAACCTTCTGGTGAAGAAATTCTTTTTACTTAGTTAGGCTAGCTCTTTTTTTTAAAATTAACTTATTTGTTTTCAGTTTATTTTCTCTCCTTTCCTCTCCTCTCCCTCCCTCCCAAGACACCATGCAATCTTATATGGATTCTACACATACATTCTTATTAAACATATTTTCATATTAGTCATGTTGCATAGAAGAATTAAAAAAGAATGAAACCATGAGAAAAAACAAAACAAAACACAAGAGAAAATAGTTGCTTCATTCTGCTTTCCAATTCCATAGTTCTTTAAATGCGCTCTGGATGTGGATGGCATTTTGCCTAGAGTCCTTTGGAGATGTTTTAGTTCCTTGCATTGCTATGAAGGGCTTAGTCTATCAGAAACAGTCCTCACACACTATGGCTGTTACTGTGTATAATGTTCTCCTGGTTCTGCTCATTTCACCCAGCATTAATTCATATAAATCTTTTCAGATTTTTCTGAAGTCTGATTGTTCATCATTTCTTATAGTGTAATAGTATTCCATTACATTCATATACCACAACTTGTTCAAGCATTCTCCAATTGATGGACTTTCCCTCCATTTCCAGTTCTTGGTCACCACAAAAAGAGCTGCTATAAATGGGACCTTTTCCCATTTTTATGATCTCTTTGGGATACAGACCTAGGAACAATATTACTGGGTCAAAAGGTATACACATTTTTTGTAGCCCTTTAGGACTAGTTCCAAATTGCTCTCCAGAATGGTTGGATCAGCTCACAGCTCCACCAACAATGCTTTAGTGTTCCAACTCTCCCACATCTTCTCCAACATTTGTCATCTTCCCGTTTTGTCATGTTATAAGCTAGCTCTTTGATAAAAGTGGTATGATCTATCCTTTCCATCTTGGAAGGACATGCCATAACTTTGTACTTTGCTAGCATACCTTTTAGGAACCCTGGGTTACCTCCACACGATACTATGAGTGTAAGACTTTTATATAAGGATTATGGATAGGGATGAAAAACAGGGAATTCCTTGATGGGAAACTCTTCTAATGCACATCAGCATCTTCTTTGCAACTTACAGTCTTAGAGAGTTGCCTAAGATTGCTGAGATGTGAAGCCAAATGCTCAGGGTCATTTGACCAACATGTGTCAAAGGAGGGACTTGAACTCAGATCTCCATTGCTTCAAAGTCAGCTCCTTGTGTATCATGCCACTCTACCTCTCAGTGGTGGGATGATTAGCCTTATCATCCAGAAAACCAAGGTTCAATTCAGTAAAGCCAGAAAATGACTCCTAGCTATCTACTACATTAACCACATTGCCTCTTATTCTCATGAGTTTGAGGCTCACTTAACATCCTTATCAGTCTTGTACTAAATATGCTATGTTCAAAATGTTTCCTAGTTGCCTTGGTTATTAACAGGTAAGTGGACTCAAATACCCTATAAACAAGTCAGTTTGTGATAGACATTCCCAGATGAGACTTGGGGTTAGAAAGGGGATATGTCAATCAATTGAGTATCATTGAGAATTCACCCCAAATAGAAAAGTCCAACTGCCAAGAGCAGAGGGATAAAAGGGCCCCCACTTGATAGCTGGCTATATTACTAATGTTTCCATGAATCATATTCCTTATTCAATCATTAATATGTTGAATATATAGTAATAAAACATCTGCATGCAATCATTTATTCAGTTATCCATCAGGTGTGGGGTCTAGTTGAAAATTTTTGCTAATAAGAATTCTACTTCCCTTGTCTTCCTTCCTCTTGAAAATTTTTTTTTCCCTTTTCTATTACTTCTATGGCACTACTAGTCCATCTCTTATCTCTTTGACCAGTCTTCATTTCCCTCAATACTTTCTCTTCTCCCACTCTTTATCTATACATATTGCACCCTTATATAGCACCTTTAACCCTTCTAAAACCACTCCCTCTGGGTTCATTTCTTCAGAGACTTTTTCAGCTACCACCTGAATGTTTTCAATTATCTCACCTTTACAACCACCCTATATTTCAACAACTACCTATTATTAAAGTCACTATAAAATTTTCCTATTGTAAAAAAAAGACACTAAAAATGAACATTCATTAAGGTTGAAGTCACCAGAATAGGGACAGAAATGGTTGCTCAAGAATTTTAGAATCCTAGAACCTCAGAATTGAAAGGGAAGTGAAAAGTCAGAAGCTAACTAGACCAAACCATAGTTGTACAAGGTTTCTCTCCACCATTGTGAAACAAGTAGTTGTCCAGACTTTGCTTGATGGATTCCATCAAGAGAGAATCTACTTTCCCCTAAAGTGGCCCATTCTACTTTTAGATGACTCTAATTTCTTGGAAGATTCTCCTTTGATTAAACCTAAATCTTACACCTTTCCACCTAGACCCATTACTTGAACTTCTGCCCTGTGAGGCCAAGGAGAAAAGAAAAGCTAATCCCTTTATCATTTTGAAGTTCTAAAGAATTTAAAGATAACTAAAAGTCATTCTCTCTCCTAGCCATTCTCCCAAGGTACCTTTTCTTCAGGCTAAATATCCACAATACCATCAGCTAATCCCCAGATGCCTTGATTCCAAGGGTTCTCACCATCTTACTTACCCTCTTCAGAAAATTCTCCAGCTTATTAATATCCTTAAATCAGAACTGACTCCAAGATCCAGATGTGATCAGGCCAGAGGAGAAAATGATTATAACCTCCCTTGTCCTGTATGTTGTGTCTTAATTCAGCCTAATATTGCTGTATCTTTTGTTGCTACCATATCATGCCATTGACTCATATTAAATTCGGTAGAAATATCAGATTGTTTTTCATAAAATGTGGTCTAGTTAAGCTTACCCCATTTTTACTTTGTGAAGATGATTTTTATGAATCTAAGTAGATAATCTTGAACAGGGAATAGAAACCACCTAAGAACAACTCTTCGCATTACTCCAACGTTAATTCTATTAAGTATGCGTTCATCTGTGACTTATCATTCCAAAATCTATCAGCTGAAGCGCCTTTTCCTCTTCATGAAACGTAAGCACCTCTCAGTACCCAGAAATTAACTTTATGTGATGGAATCGCAGAATTTTCTAATGTGGAAGGACCTTAACCTTCCTTGTCCAAACCTCTTTTCTTGCAGATGACAAAATGGGAATCCAGTACGGTGAAGTGATTTGACTGAGGTCACATAGAAGTAAATGACAGAGCTGGGATCTGAAAGCAAGTCTACCTTCTTGTTCTGGACTCTCTTGATTAAGCACTAAAGTTGTTTCCACAAGACTGCTTAATTTATTCTAAGCCTTGGGAAATGGAAACTCCTTTATCTTTTTCTATGTAACCTGCATGTAGATCTAGGAGAGACTTGAGAGAGACTTAAACCCCTTGGTCTATCTCCTTATTTTACAGATGATAAAACTGAGGGCTAAGGATGTTCAGTGAGTGACTTGCCTTGGTTGTATACAGAGGTGGGATTTGTACTCACATCCTCTGAAAACTGTCAATGGCATATCTGCCATTTTTACTATGCCCCCAAAAGAAAGGAGGAGCGTCGTATAATCACACTTTGGGAAACAAGAAATCTGATTTCTGCTCTCATGTCTTACCAGTTTATCTATGTGACTTGGGGTCAAATCATTTCCTTTCTTTGTCTCTCAGTTTCCTAATCTTTTTAAAATTAGTTCATTTATTAAGTGATCTCTAAGATACCTTCTAGCTTCATCAATCTATGAAACATTTAGGCTATATGGAAGCTTCCAGATTTGTCTTTCAGGGGGCTAATCAAGGCTTTCTTTTCCCTACCTTCCAACCGGGTATCCATCTCAAATGGTATCAGTTCAAAGTTTCCAAATGCAAGAATGTGCCTTTCACGCCACCCACCCCCAAAGAACTTTTGCTCTTTTTTTTGCAATGGGGCCAAGAGAAACATTTTTTCCCCCAATTGTTTGAGTCAACTACTCTAGGTAGTCGGACAAAGAGATTCAGAACAAGTATTCTGGCATCTATGTGTATTTATTTGAATGCAGGCAGGAAAACCCTCAGACCTTGAAATTCAAAATCCTGTCAGAGAAGAGTTCTAAGGTACCCCAGGGATATTTTAAAAGAGGCTTCTGCCAGGGAGATAGAAAGTAAAGCAAGGCACCATGAGAAGCCCACCTGAAATATGACAATTATTCCTAATTAGGTATAAACCCAGTTGCTTCTATCCACCTCTCAATGCTGTCGGCTCTCTAAGCTTTTGTGCCCTGGGACAAAGCCTCTCTCACCTCACTCTAGTTATAGTTCTAAGCACAGAGTTAGAATGATTTCCCAACTTACCCTTAGAGATATGAGCTAGCATCTATTGAAGAAAGGTGAGTCAACACTTTTGTTTCCATGTTGTGTGGACTTTGGGAAATAGAGATACAGCATTGCATCCTTTGGCACTCTGGGAACTTAGGATATTATGTGTCAAATGGAATATCTGAGGTCAGGATGCCCATAAATAAGACAACATTCTATATACAGATATCAACAAATATGCACACAATCACTTTCAGGCAGAGTTGGGGGATTGGGCGGTAGGTTGGCTTTGCTGAGACATCTTGAACTACTTTTCAGATGTTTGGGGTTTGGCAAATAAATGCATTGTGCCCCAAGCACCTTTTCCCCTTCATTTAAAACCCATGTGTATTGGAGAGGAAATTCAATCCTCATGTTCCTGATTCATTTACACTTAACTCATCGAAAAGCAACTTAGTGGGAGCCATTTGATGTGCATAAGCCTTCAGAGCCTTGTGTCATAAACTGTTCCAAACCTTCTTTCTTTGGGATCCCAGAAACCACAATGAAGTGACTTCAGGAAGCAACAAGATGGAAGTTCAGTTTGGGCTTCAGATTTCATCCCAGCCAACAAAGATGTTCTAACCTCAGGAAGGCACATCACCAAGCCTTGTTTTCAGTTCTCAATGATAGGCTGTGGCCCTCAGAACCACTGTCTGCAGTTAAGGAATGAGCCGTTCCTGGACACCCACCCTGTATCTCCTACTCTCTAAGGCACTGGAACTGAGTTCCATAGCATCCTTCCCTCTCCTAGGCTGCATGCTTGAATGTATCTTCATTCCACATATATCCTGTGGGCACATGGAAAAGTTATTCTATTGCAAGTGACTTGGGGGCAAAGGAAAGGGAAGAAAGAAGAGAAAAAAATAAAATAAGAAAGGAAGGAAGGAAGGAAATAAAGAAAAAGAAAGAGAAGAAATGAAGATTTTCCTGGGTACAAAGTCAATATGAGAATTTAAATTAAACTAGTTTTAGTTTCTCCCAAGTCATGTGCATACTATCTCCAAAATCTATACAAATCATGTGTGTACATAGTGGGCCAGAAGCCTAGAATCTCTGAGAAGGGACATCAGAGATCATTTGATCCACCTGTAGATCAACAGGGAAAACAAAAAAACAGAAAACCTAGGACATCTCCAACAAACAGTCATTCAACTTACGCTTAAAAGCTGCCAACAGGAGATCAATTCATTACCTCCCTAAACAGCACATTCTACTTCTGAACAGCTTAATATTAGGAAGTTTCTCCTTATATGACATTTGAGACAGAGGCAATGAGATTCAGTAGAAAAACTTCTGGATTTGGAGTCAGAAGACTTGTTTAAATGGCATTTCTGCTACTTTCTGGATCTTGGTAAAATGAAGAGATTGGATTAGCTAGTCTCTATGATCCTTCCAGTCATAATCTGATAATTTCAGGATCAGATATAACATCTGAGATTAGTGTAAAGTCATGTAAAGCATGGTGATCATCAGTAATTGAGGCAACAATTCTTCAAGACGTAGTCACATTAAGTCATCTCTATTATCCACACAAACAATTAATGGATGAAAGAAGAGAAGTGAATGATACAAAATAGATATTTGGTATATCCAGATAGAAATTCACATACTCAACTTCCTCCATGTTGGGCACTTACTCTTAGGAACTTGGCTGGGTAGGGTAGGTAAAGAGGTCACAGATGGTAGCGGACCATTGCACATAGGCTGCACAAACCAAAGTTTACAGCTCCTATGTCTCATGCTGACCACATTCCCAAACTGGTGTTTCATTAACATCAGAGCACTAATAAATGTCGAGTTTCTGGAGTATGTATTTCCCTCATGTCCCACAACTCAGAGCAAGTATTTCCCCCATGTCTCACAACTCAGAGCATGTGGAAGAAAGAAAGCTATTTCTGGCTTCTCTCTAGGTCTGCCTCTCCCAGTCTCTGGGTCTCATTGCAAGAGATGAACTTTAGTCACTATTCTGAAAAGGAAATTTGCACTCTCAAACTGAAAATCTCAGCTATCCAGTATCCAAGTATTGTTGTTCAATCATTTCAGTCACATCCGACTCCCATTTGGAGTTTTCTTGGTGAAGACACTGGAGTGGTTTGCCATTTCCTTCTCCAGCTCATTTTACAGATGAGGAAACTGAGGAAAACAGGGTTAAGTGACTTGTCAGGGTCACAGAGCCAGTAAAAGTCTGAACTTTAGTCTTCCTGACTCTAGACCTGGTGCTCTATCCACTGAGCCACTTGGTTGCCCTATCCAATTATTGGGGAGGTTCTTATTTACAATTATTTCCTCAATATAAGTTCTTTTTTTCTCAATATAAATTCTTTTGCAGAGATACAATTAGGCAGGGAATAAGGGAAACAGTTATTTCAAGGAGTCCTGTGAAAGAGGGTATATTGATTTGGTTAAGAGATACCATACAAACACTTTCACTTCCCAGTTTGGTTGAGGATCAACAGACCTCACCACAAAAGGTGGTAAGACACCTTTGTATGTTCACTAGCTTTGTACTGCTTTGCTTAAGATTGGAAGCTTCATGGAAGAGAGTAGGGACTTTATGTATGGTTATCAATTTCCATAGGCTCTGCCTTCTTTGCAACTCTCCTCAGAGCTAGGAACCCAATAGGTGCTCAATAAACATTATTGACCAAGGGACCTCCCTTAAGTGAACAGTAACTCCAGATCCTTCTGGCCTAATGGCACATCCTAGTCCTTGCTAATCAGAAGTCTTGGCCTGCTGTTTTATGGCAGGTACACATAAGTGAAACCCCCAGTAAGAGGTGCTACCTATAAAAAAGAAGTTGTCATGCACACCTACTTCAAGGGGGTGTGGTAAGCACTCCCTGGGATCCAAGCAATGATGGGAGCTGAAGACACCTGCCAATAATTGGAAGCTCATTTACAGAAGGAAGCAGATTTATAACCAATTTCCAAATCCTCTTTTCTGTAAGGCTGGGGACCTGGCACCCATATCCTTATGGGTTTTTTGGGAAGAGGCAGTTGATGGAGGAACTGACTTCTTTTGATCATCAGTTCCATGGAGAGCTATTTAATAGGATGCTATCAAGCCATCTTCCAGATGAGGACAGAACAAGGACAGAGAAGCTTACACACTAACTGAACAATAAGTGTCTAATATGAATGATAATGTGAGAAGAGATCACTGTGAAAAAAGTAATCCCTGCTTTCCATATTGGTATATATGAGAATAAACTCACATGGTTCATGTACGTCCTCTGGTCCCAGTGACACTTCCCCACCCTAGTCATCTTATTTTCATATGCCTTTCTGTGGGTATGCCTTCCCCCTAGCACTGTCAGTTTCTATTTCTTCCTCTGGGAGCCATAATCAAATCATTGCTATCATTGTCACTGGAAAGATTCTATTAGTCAGCCCCACTACAACTCCACTCACCATCCCTTACCAAAACACACTCTCCTAGCCACTAGTTATCCCTTCCATAAGGCGACTTCCCCATTGTGGTTTCCATGTATCACGGGTTGGCATAAGAAATAAAATGGGAATTTAGGGGGAGTTTTGCAGAAGCCACAGATGACAGGCAAAAGTTAGCAGATGACGCAGAAAAAGTTTAGAAACTCAGAAATGCTTTAAAAATATACAGTATTATATAATATCAACATATTTTACCTGTTAATACCATAATAATTCAGGTTTCTTCTCTGATATGAAGGGAGAGCCAAAAAATCTCATTCACATTTTCCAGATCATGCAGTTCCATGCCCCTAAATCCCTCCTGTGCCCCGGCAATGAAGGTGAAGTGACTTGCCCAGGGTCACACAGTAGCATCAAGTGTCTGGGGCTGAATTTGAACTCAGTTTCCATCAACTGCTTCTCTATCCACTGTGCCACCTACCTACCCCTAACTTTTATATTTGACTGCCTCACTTTAATCCAATTGGCAACTGAGTCAAGCCATCATCCAGTCATATCCTTGGTTTTCTTCCAAAAGGAAGAACAGACAAAAGCAATGTCTATGCACTTAGCACAGTGCTTGGCACATAATACAAGCACTTAATAAATTCTCATGTTTTCAAATTCATCCCAAATCCATAAGAGCCATGTTCCAGTCAAATCCATAAGAGCTAGAATTTTTAGCTCATTGCTCCCTGGAAAGTCATAAATAGGGAGTTTTGATATGTGAACACCAAAGATACACCTGGTTCTTGGTGCCTGCTCCTATCTGATGCTCCACCTATCCATTATAATTCCTCAAATTTAGAGTTGAAGGGATGATCTCTACAATGTGAGCTGCTGGACTAGACTCCTGGGGAGAGTGAATAGCAGCAGCTTTCCCAAACAGCAGTGCAAAGTCAAGCAGATGCTTACAAGGGCAAGTTCTAAGGATGTATTGATGAATAACTTCAGAGACACAGCCAGCGTTGGATGGGAAAGTACAGCATCAGGCCCACCTGACGTGCAGCAGCATGAGATCCGGGAGGGCAGGTGAGGGCAGAGTCTTTTTTGAGGAAAGGGATTGGGATCATTGAAAGTCTTAGAGCTAAATGAATTCAGAAACAATCCATAAAAAAAGTAGCAGCGATTCTGGCAAGCCCAGAAACTACAGTCCAAAAGCTGTTGACTGCATGCACATGTACAAATAACATTAGCTAACTTTTCTGTGCCACATGCAGATGCACATAAAACCACATTATGATGTATGTGTACACACATATATGTGCATGCATATATAAAAGTCTCATGATGCTCCTCTGGATATTATATATCTATTTCTCTGTATATGCATATTACAGATTAAAATTATATATGGCTTAATTAGATGGTGTTCAGTGTTACAGTTTGATACGTACATCAGTTTATTCTCTTTCTGAATGTATCAACGCATTTTCCCTGGGGACAATGATTTTAAAAATCCCCCTAGGTTCAAGATGCTTTAAGGAATAGTGACCATTCAGCAATCCTCTAGTCACTAATGTATTTTTATTAGCCAGTCAGAGGACACAGACATTTAATTAAACATTACAGGAAATATAACAAGGTAAATTCCCAGTCAGTCTTGCACATATAGGGTACATTCTCCAATGTATGAGCCAATTTCTACTTGGGAGAGCATCCACACAGAATGCACATAAGCAAGGAACATGCATGGAGGAAAAACATCCAGGGAATATAGATGTCAAGGAACATCCTTGGAGAAGTATGAATCAGGGCACAGATGTGGCCAGGTCAGCTCACACTTCTGACGCTAGAGGCTTCTAGCCTTCATTTCTTCAAGGTCCCCTGTATCCATAAGTGAGGAAAGAAAGCTCTCTGGGAATGAGATTACATGCTAATGCTACAAAGCACCAGAAATAGACATTTCATTTACAAAACTTTATGGCAGATTAATTCTTAAGGTTCTTCTAAAAAAAAGAAACTAAAAACAAAATGAGGATTATAGACTAGAGAAGGACTGAATAAATTTTGATATATGAATATAATAAGATAGGATTATATCAATTAAGAAATGACAGCTGTGAGGAAATCAGAAAAGTATGAGAATCCCTTTATTAACTGATGTAGAGTTAAGTAAACAGAACCAAATGAACAATACAAACAATGGCTACAAAAAAAATGAATAAAACATCACTGAAAGGAAGTCAAATGCCCTATACTTTTTTTGAGACCTCTATTTTTTTTCTTTAAAAATCTCCCTTACATGCTCAAACTTCCCAACTAATACTCCTGGAATCTTATCTTCTTAACCTGACACAGTATACATTTCAGCCTTTCCTTACTTACTCACTCACACTAAAGTTTTTTTGGCTTCATCATGATGTGAAGTCCCTCAACCCATCCCTTTTCTCTTAACCAACCTTCCCCAAATTGGCTTAGCTTGTTTGCAACCTCAACTTTATTTTGTATTAATTTCCTTCATATACTCTGGGTTCCAAACATACTAACCGTTATCCAAATTTGACTTGCCATCTCCCATTTCTGCACTTCTTTGTATAATATCATTCCAAGCCTTAGTGGTGTTCTTAGAATCCCAGGCTTCCTTCAAAGCTTACCTCAAAGGTCACCCCTTATTTGAATATTTTCTTCCTGATCGCTGCAGTTCTTAATACTCTCTTCGTCCTAAAATGTCTTGTCATGTACTTAATGTGTGTGTGTGTGTGTGTGTGTGTGTGTGTGTGCGTTGTATGCTCCAGGAAGGCAGAGATTCCTTTGTTTTGGGGTTTTTTTTTTCTCTTTCCATACCAAATATCTAGCAAAATGCCTGGCATAGAAGAAGTAACAAATGTTGAACTGGACTGAATTGAATTGAATTGATATCACATTCTGCATTTTATAACCCACTGGCTGTTCTGACATTGTTCCCATCTCATTAATTCTCATCCCTTTCTGATCCCCTCTATTTGACTTCTCTGCTTCTGCTCTCAGACTTCTGAGTATTCCTGAGAAAAGTCACAAAATCCAATTGATTTCACTCACTACAAATTTCTGGCACATAGCGTCAGCTGGGGCCTGCTGGCTGCTCTGACAATGCTCATATGCTGGTCCTATCAACAGCCTCCCCCCTTGTTCCCAACAATAAATGTTCTGAACCTTTTCCCTCTTTCTTCAAGCCCCTTTTGGCATCTCTGCACCCATATTTATACCAGATGGCTTAGCCTCCCTAGTTACACTGAAAAGAATGAAGTCATTTCATGTCAGGTCTTTTCTATACCCTCCACTCCTTAAATCTTCTCTTTATCATTCCCTCTGGCCACAGAGGAGAAGCATCCCTCCTCCTTACTAAGACTAAGCCTTAGCAAAGTGTGTTCAGATCCTCTTCACGCCTGCCTCTTCTTCAGGACATGGTCCTAGCAATCATTCACCATTTCTTATGAATGGCTTATCGCCCACTTTCCATTGATCCTCTCCTCCTATTCTCTACCAATAAAATCCAGAATTCATTACCAGGCATTGAAGACCCCATATAATATAACTTTAGAAAGGCACGAATCCCTTCAGTGACTACTCTGCAGATCACTGTCTGTCCCTCCAACAGACCCTTCCACTTTCCTAAGTCTGAGTCTCTGCTCAGGCCCTGTTGAATTCTTATCCATCCCTTAGAGTCCAGCACAAGAGCTGCCTCTTCCAGAAAGTGTTCTCTGGTCCTTCCCTGAATCCTTCCTGACTCATATATCACACAGTGCTTTATTTTCTGTCTCTCTAATACACTTTATCAAGTATTATTTTATTTTAGAGTAAGCTGTTGTAGGTGCATAAAGGCAAACTATGCCTGATGCAACTTTCTATTTCCCCTAATGCCTAGCCCGTTACTCTAAAGAAAGTTTTGTAAAAGAAATTTCTACACAGAGTAGCTATGTAATATGTATTATTAAGTTAGATTCAATTAAATACACATATTAGCAAAAATCAGCCCATTTGCAGGTAGGTCTGCCAAAGAGAACCCTCAGGGTTATTCATATCCTTCAGGACTATTAATTCTAATTTCAAATAGTGCCAAAGTAAGACAAGGTGGAACCATCTTTCAAAGTCGTTTCAAAGGCCAAATGTCTCTCATTTGTACTTGTAACTTCTAATAGATTCATTGCTTTATTAATTAGGCTTATCCTAAACCAGGATTAATGAGAAACTTTTCCTGACTAATAGTCCTCTTTCAAATGGTGCTGGCACTTTGGCTAAGGTCCAGTAGTTCTATATGATTTCCTAAATTTAGACAGGACTGACATGGGCATATTCAGATGGCTGAGCTATACTGTCAAGGGAACTCTATCTGGTGTCAGAGCATCTGATCTGAGACCAAGCCATGTCACTTATTAGTTATGTGATCTGCTCCAAGGCTTGGTTTCCTCATCTGTAAAACAGTCATAATAATATCTATACTTCACAGAGCTGTCAGGAAATTAAATATGTAGGAAACCAATAGCATTGAATTACAGTTTAAACAAAAAGCTTACAAACCTCAGGTAAAGAAATTTTGCTCTTAGAAATTTTCTCAATTCTGAATACAGTCTGATATATGTGTATATATAGATATATATATGTATATGTATGTGTATGTGTATATACATATGTGTGTGTAGAAAGAGAGAGAAAAAGAGAGAGAGAGGAGAGAGTGAAGGATGATCATTTATATATGTATATAAAAGCAACACTGATTAACATAAAAACTGGCCTGAACTTTTTATTCCTATTTAACATAGTTATTTAGTTATTATCATTTTAATAGAAAACTATGGGAAAATTCATGACCCCCACATCTCTGCAAACATTCATTTTTAGATCCCTCTCCCCCTATGCTACCTGGAACATGAAAGAAACCAAATCATATCCACCATAAGGGATGTCCATGGTATGCACATAGAAAGACAGCCCATTTCACATATTGGTTTGGAAAGCCTAGCTTGCAGCTCTCTCAAGTCTTTGGGATTCATGGGGCTCTTTTCTGAGCTGTCCAGAGTATGTGCTGGTTTTCAGGTGTTTTGTTTTGTGGTTATTTTTTTAAACAAGGTCAGAATGTTCCTATTCAAATAAGCAGAAATCTCACCAAGCCCCAGTTGAAGCCAGATCCCTATCACTCCCACCTCAAGCTCCCTGAGAAGCCTGAGCTGTACCTACCTTGCCCATAGTCTGTGAAAAGACTTCTTTCCTAGCAAAGACTACCATTTTAAATAGGCCCAAGATGAGAAGGGGATGGTGTTGGAGGACAGATGCAGAAGCACAAAATGTTCCTGAAGCCATAACCACTCTTGCTTAATAAAGAGAATTTACATCTTGCCCTCTGTTTTCACATCTCTTAAATAATAATCTTTGCTCCCCGCCCTGGTATCCTAGGAGACCGTATCCAGGACTTCTGAAGAAGAGGTCATCTGTCAGTGTTCTTTTCTCCAGGCAAAATTGTCCACAGCCTACCCCACGCAGATAGTTGGGTGGGTGGATGTAATTGAAGAGGAGACGGGAAGAGAGAAGAGGTTTTTTTCTATTCCATTCTTCAAGGTCAAGGGCAGGAGATTCCTCATCCTTCTTCTGTCACCTGTTTTAATGTTCCCACAGCCCTGACATTCAGGAAGTCTGGCACAGCTCCACTTTCTTTATCTACATCCGATCCTCAACCCTATTAATTTCAGAGTTACATCCTGACTCATATCCATGGGTTCTCTAAGTCTCTTTACTGTATCCAGGATTAGGACAAAGATGGGGGCAGCAAAACACACTCAGGCGCATATACACTTGTGGGCACATGTGAACATAGACATATAGACATACACATCACCACTGCCAAGTTAGGGCATCAGGAAGTAGAATCCAAAAGGTGGTTGGGTGAGGAATAAAGCCAGGAGGGCAGGAAAGGGGATGATGTGATAGATTGGAGAGGATAGATGCCAGAGAAGAAAGATGGATATACTTTCTAGATTTTGGGTGTCAGGGATGGAGAGGTCAAGATCACCAAGCAGGAAACAAAGTATAGACTTGTGTAGGTATATCCTCATAAGGCAATAGTCTTTCCCAGGGAACTTAGAGTAGCCCCTTCATACTAGCCAATCTTTCAAATGAGAGCTATTTTCCTTTACAGGCATATAAGAATAATACCCAACCCCACCCTTCTGTGGCACTCTCTCAATGCCAATTTAGGATGTATATCTCAGTCCCATCCCTACCACTTCCTCCTTCACTGCCTTTTCACCTCTCCATACACCTCCCACCACCATTTCTTGGATGTGACAACTAGTCTACCATTAATTTCCTTTTTCCAAATACTTTTTAACTGGAAGAACAGAATTCAGTCCAGGAATCAAAACTCTCCTGGTAGGAGCATTGTATTTATAGCCAAAAAGGATCAAAAGATGGAATCGAACCCCTTCGTTTCAAAATAGAGAAAAGTAAAATCCAGAAAGTACAGTGACTTGCCAAAGGTCACAAAACTAGAAAAGTAATTTAATTTCACAAGCTCTTCTCAGGCACCTACTAGGTGCCAGGCGTGGGGATAGAAAGACAAACCAAAATCATCCTTGCCTTCACAGAGCCTATGCTCTACTGGAGGGAAGGGGGAAACATTTACATGGAGGAGAAAATACAAACTATATACATAATAAATAGAAAGCAATATGGAAGTGGTGAGCAGGTAGAGAACCAGAAAAGTACTTATAATTGGCTAATCATGTAATTAACTAAGTTGAGATTCAAGACTAGGTCTGAGATTCAAAAGTATCGAATCAACTCTTGTAGGACTCTGACTTTATGGGTCCTCTCTAAACTATTTACCATTTCTTCCACAATAAAGAACATCTTTTAAAATCTTACTTTCTTTTAACCATTTGTTATTTCTTCTTTGTTATTTTTATTATTTATTATATTATTATTAATCTGTAACATTTGTGCGCATTCTAAATGTTTCTTTACATGGACATGCGTAGTTCTTCACAAATGTGTTAGAAGACCAATTTTTTTTTCACTTTCTTGACACATTTAGAACAAGGAGAAATTAAACTTGTTAAGGGCAGAGACCACTTTCTTTCTTCTTTTCTTTTTTCTTTCTTTTTTTCCCCATCTTTCTCTTCTTTCTTTATCTTTTTTCTTCTTCCTTCTCTCTTTCCTTTCATCCTTTCTCTCTTCCTTCCTTTTTCCTTCCTTCTTTTCCCTCTTTCTTCTAGTTAATAAATGTTTGATAAATTTAGTTGCTGCCATCCAAAGTCAATCAATCAATTAATCAGTCAACATTTATTAATTGTCTTTTATGTGTCAGACACTATGCTAAGTGCTGGGGATACAAAAAGAGGCAAAAGATAGTTCCTGCCCTCACAAAGCTTAAAATCTAAAGGAAGAGACAACATACAAACAAATATATATAAGCAAGTCATATACCTGATAAACAGGAAATAATTAACAGCATGAAGACACTAGACTTAAAAAGGATTGGGAATACTTCTTGTCAAACATGGAGTTTAAATTGAGACTGAAAGGAAGTCAGAGTAGTAAGTAGAGCAGTAAGTAGGCAGTAAGTAGATAAGAACATTCCAGGCAGGAGAAACAGTCAAAGAAAATGTCCAGAGCTGAGAGATGGAGTGTCTTATTCATGGAACAGCCAGGAGGCCAATGTCACTGGACTGAAGTCAATATGACAGGGAATAAAGTTTTAAAGAGATAGGAAACCCAGGATAGGGTTAGGTTATGAGGGTCTCTAAATGCCAAACAAAGCATTTTGCATTTAATCCTGGAGGTGATAGGGAGTCACAGAAGTTTATTGGGGAAAGGAGATGACATAATTGGATTTGTATTTATGCCTTAGGAAAGTCACTTTTGTGGCTGAATAGAAAATGGAATGGAGTGGGGAGATACTTGAGAAAAGCAGATCCAACAATGGCTATTATAATATGCTGTGTATAAGGTGATGAGGGCCTGCACACAAGTTGTGGCTGTGTCAGAGGAGAGAGGCATTAGATTTATTTATGAGGGATGAGAGATAAGGAGGAATCCAGGATGATTGCTAGGTTGTAAGCCTGAAAGACTCGGGGAAATGGTGTTGCCTTCTAAATCCTACCCTCCCCCCCCCAACTTGCCTATTATTTTAGAGGGCAGCACCATTCTCCCAGAACCTGGAAGTGGCAATAGGGAGCAAGAAGTATCCCACCTCCCCCACCACAACCAATGAACTGAGAGGAATGAGTGAAGATGTAGCCAGTACTGGAAAGGGTGAGCAGGGAAGTGGCATCATCTGAGGGCTTTCCAAGTTTCAGTAATAGCTAGTAGATGGAAGGAGTGTAAGAGGAAAAGATTTAGGATAAAGGAAAGTTTATTGCCTATGGAACAGACATTTCATAGGGTATAGTGGAAGGACTGGGTGGTGTTTTGTTGAAAATTGAGGGGAAAAGAGAACGTGAAAAAGGAAACAAAAGATGGGATAGCTAATGGGGTTTGGTTGGTGACCTAGAGAGATTCAGAATCACTGAGCTATGAGGGGTATGATTAGATATGAGGATGTTCATCAGTGAGTGAAGGGTAGTTGGAAATGAAGCTCGAGGCAAGTATAGTATTAGATGAGATGAAATGAGATGAGATGAGATGAGAGGAGAGACCTACAAGTCAGATGGTCAGATGGGACATTCCATTCCTCTTCCCACTGAAGGGTGAAGATATGATAGGAAAAGGAAAAGCATGAGATAGAAGTCAAACCTGCACAGTGGGAGAAGTCCCATTCCCTACCAACTTTCTTCTTCCTCTTCTCTCAAGGGATAGGTTTAGCAGGATATGGAAGCCCTAATGTCAGTAAGAATGTTACTCTTCTTTTCCTTGGAGGTTCTCCACGTCCCTCTTAGGAAATCAGGCTGGCAGCCTTCCCTCATGGGGCATACCCTGCACAGAAAGAGAAGGCATAAGGTTCATGGTCAGAGGAAGGTTTGCCTCTGCTTCAAAGAACCAGGATGAGGCTTTGAAAGACCTTCTAATCTAGTTCCTCACCCCTGGGCAGGACTTACACCTCTTCTGAAAAAAAGGAAAGAAAAGAAAGAAAGGAAGGAAGGAAGGACGAAAGAAAGAAAGAAAGACAGAGAGAGAGAAAGAAAGAAAAAAGAGAGAAAGAAAGGGAGAAAGAGAGAAAGAAAGAAAGAGAGCGGAAGGAAGGAAGGATGGATGGAAGGAAGGAAGGAAGGAAAGAAGGAAGGAGGGAAGGAAGCAAGGAAAGAAGAATAAAGAAAAACTACATGAACATAGAGAACCACAGGAAAAGATTGTGACAAGAAAGGGACCGTACTGGGCTCCTGGGCCAGTGGGGAATCTACCCCCAAGCAATTATGTTTATAAAGCCAATCAGCCCAGCTCTTTCTCTCCACCCCTTCCTCTTTTTCGCTCTATTCTTCATGCTGAGCTTGAAATACGCAGGAGGAGGAGAGCCTAGAGTCACCTTTTGGTTGTATTTCCCAAGACCCCCGACCCACTAACTATGACTGCCTGCTGTGAGATAGCAGGGGTACTGGTGAATCACAGGCAGAGTGGACCCAGTTCTGTACCCCTGGAAAAAAGAGGCAAGCTGCCCTTTGGGGTCAACCAACGCTTAGAAAACTTTCCAGGGCGCTGGGGCCAGTGATTTACATCAGCTCTAATTTGGGCTCAGACACATAAATCAAAAGGTTGTCTGCTGAGAATGAATTGCCCCCGGCCCTGGGCCAGATGCAGGAGTCCCAGTTTTGAAACAATCCCAGTTAATCCTAGAGAATAACAGGCTCACCTGTTAAAAGGAATGGCGGGCAGTGGGGATTGGGCCTCCCTGCCTAATTCCCCCTGCAAGTTATAACACAGCCGTGCCTTTAGCTCCATTTCTAGATGGGCTTTGGAAGCCCCATCTCTTCAAAATCAAATCTCCCTGAAGCCATTTTGCCCCTCTTCACCGACCTGGGATTGCAGACCCAAGAGACAGCCAAGCTATTTCAAAACTTTTTCTCACATGTACCAGATCAGAATAAGAGTCTCTTCCATCTCCCTCCTCATCAGTCCATTTCCATGCCTGACCTACCCACAGGATGGGCCCTGCCTTGCTTGACTGTTAAATCTTCCTGGTGGGAAGCTGGATGGATCCCTACATTCCCTGATTCATAACACCTTCTTCCTCACATGCCAGCTGCCCCCAGGGGCAGTGCTTTCCAGCCCCAATCTGACAAGGGTCATTGAGCTGTGCAGGCTGAGCCAGAAGTTTGGGTTGTCTGAAAGCAGAGTACTTCTGACTGCTCCTCAGCCCCCAAATCCTTTCTGTTCACTACCCAGAGCATGCCAGCCCTGAAGGGCCAGGTGGCTGCTTAGGTTCGGATTCCACAAGGCCACCTCATTCATCAATCCTGAGTACTGTTCAGAGCTAATTCCAAACAGAGAATATTTGAACTAGTGATGGGGGAGAGGGGGAGAGAGGAGGGACAAGGACAGTGATGTTACTGTTGTTACTGTCTTTCATTCTTAGGATCAATGACATCTGGTGGGTGATGTCTTGACTTGCAAATGAATTGGATTTAAGTGAGGCCTCACTCTCTCCTCCACAGTCATCTGAGTCCAGTGTCCAGACACAGAGCAAAATGATGACAGACAGAAAGATAGAGATAGAGTGACAAAAAGAGAGACAGAGGGGAGACAAGGGTGGGGGGAGAGTGAGAGGAAAGAAAGCAAGAGATAAGAGAGAAAGAGAGAGACAGAGAGAAAAAGACAGAGACAGACACAGAGAGACAGGCAGAGACAAAGAGAGACAGAGACATAGAGACAGAGAGACACAGAAAGATAGACAGAGATACAGAGAGAGACAGAGAGACAGATATAGACACAGAAAGAGACAGAGAGAGAGACAGAGACACAGAGAGAGACAGAGACACAGGGAGAGACAGAGAGAGAAAATATTGCAGGGGTAGAACTTACTTACTTAGAACTTAACCTAGGGTATAATTTCTGAAATAGCATGCATCTGGAGTATGACTTCCTCCTGGATGAGCTATCTACTATTTCCTCCCAGAGCACAGACCAGGATAGCAGTTTGTCCTTTCTTCCTGTGTCCAATCAAAACCTCACACAGTTCTCAGGGTCATAGAATCTTAAGTGAAGAACTGGAAGGGACCTTAGAGACCATCCAATCTGACCCACAAATGAAAGGAATTCTCACAAAACCGTATTCAATATGTGGTTGTCTAGTTCTGCCTGGAGACTTTTAAGGAAGGCATAGTAACTACCTCTCTAGGCAGCTGATTCTATGCTGAGATAGTTCTATTTTTCTCTTATAGTTTTCATTTTCTCCTTATAGCATGTCAAAAATTGCCTCTTGGTAATTTCAGCCAATTGTTCCTGACTCCACCCACTGGGGCTAAAACAGAAGTCTGCTCTATATGACAGCCCTTCAAATGTCTGAAGTCTTCTATCATGTTCCCTTTGAGTATTCTTCTCCTCAAGTTAAACATGCCCAGTTTCTTCAACCAATATTCACATAACATGGACTCGAGGTCCTATACCTTCTTGGTTGACCTCTTCTGAAGACCCTCCACTTTATCAATGCCCTTATTAAGCTGGGGTACCCAGAAATGAATGCAATCTTCCATATAAAGTCCAATCAAGACATGGTACAATAGGATTTTCATCTCCCTGTTACTGAAAGTTATGGATTTCAATGTAATCCAAAGACTATTGTTTTTCTTTGCTGCCATATCACATTATAGACTCATATTGAGCTTACAATTCATAGAAGACCTGTTGTTTAGTCATGTTAAATCCCCTTCCATCTTGAGGTTGAGTTTTGTATACACAAATGTAAAATTTTATATTTGTCTCTATTGAATTTCATATTATTAAGTTGAGCCCAATCCCCCATGCTACCTGCAGCTTCAGGGCCACATGTCTCAAGCGCAGTCCTTGGACCAAATCCCACCTTCACAGAACAATACCCCCTAATCAAAGAATATGTAAAACTTGGATTCAATCAAAAGGCTGCACCCAAGGGTCTATAAGCCTACATGTGGCCCTGAGACTGCAGGTTCCTCACCCCTAGCCCTTCCAAGATCATTTTGGATCCTGGCCCCTAGCATTAGCTATCCCTCTCAGCTTTGTGTCATTTGCCAATTTGATGAGAATGGCATCTATGCCTTTTTCTAATCACTAAAAAATGTTAAATAGCACAAGGCTAATCACATATCCTTGAGATATGCCACAGGAGACATTGAACCATTAACAACTAGTCTTTGCATCCAGGCATCCTAACAACTCCAATACCATCTAAATTTCTATCATCATTCAACAAGTACTAATCTTTTCCATAAGAGTAGTACAAGATACTTTACCAGGATCTTGGGTAAAAAAAGAATCAGGTAAACAGCATCCACAACATTCCCCTCATCTACTAGTTTAGTAATCCTGTCAGCAAAGAAAAATGTGGTTTATTTGGCATTATATGTTCTTAATGAGGTCATATTGGTTCTTTATACTCTCTAATATCCTTTTTAGATGTTCAACAAGCATCTCTTTAATAAACCATTTTGGAATTTTCCAAAGGAACTAGATAGAATAAAAGACATCAGTCTACAGTTTGAAAATTCAATTCTCTTTTCTTTTTTGAAAATCAGGATATTTAGCTTTTTCCCATCTTGGATTTTCCCTTCTCTCATCTTAGGGCACCTTTTCACCTTTCATAATCCTTCAAATATCATTGACAGTGGCTCAGCAATTATATCTGGCAATTCTTTTAGGACAGAGGTTGTAGTTCATCTGGACCAGGAGACTCATTCATCCAAAGGAATCTGGGTGCCTTCTTGCTATTTTCTTACTTATCTTGGTCATAAGTTCCCTGTTAGTCACTTTTGTTCTGTCATTTTCAACTTAAAAACCATCTTCCTTGGTGAAGAAGATAAAAGCAGCATAAGAATGGAGTAATTTTTCTTTCTCTCTGTTGTCAGATGGCATATAGCACCATGTTCCCCAAGCAAAGGTCCTACTGCTTCTTTGATCCTCCTTTTGCTCCATAGAGAGCTTAAAAAAAACCTTTTAGTAATCCTTAGCTTCCCTCAAAAGACTCAGCTAATTCTAAATTATAGTATTCCTGACACTGATTTTATAACATTAAGTGAAACTTGTAAATTTTTCTGCTCTTACCTGGCACTGATTCCATCTTCTACATGTCTATTTTTAAAATCTAATTTGGTTAATGAGCTTCCTATGCATCCACATCATTCTCACCATACAAATAACATGTTTCTTCCTTTTTTGCCATTCTTTTCCTTATGTCTTCAGAATTTCATTCTTGAGTATCTCTCATCTCTGCTGGGCTGGTTCCCAACTCTAAGTCCATAATGTCGCCTTTCAAGTCTTAGTTCCAATATTTACAGGGCTACTTCAAGTAAGTCATCCTTAGTTTTCTCTTCCATAAAATAGGGACATTAAAATATGTAGTATTTACTTTATGAAGTTGTTGTGGGGATCAAATATGATAATGTTTTGTTAATTTTAAAGCACTATATAAATGTCAGTTGTTAGTATAAATATTATTAATAATAATTGCCTACCTTTGTAAATTGTAAAGCTTCACGTACATGCAATCCATAAGGATAGATGAGGGGTTGGAGGACAAAGAAGAAAGAGGAGGAAGAGAAGATGAAGGAGGAAGAAAAAGGAGAAGGAGAAGCAGGAGAAGGAGGAGAAGAAGGAAGAGGAAGTGATGATGATGATGATGGTGATGGTGACGAAGGAGAAAAGTGTTCATGGTATTTACCATTCTTACTGTCTTATATCAAAATAAAAACAAGAAGAATGCCTTATATTATTACTACTGTTTGTTGCATGCGCCTATGATATTATTCCTAAAGATACTGCAAGCTCACTGGGGTCAAGGCATGTTATAGAGGAAGAAGGACTCAGGCACCACACTTAGCTTCTACAAGATCTCAGTTTCTTCATCTGTAAAATGAAGAGTAAGACTAGATGAGCTCTAAGGTCCCACCATGCTCTGCATATTATGATATTTTGTGTCCCACGGAGTAGTTCATGTATGATTGATGAGGTGTATATAAAAATCAGTTAGTTAACAAGCATGTATTAAGCAGTTACTGAGGCCCAGGCACTATGTTAAGTACTAGCCGCAAAGAGAGCAAAGAGAAGCAGTTCCTCTACCTTGGAAGAACTTGAGTATTCCTGGAGCATCTCAAACTCAACTTGCTTAAAACAGAGCTCATTATCTTGATCCTGAAAATTCCCTCTTTGGAAGTTTCCTATTAACCTCCAGATCTCCACCATATTTCTGGTCATCACATCTTGAAACCTAGGTATCATTCTCATTCTTAACTCCTCACTTAGATATATCACAAATATTCAATTTATTGTCAAATCTTATCATTGTGAGCTTTCATGTCTTCTATATGATTCTTTTCCACTCACACAACCATTACCTTAGTACAAGTCCTGATCCCCTTTTACTGCATTACTGCAATATCCTCCTCATTGGTCTCCATGTCTCATGTTCATCACCACTCCAATTCATCCTCCATTCAGATGTCCAGGTGATTTTTCTACGCACAGTTCTGGAATGTTCTGCCATGTTACTTTCTTACTCAATAAACTCCAATAGCTCCCTATTACCTGTAGGATCAAATGTAAATCTTTTCATTGGCATTAAAAGCCCTTCACAACCTGGACACTTCCTACCATCATATTTTTCTTTCACTACACTTTGATTTACAAATGATGGTCTTGATACATTATCCCATTCCTCACACATGACACCATTCCTTGGAATAAGCAACATTTATCCCCCTTTACTGGAAGGAGCTGCCTCCTCATTTCCACTTCCCAGCTTCTCTGGCTTCCTTCAATACTCAGCTTAACTACAAATTTGTACAACATTCTCAAAAGCAATTTAGAATTGGGTAAAGTAACTACATTGTCCAGTCTTTGACCCACCAATTCCACTACTGGCTGGATATCCCCAAGAAAGTCACAGACAAAAAGAAAGCCTCCATATACATCAAAATATTTGTAGCAGCTCTTTTGTGATAGCAAAATACTGGAAACAGGAGATGCCCATTGATTTGGTGAATAGCTGAACAAGTTGTGGTACCTGAATGTAATGGAACATTACTGTTATAAGAAACCGCCAATATGATCAACATAGAGAGACATGGAGAGAATTGTATATACTGATGCTAAGCAAAGCAACAAGAGCTAAGCAGAGAAATACATAAGCAGCAACTGTAACAATGTAAATTGAAACAACAGCCAGAAAACAATGGAAAATTCATGTTGCAAAATTATAAAGAACAAGCATAGCCAAAGCTAGTTGGCACAATGGATAGATTGCTGATCCTGCCATCAGGAAGACTTAAGTTCAAATCCAGCCTTTGAAACTTAGTAGTTATGTGATCCTAAGGAAGTCATTTTCACCTCTTTGTCTCAGTTTCCTCAGCTGAAAAATGAGTATATTAGCAGCACCCACATCAAAGGTCATTGTGAGAATCAAATGAGATAAGGGTTATTAAAAAGAAAAGGCACTTAGCACAATTACTAGCATTTAATAATTGCTTATTCTCCTCCCTTTCCATTGTCCCCAAGAAGATATATAAGAAGACACTTCCTCCTAGCTTTAGTAGACATAGAGGAATCCATGAGTGTGGAACATTGCACATGATATCAGATTATTTTCAATATACTGATTTTGCTGATTTTCTTTTCTTTTTCCTCTTAAAAATCATTTGTAAAGAAAAGATAGCTTTAAGTGAGGGGAGAAGGGGGATCCAGGAGTAAATTTTGCACTGTCAAAATAAAAGATATCAATAAAACCCATTTTTAAAAATTCAAATGAAACCCTCTCTTGTGCAGCAGACCTTTCCTGAAGTCTTCCTTCAGGGAGTAGCTGCCATTTTACCCTATGCAGGTCTTGTAAGTACGTAGTTAATTGCATGTTGTTTCCCTTATTCAAATGAGCATTTCTTAGGGGCAGAGGCTTTGTTTTTGCAGTTCTTTATATCTCTAGCACTTAGCACAGTGCCTAGCACATAGGAGGAGCATAATTTATGCTTGTTGAATAACTATGAGCTATTATAAAGGGGGAAATACCATGTAAATATCACATACATGATACATTTAGACTAGATAAACTCTAATCAGAAGGAAAGGCTCTAGTGACTGGAAGGAGATGGGAGTGGGGAGGCAGTATTTGAGATGAACCTTGAGAGAAACCAGGGTTCCATGAGGTAGAAGTGAGAAGGGAAAGCATTTCAGACATGGCAGTCACTACAAAGCCATGGTGATAGGAGATGAGATGTTGTATGTAACAGCAAGTTTAAAGTTCCTTAATGGATTGTTCCTTAATATTACTTCTTATGAGAAGATAAATTCTTTGCAGATTCGCAGGGCAAGTGTTCCAGTAAGTGGGAATCCTAAAATGACCTGATGTGGGTGGGGTAGGTGGGGAGATAGCCTAGAGAGTCATTTAGCTAAAGGCTAATTCTCATCTGATCAGCAAGAGTCCTCTTTTCTAAACATATCCAAATCCTACCAATCCAGTACTCCTACCCCCCACCACCATAGACCAAGATGGATGGGTCCAGTCTAGAAGAATGACCAAGGTCGTGAAACCTTAAAGACAGTATGGCATAATGGAAATAGCACTGGATTTGGATTCAAAGGACATAGGAATGACTCTTGATTCTTAAATTTGCTTGCCACATTTGCGACTCTGTGTAGGTCACTTGACTCTGACTTCCAGTTTCTGAGTCCATAAAGCAGTCAAACTAGATGACTTTTAAAATCTGTTTCTAGATGTAAGATCCTGTGGCTGGAGGGGAAGTTTCTGGCTATAGATTAGAAACACCCTGCCAAAGCTGGAGAGGGGATGCAGATGACTGGCATGTTCAAACCAACTGGGAAGGGAGGCAAGCTTTGGACTCCTAGTGGGATGCAAAGGGTGGAGACTGTTGGCAATGGGCCCTCCCTCTGAAGGGAGACGCCTTAATCACAGTTCAAGACTCATAGGTTGTAGGGAGTAGTTGTTACACTTTTATCTCTTCTCTACTAAGTGGGGAGTCTCCTATTTGTAGTTGGTATTTGAGTCAGACTCATTGCCAAGGGCCAGCTCTCAACAACACTATCAAATATATTGGTCTCTTATACCCCCATTGCCAAGTATCCATGCCACCTAATCCTGGCTTCCTCCTCCATGGCCTCTTTGCATCAACTAGCTAATCTGAAGATAAAATTACTATGTGATGATGATGGAAAAGAGCTGATATCCTAGAATACCAGAGTTAGAAGGGAACTCAGAGGCCACCCAGTCCAACTCTCATATATCTCTACAGTATTCCTGCTGACACTATCTTCTTGTCCCTGCCATCCTTGGAAGCAATGCTAAATAAGTCTAAAGAATCGTTTTTCCACTTGGGGCCCATTTTAATAATGAACAAGTTGGTCATCAAGCTGGTCATCAAGTCATCTCTTCTTTAGGTTAAATATCCCTGACCTCTTCACTGATTGAATTAAAACGTGTTTTCAGTTTACCTCACCCTTTTGGTCAGCCTCCTCTAACTAGGACAAATTCTGATTTGTTAATGTTTCTCATAAATTATGAGGTTCAAAACAGCACATAGTACTTTTCATGTAGAGTGAAGAACACAGAGTGGGATACTTTTCTATCCCCCACCAGGTTGTATTTTATTTTTTCAATTAAATTTTGGAGCTTAATATAAAACTAAAATGTATCCCTGTGGTTCATCTGGTGTATTATTCCAGGCTGTTGAATTTCTGTGGGATTCTGATGCTGTCATCCAATGTGTTAATATTCTCCTTAGCATTATGTCATATGCAAATTTGATTAGCAAATCACCTATGTTTTCATATAAATCATTGATGACAATGTTGACAGGAAACAAGAATATCACCATCCTGCACTCCATCAGAGGCACAGTCCCACCCTGCTGCACTACAACCTCAGTAAAATTGACCTACTCAATGGCAATTCCAAATCCTCTGAATTCCACTGTTGTCCAGGACATATTCCTCCATCTTTTTGACCAAACTATCTCAATGTTTTTATTCAGTTTAAAAAAATAAGTGATATTTTCTCCATCTCTTCAAAAAGTTCCAAAACAATAAGTATAAACAATAAATGTCAGGATAATAAGTTGTCATTGGACCATTCCTGTATGAATTCCATTGAAACAGAATGGAATTGTACAACTATATCAGAGTGCTAATCATCTCAGGGTAGTGGATAGAGAGAAAAGTAGAGAATTTGAAATTTATTTTTTTTAAATGTTAAAAATTATTTTACATATAATTATGAAAAAGTAATATATTATTTCGGTGTATGTGGAACCTTATTTTTCCTCAAGGCAAGGTAGAACACATCCCTGTACTTCAATGAGCCCCAGGCTTGGAATCAGGAAGACCTGAGTTCAAATGCAGCCTCAGATACTCACTACATGTGTGACCCTGGGAAAAACTTTCTTTGCCTCAGTTTCCTCATCTGTAAAATAGGAATAATAGACTCTACCTCAAAGGATCAATTGAGATAAGAAATATAAAATGTTTAGCACAGTGTCTGGCACCTAGTAAGTACTATATAAATATCATTTTATCTTTACATTATAATCTAATTGAGAAAGCAACATGAGAAAAGCTACATACATATAAGACATAAACAGAGTACGTCAAAGTAGTCCGAAAGGGGGAGACCTTATCACCTCTGCTAGAATAGGGAACACTTAATGAACTTGGCTTTTTGATGACATGAACCTCTGCGTCTGTGGCATCTCAAAGGGCTTAGTCACTCTCTTAGCCTTCCTTTCCTCCACTGTACAACAGGGAAACCATTACTTGTACTATCTCTATCCCAGGCCTTCTGCGAGGATCAAATGAGATACTGGATATTAAGCTCTGCATCAGCTGGAGAGGGCTCCGCAAAAGTCAGCTTTATTACTCCTACCTTATCATCAAAGGCCTACCGTTTCAAGCTTCTGAGAGGGCAGCGTCCAGTGTACCATCGAGCATGAATAGGCTCACAGATACAGAGAAGGAAGGGACCCGAGAGGCCCTCGAGGGCAATCTTCTCAGTTTGAGAGCATTTAAAAAAAAAAAGGAATAAGGATAAGAAATTTTTCAGCTCAGATACTCTAAGAACATCTTTTTTTGTTATGGAATTTAGACACTTAAGAGGCTGCAGGAATGCCTTATCCCTGGCCCTTGGCTGGCCTCGCTGTCATGGACAGCAACCTCAGGGCCAGGGTTGAAGCTACCAGTTTGTTAATCATGATGAAGCCATGGAAGTAGTCAACAGCACATCAGAGATGGAACCAAGCAAAGTCGATCAACGTCTGTGGGCCCGAGACAACGCCTGCTGTTTACTTTGTCCTAGACAACGCCTGCTGTTTACTTTGTCCAAATGATTTTTTTCTTTTTTAAAAATTGAACTTTCCTTTTGCTGGCTCTACTTTCCACCTAAGTGGTTGACGGAGCAAGGGAAAGAGCCGGTGGAGGCGGCGGGAGGGGCTCGGGAGGATCATCTCCTCAGTATTCCGTTTATACCCCAAAGTAAACAAAAAAGCACAAAGCTTGGGGGGGCACATCATTATAAAAAACAGATAGCCCTTCCCTCACCTGGGGGTGGGAAGCAGGGAGGGGAGCGGGGCAGGTGGATCTGCTTCAACCCAAGGAAAATTAGAAAATCAAAAGCACTTCGTGAAGGCTAGTACCGGTGGAGCCAAGTTGGGTGAGGTCAATGGGTGCTTTAGAACTATCGGGATGAGATTGGGCTCATTTAATCTTAAAGGAAACCAGCAAAAAGACGCAAATAAACTCGTTTTATCTCTGTCTCTCTGTCTCTATCTCTTTCTGTCTCTCTTTTTCCTTGTCTCTCTGTCTCTGTCTGTCTCTATCTCTGCCTCTGTCTCTTTGTCTTTTCTCTCTCTGTCTCTATCTGTCTCTGTCTCTCTCTGTCTCTCTCTCTCTCTCTCTCCCCCTCTCCCTCTCCCTCTCTCTCTCTCCTTCTCCTTTCTTGTACTGAAATAGGGGACTCTATCCCCCTTCTCAGTCGCCCATCCTAGTCCCTCACATTTCTCAGGTAGAAAAGCCTTCTTGAAGACTGCCTCCAGCCGCTCCTTGTCCCTGTCATATCCCTGTCATAGCCACAGTTTGCTTAGTCCTCAACAGAGTTGGAGAATGGATTGTTTCCTTCAGGAAACGCCTGCAGATCCTCATTTTTTGTCTGCCAATTTTTTAGCTATAGTTTACCTTCTTTATCATATTTCAGTTGAGGAAACGTCACTTGTTCTAAGGAAATGGTGAAAAGCGTCACTCAGGATGACAGCTTCCAAACCAGGTCTTTTTAACCTATGTCATATTGTAGGTCCCTTTGGGAGGCTACAAAACCTATAGTTTCTTCACAGAATAATGCTGTAAAATAGAGAAAATAAAATGGACAGGACTACAAAAGAAATCAATAATATTGAAATACAGTATCAATTTTTTTTTTAAAGTTTACAAACCCCAGGTTAAGAATTCCTGTATCTAGCCAGACTTTACCAAGGGAAAAGGAGAAACATTACATTGTACTAGGACAGGAAGTGCTGGTATCAGGAAGAGCTGAATTCAAATCCAGCTTCAGATGGAGAGAAATGAATATTAATAACCAATGATTTGGGGTGATCCAGAGTTCCCCCTTTTTCTATAGTCCTCATTTCAAATTTCAGTCTCTTGAAAGACATTACTGAGGAGACTGAACTAACTCTCCTAAGGTCCCACACAACCTTACAAGAAATTAATGTAAGGTGGGGAAGCCAATGGGGATAAATTCTTGATTAGATTGCCCAAAGATGGGGGAGGTTTGGAGGCAGAGATAGTCTCTTTGTCCAAGAGTGTTGTCCAACGATGTTACTTTCTCAGCCCCTCATTGGAGTGAGCCCATTTGTCACTGTAATATTCATTCTCTCATTAATTGTTGTTAGCCAATCAGAGTTGATTGTTACCTTTAGGAATACCCACTCTTCCAAGGACATATAAACTGTGAGTCCACCACCATGAGAGGTCCTTGGACTTTGAGAGAGTTAACTGATCTCTTTTATTAATGAAATGCTAGCATCGTTAATAAAATGACTAATTATCCATAAATTATGTCTCAAACTTTTAAAATGTCACAAGGTACTTACTAGTTATGTGACCCTGGACAAGTTTCTTAACCTCTCTCTGTCTCAATTTTCTTAACTGTAAAATGGGAATGATAACGGCACCACCTCCCAGGGTTATTGTGAAGATAAAATAAGATAAAATTACATAATGCTTAGCATAGCCCCTGATACATACATAGTAGGTATTTAATAAATTTTTGCTTCTCTTCCATCCCAAGGTTGCATCCTGTCTGATGATGTACTTCCTCTCAAATACTAAGATCCATGGGCAGTAGATGCAGCAGTGAAGGAAGTTCTGTTCCAATAGGCTGGGAAAATAGAAAAAGGGAGAGATGAAAAGAAGGAAGAATTCCTATCTCTGGAATTCTCTTTCCTCAAAGGTCCAGACAACCCAGGAAAGGGAAGGGCATGTCTCTTATCTGCTGAAATGGGACCCAGGTACCTGATACAGCCTAGCTGCCCACATTCCTACTTTCAGTTATCAAGTCCCCAGGAGTTTTGCTTCACTGAGAACTGGAGGGAGGTTATAGGCTCTGAGCCAGAGAAGGGAGAGGGATGGAATGCTCCCAGACTCAGAGCTCCTAGGGTCAGGGCCCTCAAGACATAGGATAGTCCAGGCCTAGTGGTGCTCTGAGAACGTCTTTGGCCTGACTAGTTGGGTTGGGTGAGAGCTGAGGACCACTCACATCAGCTTACCCCAGCATAGGACAGGACATGAGGTCAGGGACTCATCTTTTAAGAGACCTACAGCTCAACCTAATTTGAGGCACAGTAAAGAGTCAGGAATCTAACTCTGAGTATACCTGCCTGACATAGACCAACATGGAGCAAGGGGGAAGGAGAGAGGCTTGGTGGCGGAAGTAAGGGCATGGAATCAGAGGATCCCAGGAGGGAGAGGGGCTTTGGAAATCATCCAGTCCACCCCACTCCCATTTCACAGACAAGGTCCCTTGCAGCTTTAAAACTATGATCCTACAATTTTAGGAATCTGATGGTCATGTAGGTAGTGGATAAGAGGATCAGGATTTGGAAATAAATCATCTGACTCTGAATCCATATTTGGATTGTAAAGCCATGTCAGAATGAAGGGGAATGATGGGGGGAAAGGAGCTACTCCAATACCAGTCCCATAGTCTTTCTTCTCTTTCACACTACACCCATTATCCCTTCCCCAATCCTTTGGATAACTAAGTGGGTAACCAAAGTCAAGTCACTAAAAGTCCCTAATTCTCCATTTTTTCAGCTATAAACTATAGTAGAAACTCCATAAGACTGTGGTAAAGATCAATCCAGATAATATATATAGTAAGCATGTTGTATGTGTCCTCTGCTCTGGCTCCTCCTTCACTGGGCACCAGCCCAAGTCACTGTCTTCTGGACAGTGAGGAATACAGAAGTGGGAAGGTGAGAATTATCATAGGAGACTGTCCAATGAAGTCCCAATCCTTGGAGCAGGATTGCTCAATGTGGGGATTTCAAGAGATCCATGAACTTGGAAGGGAAACAATTAAATCTTTATTTTTACTAACTTCTAGCTAAAATTGAGCATTTCCTTCTATCTGGATTTTTAAAAATTGTTCAGCAAAGGGGTCAGTAGACTTCACCAGATTGCCAAGGAGTTCCATGACACAAAAAAATGGTTAAGAACCTCTGCCTTGGATTGTGCTAAGATATACCTTAACCAAACTCATAACTCTCTTACCTACACTTCATACTCTAAGGACTGGACTCTCATTATCCAGTTCCCTATTACAGAAGGAAGAAGGGGACAGGAAAACCCAGCCTGCCTTGGTCCACACCCTTCTGGTTAGTAAACCACTAGTAAATTTCTAGACATGGACAATTCTTTCGCATGACAATCTCCAGACTGAAAAGGCCAAGAGGCAGGAGAGAGGATAGGGGGCTGAGGGATACATACACCAAGCATATAAATGGGCAGGTTGCTACAGCACTCACTCTTCCAGGCATAGAATAACGATGATGACAGTAATGATAGCTTGTATTTATATTGCACATGTCCTCTGAAGACCTCAAACCCCTTTCAGCTGTATGATCTCAGTCAACTCTACAATAGCCCAGTGCATTAGGGAAAGTCAGGGCTTATTATAAACATTACCTCCATTCTCAATTCACTGCATCCCCAACTCTCTCTCTCTCTCTCTCTCTCTCTCTCTGTTTCTCTCTCTCTCTTTCACCTCCCAATTCTCTCTTTCTTTTTGCAAGTAAAGAAACTAAGACCTAGAAAGCTTAATAGATTTATTCAATGTCACACACACATTGAGCTAGGATTTGATCCTCTGACTTTTCAACAATGATTCAGAATCTCCCTACCCTTAAGATGTCCTAGTGACTCCTCCAACTATAAATTAAGCCCTTTTGAAAACTGTGTTCACTCTTTGAGGTCACCTTGAATATCCCCCACACACACACACACCCAGTGAAGGTGTAGAAGTAGTGTCCTTGGCACTTGAAAGAATGTACGTGAATCTTGAGGACATATGTTATTACCAGTGAGTGGCTCCAACTCAGGGACAATCTGATACATTAAGTCCAGTCTAATGTGGAAATGGTTAGGTACAATCTTTAGCCAGCAAAGAACCAGTGCCCTTGGGCCCCAAAAAAGGGCAAATGTGGGAGGATGACATACATCAGGAATGCCCAGGTGCCTGTAAAAGGATTATTACCAAGTAATAGTAGATGATGATAATTAATTATCTTCCATTAAGGAGACAGTCCCTGGAGCTAGAGCATCAAAGCAGATGTTTTCACTGAGTTGGCAAATCCCTCAGCTCTGGTACTGACTTACTCCTCATTCAATGACCCCTGTCTTTCTTTGTGTCAGCTTCTGTCTTAGTCTGCCTGTGTATGTGGGGAGGAGGGACTCTCTTCTTCTTCCTCTTCCTCCTCCCTCATTCCTTAAAGTTTATGGTTGGGATTTTGATTTTTGAAACTTGTCCCCACATCCTACCTTTCTTTCCTCTCCCATCTTCCCCAAAACGAAGTACAGCCAAATTATTGTTACTTTGCACCAGCCCCTAACTTGCAAGGTGTTTTCAGTTCACGCAGAAAAGTGAACTGAAGTTCTCCATCTTCATTTGAGACATGAACTTGAAATGAGATAGAAAAACTTGATGATTATGAAGAATGACAGACCCAAGTGTACAAAGAATGGAAGAAAAAGTAGGACGTGCCCAGGAGTCCTGGCACAAGTTCAGGGATAGAATATTTGACCTTCAAAGCCCTTCCAGGCCCATCATTTGATGAAGTCATTTTGATTTTTGTATATTAAACTTTCTCCACTGTACCAAAGTAACCCTCCTTTGACTAGGAACTTTGGCTTCCAATACACTCTCCAGAGTTTAACTCCCACAAGGTTTTGGAAACTAAGGACCCTAGAGTTGTTTTAATGCTTGCTTCTTTCTCCCAGAGATGAATATAGGACACATGGGTATTTAGGTACATTGAACTTTTCTAGGTGAATATAAGGGAATGGTGGAGCCAGCAGCCTAGAAAAGTAGGAAATACAATAGGAAGACCCATCCAGCCTGGTGAACAAGGAACTATGGGGAAGAATGAGATGAGGTGGGTTAAAGGTTCAAGTCCATGCAAGCGTTTTAGCAGCAAGAGAGAATGGCAGATTAATATTAAAGTATGGACTGTGTGAGTGATATAAAGGAAATGGGGGAGGGGACGAAGCACCTAAATTATTCATTCCAATTCTGAGGCTAAAGCCATGGAACCAAGGTGTTTCTTTCCACCGAGGAGGGGAGAAGTGAAATGATGGCTATTTCTGAAATATGTCAGCTGCTTATATTATATCCATTTTAAACTAACCCAGTTAAACAGGGTCCTGATACAAGGATGCTTGCTCCAATGGGAGGAAGATGGCAATGGTATAGGAAAAGAGGAGGGAGAAAGGAATGAGTCTAATGATTTTATTGGATAATCACGGAGGAGCGCTGCCAAATCCTCAACTAACAAGAGACTCTGAAATGCCATCCATGAGAGGGAGGAGTCAAGGAAAAAGTCAAGGCAGTTGCCATAAAAACTTCAGCTTCAGAATCTCAGACCAGAACCCCACTGATACCCCAGAATATCTTCTGGTGTCGGGTAGAATGTATGACGGCAAAGGACTGACAGACCACACTCTGGTCATTACTACCGAAGGAGTCCAAATATGTGTCCATATGATCGCCCTCCCTACAGTTATCTAGCAAAGTATCGCTTCCTCTCCTGTCCAATGAGAATCAATTGTGGGTGTTGTTGTTTGTCCTTTGTTCTCAAAGAGGACCATGGACATGGGGAGGGGGATGTCTTCAATACAAAAACCACGTAGATGATCTCATCAGGAGGTCCAGGGTTTGGCAACTTAAGTGAGCAGATCTCCTACAGAAACTTGCTAAAGTGTTAAAGTTACACCATGATGCGTAAATAATGGATGACACTACAACTAGTGAAATTCAGTCTTATATCCTCCTTTATCTAGACAGGGTGGTGGAGTAGATAGAATGCTAGACTTGGAGTCATTATAGACCTGGGTTCAAGTTAAGTCTTACATCTAGGTCAAGTTCCCTTATTGTAAAGAGGAGGACACTGAGACCCAGATAGGTTAAGTGACTTGACCAATACTCTGCTAGTACAAAGCAGAGCTTCCCTTCCAGCAAAGAGAAAAATCAAAGATGTAGCTGATGTTCCACAAGGAGCAAGAGTCTTCAAGAGTTCCGGGAAAAGAGAGAGTAAAGAATTACAGCAAGCTTTGAATAACTAACACAATGCAATGCCATTTATTTGATGTCAATTATACTGAGTCTTGCTACACTGGGAGATAAAGGCAGCTAGACTTGATACACTCTTTCTTCCAAGGATCAGACCAATGTTGTCCCAGGTTTCACAAAGTGGGAGAAAGATTCCATAAACATAAAGCATAAGCTATTGAGCTCAATTCTTAACAACTTCTAGAATATTAAATTGATAATTTGTAAGCACTTAGAACCTCTGAAACTTCTTGGGGGCAAACAGTATGACCCCAAAACATGTGCTACAAGAGAGAATAGGAAAAGTGATAAGGAGACATCCAATCAAAGAGCTGTAAGATTTTTGGACTGAAGAGAAATCTTAAAATGGAAATCCTCTATCAGTCTATGCCCAGTAAATAAATGTTTTATAGAACATGTATTGGGTGTGTGTGTGTGAGTGTGTGTATGTGTGTATATATTTAAAATGTGTGTATGCATGTGTGTATATACACACATACATACACGCATGCAAACAATACATATGTGTGTATATATGTGTGTGTACCCTTATGACTAACGTTACTTATAAAAAATATTTTTTTTAAAGTTACTTATAAATAACCTTACAAGGTTACTTTTTCCTCTAAATTGCCCTAAAAAGTAGGTGGCACCAATATTGTCTGTTTTCTGACTTCTTTCCATTAGCTTCCTCATTAACCTAAAAGCCTTACAAGAAAGGGAAAGCTGAGTCACAAGGCATGAAGCATCCCACTAAATTCTTTGTGTAGATACCAATCCCTACATCTCCCTATCCTCTGAATCAGAAGGTCAATCTTTCTTAATCCAAATGCATCCCCTCATCTCAGGGGACATTGGAGATGGCTTCAGAATCAGCAGCACCGACCTGACTCAAAGTATCAGTTTCTATTTTGTTTGTCATCTAATCTGAATGGTGCCCAGTGGCTTCCTGGAGAGGCATCCCAGCATAGTAGAAAGATGAGTGGGGTCATGTCCTAGTTTTGCCACTTTTTAGATTGTGACCTTAAAAAAGCCATTTAGAATCATGAGATTTAGGAATAAAAGGGAACTTACCTCTGACATTTAGTACCTGTGTGACCTTGGATGAGCCACCAACTTCCCTAGACCTCAGTTTACTCATCTGTAAAATGAAAAGGCTGGACTAAAAGGTCTGTGAGGTTGCTTTCAGTTTCAGATGTGAAGTAACTTGCTCAGGGATAATCTGAATATGAACACCTTCATGGAGTCTCCAAATTCAATTTTTAACTTCAACTCTTTTTTTTAGAACTATATCACACTGGTGTTTATGATCTGCCCAAGATCACAAGGGAAGTATCACCAGTGTTATTCAAAGCTAGATCTTTTGACCCCTAGTTAATTCAGTTATCCCACATCTACTTAAATTATTTTCCAACTGTGTTCAACTCTTCACGACTCCATGTGGGGTTTTCTTGGCAAAATAGTTTGCTGTTTCCTTCTCCAGCTCATTTTACTGATGAGGAAACTGAGGCACTCAGGGTTAAGTGACTTGCCCAAGGTCTCGCAAATAGTTAATGTGTGCAGTCTTCCTAACTCCAGGCCTGGCACTTTATTCACTGTGCCACCAGACTGCCCTAATTTCCCACATAGGATGGTTGAGAGAATTAAACATGTTAATGATTGGAAAGAGCTGAACCAGTATAAGCTATTAAGTGTTTTAATCTCTCAGGGAAAGCCTTAAGCAGGGATTCTGCCAGCACTGGGTCCATCCCAGGTGTGTCATTTTTATATCAGGGTTGCCTCCCTGATGCTTGAGACCAGGAGGCCCAGCTCAGGTGGAGTCTGAGCTCCTACTTATCACCTCCTTGGAAATCGAAGATTCCTTTCTAGAGGACGCCTCTTTCTCCTTGTAACGTGAGACTCCTGCCAGTCATTCCTCAAGCCCTCCCAGTCATTCATCAACCTGACTGCTGTCAGCCTAAATCTGGGGCCCTTCCCACTCATGCTGATAGCGGGGAGGCCTTGGTATTTGTTGCCACCTCCTGATGACAGATGAATTCTCACCTTCAACCTCATAACACTGCCAACAGAGGGATTTAAATTTAGCTAGAGCCTACAGGGGAGACATATGTAGCTTGATGCAAATCCCCAGCCACCACCCCTAACCCCAGAGGAGAACATGCAGGGAACTCATGGGATGGGGGCTGGAGAGAAAGTCTTCAATTTTAGACTGAAGCTTTGCCAAGAGTTTTCTAAGCCATAAGGCTGCTAGAATCCCAGTTGGTCTACATAGTTGGCATGGGCCTCACCCCTGTTTCCTGTTACCCCTCCTCACCATCTTCATCTCCCCCATTTCCCCCCCTCCCATCTCATTGAGGGAGATCCCCAGCATCGGCCTGTATCCAACATACTCAGGGCCCCATAAAAAGGGAACCCAGGGAACATGAAAAGGAGAAGCAGAGCTTATTAAAGTCTCTTTAGGCTGGCTGCTTGGATTCTTTTAAGTCCCCAGCTTGATTTCTTTTGAGGCCCTGGGTACGTGCTGATTTGCATGGCTGGTTTAGCGGGTGGGAAAAGGAGGTAAGAGAAAGCCTTGCCCTAGCTGAATAAAAAAGCCTTTGTGAATTAGGGGGCTGCTGTGAAGGCTACTGCCTGTGTCAGGCAATCTACAGAGAAAGTTTGATTTTTCTGAGGGAAAACAAGGAAATGCAGGAAACCTCTCTCTTCCCTAATCTCCTCCCCATGCCCCCCACCACACACACACACCACATAACTTTGTTCAAGGGCTGCTAAATTATGCTTTGTTACTACATCAGCTTCCAGAGTCCTGTGACTTGGGTAACACTTTGGTTAAAATAAAATTCGAACCCCGGAGTGTTAAGAAAAATGTGTAAGCTCATCTCAAGTGGCTCATTTCCTTATCCACTGTTGAAAAAATAAGCTCAACTCATCCAATGAGGGGACTGGGCTTAATGAACTCTTTCAATTTCATCTCACAAACCAGAGTCTCAGCCTGTTTTGAGCTGTCCTATCCTGTCCCAAAGGACCCAAGGGGAGTCCAGGGGACAAAGAATATTTCCAAGATAGTCAACTCCTGGAAAAAATAATAGTGATGGGAGAGAAGGGGGAAATGGTGGGAAAAGCAAACATCCAAGTAGATTGATCCGAAACCTTTCGACAATGCTTTAAACAGTCTGTGCACCAGGTGTGTGGCAAATACATTATGTCCTGCTCTGAACAAGGTGCAGTGCTAGGTACTTGAGAAACAAGCAGTTCCTGTTCTTGAGAAGGTTAAAGTTTTCCTTAACTCACAAGTTTTCCTTTGCACCTTCCTTTCATTGCTATCTCCTTAATGATAACATTTTTAACATATTTTCCAGGCAGATGATTTGCCCCCCCAAAAAAAATAGGATCATTTGGCTCACGCAAATTTACATAACCCTTGTTCTCTTTTCCCAATATCCCCTCCTTTCCATGACATCCCCTTTCTTTTTTGTCCCTTTCCTTTGTCCCTTACTTTCCTCAAGTCACTCACTGTCCTACTCCCATCTGGGGCCTTTGACCAGAAAGGAATCAAGCATTTCTAGAGACCTGACAAACAACATAAACTTGTTGTGCATTTCCATGGGTCACAGTAGGGAATAGTAGTAACTCTGAAGAACTAGAAACACAACTTCCAGATGTAGTAACCCAAGAATTTGTAGTAGTCTGGTCATTCAATATTGTCCATTTCAGCCAGGTAAACATTCAAAGGAAAGGGGGTTTACAAAGGTGGGAATCATAGTCTCCCAAGGAGATGAAGTCCTACAGGTCCCAGCTGATATCTCTTTAAATAAAGCTTATGACCAGTTGAACGATGCTAGATAGGCAGCTATGAGAGATAAATATTCTGACTTCTTTACTGTTGTTGAATTGCTTTTAGGTCCCATCTCCTGATCATTTACACAGTTATTTAAACCAATTCTCAGTATTCTCTCTTCCCTTCAATCTACCTCTGGAAACTGTGTGACTGTGCTCTTGCCTCCTTCTTTGCGAGGCAACATGGTCTAGTGGAAACAGTAGGAGGTATTGAATATAGAGAGACTACTGTGGACAAAAAAAGAGAAGCAGGAAACAAGGGCTGTGTTTAGGAAATGGCTAGATAATGCAGTAGCATGGATTAAACATAAAAAGAGCATATAGGCAGGGAAAATAGTTGGGAAATATTGGAAGGAGGGGGCATGAACTATAGGAGTAGTAATTGGAATGTAAAGTTAGGGGGACAGAGTCAAGAGATCAGGGACAAAAGAATTGATGGGCTTTGACATCTGGACATAAGGAGTGACAAAGGAAAAAGTGACCTATCACTCCAGTTTTTGAGCTTGGATCCCTGGAAAAAATGCTGATGCCACCAACTAATACAGGGAAATTAGATGCCAAACAGTGGAGGAGGGAAGATAATGAGATCAATTCTGGATGTTGAATTTCAGTTGCCAACGAGACACAGAGGAGATGATCAACAGATTGCTATAAAGGTGAGACTAGAGTTCAGCAACTGGAATTAAGAAAAGCTCGTCATCATAGGGTGTTATAATAACAATTTTAAGCATCCTAAAGAGTAAAAGTTGTATCTGGCAGTTTTTGTTTGGAAGTACTTGATAAAGACTATTTAAGGAGAAGATGATGATGGAGATATCTCCTCCTTGTTCTCTTTTCTTTTCCCTACTCTATAATCCATATCTGGAAATTAGGTCTGTAATTCGAAGGTGACTGTTTAAAGTATAAAAGGATTTTTGTTTTCTAGTAGTGTTTACCATGAAAGTTGCATTTCCATTTTCAGGAAAATAAATGGCATCGTCTTTGCTTCTAAATCTCATGGTCCACGTAACCCTTTGGCTAGAAGAGAGTCAATTTTACCTTCAATGACTTCACTCCAGCTTATCAAATCCAGCTCCTAGCATCGTCATTTAGAGGCAGCATTGAATAGTACCTAGAGTGTTGGATTTAGAGCCAGAAAGACCTAGGATCAAATCCCACCTCTGAAACTTCCTAGCTTTGTGACCCTGGCAAGTCATTTAACTCTTTAAGCCTCAGTTTCCTTATCTATAAAATGAGGAAGTTGAACCAGATGACTTCTAGGGTCTTTTCCAGGATACAAGGGAGAAGTGCTGATTTGTTTCATTTGACTCCAAAGGGTAGAACCTGGAGCAATGAATTTCAGGTAGAAAAAGGTCAGTTTAGGCTGATAGGGAGGGGGAATGTGAATAATGAGAGCTGCCTGAAGGTGCAGTGGCCTGCTTGCAGAGGCAGTGAGTTCCCCTCCTTGGAGGTTTTCACATGGCACCTGGTCATGCAGGTATGTCATGGTATGATTCCTCTCCCAGAAAGTCATCCAGGTCCCATCCAGCTCTTAGATTGTGTGACTGTAAACAAATTCTAGTTCAATACAATCTGCTACATCTCGATTCTCAATTGTTAAGACTTTGGGCATTCTCTAGTCCTTCCAAAGTATTCCATAAAATTGTGCCATTAAAGGCAGGAGATTGCATTCAAGACTCTGAGGGGTCCTTCAATGAAGGATAATCATCAGATGCTATCGATTTTTCTTGAGGACATTGAGCTGATTTAGTGGCATCAGGCAAGATGGAAGTTAGACAGATAGGAAAACATGCCTGGGATAATGATAGTTTGGTATTGGATCATCACCAAGGGAAGGTGAGGAATTTCCTTCTCTGGAGACTATTTTTTAATAGAGTAATCATGCTTGGGTCTGGGTTGATTTTGGTATAGTCTTGCTTTGATGCAGGAGCATGAACTAGATGACCTTTCGGCCTTCCCTCTAATTCAAGGTTTGCACAAACACGTAAGAGATTTTTTGTTGGAAACCAATTCAAATTTTGAATATAATCCCTTGCCACATAATAGTATATAAAGAGGAGAGGAAGAAAGGAGATATGAGATTTGATATTCATTTGTCCATGGTAATTTTACTGGCTAACTTAAGGTTCAGTGTTTTAAAATTTGTTTCCCAGGGAAGATTTATAAGCTAATGACAGGGGAAATCCTCAGACAACCTTTACTGAGGACTTCTAAACTCATGTTAACTCTCTCCAACTATTGACAATCCTTTACAGCTGTCATGGAAAAAGGACCAACAATTTTGCAACATGAAAAAATATCCTAGAAGGGATTACATGACAGCCAGGCTTAACCTTGCACTAATCTGTAAAGTGAGGTAATATTTCCCTGAATCTTGGAGCCTGGAAGACACCTGAGAGAGCAAATACATGACAGTGATTGGATAACATCAACCTGGTGTGATGGAAGGAAGACTGAGGTAGGAATCAAGAAGGTTCAAGATCTTATAGTAAAGGCTGGATAATCTGTTGTTGAATATGCCTCGGATGACATTTTCATTCACATATGAATTGTATCCATGACCTCTGAGATTCCCTCCAGCTCTGACATTCTGTGATTATCTAATCCGGTTCCAGTTTCATTAAGTAACAGAGATCTCGGGAAGATCACTTCACTTAGGACTCAGTGTCATCATTTGCAAACCAAGGCTAGTAATAATTTCCATCCCTATGCCGCAACATGTTTAGACCCAATCAGTAAATGAAAATAAAAACTTATTCAAGCATGTTTTTATGTACCAGGCACGATGTGAAGCAGTGGAGACACAAATACAAAAAATAAACAATTCTTGCCCTTATGGAGTTTATATTCTATAGATCGGAGGTCTGCTAAATATAAAATGTTATCTTTCCCTCCCCGGACATTATTTGATATTCTAGATATCTTCATATGCTTATCTTCCGTTTTGAATTATTCTTATTTTTCTATGTACTCTATTACATTACCCTAAGAGATTATAATCCCTCGGAGGAAAAAAAGGGAAATTTTTAAACACAAAGTACAATAAATATTTGTTGAAATGACTACAGACCATATGCAAATGCTAATTATCGGTACTACTATTATGATCTATGAATGAGGGTATGTTTAGCTAATCATTTAAATATCCCCCTGTTTGGCATATAAAACCAGCATAACTGGGAAACTTACAATTTCTTAGACTAGGCCATGAATGAGGAGGGATTCACAGAAACATGGAATACCAGAGTTTTGCTAGAATTATCGGGGACTTTGGAGATCATTTAGGTTACTACTTCCATTTTACAGATGGGGAAACTGAGGCAGAAGAAATCAGGTACAACGAGCAAATTTGGAGTCAAGAGACATGGGTTTAAGCTTCTGACATTTGTTAATGTAAGCAAGTCACCTCCCTTTCCAAAGTCTCATTTCTCAACTATACAAATGAAAGGGTATATTGATTATCTATTTTAATTTTTTTTCAATTATCAAGTACTAATTCTGTTTCCTCCAACTTCTCCCATCCACTGGGGATGAAAAAGAAAAGAAGACAAGCAAAACTGGAACCCTTGTATTTCAATGGCTTCCCCTCTTTTCTGAGCAGTTTCCAAGGAAGAAACAACTACTACTTCACTCAGTCTCCTGTTATAGTTTATGGAGCAGAAGGATGGATAGATCATTTCTAGCTCAAGGATTTTACTATTTTCAGATGTTCCAGTCCTCATCCAGCCTTCTCTACCTATTCTTATCCCTACGTATGGAGCCTTTCCAAAATAGCTGATCAAGTTCACAGTACATTAGCAGAGTTTGTACATGATCTTCTGCCCAGGAGAGTACATATAGAACCATAGGATGTCAGAGCTCGAAGAAATCCTAAAGATCATCTAGTCCAATGCCCTCATTTTACCAAAGAATAAACTGAGACCCAGAGATGGAAAGTGACTCGCCTAGGTTGTCAGTGGGCTGTACATCTTTAGGTTATCATGAAGCCCCAATGAGATGATACATTTCAAACCATTTGAATCAAAAGTGTTTGTTACATGTGTATAAAGTATGATCATTGCTGGGATTATGGTCGTATTACTTCCTTGGTCTGTCATCAGTGAGTCCTATGCCTCTCCTCTTTATGAGCGCTTCTAGAACTATTTTCTTTCTACTTCTGTCCCATAATGAAGGAGTCTATTTTTCACCTGAAAAAAAATACCCAGAAATCAAGAGGAAATGTGTGATAATGTCTTTCTTGCACCAAGCAATATGATGAGGATGAAAAGAGTGGGGAAAAGTCAGCCAAATATCCAGATGTTTCCAGAAATCCAGCTGTGGAGCATCAAAGACTAAACAATTTCCCTAAAATTTTTGATCTTCTCTGGGTGTGTGGGGTCATGAACACTGCTTCAGCGACAGTCTCCCTTCACAGGCAACACCCCCTCCCACATGGTCGGGAAGTGATATAAAGATGTGTGATCCTATAGGCATATATTGGTCTGGGCGTTTAGGTGACTCAGCATGTGACAGTGTGTGTATAATTAATCAGTAATCACAACTCTCTCAAAAGCAGCCTGAGAAACACATCAGCAATTGTGCTCTGACCACGTGTTTCCCATCAATCATAACTTTTTTTAAAGATAAACACATCTCGAAACAATATGATCAATAGAATAGAAATGTGTATTTCAATGTGCTCATGTTTTGCATATGTTTTGTGTAAAAAAAAGTTGAATATGCAACTCATTTGTACAAAGACAGTATACAAATGATAGCTAATAAGAGACTTCCAGTCTGATCATCTTTCATGAGGACAAACCAAAATAAGGACGAGTCCCTCTTCCACCTTAACTGAGATCACTGCGACTAGATCTTAGAACCCAGGTGTGGTGAGAAGCTAGAGGAAGAAATGGAGGAATTATCTTCAAGCAGTTTACAGCCCAACAGATGATGATGCCTGATAACACTTGAAAAAACATTCAAACAAAAGAAACATCTAAACAAGTCAGCAGCTGGATAAAACTCTTTCAATAGACAGGGATTAGGAGGTTTCTTGAATGATTCACATAATTAAAGTTAGGTTTATGAGTTCATGATTTTCTCCAGGTATCCAGAGCCATAACTAGGGTTGGGTGATCAGCATTTCATCCCAGGAAACAGATACTATGGTTTCTGTCACCCCTTACAAGGTAATATCTATTACCTCTCAGCATTTCAAGTCAACTCCTGGAGGAAAGTTTCTAGTTGCTGTTCTGCATAAGCCCTCTGACTTAATAACAATGATAAGGCCTATTATTTATATATTGCTTCTTACACAGCATTTTATACACATGCTCTCATTTGATCCTTACAATATGCCTGTGAAATGGGTTATTATCATATCCATCTTACAGACAAGGAAACTGAGGCTAAGAGTGGTTAAGTGACTTACTTAGGATTACACAAGCAGTGAGCGTCTGAGACATGAATTTGTCTCAGGTCTTCTTGCCTTCTAAAAACCAATCCAATAAAACACTTAGCTCCCTTCTCAGACATCAGGGGCACTACCATTCATCTAGTCTTCTCCACTCACTGTGTTGAGTTGTTTTTGTTTTTTTTTTTAGATTCTGTCATCCTCTTCACCTCTACATCCTATGGACCACCAAGGTCTATCCATTCTATCTCTTTCTACTTGGAAAGAAGACCTCATTACCACCACCTGATCCAATGCAACAGGTTTCTCTGATGCCAGTCAATCCCTTCTCTTCCATCCCAATTTCATACCACTGGTAAGAATATTCAGTCACACATAGATCTGCTTATGCCATTCCACTGCTCAAAAATCTTCAATAGCTCCCTATAGATTGCTAAGTACATTTTAAGGTCCTTCACATGTCATTGAATGCCCTCAACCATTTTGGCCTCATATTAAAACTCAAATGCCACCCTCTCCTTGAAACTTTTCCTGATCTTTACAGTCAGTAATGATGTCCTCCCCTAGTCCTTACATAGCACTATGTTCTCACCTCCTTAGTTCATTTATCAGGGATCATTTTGTATTTTGGCAACGTACCTCAGCTGAGCTGTAAGACCACTGAGAGTAGTGATGAACTCTCTTACTGAACTGCGTGTCACCCTCAGGTTCCAGCATTCTACTATACTAGATGTGCGGGGTATTGTTGTGCTGTTTTGTTTTGTTTTGTTTATGTGAAGTATAATTGAACTTTGAGGAAGTTTCCTGGAGTTGAGTTCAGGTCAGTTTTCTAGGAGGAGAAATAGAATTCAGGATAGGGTAGTCCAGAAAATACTCAATGAAAAAGCAAAAAAACTTGACTGTATAGTTTCCTAAAGATTTCTTCTCTCTCTCTCTCTCTCTCTCTCTCTCTCTCTCTCTCTCTCTCTCTCTCTCTCTCTCTCTCTCTCTCTCTCATATATATGTATACACACATATATATATGCCTTTGGACCAGCAACCTTAGAGAACCTAATCATAACTTGGCTATTAAAGTCAGAACTCACTAAAATGGCTTTGCCTATTTTCTCACTCCCTCCACCCTCAGGATCCTCTACTACCCTACTTAACTCCAAATATCCAGGATTCTTGGGGCCACCACACTCTCCTCCCATGCTCAACCTCTCTAGACACTAAGACATCTGATTAACTCATTCATACCAAAGTATTGGGGATTGAATGCCTCATGCTTTCCAGAGATGTTTATGTTTTTAAAGAATACTGAGAGGGGAAAGGTCATCTAAAGGAATAAATGAATTTCTGATGGTGAAGATATAGACAATGGTTCCTGGGGAAGAGAGATATTTTAGCCACTTGAGACTTTCTTGTTCATCTCAGATCATTCCGTGGGCTTTGGGAGAAAAAGCACAGGAAAGTGAAGCCTGGAACTTAGATCTGGCTCTGTCACAATCTAGTGATGTAACCTTGGACAAGTCCCTTCATTTTTATGAATGTCAGTTTGTCCCCTATAAAACCAAGCTCCTTCTAGGTCTATCATTCTAGGTTCTATGATTCTCCACCTATGTATTATATTGACTGATGAAGATCATGGAATTTCCTTCTGTGAATTCACAGTTGGTCCAAAAAAATTAGTTTCTTTCACTAGCCAGGACCCCAGACAAATTTTCCTGAATTTCTGTCATTCAAATATCAAGTTTCACACTTTCCCTTTTCTTGACTTATAAAAATGTTAATCAAATGGGGTATAAACAGTGCTTAAAGCTATATTTACCACTGTGACTAATCCAATTTTGACTTGATCTAGGGTCATTCCTCCCCTCCATCCCAAGGATGTAACCAAGACTTGACCACCAACAACCACATCTCAATGATTGTATTAGTTCTGGGCACTATGCTTGAAGACAGACTTTGACCAACTGGACTAGATCCAGAGAAGGACAACCAGGCTGGTAATCATCTTATATGAGGAGGATGTTTAGTCTGGAAAAGGGAACACTTGGGAAGAATGTGGTATCTGTTTTCAAGTATTTCAAGGGTTTCCCCGTATGGAGGAGTGAAAAGATTTGTTCTTGTTCCCAGAGGAGAGAATTAGGGGCAAAGGTCTACAGGCAAGTGTAGGATGAGCATAAGTACAAGTTTCCTCAAAGTTAGAGCCATTTGAAAGGGAAATGGGCTGCCTCTGAAGATAGTGCATTCTTCCTTCCTCAAGGTCTTCAAGCGCAGATTGGACACCACTGCTCAGTAATGACAGCTGAGATACAGAGACAGAAAGAGGCAGAGACAGAGAAAGAGAGATAAATAGGGATAGAGGACAGAGCTAGAAAGAGACAGAGAGAGAGGAAGACAGAGAAAGAGACAAAGGGAAACAAAGAAAAAGAAAAAAACAGAAAGATACAGAAAGAGACAGATAGATGAGAGACAGAGAAAGAGAGAGGAAGACTTAGAGAAAGACAAAGAAAGTAACAAAGATAATGAAGAGAAAGGAAGAAAGGAGGGAAGAAAGGAATAGAAGGAAGGAAGATGGAGGGAAGGAAGGGAAGGAAGGAAGAAAAGAAAGAGAGGGGAAGAAAGGAAGGAAGAAGAAAGAAAGAAAAAGAAAGAAAGAGAAAGAAAGAAAGAAAATGAATAAGAAGACAAGTAGTTAGAACATTTATGAGGTGCTTATTATGTGCCAGGTTCCCAAAGAACTTTCTCACAACAACCTGGTGAGATACATATTTGGTGGAAATATAAATATTCCTCTTTTTCAAAGGAGGAAGTTAAGCTCAGGGAGATTAAGTAACTTGTCCACCATAACAGAGATCATCCATGTTCCTTGAGTATTTATCTACAGATCCAAACGTCTTTCCCATGTTGGCCCAGGACCTGGGTACAGCAAACTGAGAGGTCCAAACTGTCTCATAACCCACAGCCACATACTGGATCATCCTGTACTGGTTTCAAGCCCCCATCCCTAAAAAAGGACACTTAACAGGAAGAAAGGGGACATGTCACTGGATTCCACAGTCAAATATAAAAGATTTGAGATCACCTATGCATTTTTTCTTTTGTTTTTGTTGTGTCTTCAACTAGTATGAATGAACAAGAATTGAATCAATCTGCCTATGTGTCTGGATGGATGGATGGATGGATAGATGGATGGATGGATGGATTTTCTGTTACTCTTTCGCTCAGTGAGGTAACTCCCTCTACCACTGACTATCAGCCCTTGCTCTGCAGAGTTGCCATGGGACACTAAAGTTAAGTGACTTGCCCAGGGCCACATGGTCAACATGTGTAAAAGGTGAAGACTTGAACCCACTCCTTCTTTACTTCTAGTCCTACTCTTGCTCAACACCACACTTCCTCTTATGGTCACAGATACACTTTTTAATATACATAGTAGTATTTTTAATAGATTGCTCATCAACTGTAACTACTCCTTTGGGCTGAGTAACAGCAGGGTCAGGAAATGTGGATGCATATGGCTCGCACATAACTTGAAGTTTATAAACCACAAGGGATCAGTGCAGGGAGTATGGAATTGACTTGAGATACAACCAGCTTGCTGGGCAAAGTCCAGGAGCTATAAACTGAGTTCAGGTAAATGTTCCAAAAGTCAATTCAGCAGTATCCACGGGTCTATAGCTACTCCAAGATCAACAACCTGAAACAGGAGTACTCCCAAAGTAGAAAGACAGGTGATTTGATGAGGGGAAGCAGCAGCAGATTTCCTGTTTGAGTTTGGGAGGCTGTCATTTTGTGGGAAATGGTAGTTGGTGGGGAAAAGAACGCATTTGGAGGGGAGGAAGAAATACATATTTATATGGATGAATCCATATGTATAAACACATACATACATATGCATTAATACCTTAATTAAATTGCACTGAGACTTCTGGAGCATTCTGAAAATACATATACATATGCATATGCATATATATATATATATACACATATGTATACCTTTACATCATGCTTATACTGTAGGTGCATATAGTACATGCATATACACACATATATATGTAGACATGCATGTATGTTGTATTGCATGTTTATTCACACATGCAGGTATATATGTTCATAAGTGTGTGCACACAAACACATCTATACATGGACACATGCATGCGTGTACCCATACACGTGTGTAAGTATGCATATATGTATATTGTGTATGTATACACACACATATAGCAGAGAAAGTATGCACAAATAAATCCAGGCTAGAAATAACTCACACAGGATGAGAGACAGAGCACGGAAATTTCTGGGTCACAGAGGACTTGAAAGGAAATGGAAAGTACCTTTGAAAGGCAGCAAGGTGAGAGACAGTGTCTCCAAGGGATGAATAGAGGCATTCAGCAGGCCAGATGGCCTTGCCAGGTTCCTTCCGCTCTGTGAATATACAGCTGCTGGAGCTAAAGTTGAAGGGTCCACATGATGCCTAAACAACTGCTTGATTCAGCGAAATCAGTGAAAAAGTCAGTCAGCTCCGGCAAAATTCGAAGAAGCCAAATCAAGTTATGTAGGCAAAATCAGCTTTTAGAGTGGCGGATGTTTCGCTCCTCAAACAGGGGGCTGGATTTCCTAAAAGCCCAGAGAAATTAGCAAGAGGTTACACACAAAAATTTTCCTAGAGAACAAACATGAGTTAACATTGGTTCCAATATAAAGAGTCAAAAGAAACCAGGCACTGGCATGATGGGAATCGGGTAGGGGCCCCAGAACACATTCATTCATTTGCTCCACAAACATTTCTTGATGTCAATCACATGGAAAGGTGTTATGGAAAATACAAAGATAAACTACACTTTACCCTTGTCTTCAGAAAGCTTATAACATTGCTGGGGAAATAAACTTCTCTGTCATTCAATGCTCCTATGGCACCAAACATGTTGCAATTATGTAGAATGAATTAGAGACACATACATATACTCATCTAAGTAAAGTTAAATGACAATGCCAGACAGGGTCTTATATTAGGATCTACTGGACTTGATTTTTTAATATTTGAAAACTGTAATTTAGTCATTTGATAACTAAGGCTATTGATGTTCTTTGTAGTGCTATGAATTTTATTTTTTGCCTTTAAAAATATCATCCAGAGAAGAGGATTGTAGCCTTCACCAGATTGCAATAGGGGTCTATTACATCAAAGAGATCAATAAACCTTTCTGAAGGTGACTGTTGTGATTAGGAAAAGCTTTCTACACACTCAGCATCTGCTTCCACTTCTCGTACTCCTCAATTCTTTCAATCTATTTTCTCCCAAGATACCAGTGATCTTTTAATTGCCAAGTGTGGTGGTCTTTTCTCAATCCTAATTCTTCACCTATCAGTTGCTCTTGACACCATTGACTACCTTCTCCTCCTGGATACTCTCTCTTGTCTGAGTTTATGTGACACTACCCTTCCCACCTGTGTGATTGACCAGTCCTCAGTCTCCTTTGCTAGTTTATCATCTATAGCATGCCTCCTGTGTATATTTCCCAAGATTCTGTTCTGGTCTTCTTTTCTTCTGCCTCTATACTATCTCTTTGTTAATCTCATCATCTCTCATACATATAACCATCATCTCTATTCAGATGACTCCCAGATCTATCTAGCGAAATCTACCTTCAATGTCATATCACCAATTGCTAAAGGACATTTTAAACATATCAAAAATTAAATATATTTTTATAACTATCATTTTACTTTCATGCTAAATTTTATACTATTTTATATTATTAACTAGGATTAATATTCATATTAAATTAACTTCTATGACATTTTTATAGGTATTACTATCTTTTCTCCTAAACCCTTCTCTCTTCAAAGTTTTCTATTTTCATTAAAGATACTATCATCCTTCCAATCTCCCAGGTTCATAACCCTAGCATTTTCCTGGACGCCTCACTCCCGTTCTGCATATCCAGTCAATTGCCAAATTCTTGCTGTTTCCACTTCTAAAATATGTCTCCCATCCAACCACTTCTCTCCACTCCCGTAGCTCCTGCCTTTGATCGGAGTCTCACTACCACTTGCCTAGGTTATTACAGTAACCTCTTAATTATTCTAATGCTGGATCCATTCTCTACACTGCTACCTAAGTCATTCTTCCTTCCCAGCATATTTTATGACAGTAATCTCCTGCTATATTAAGTCCAGTGGTTCCCTGGTGTCTCTCAAATACAAATGTCTCTACTTAGCTTGTAATACTCTTTACAATCCGGCTCCAATCAATCTTTCCACCCTCATCGCCCATTTGAAGATGTAAGGGAAAACTAAGAGACTATGTGGGATTGTAAGATTTTAAGGCTGGAAATCAATCAATAAACCCATTAGCATGCATTTATTAAATATTTACCCTATGCCAGGCATGGTGCTAGACACTGGAGATATGAAACATAAATGGGTAGCTCTTTCCCATGGGAGCTCATATGTCTCAAGGGAGATAATATGCACATATCCATATACAAGCTAAATTACAAGATAAGCACACAGCAAATTTGAGAAGAAGGCACTAGCAGTAGAGGGGAGAGAAAGGTATCAAAAACAATTTAGTGTAGAAGGTGGAGCTTGAGCTGAGTCCAAGTAAAGAAGGGATTCTCAAAAGAAAGGCCCTCAAAGATCATTTAGTCTGATTTCATCTAGTCTGGGGCAGCTAGGTGGTACAGTATTTAGAGCTCCAGGTCTAGTGCCAGGAAAACTCATCTTCCCAAGTTCAAATCTGGCCTCAGACACTTACTAACTGTGTGACTCTGGGCAAGTCACTTAACCCTGTTTGCTTCAGTTTCCTCATGTATAAAATAAACTGGAGAAATAACTGGCAAACCACTCCATTATCTTTGCCAAGAAAACCCCAAATGGGGTCACAAAGAGTCAGACATGGCTGACGGAAAGGAACTAAACAAAGAATATCTAGTCTGACCTCATCAATTTATAGGTGATGAAATAGAGCAAAGAGGAAATGGTTTATTCAGCATTCCACAGTAGTACATTGGGGTTTGAAATGAAGTCCCCTGGAATCCAAATCCACCTGATCCAGAAATAATTCATTGAAACTTTTCAAACATAGTATGCATAAAAGTCCTATGCATCACCAATCATTCTAATCGATTATGTTAGTTAAGGGAACTCCCCGGTATAATTGGAACCACCACTACCCCTCCCAATTTGAAGGGGATGCATCAACTCAATGAGTATTTATTGTCAGGAGACTCTGGATAGTTGGAAAAAGGGACTGGGACTGCTTGCCCAGAAAATGAAATAAAGCTATAGGAAATGGGACACTGGCTAGTGTCCTTTTGGTTCTGTATGTAAGCAGCCCAATTGCACGTGGTCACTGGCAAAGTGTAATTGTGCAATCAAACTATCAGAGGAACATTCTAAAGTAGGAGGCAAGTCCCGGTGAGTAAGATACATGTATGCCCTTTACCAGAGAAGTGGCTTGTTCCATATGCCTTGGAACATAACTTCCACAGGTCTAATGATGGACTACTATCCTGATAAGGGAAGGGCATTTAGTCTATCCACAACTCTCAGCCCTCTAGTGTGGGGAAACTGCTGGACTCAAAAGAAGAGGAAATAAACATGGGACCCAATTTAGCCAGCCCATATATTTCAAAATGAGTTGCAAAGGAGATTCTGTTTGAAGAGACGATCAACAAAAGAAGGAGGCAATGTGGTATAATAGATAGGAGGCAGCAAGGCATGGGCTCAAGGCTTGCCTTGGACACCTATTACGTGACCATGGGCAAATAACTTGCCTACTCAGTGTCTCTGGATAAATCTCTAGGAACACAGGTTACAGTTGAGGAGGGAGGGAAGGAGACAAAAAGGAAAGAAGGGAGAGAGGATGAAAGAGAAAGAAGGAAGAACAGAAAAAGGGAAGGAAGGAAGGGAAGGAGAGAGGGAGGGAGGGAATGAGGAAGGAAGGAAGGAAGAGAGAGAGAGAGAGAGAAAGAGAAAAAGAGAGAGAAAAGATTCAACAAGAGTAATCAGATTTTTTTTTAAAAAGATCAAAATTTCCTGAAGCTTTACTCATTCGACATCGCTAATAGATATCTGCTCTTTGTACAGTCCTTTTAATTTTTCAAAGTGACCCATCCAGTTATCACTGCCATAGACCTATGAGGTGCCCTTACTCCTTGAGGGCAGGAATTGTCTTTTGCCTCTCTTTGTTTCCCTAGCTCTTAGTACAGTATCTGGCACACAGTAGGAGCTTAATAAATGTTTGTTGATTGATTACTAGATTGGCAACTGACAAAAGTCACCACCTCTAGAAGTGAAGCCTCTTGTACAAGGTCTCACCATCAGTTTGTGGCTACTCCAAAACTAATTCTAGGCCTCTTGATACCCAGTCCTGTGCCCTTTCCATGGTTCTCTATGAGTACTGTGTGTTTTGGGGGGATGGAATACTGTAATCAAATAGATGCCAACTTTAAGCTAAAAGATAACTTGAAGTGATCTGTCCTAGGTCCCATGGATAGTGAATAGGACAATGGAACCTGGGTCGATTAGTCCAGATAGACTGAGGCAGTAGGGTTTGGGAGAAAGATTGATATATTTCAAGTCAGAGGACACAGGTTAGAATCTTGGATGTGAACTTAGACACATGACTTCATTGCTATGGCGTCAGTTTCCTCAGCTATAAAATAAGGGAACTTGACCTGATGATTCTTAAGTTTTCTCTTACTTCTAAATCTATAATCCTATGGTTCATGAATCCAGAATTTATTAGGCTTTTGATGTTGCCTCAGTTTCCTCACCTGTAAAATGAAGGATTGTACTAAATGTAATTAATAACTTTAAAGTAATTAAAGTGATTTTCACCTTTAGGTCTAGGATACAGTGATGATTAAAGTGACAACACTAATAGCTAATATTTATATTGCTGGCATAGGACTTCATGATGAGAAAGGATTTGCTATGTATTGTAAGATGAAGAACAACTGATCACTGAATGACTTGTCACTGTAATTCAAGATCTACCCATTAGTATTTAAAATTATCATTGATCACATGATGAAGGAAAAGGAACTTTTTAGATTTTGACACATAGTGAGCAGGTCAACTACTAGAGAATATCGTAAGATCAAGTCTTGCTAAAAGATCCACAAATTCTTGAGCACATGATAGAGACCCTGGGCTGGACAAAATCAGGGTGGAAGTAATGCTTACTGATATAGCTGCTATATCCTATATATACTAAACAAGGACTGTATGTAGAGAAGATGGGCCCATATAAACAAGCCTTGAAGAAATAGAATTCTAGACAAATAATGGATTTCCATCTAAAATCCCACATCCCAGAACCTCATTACATAAGAACCAAATTGGATGAAAGCCTGATTCTTGCACTCACTCCCACCATATATGTGAAAACTAAAACAAATACATAACCTTACTGGAAATATAGGAGTTGTCCCTTGGCCCTGCCTCATCAGTCTTGAAGAGGGATGGAATCTGCAAAGTGCGGCAATTTTATTGTCATGTGGAGAGTTTATGGCTGGAGAGAGAATTTTGAAGCACAAAAATAAAGAATTTTTTCCCTAACAAACTAAAAAGACATTTCCTAAGAGAACTAAGTTTAACTTTTATCTTGCAGAGGCTTACTGAAGAAAATTATTGCGAAACATTAACTGCTACCTTGAGAAATCTGAATGATGGGACTGTATCTCTAGAGGTGAAGAGAAAGAAGGAAGGATGAAAGCAAGAATTTATTAAGTACCAACGATGTACCAGGCAGTATTGAGTGCTTTATAAATATCTCATTTAAGCCACACTTGCACTTGGTGACTAGAGGTAATTCTGACTGTGATTTTTTTAATGGAAATATGTGGTTGAAATATGTATTTGCGATATATAAGTATGTATTTATATATAAATATGTGTGTAAATTTATAGAAATAGCTCATGGACACCATAGATTTATAGAAGCTAAGACTTTAACCCACTTCTACAGGGAAGTATAAAGCCAAGGCCTATTCCAGCATCATCTGTATACTAGGTGAGGGGTGGGGTGACAAGCAAGCACCAGGACCACTGCCAAGACTGAGTTCTCTTTTTCCTAGTCTCTGAGACAGGTGTTGGCTAGAACGTTATCTAACTCTTCACCATATATGCTTATAGCCCAAAACATGGTAAGTTGAAAACAAAAGCCTCATTTCTGATTGCTTCTAAGCTATAGGGTAGTCAACTTATTCTTGTGAGCTAAGCCCCTTCCTACCTACGTCACTCACAAAAATACTATCACAAATGTCCTCTAGTAAGTAAATCTATTTATCCAAGCAAAAGAGCAAACAGACTTCAGAAAAATTGTACAGATTAGAAAATACCAAAGAATATATAAGAACAAATGAGCTCTTTAGCTGGGAGTGAGATAAGATCAAAGCTCAAACCAGGAGAAAGAAAAATAGCTATCACAAATAAGGTCAATTTTTAGGAGTCTCTGGAATTTCCATTCAATCAAAAGATACAACGGTGCCAATTTCCCTTACATGTCTGCCATTCTAAAGTCTTTTTCTTCTATTTTCCTGGAATTTCACCTTTTCATGCACTTCTCCCCAAAATATGCCTGCAAGCAATTCAGTAAGGATCCTATGGAACTCCGTAGCATGACACTCAGCATTCTCTCTGCCAATCTGGAGTCAGGAAGCATGTAAAATGTCCTAGGTTTGGGTGAAAGATAGGCTAGATATTAGTTTTACAGGGTTAATAAATTGCATAGCAAACAAAATAGATTATTTTAGCCCATGTGACTAGGGCATTTGATAGAGAAAATGAACCAAGGCTTATCAGATAAAAGATTTGTCTCATTTACTTAAGAAAATAGGGTACAAGTACCAAGCTAATTGAAAGAGATTGTACATTGATACTAATTTATTAGGAAACATCAGAGCTTACTCCATAATTACCTTAGAAATTAGTAAAGAAATAAACCAGTAGCAGTTCAAAGGAGAAAATGACCATCTCAAATAAGCTCCTAGCAAAAGTTTTAGAGAGGATTTTAGAGGTTTTAGAGAGGATAACTCTACATGTGCCTTCTTCCCATATCTATCCTGAAATTACTTTGCATTTAATATGTATGTGTGGGCACACATATTTTTTACATATATGGGTGTATAATATCCTTATGTGATCTCTTGATCAGGAAGGCTCGAGTTAGAAACATAGATACATAGATATTACAGATAGATATACATACATACATAAATAATGGGTATTGTGTTGGTCTTTCATTGCCAAAGAAGATCATGCCATCAGAGAAATAATGACATGATTTGCACTTGACTTTGTTTTTTTTTTTTTGCATGGAGAGCTGTGCAGGTCACCAGCCTCATTTCTCCTCCAGGGCCATCTGAATCCAGTGACCAGATATTCATCAGGATGACTGGAGATGACCCAGGATGAGGCAATTGGGGTTAAGTGATTTGCCCAAGTGACACTCACACAGCTAGTGAGTGTCTAGTGTCTGAGGTGAGATTTGAATTTAGGTCCTCCTGACTCCTGCACTGGTATTCTATCCACTGTACCATCTAGCTTTCCTAGATGATGGGTAGATGGGTAGATAGATAGATAGAGAGAAAGATAGATAGATAGATAATCCTTCAAGTCCCTATTGGCAGTAGTATTCTGGAATTCAAAAGCTTAGGGAGCTATAGTAGAGAAGGGAGGATGGAGATGGACAAAGTTAGGGACAAAATTAGACAATGAGGAGAACTGAAGGTATACTTAGAACATAAGTGCCTACAATTTCATCAGAGACTATGAAGTATTCCATGCAGAACTAATTTAAGCTGAGACTTGATCATCCTAGACCAATCTGGAAGTATACCCCTTGGCTTCAGAAATGTCAGTGGGGTGACTTCTATGGTAAATTTGGTTCAAGAAGAGAAGGGAAAAAATGTGAAGAGAAAGTGACTAAATTAAGAAACTGTCCACCTGCCTGCTAACCCACCTGGCTCAATGTTCCCACTTCTCCTTAATGGGAGCAGTTTGGCCCTTTGAATTTTGAGGAGAGCTGGTTCATGTCTTGAAGCAGCCAAGGGGACAAGATCTGCTCTATAAACACTAAGTATTATGATTTGAACAGGGGTGTGAACCTGGGGTGGGTCTCATCAACCATCTGCTAGAAAGGGCTTGTTCTTAATGAGGCAGGAGGAAATTGTGAATTTGGAATAGAAATAGAGGAGCAGGGTGGGAAGGAAGTCACAGTCTCTACTGGAAGAAGAGGCAGATCTGACCTGGAAGTGCTCGCTGACCTTTGTGTGAAAACCATGATCCCAAGAACCATGAATTCCAGCATTTCTTTCCACAATGACTCTCCCCACCATGGGGGCTTGGTGTCTTACACACACACACACACACACACACACACACACACACACACATACACACACACACACACACACACACACACACACACACTCACACACACACACAGAAGGGCTGGTAGCTACCTGCCTGGGGAGGGAGGTGCAGGATTTATGAGACGGATTTCTGGCAAGGGATTTGCGTTTGCAAGATTTTCTTTTCTAGCACAGACTTCTCTTTTGAAAGAAGAAAACAAAAGAGAGAAGGGAAAAGTCTGAATAAAAGCAGAGCTTCCACCTAGCTGGTCCCTGGAACCTGGAGTTATCTGCTTTCTTTGCTAGCCTTTTCCTACCCACCTCATCCTTTTCCTAACCCCAATGTTACTCATAGCCACAGGCTGGGGTAGCAGAGGGGGAACAGTTCTATAGGGTGCCAAAGAAAAGGAAGGAACTCACTGCTCTTTCCTTTGGTGACTGAGGGAAACCTCAATACTTGTTCCTTTGGCAGCAATTTTCATAGGAATTGAAAGTTTGATCTACTGTGCAAACTCTTCCCTTCTCACAACCACCCCGAGCCTCCCAGTTTCCTTTGTGGGCAGCCCTTTATTGGAATAGTGGAAGGATCACTGGCTGTGAAATGAGAAAGCCTGGGTTTGGATCTTGGCTCTGCCATTCTCAACTCAGATATCCTTGAGCAAATCACAGAACGTCTCTGGATCTCACATTTCCTCGTCTATAAAATGATCGGGTTGGACCAGACAACCTCCAAAGTCCCCTCCAGCTCTAAGTCAATGACCTCCATGATTCTCACTCTCTCCACCTGCCCAGCTCACTCTGATCCTTATAGTGTGACCTTGAATTAATGACTTTCCCTGCTCTAGGTTTCAGCTTCCTTCTCCATAAAGTGAAAGGTCTAGAAGACTTGATCTCTGCTATCTCTGAGTCTAAGATTATTTTGAATGTAGTGAAAGATTTGTTGTTAGATCGTTTCAGTCATGAAGGACCCCGGTGACCCCAACTGAGGCAAATATACTGGAGTGGTTTTCCCTTTCCTTTTCCAACTCATTTTATAGAGGAAACTGAGGCAAACATAATTAAGTGATTTGCCCAGGGTCAGACATCTAGTACTGAAGCCAGATTTGAACTCAGGAAGATGAATTTTCCCGATTCCAGGACCAGCACTCGATTTACTGCACCACCTACTTAGCTACCCAGCAGTAACTACAGTAAACAATGTGAGTCATTCTAGGCTTACCTATTAAAATTGCCATAGAATGTAAATTCCTTGGACAGAAGGACTGTTTCAAAGTGTTTTTATTTTTCCCTTTGCAGATCAAACAACTAGCAAATCCCTGACAATTAGTAAATCCTTAATAAATACTTGTTAAATTGAATTGAATTGGAAATTCAAGCTGAGAATAAAGTGGAAATAGCTACATAGAAGTGGTATTGATTAATTCCACCTCCTTTTCCTAATGATGTACTTTATATATGAGGGATGCACCAGGAAAAATGACATGAAACTCTCAAGATAAACCTTTGAGCTTTGATGGAGTGTGTGAGACCATACAAGGGGTTAACAGTTTTCATCAATTTCCATCTTTCCTATTGGTCTAAAGAAAAGGAGAGTCAGTTCACAATTTTCTGTGGATTGGGTATCATGGTAGTGGAGAGAGTAAGACTCAAGGGAGTCATAGATTTAGATGTTAGGTTTAAAAATTACGAAGTCCTGAATTAAAATAGTGCTTCAGGCACTATGTGTCCCTGGTCAAGTCACTTAAACCTCTCTGTACTTCAGTTTCTACATCTGTAAAGAAGGGATTATACTAATAGTTACGTCACAGGCTTGTTGTGAGCATCAAATGAAGTATCAGGCAAAGCACCTGGCAAGCCTTAAAATCCTATTTCAGTTCTAGCTGTTAGAATCACATTGTTGCATCACTCAGGGTTTTTATGCTTCATCTTTTTCTCCCTCCCTCATCTTTGAGGCCATTCTGTTATTCATTCATTCACTATTTTTTAAATTCCTATTAAGTACAATCCTCTGTGTTAAGCTATGTAGAAGATACAAGAATATATAAAAGAAGGAGTTATTACGGAAATAATCAAGGATCCTATGACTACATGAAGTCTTTTCCAATCCACCTTCATTCTAGAGCCTTCCCTCCCGTAATTGTTTCCTATTTATCTTGTATGTCACTTCTTTGTACACTTTTGTTTACTTGGTGGTCCTCCCATTAGCTTGTAGGCTCCCTGAGGGCAGGGACCAACCTCGCTCTCTTCTTGTACCCCTAGCACTTAGCACAGAGCCTGCCTGACACATAGTAGGGGTTTAATGAATGCTTATTGACTTCTGACTACCAAAATCCTACAACTTTTTGAAAAAGACCCATGAGTAAATATATAGGAATCTAAACATATTGTTAAGGATAAAGCTGGCACTAACTATTGCTCTTTGGTGGAAACTGTAAGCTTTTCCTTAAAGCATGTAGCACCTTGCTGTTTGACTCTCCCCAAGAATGCATAAAATGTAAGGGAGCACTGACACTTGAAGAAATCCACCCAGATACCAGATCTCCAAGATAGGCACTGCTCTTCTGGGTAGACCTCTTACCTGCTTCTCTCTTCTGAAAACACAACACTATATTATAATAGTCAGTTTAGACCACAACATGCACTGCCTCTAGCTACCAGGGGCCAAATAGGGACAGAAAAGTTAATATTCTCATCGAAGTTATTAACAATATCTGCTCTCTCCCTGCTTAAGAGATCAATCTCCCTGCCTTTCCAATTCAAAGACGGAAAAGGAAAGTGCAAAGCTTAATCATCTGATATATTTATTAATTGGTTCATGATCCACCCATCAAGTCAACAAGCATTAGTGAGACACTTACTGTATACCAGGTACCATGCAATTCCTGGGAATACAAGTACAATTAGAAAGAAAGACAATCCCTGCCCTTAAGGTTACCTTCTGAGGGAAAACAACACATAAAAGGAAGTTAAATAGGGAGGAAAAGATGAAGTAGAATGTATGGGAGGAAAGGAGAGAGAGGCATGGTGAAGAAAGTACAGAGAGTCAGGAAGGGAGGGAGCCCTGAAAGGAATGAAGATAATGACTGATCTGAGTGCTCTCCTTAAAATGTAGGTTATAGGGGGAGCCAGAGGAAGGGGTTATAGGGACAACATATACTTCTAGGGTAAGAAGTCTCCTGTGGCATGGTAAAGAAGACCTAGAGAGTCAACTCCAAAGATGTATTTCACACATTTCTCTGAGAAAGAGATTGAAAACAGCATGTCAATGTCATCATTCAAAATTATGGAACCTTCAGCAAATGTAGGAGAAAGGAATTGGGGGAGAGGAGGGGGAGGGAATACAACAGTCCACTGATTGACTTAGTTTTTAGTTATGTGAAGACAGGAGGGTTCCTCTTTTTCAAGGACTATTTTCTAAAAATTGGTACTAATACTGAATCACAATATCTATAGAGCATCTACAGGTTTTTCCAGGCTCTGTCACCATCTGAGGATCCACTACCTCTTCCAAACACTACATTCAGAGTTTCCTCACTTAGTCCCCAGGTCCCCTCTGTGTTTGGTTTATAGAAACAATAGTCAGCTGAAATCACCAGAAGAAGGCCTGAAAATCCTAAATGGATTTCACCTATCAGTTTTCTATCCATCTCCATCAATGTCTACTTTGACACTTAGCAAAATGTCTCCAGAATGTACTTCAGCTTGGATTTGAATTTCTTCATATCTTAAGCATTTGGTTTAAATTCAGGCCCTGATATTTGGAGTCAAGCAGATGGATTCTTGGGATCTTGCTAGGACCATTTTTGGAAGAGGAAAGCCTGAGTTCATTCACAGATCACTGTCCAATGCAAGGATTCCATCATGAGTTCATGTGACCTAAATTCTTGTCCTAGTTCTCCACTAATTCACAATGGATTTTTGAACAAATCACTTCACTGTCTGGGTCTCCATTCCTTCATTTGAAAATAGGGTGATTGGACTAGCTGAAGGCTTAAGTGCCTTTCATCTCTGAGAGTCCATCTTTTCCAACACTTTTACACAAGTCAAATCTAGCTAAAGGGAATATTAATGGAACAATGTTTATGAGGAAGTCAAGGAGTCAAAAAGTATCCTGAGGGAAAAGGGAGTCATAGGACATTATAATATTAATGCTAGTTTTATTTCATTTGGAAACCCTAATAATATTCTAACCACCAGTTGATAGCTGACTTCTTCTGCTCCTACAGCAACTGTCCAAGCACTCCCTAAGCAAGAATCCTTGATTGGCCACATCAGAAAGATGGGAACCTTTCCCAAGCCAAACCCTTATAGCACTAGAGTTGCATTTCTCAATTTTCTACCCATGAATGTTTAAGAAATGAAGATATTTTCATTCATGGTAAAAATGGCTCATAACAACTGCATCACCTGACTGAGGCTACATGTCACAATGGTAAGAGAGAAAGACATAGAACTAGAGAAACTGGTGTCAAATTCTGGCTGTGACTGTCTTTGGGGGAGGGACAAGGTCAAAAGAAAGAATAGAATAAATGAGGGCAGGATGGGATGGAGGGAAATATAGTTAGTCTTCTACAACATGACTACTATGGAAGTCTTTTGTAAAACTACACATATATAGCCTATATTGAATTGCTATTCAGGGCAAGCAATTCAATTAACTTCTCTAGGACCCCTGTCAAATAAGAACACCCCCTTCATTTTACAAAGGAAGAAACTAAAACTCAGAGAGGCTAAATCACTTGCCTAAAGTCACAGAGAAAGTCAGCAGAAGAGCCAAAAATTGGAGTTAAATGCCCTGATTTCATAAATAAATGAAGTGAATATATTTTACATATACACATATATGTATAAATATAAATACATATACATACACATACATACTCATAACATACACACTATATATGTGTTTATTACATAACACATACTGTGTATATACAGTATATAGTATAAATGGTGTATATATTCTATATATTTCATATAGGCATACACATATATACATATACACATAGATAAGTATATATAAACATCTACACATAAAAGTATATATAAAATACAGGTGTATGTATACTTGTATAGGTATCTTTGTATATATATATATATATATATACACACATACATAAAAATACATGTGTATACATATATGTGAACACAAACATGCACACAACACACATATGTATATATACATATATGTATATATATATATATACATATATGTATATATACGTGTATATAGATATAGATAGGTACCAAAGAAGTAGGAGGGCAACTCGGTGATATAGTACTAGACTTCCTGAGTTCAAATCCAGCCTCAGACACTTCCTAGCTGTGTGATCCTGGGCAAGTCACTTAACTCTGTCTGCCTCAGTTTTCTCATCTGGAAAAGGAGCTGCAAGAGGAAATGGAAAATCATTCCAGTACCTCTGCCAAGAAAACCTTAAATGGGATCACAGAGAGTCAGACATGACTGAAAAAACAACTGATCAACAACAACATTGAATTAGTAACAAACTACAGTTTGATTTATCAATTAAATACGTATATAACATATAGATATATATATGTAGGTATATATAAGTCCATAACATATAGGTATACAATTTTTAAAAATTAAATGTTTATAATAGTAATTTTTGTTGTTCAGTCATTTTAGTCATGTCCAATTCTTCCTGAACTCATTTGGACTTTTCTTGGCAAAGGTACTGGAGTGATTTGCCATTTCCTTCTCCAGCTCATTTTACAGATGAAGAAACTGAGGCAAAAAGAATTAAGTGACTTGCCCAAGGCTCACACAGCTAGTAAATGATGAGAAGACATTTGAACTCCAAGTCTGGCATTCTATCCTTTTGTGCCACTTAGCTGCCTCTTTTTTTTTAATTTTTTTGTTTTCTTTTTGTCTTTTTTAAAGTTCAATTATTTATTTTTTAGATTTCAACATTCATTTCCACAAAATTTTGAGTTCCAAATTTTCTCCCCATCTCTCCCCTACCCTAACCCCATAATGCCTTGCATTCTGATTACCCCTTCCCTCAATATGCCCTCCCTTCTATCACACCACTCCCCCTTCCCTTATTCCCGTCTTCTCTCTTTTCTTGCAGGGCAAGACAGATTTCTATACCCCATTACCTGTATTTCTTATTTCCCAGTTATAAGCAAAAACAATTCTCAACATTCATTCCTAAAACTTTGAGCTCCAATTTCTCTCCTTTCCTCCCTCCCCACCCATCCCCACTGCCCCATTCTAATTTTTAAAGAACTACTTTCTTCAGTGAACTTTTGAACTTCCTTTTTCATTTGGCTAATTCTGCTTTTTAAAAGCATTTTTCTCCTCATTGAGGTTTTGGATCTCTTTTGCCAATTGAGTTAGCCTATTTTTAAAGGTGTTGTTTTCTTCAGCATTTTTTTAGTCTCCTTTAGCAAGCTGTTGACCCACTTTTCATGATTTTCTTGCATCATTCTCATTTCTTTTCCCAATTTTTCCTCCACCTCTCTTACTTGATTTTCAAAATCCTTTTTGAGCTCTTCCATGGCCTGAGACCATTGCATATTTATTTTGGAGGTTTTGGATATAGAATCTTTGACTTCCTGTGATGGTATGTATTGTTCTTCCTCATCCAAAAGGATGGAAGAAAATACCTATTCACCAAGAAAGTAACCTTCTATAGTCTTATTTTTTCCCTTTTTTTGGTCATTTTCACATCCTCTTACTTGACTTTTGAGTCCTTTGTTAAGAGGAGGGTATACTCTGGGGACCTGTAAGTTCTCAGTTCTTCCAAGGTGGTACAATTAAGGCAGAGGAGTTTAATCCTCTCCTGGCCTGTGCTCTGGCCTGGGAGCAACTCAGAACCTTAGCTGCCTCTTTAAAGACCTAATACTATAGTTTTAGACCTAGCAGAACATTAGGTATCATCTAATCCAGTGTTTCCCATTTAGTGGTTTGCTTACTCCTGATAGTTAGAGACAATGGTTCAAAGGATTGGGACTAAAAATTAATAAATTGTGCCTTAAGAAGCAAAAAAGTGCATAATACTATGCATAGTACATTACATTACTCTGAGGGTTCACAACACATATTTGTTGCTGTTGTTAAAGAAAAGTTCGCAAAAAAAAGAAAAAGAAAGAAATGGAAACCACTGATTCTTGTCCAACTTCCTCATTTTACAGTTCATAAAACAGATCCAGAAAGATAGAAACTTGCCCAGGCTCTCCAAACACCTATTCCAAAGCTCTTTCCAAAATCTTGTGCTAATGTTGAGAAAGAATTTGAAAGCAAAGTCTCACAATAGTAATGGGAAAGGGAATATGTTTGCTTATCATCTCTTTCCACAGTTTCTAGAGGGAACCTTCCTATCCTTAACATATTCCTTTCTATACCTACTCCCTTCTTTTCAAAAGAGATCTTAAAGTGTAAAACTCTTCAGGAAGTCTTCTTGGATTATAGAATGATACCATTTTAGAGTTATGAGAAACTAGAAAAGATAGTTACTTCCCCATATTCTTTTCTCTCCTAGCAAATAGAAATTCAAACTTTCTGTTCCTTTCTAAAGGCAAACCATGAATGTTCCAAAAGCAGTTATGTTGCAGAATAATTTAAAAGGCTGAGGTTATTGTCCAGAAGCAAATCCTTGGTAATGTGAAGCAAATCCTTGTTTGTAGTTCTATTAGGAAGGTTTATCATTTTTAGGTCTAAGACTCTGTGCCTAGGTTGGGAATATCAATTCCAGAAAGTGCTGACTAAACCTAAGTATCTATAATAAAATGCAAAACATTTGTCAACATTCAGTTTTGATGACTTTCCAATGGGTCACTAACATCTTCGATCAAAGCAGAGTGGTTGACTTGAAAAGTAACAAATTATTATATTGGTCAAGAAAAAGGATAATCATTCTTGTTCAGTCTTTACCAATTGGATATATTTTGTTGTTCAGCTATGACTGACTCTTTGTGACACCATTTGGGATTTTCTTGGCAAGAATATTGGATTGGTTTGCCCTTTTCTTCTCCAGTTCATTTCATAGGGGAAATTGAGGCAAACAAGGTTAAATGGCTTGCTCAGAGTATCTGAGGGCAGATTTGAACTCAGGAAGATGAGTCTTCCTGACTTCAGGGTCAGTACTCTAATCCATTGAACCACTTAGCTGTTCCCATGATACATAGAAAATGCTTCATGCTACCTCTTCCTTTGCCTTTCTCCTTGCTTGTTGGAGTTTCAAATTATTTGCCCCTATCAGTATTGTCCCTACAATGCAAACACTTAAGGGGTAAGGCAGATCTTGGGCACCAATAGTTTATCTCCTTACTTTGGTTAGGGATGGCTTAGGATTTTACATTCTCCAAAGTATCTACCTACACCAAAACATCACTAGCAGCAGTCCTTTGTCAGAGCCCAAAGTTCCTATCACCCCCAAGACCTACATTTCCATGTGAACATAGCACAGTGGACTAAGGGCTAGCCTGGGAACCAGAGAGTCTGCTTTCAGACCCCAACAATCTTAAACAATCTTGGATAAAACCTTTGAGTTTCAGTCTCCTCTATAAAATAGAGTTGGACCAGACAGATATTCTCTAAGAAACCTTCCAGTTATAACTATCTGGTACTTCATTGAATAAATTGCCCAGGGAAAAATTAACTGGGTAGCTAGATGGTACAGTGGTTAGAGTACAGTTCTGGAGTCAGGAAGACCTGCGTTCAAATTCAATCTAATATGCTTAATACCCATGTGATCCTGGGGAAGTGACTTGACTCCCTCTGAGTTTCAGTTTCCTTGTCTCTAATACAGAGATAATAAGTAGAAGGAATGTGAGGACCAAACAAAATACAGGCAAAGCACCTTGCAAACTGTAAAGTGCTATATAAATGCTAGCTACCATTGCTGCTGCTCATTTTGTTACTCATTGGTAGCAGAGCTGGGGTAGGAAATCAGTTTTCCTTACTCCAAATCCAGAGCTATTTTCACTATATCCCATATCCCGAACAAGATATTTTGGATCCTAAGTTAGTGTTTTGATGGTAAAATATCCAGGTTATACCCAGGTGGTCAAGGTTAACAGTGGGATGTCCTGGCACGAGGTCAGCCAAATGGGGACTGGAGGGTACTGAAGGAGTGCAGGGAAACGGTAAGACAAACTTAACCACCTCCATGATTTTGTCCCAGACATAACCGTGGTCACATCTGAAAAAGTTGTTCATGAGAAAGGCCAATATCATCCCACATTCCTAGGCTTGGCTCTATGCAGGTCACTTTTCAGGAGATTAGAATCAATCCTAGACCAAGGAATAGGCAGTAGAGGAGGAGAGAGGAGATAACTTGGTGAGAAGAAACAGTGGGAGAAGATTGTCAGAGAAACCTCTGTGAATGGAAAAAAGGAAGGAAGGAAGAGAGAGAGGGAAGAAAAGAAAAAGAAAGAGAGAGAGAGAAAGAGAGAGAGAGAGAGAAAGAAAGAGAGAAAGAAAGAAAGAAAGAAAGAAAGAAAGAAAGAAAGAAAGGAGTGAGGGAAAAGCCAAGAAGAGATTGGTTTATTTGAAGTCAAAGATATTATAAGAAAGGTAGGGCCTGGCTGGGGGTTCAGCCAAAGGGTTTCTTTCTCCCTTTGAAAATGAGAAGATTTGAATAGGATCCGTAGGCATAAGCTGATAAAAATCCTTTGAAGTGGACCATGATCTGTTTATAGCTTCAGAATAATTTAACCCTGGTCAGACAGAGAGACTGTTCTCATTTCCAAATGTGTAAGGCATTGAATCAGTATCTACTTAGAATGAATTTCTCTTGGCCAGATATGGGATTCAGAGGAGAAAGAGATTGGCCCCTTTATCTTCTCCCACTGGCCCGTAGGGAAGCCTTGCCCATTAGGTCTTTTATTTTTGAGAGATGATCAAGCAGGCATTTTTCTTCACCAAGAGGAAACAGTAAATAGATGGGGGTGGGTTTGGGGGTGGAGTGGGGAGGGAGGTTGGTTAAGGGGAAGTACTATTGGGGACCTTGTACAAAAATCCAGTATCATTTTGCCTCTCTTCTAGATCAGTGGTTCTCAAAGAATGTTCTCCAGGACACTATTATTAACTGACTTTTGCTAGAGGTGCCATGAAATTCTGGATGTACCCTGTGTATATGTAGATTATACCCCAGGGAACATGTGGGGCTGGTTCTACAGGGACCATCCATGGATACGTGGCAACTCCCAAAGACTGATGGCTTAATGCCTCAGTGAAAAAGGAGAGGCAGAATATCTCTCCCTCTCTCTCTCTCTCTCTCTCTCTCTCTCTCTCTCTCTCTCTCTCTCTCTCTCAACATGTAACTTTCCCATGAAGGACAGGGAAAAGGGCCACCCTCTATCCAGCAGCATGGCAGCTATAAGCACATAGCTATAGCATGTGTACTGGCTTAACAAACCCAAGATTGGATCTCAAAGCATTAGCTTCTCTTCTACTTTGTGCTTATTTCCAGAGCATAGGTGACAGAGACATGATCCTGAGATGGATGTTTCCTGCCTCAGAGGCAACTTTGAATTAGAGACATTAAGAGTTTCTGAGTCCTTGGTTAGCACTAACTACTTTTCAGGAGAAGCGCCGAGCTTCTGTGCTCCAATGCTTCTTAGAGAAAATGATTGAAACTCTTGCCCTGAATCACCAGAAAAAATTAACCAGAAGGGATTAAATTTAGATGTATGCAACTTAGGCAAAGGTAAACTTTCCATTCAACAGTCTCACAAAATGCTTCATGTTTTGAGGTCTTAAATATCAACCCCTAGTTATATACATATATATATATATATATATATATATATATATATATATATATATATATATATATATATATATATATAGAATAATAGTATTTAGAAGTTACTAATGTTGGTTATTTGTCCTTGCTAATATATATTTGTGAGTCTCTTGTCTTAAGCATTTTTTTATGTGAAGTCAATAAATGTTTGCCCTAGATCTGCCATTCATTGTAAATTGATTCCCTTTCTACTCCCACCTTTTGTGGGACAACCTAGTCAGAAGTCACGAGCTTTAAATTTTCCCTGGACTGAGGATGTACAGAGCCAAAGATCCCAAGAAAGAGACTAATCCTGTCCTCATTCCAGGCCAGGCTCTCCCAGAATAAATCCAGTTTATGTGCATGGTTCTAGATCTGAGAAAGGCCTGTTACTTTAGGAGAGAGAGAGAGAGCAGTCCTTGCCCTGGGCCCAGCAATAGTTTCTGTTACACATATAAAGGAAAATTCACAAATAATTCTGTGTAATATAAATTTTATTTGTCCAGCATACATAATAAGGTTAGTTTTTTGTTGTTTTTTTTTTTCAAAATAGACATTACTTGCCTGCTACACACAGGAACTTCAAAACACATGAGACCTTGAACTTGAAAAGAACTCAACAAAAATAACTACTCTTGTTGAAGGTAAGCAGTGCATGTGCTGTCTCTTCTAATGTTGCCAACTTCAGTGATCAATGTCCTCTGATTCTACATAGTACAGAATATTGTGCTGTAAGCAAAAACAATCTGGTTTTGATGAATCTCAGGTTCACTTAAGGCTTCCACAACTGAGGGGCAAACTGGGAGAGTCCTTCAACAGAGATGTCCTTCCAAGACATGGTGCTTCCTTCCCTTCTGTCCCTGGCTGGTTACTAGAATCTGACCTCAAGAAGAGGGATCAAGCTGTCTTTCAAATTCTTAGGCTCTTTATACCTTCCCCTACCCCTACAGAGAAAGTCCTTTAAAACTTAAGCTTGATTTGTGTCTAAGGTCTTACCCTAAAAGAACAGAGTAGAAAAACACACAGTGTATAATGTAAATCAGGCATAGGAAAGTTAATTATTGCATTCAGAAGAAATACTTACCACAAGAGATCCTGCAATCCTACTCTAAGTTCCTCATTTTACAGAGGGGGAAACCAAGTCCCAGAGAACCATGCATTCATGGTCATGTGAGTCCCTGAGTGACTTGATCCAGGTCATGCAGTTAATACCTTTCTGTTCTCCTAGCCAATGCATTTTACTTTCCCGGCATAAGGGCAGGTGCTAATTGACCAAGCTTTGACTATGAAATAAATTGCTATTGTCATTATATTTTATTCTCTGAAGGAGACAACCCCAGGTTAGCATTTCAAAGAAGAATGAGTCACTGAGGAGGTTTAAAAGTACCTGCTAATTATTTCTTTAAAAAAAAATCTTCAACTCTGGGAGAAAGGAATAAGTATCTTCAGGTGCCCATTAAGATGAAAGAGCCTGTTACCTGGCCTGCTCAGGAAGCCCAAGGACAACAGCACCCCTTGTATTTCTCCCCAGAATGCCCTCCACAGACATTATCTCACCAGCACAGAATCCCAGGGAGAGGACTGCTAAGGGTTGGTATTATGAACCTTCTCTTTTTCCCTTGTTCTAATGTGACAAGGTCAAGGAAAAGCATTACGGAAGGAACCAGCTCAGGGAATGGATTTTTCAAAGTAGGAGAGATGTAGATGGCTTAATACTCTGAAGCCATTTAGAACCACAGAATACTAGTTCAGGAAGCTACCTTAGAGATCATGGAGTACAGTGGTCTACATGTTTTGCGGTTTTTTCATCACATACCCCATTAGTAAAAATTTTTGAGTATGTACTCTTAATATGCATTTATTTGCTTACCAATTTTACATATATGTACAACCACACTAATAACTATATAAATAAACCTTACATAAAGGGAAGGAGGGGGACATTAGTCAGTGAGGGCCCATTTCTTAGAGTAAGCACAGTAGACTCTTCCTGGTATAAACTCACGTGGAACCTGCTCCAGAAGTGATTTGCTATATATTCCCTGATTCAGTACTTGAGAGAATACCCTATTTCCTGGTGTCAAAGAAAACCCTTTTAAGTTGGCTGCTGAGCCAAAACTGGGTATATCTACAAAAAGCTTAAGCCAATAGAAGAATTCTCTCTCCTTGGCAGTTTTTGAGTGAGGAAGAAATGCTGTGAATCATGGAGTAGAGGAACTCCTTTCCCATCCAGTCTTCACATGACCATGAATGCATGGTACCACTATTTCTTCTTGTCTCTGTTGTTAATTACTTTCATGACCTAAGGGGAATGAATATCAGGGACAGATGCAACAGGTTGCAACCTTGTCGGTTTTAGAAGTTCTGAAGATCCACCTAGCACCTGAAATCCATGAGAGTGCCTGCCAGGAGTGGCAGCTGCCAGAGCTAGAGTGAAAAGCCAGCTTTGAGAAACAATCTACTTGACCTAGTCTAATAGCAGACTGAACTGGAAACTGTAACACTGCATCCTATTGGGGAAGGGGCAACTCATTCATTGGCTACATCATAGCCACAAGTGAACTTGATGAGGGCCAAATATTTTGTACTTATCAGATGAAATAATATTTGATCTCAGAGTCAATAGATGATCACTGGATTTTATTAAGGATGGGAATTACCTGGTCAAATGTAAGGAGCTTTGGTAAAATTACTTTAGCAGCTATGTGGAGTATAGGTGGTAGAGGAAAAAGTCAAATGAGGAGATCAATGATTTCCAAAGTCCAGAGGAGAGAAGATAAGGGTCTGAATTAGGGTGGTGGCTATATGTCTAGAGAAGGGGACAGACGGGATATGTAGAAATAGTAAAGGTAATATTTGTCATCTGATCTGACATGCAGCATATAAAACAGTGAGGAGTTGAAGATGACAGATACCAAGGTTGTCAAACCAGGTGATGGCAAAATAGCAATGTCCTTAAGAGAAATATGGAAGTTTGGAAGAGCAACGGTTTGGAGGCAAAGATAATATAATGACGTCTGTGATCTATCTCAACCCTTCCATGCCTACTCATCTCAAGTGGCTTGCTGTCTCCCACACAGAAAGAAAAGCAAGAAGGCAGGTGCTTACTGGTCACTGCTCCAGACTGAAGAGACAGAGATGGTCTGTACTGGGAAAGGAGGCTAAACAGAGCGTGAGGAACTTTCTGAGAGGCCCTTGTCCAGCTGATGATGCTAGAAACAATCAAAAAGAAGGGAGTTTGTAGCTTGTACAGAAGAGAGAGCAGATGGAATGGGTGAAGTGCTGGGAAATTGGGGGAGGAATACGTGTTTATTAAGTGCCTACTATGTGTCAGTCTCTGAAAGGTTTTATTGCACTTCCCCCTTACTGATTCTCATTTGAAGTACTGGGTACAGTTCTGGGTACCATAAGCTGGGTAGTACCTGGAGAAGGCCAACCATGATGGTTCTTGGGCCCAGTTTGAAGGAATTGAGGATATAATGGGCAATTTTTTCAGTGTTATAAAGGAGTCAGGTGCACAGCCCAGGTTTCCAGGCTTTGTCCCTCACTCTATCCAAGGAGAAAGGTAAGCTGGGACTACAGCCAAGAAGCTTTTGATTTGAGGTGGGATAGCAGTGAAAGGTATTTTGGAAACAGCAGACAAACAGGAAAGAATCTCAGCTCCATGTAATGATAGAAGTATGGGTCTGCCTGAGGGCAGGAAGATGAATTGAACAATCCTTTCAGGCTTCTCCCAGACAGTGTAGTAGGGCATCCTATACTAATAGCAGAAGTAGGAATAGATGCCCAAAACTTAGACTCTAATATTATTCAACTATTGGTAAACTGATCAATGATTTATATACTGCCAAAAGTGGGAAGCACAAGGGTGCCTTCCTTGTCTAATCTACACAAAATTCAGCCTGTTACCATGACTTTACAGATATCTGTCTGAAAAAGATGTCCAAGTTTTAGTGGATTTCAATCTCAATATAAGTCAGAAACACAACGAGACACAAGAAAAGCTGATAAAATCTTAGCATGCATTGATAACTATAGATCCCAGGAATAAGAGATTGTTGGTTTTATCAGACCTCATCTAAAGCATTAGGTATAGTCCCGGGTGCCATATGCTGGAGAATGCGCAGATGAGGCCAACTAAGATGGTGAGTCCTTGACGCTAGTCTGAAGGAGCTGAGGATATTAGAGAAGAGCAAGGGTAGGGATGGAAGGAGGGATAAGAAGGGCTATCCTGTGGAAGAGAAACCAAACTTTAAAAAATTGCCTTACAATAAGAGCTGTTTGAAAATGAAATGAGATTCTTCAAGAAGCATGTTTCCCTTCTTTAGGCATCTTCAAGCAGAGCCTAGACGCCCTCTTGTCAGGGACATTATAATGGGCATTCTTTTTTGATATGGGCTGAGCTAGTTTAGCCACCAAGGTTCTTGCCTGCTCTCAGACTCTGTGATTCTGTGAACTTCTCTTAATCAGTGTAAGACCTTGCTAAGCCAGCAAAGTCAGCAGAGGTTGGTGTTGTCCTTGTCTCAACTTTCAGTAGTACCTACCTCCCCAACCCAACCTTTACTCTCTCATCCTATCTGGTCTTTCTTGTCAGAGAGGTGAGTAATCAATTAAACTCTCATTCTTACTAAGGTATTAGAGACTACTTGGGACTTGATGTTTGTCACCCATTCAGAGGCAGTTTATATGTTAAACAAGTTATAAGAGAAAGAATTGACAGTGAGCAAGTCACCTAGCCTCACAGGGCCCCATTTTTACCTCTGTGAAGTGAGCAGGTTGGACAATGTGACCCTTAAAGGTTCTTCCAAGTTCGAACATTCCATGACTCCTCATTCCTATTTGATTGTGCCCAGGGCAATCACAGACACCCATTTTAACACAGTTGTCTACCACAGTGACAAGCAGTAAATTAAAGGGCAAATGAAACAAATGGGGACTTTCAACTGAGTTTCCAACAGGAAGGAGCTGTCAGTTTGCCTAGGCTGAAGATGAAAAGAATTCCTGGGAGCTGAGGCCACTCTGGGAACAGTAGCCATGAGCAAACCCCCGCCACCTCCCCTGACACACATATCTCTCCCATGGTCTTTGAGCAATGTGCAAAGGGGAGCTGATTAGAGGACAGTCCCTTCATCCAGCCATAACTCCTGGGAGACCAGGAGGGAAAGGATAAGGCAAAAAGGAAGACAGTGCTCATCATAGCCCACTGCAGCTGAGGGGCAGGGGGAGATTTATCATGATGGTGTTGACCTTCTGGACTAAATCTAGTAGAAAAAGAACTGGATTTGAAGTCAGAGAAATGAGAGATGAATCTGTATCACTGGGTGACCTTTGGTAAGTCACTGAAACTATCTGAGAATCCATTTCCTTGAAAAAGAATTGGGAAGTAGGAGGCATGGAGTCAGAGACCCTGAGTTTGAATTTAGGCCTCTCCACTTAGCACCTGTGTGATCTTGGATCAATAAGTCATTTACCCTCACTGGGCCTTAGCTTTCTCATCTGCAAAATGGAATTGGACTAAGTAATATCTAAGATCTCTTCTCACTCTGTCCTCCTACTTTCATCATAGATTTTAGAAAATAGAAAAAATTCCCAGGGCAAGTATAGCAAAAGAACCTGGAAAGAGTGGAGCCCAAGCAAATAGCTGAACTTAAACTAAATGATTCCCTCTATGAGTGTGTCCCTCTCCCCCACCCCTCCTTCCCTTACTCTGTGCCTCTTTCTCTCCTTCCCTCCATTTTTCTCTCCCTCTCTCACCTTCTCTCTGTAGGTCTCTTTAGCTTCCACTCTCCTTTTCTCTCTTTCTCTCTCCCTCCTTCCTCCCTTCTCTCTCTCTCTCTCTCTCTCTCTCTCTCTCTCTCTCTCTCTTTTCCCAACCTCCCTCCCTTTCTCACATTCCTCTCTTCTCCACCACAATGACTATACAAATCACTTGACCTTCTCCTGTCTCCAAACTCAGTTGGAAACTTGGAGTAGAAAGCCCCAAACCATGTGTGGTATCTGAGCCTACTTTCCCATGGATAAATAAATTAAATTTGGACTGAAAAGGGGAATGGACAAGAAGAAAGAGAGTTACGTCAGGAAGGAAGAGCTGGAGGGGACAGGCATAGAACATGGAAGAATGTCGAGAAATCTCTTAGCCAATCAGAGGTGGTCTTTGTTTTCAGCTGTGGTATCACTCTTGTTCCTGCACTGAATGCTCTAGGTTTGGATCTGAGCCCACCCCTGCTACTACCCAAGTTCTGAACATAGGCAGGAAGTGATTGTTCATGCACCAATTCAGTCAGTGGTCAGAGTCCTGACCTGTGGACAAACCGAGGCCCTGGTCCTGCTCTATCTGTTTCACTGTGTGAACTGAAAGGAATCATTCTGCTCTCCTGTGCCTTAGTTTCTTTCCCTATGCACACAGGGATGGTGCTCAGATTAAACATGACCATAAAAACATAGATCTGTTATATTAACTAGAAGTTCTGTCTTGCTTTAAGGTATGCAAGGATCTTTGTCCATTTTAACTCATTTGGTCTTCACAACAACTTATACAGTAGGTGCTATTTTATCTCCATTTTATAGATGAGGAAACTGATACTCTGAGAGGTTAAAGTGACTTCCTCAGAGGCATACAGCTAGTAAATATCTAAGGAAGGATTTGAATTCAGGTCTTCCTGAGCCCTAAGTCCATCACTCTTTTCACTGTCTCCTATCCATTTAGAACTGGAAGGGACTTTTGAAGTCAACCCTCTCATTTTACAGATGAAGAAAACTGAGCCTGAGAGAGGTAAAATGTTTGCTCAGATGAAAAGATACTTTGAGTTTTGAACACTACAAAAATCCAGAAATTGATAGACCACAGTGGGCAATTATCTAACTACACCAGGGGCAGGTGCCCAAGAATTCTAATTTTGAGGATTTATTTTACCTGCAGAGAAGGAAATGGGTAGAAATGGGGGCTGGGCAGGAATGTGAGACGTGGCACCAGGCAGACTGAGAGCTATACAATTCCAGGTACATTTTGGACTAGAAGCAGAGGGCTCATGCCACTCTGCTGGAGGGCACTAAGCCTCTTATAAAATGCATCTGAGCAAACAACAGCCTGTGTTTATTTAAATCTTAAGTATCTTGGGCTTTGACTAAGGTTGTAAGCTGGAGATCCAGTTACCAACCTCCTCCTCAAGACCTGACCCCAGAATGGAAAGAGGGTTTGAAATAGAGATAGACCAGCTATAGTCAAGCAGAAACTAAATCTTCCCCAGTTCTCAGTCTATTGTCTCTGCCCTCTGTGACCTGAAGACTTAGAGGAAAGGGGTTGGCAGATAGAGGAAAAAGGATTGAGCTAGGACCGAGATGTCTGGCTGGGATGAATGAGGATGCTTCCCCATGAGAAGTCAATGAATGAGCTCGCCTGACAAGTTCCTACAAATCTCAATGACTTCTTACATTTCCATAATACCTTACATTTTAATGACCCAACATGTAGATAGCCCTTTTAGTTTTAAGTGTTTTGCATACAAAATTTCATTTGAGTCAGACATTTAATGAAGTAGAAAATAAAAGTATTGCTTATCCCTACCTTACAAAAGAAGGAACTGAGGTTCAGAGTAACTAACACTTTTGGATGAGATGATATCAAAAGTAGAATTTGAAACATGGCTTTCTTAAATCCAAATCTAGCAACTTATTCAGAGGTGATGTGGCTTTTAAAGTTTATAAAACACTTTGAGTATCAAATCTTGTCTTCTCAATGAGTGACAATGGAGAAGAAGAGAATTCAGAATTCATTTTTTTTAGTGAATGTTAAAGGGGCAGGTAGATGGTTCGATGGATAGAGCACTGACCCTAGAGTCAGGGAGACCTCAGTTCAAATCCAACCTTGACACTGACTAGCTGTGTGATGTTGGTCAAGTTACTTTATGATGGCCTCAAAAAAAATGTTAAAAATAAATAACAGTTTTTAAAAGAAAAAACACTTTGATGCCCATTTTCAAAAAGCCAATGAGGGAACTAGCATAGTTACTGATATCCCCATTTTGTACATGAAGAAAGTGAAGTTCAGAAATGTTAAGTGATTTGCCCAAAATCACACAGTTAGGAGAGATCCTGCAATTCCAACTCAGGGGTCTTGAGAAGTAAATCCATCTATTGCTCTGTCAAAGAATAATGGATCTTTTTTAAACATTTTTTTTATTCTGAACTTAAGCAACAAAAGCATTTCCATAACAAAATAGAATAGAAAAAAAGGAGGAATTGCATGTGAAACTGCAAATCTATTTGTACAACTTGCTTTTCCTTTTAAATATATAATGAAGTTATCATGTAACTTTTCCTCCTCCCACCCCTGCTTTAGAGATGACTACCATTAGACATAAATATGTATGTTTATGTAAATGTATGCTACACGTATTCTATTTATTGGTTTCTCTCCAGATGCAAATAGCATGTTGCATGATAGTTCCTTTGTAGTTAATTTGAATACTTATAATGGTCCACATGACTTGGTCACTCAAAGTTATTCTTAAAACAATCTTGCTGTTACTATATATATCATTCTCTTGAGTGTACTCACTTCTCTCTTTGCTATTCCATCTAAGTCTTTCCATTTGTTCTAAAAGCATCAAGTTCATCATTCTTATAGCATGGTAGTATTCCCACATGATCATATACCACAACTTTTTTATCCATTCCCCAGTTAATGGGCATCCTCACAATTTCCAGTTCTTTGTCACCACAAAGAGAGCTACTATAAATATTTTAGAATATAGAGATTCTTTCCTTTTTTTTCCTAATCATCTTTGGAAATAGACTTGGTAGTGGCATTGTAGGGTCAAAGGATAGAGGAGGGTTAATAAATCTTTAGGCATAATTCTAGGTCGCTCTCCAAAATGGTTGGACCAGTTCAGAGTTCCACCAACAGTGAACGAGTGTCCTAATTTTTCCACGTCTCCAACATTTGTTGCTTCCTCCTATCATTTTAGCCAATCCAATAGCTATAAAATGACATCTCGAAGTTGCTTTAATTTGTATTTCTCTAATCTATAACGATTTAGAGCATTTTTCATATGACTATTGAATCATTTTGACTTCTCTGCCTGTTCATATCCTTTGACCATTTATCAACGGGGGAATGATTCATATCCTTATAGATCTGACAAAGTTCTTTATATATTTGATACATGAAACCTTTATGGGAGACATTGTCTATACAAAAATTCCCCACTTTTCTGCTTTCCTTCTGATCTTAACTACATTGATTCTATTTGTATAAAATCTTTTTTATTTAATATTTTTGAAATTATCCATTTTATACCTCACAAGGCTTTCTACCTCTTATTTACTCCCAAATTGCTCACTGATCGTAAGTCTGATAAGAAGTATGTTCCATGTTCTTCAAATGTTCTTGTAATATCTTTCTTTATATCTAGTCATGTATCCATTTTGATCTTATCTTGGTAAATGGTGTAAAATATTTTCTATGCCCCATTTCTGCCAGACTAATTTCCAGTTTTCTCAACAATTTTTACCAAATAGTGAGTTCTTATCCCCAAAATGTATGTCTCCAAACCTCCTTCCTTTACATTGTTTTTAGTTCCCTTGATATTCTTGACTTTTTGTCTTCCAAATGAATTTTGTTATTATGTTTTCTAACTCAGTAAAATATTTTTGTAATTTAATTAAGATGGCATTGAATATATAAGAGTAACTTAGGTAAAATGGTCATTTTTATGATATTGGCCATCTGCTATGAACAATTGATGTTTCTCTATTTAAATCTGATTTTATTTGTATAAAAAAATTTATTATTCTTTCATATAGTTCCTGTACTTGTTTTGGCAGATATAAGTATATTCCTTGGTATTTTATACTGTCTAGAGCAAGAGTGGGGAACCTGTGGCCTCAAGGTCACATGTAGTCTTCTAGGTCCTTGAATGTGGTCTTTTGACTGAGTCCAAATGTTACAGAACAAATAAATCCTTTAATGAAGGGGATTTGTTTTCTGATGCTTGGATTCAGTCAAAGGACCACACTTGAGGACCTAGAGGGCCACATGTGACCTTAAGGATGCAGGTTCCCTACTCATGATCTAGAACTATTTTTCGTGGGGTACCTCTTAATATCTCTTCATGAGGGTTTGTTTAGTGATAAATAGGAATGCTAATGTTTTATATGGGTTTGCTTTATATCCTGTTACTTTGCTAAAACCATTGTTTCAACTAACCTTTTAGCCTAGTCTTTAGGATTTTCCAACTATATCATTACATCATCTGCAAAAAAGAAATAGTTTTATCACCTCATAGCCCATTCTGATTCCTTCTATTTCATTTTCTTCTCTTAATGCTATTGCTAGGATTTCCAATACAATATTGAATAATGATGGTGGCAGTGGGCATTCTTGTTTTACACTTAATCTTACTGGTAAGGCTTCTAGCTTATCCCCATCACAAATAGCACTTGCTGATGGTTTCAGCTTCTTATCAATGTAAAGAAAAATCCATTTATACCTATACTTTCAAGTGTTCTTAATAGAAATGAGTGTTGTACTTTATCAAAAGTTTTTTTCTGTATCTATTGATATAATAATATGCTTTTTGTTATTTTTACTATTGATATAATCAGTTATATTAATAGTTTTTCTCATGTTAAACCCGCCACCTCTGGACTATCTTCAGGGCCCAGTCCTATGGATAAAAGCTTTTATTCATCATGGTCACATGTACAGAAGAAGCATATTTATTCCCCATGGGCAATATCAACTTACCAAGTTTTTATTAAGTGTCAATGTCATAGCTCTGCAAAGGATCATCTAATCCTACAGATTCTCCTCATTCAAGACAAATAACAACCAATCCGTAAAGGAAAAATGGGGAGGGAGAAGGAAGGGAAAGGAAGAACTACTTATATGCTGCCTACTATGTGTCAGGGGTTTTGTACAAATATTATTTCATTTGATTTTCACAACAACCCTTATTTTACATATGGGAAAACTAAGGTTAAGTGTCTTGCCCAAGGTCATATCTGAGACTGCATTTAAACTCATCTTCCTGACTCCACTATACCCAAAGCACCGCCATACCCAAAGCACCACCACCCCTGGGCAGATAGACAACTGAGCGATATCTTTTGGCCAAGAAAACTACTAGTCATGAGAAACTACAATGCATAGAAGTGAAGGTTCACTTTTGACTCATACTGGCTGCATGATCCCAGGGAAATCATTTAATCTCTTAATTCTCAGACAATTCTCCAAATCTGAAATTTTCAGTACAGGAGCCAAACAGCATCAACTGGGAATCTACGAAGAAGCAGTAGTGAACCAGCTTACAAAGGTCCTTAAACTGATAAAATCACAAATCAAGGTTGAAAAGGAAAAGGGAAAGGTTAGATGCACTATGGAGTTAGTAAGGAGGGAAGAAAGAATATACAGGAGTTTGGAAGAGGGAAGGCAAAGCTTTCTTTCTGGCAGTTTCAGGAGCTTTCTAAAAAGAGATTAGTTGCAGAATCTTGCTGGAATGACAGGACATGGAGACATTGGGAGGATCAAGTTGAGAGGGCTGGAAGAATCCTATGGTACCACACAGGTTTTCAATCATTTCGTCTTGGTGAAGTGATCAAATATGAGCTGTCTCTCTATCTCTGTTTCTTAATCTCTCACAATAAATAACACACTATGTATATATGCGTATATATTCACGTATATGTGTGTGTGTGTGTGTGTGTGTGTGTAGATATGGATAATGTGATATGACAATTCACATAGGCTGCACCTACACATCCAAAATTTCAGAGAATTTAGGGGAGTGACCAGATACCTTGGAGAGGTAATGTGGAAACAGTCTTGGCTTTGGGGTTAGGAGATCTGAGCTCTGCTATTTAAGTGCCTGTATGAGTTTTTGAAAGTAACTTAATGACTAGGAGCACCAGGTTCCTCTTCTGTTAAATGAAGGTGTGGGATTAGATGACGTCTAGGAGTTCTTTCAGTTATAAACCTTCAGAATGTAAATTCCTTCAGCACAGGGATTGGTTTGTTTTTGACTTCACAGTCCCCCAGTGCTTACCGAGTTCCTGGCACACAAAAAACATTTAATAGATGCTTACTGAATTGAATCAAATTTGATCAATAATCCTATTGAAGTTATTTGGGTGAGGACCATCACTTTGCATATTTCAAGTGAAATTGATTCCCTTCTTAATTCCCAGGGCTGAATTACCAGATAATTTCCTCAGTTCTCCTTATGACTTTGCCTTGGTAGACACAGCCATAGACTCATTCTCACACTCCAAAAGGGTGGGGAGAAAAGACTATTTTTCCCAGGGCCTGTTAACTGCACCCTCCTCTGTGTGTGACTCAGACATGAGATAGGGTCTAGCTGAGGCTTTTAATTACAGGGACACAGTCAGGCTACCTAATCAAAGCAGAGAGCAGTCACTCTCCTCCCAGAATGCTAAAGGAAAAGAGAGTCACAGAGAAACTAGAGGTTGGAGATCTAGTATATACTTCTCTAACAGACAACCCTTGGGACTCAGTATATGTCCTCCTTCCTTCCTCCTCCTCCTCCTTCCTCTTCCTCCTCCTTCCTTTTTCTTCCTCCTCCCCCTCCTGTCTCTTCTCCTCCTCCTCTTCCACTGGGAACTGGGAAAAGGAATAAACCTTTTTTGCATGGAGGTTTTATAGTCAGCAGAAAAGACAATCCTGGGTTGTTCATCTGTCAAATCATTCTCTTTCATGTGGCCACATCCACAGTTTAGAATATGTTTGGGGGAGGAGGAGGTTGAGAAATAATAGTTCTAGAACTGGAAGGAACCTTGGGGATAATCTCATCCAACCCTCTCATTTTACAAATAAGGAAACTGAGTTCTAGGGAATGTAAATGATTTACCCACAGGGTCAGAGGTAGCATTTGAACACAGGACCTTGGACTTCAGAATCATTGTTCTTTCCTCTGTGTGAAACTGCCACTCTACAATGAGCCTGGGTTCATTTCTGCAGCTAAGCAAGGGCTTGGAGGTATTGGAGGTATTGGAGACATGCCATATTGTGGTTAACTGGGACTGTAGCTGGGTTGTACTGGGCTGTGGTTGCTGAGCAAAGTGTTGACCAAAATCTTTCTGGCCACCCAGAACCTATCTGGAACCTATCTGCCACCCCTCTCCCTCAAACAGGGAACAAAGTGACAACCATATGCCAGCCTGGACAAAGCCAAAGAACTGGAAGTGGAGATGGTGATTCTGGGTTACCATTATGCTTGTCTGACCAGCTGCATCCCATCTGCCTCTTCCTGTCTCATCACTTACAAAGATTCTACATCCTTCCATCTTTTCAACTGCATTACCATTCGGCCTGTCCCAGCAGAAGAATACACCATCTCCCAGACTAGGCCATCATAAAAGGAACTAGACCCTTGGCACATGAGATGAAATGTCATAGGCAGCATCCAGGCAAAGGTTCCTCTCTGTGCCTCAGTATCCCCTTTGGGTGCTAGAATCTTTCCCATCCCTCCTTCTTTCTCCTCAGACTACAATGAGGATGAATGAGGTCATGTCTGTGGGGCACAAGTGGGTACTACTCGTCAGCCCTGTTCTCTGTCCCTGCAGGAAGCATTCTGTTTTGCATGAGGAGAGATAAGATCATCACAAGAGGTTTCCTTCACTTTTCACTTGCCATAGACCAGGAGAAGTACACACAGCAAAACTGGAATTTGATTCAACTTTATATGTCTAGAGAGGCATGAATGAATGCATGAATGAACAAATGAATGAATAAGCATTAATTAACTACTTAACTGTTTACCAGAATAAAAATACCAAAAAAAAAGTTCTTGTCCGCAAGGAGCTTACATACTAATAGGAGAAGACAATGCCTATAGTGTAGTGGTGACCAAGTAGGGGTGATTTGAATCGAGAAGTCAGAAGGGTGATAAATGAAACCAATAACCCACTGATATATCCTTTCTAGGAATGGTCGTGTTAATTTGATTAGTATTCTCAGACTTAGAGGTAGAAGAAATGGAGAAGCTGAGAAGTGGAGAAGACATGTAGTCCTCAGGCTCCCAGCATAAAGAAAGCCAGAGAGTAGGCTGGAATAGCTAGCTAGATCAGTTCCTTAGCACCCAGCATAGATGAGGCCAATCTAGCTTGATGGCTGGCATGAGCCACTTGGCTTTACTCTGCTCTACTGTTAATCAGTTATGAAAATGTGTTGAATTTAAAGAGGAAACAAGGTATAGTAGGAAGTGAAATGGATTTTGAGTCAGAGGACCTGGGTTCAAATTCTACTTGTCACCAGTTGTATGACCTTAGACAAGATTCTTGACTTCTGTAGGCCTTATTTCCCTCACCTGCACAAAGAGGGAATTGCTTAGATGGCCTCTAAGATTCATCCTAGCTCTAAAAATCTGATCTCTTGACCAAGTAAACACCTACTTCATGATGTGAACTTTCTATTAAACTTAATATAAAGCAACCATCTGCTCAATTGGCCCTAAATAATCCAAGGGGATTTAATTTAAAGCAATGAGACATTATCTAAATGCCTGGTAGATTTAGGTTCCTCTACTAGACCTCAAAGACAAAGATGGAAAACACAAACCTGCTATAAAGGAGCTTTACATTCTACTGGGAGCCTGACTCACCAACCTATGGATGACTCACTCTGGACTTAGAAACCAAAGGCTTAGGTCAGTCAAACAAAAAAATTCTGGCAGCCCAGATGAAATTCAATTCAACAAACATTTATTAGGTGCTAGACCAATGTGAAGGATTCCAAGATGCAAAATATGGTCCCTGCCCTGAAGGAAAATCACCAACCAACATGACAAAATATGCCAAATGCCAAAAACACCAGTCAGACAATGAGATGGGTTGAATGAACCCAACCTATGAAAACTAACAATTATGCTCTCCTAAGTGATATCTAAGGCAGTTAGGCATGGCAGCGTAATCAGGAAGGTGTAAGTTCAAATCCAGCCTCAGACATTGTGTGACCCTGGGCAAGTCATTTAATCCTGTTTGCCTCTGTTTCCTCATCTGTAAAATGAGTTAGAGATTGAAATGACAAACCACTCCAGTATCTTTGCCAAGAAAATTTCAAATGGGATCACAGAAAATCAGACACAACTGAAACAGCACAACAAGTGATAGCCAGGTCCTCTTTAGTAATGGTCAGTGAAAGTTTCAGCCAGGCCTGGAGTGTAGATGCTGCCACTCAAGTCCATCTGCACACAGTAGCAGAGACTTCAGTTAGCATAGAGTATGACTATAAACCCTGACCACTTTCAATTATCTCAAAAACATCATTTAAGTCAAGGAAGGGACTTTGAAGTCATCAGGTTCATTGCACTCTGGAAACTGAGTGCCAAAGGCATAGAGTGACTTGTCCAAAATCTGTTAGTGGGAAAACTAGAACCAGAATTCAGATCTTTTAACTCCCAGTCTAGGGCTCTTTCCCATACCAGAAATTGCCTCTCTGTGTCCTTGGTCACCAAGGGGACAGGGATAAAGAGAGGGTGTATAGATCAATGCATCCGCTGTTTGCAACAAGTTAGGGACAGAGTCAAGTTGAAACAAAGATCTCATTGCATTCAGTCAATATCTTCAAAGATTTGAAGGTCGTTATTAATTCCCTTTCAGGTTCTTCCCCAGGCTAAACAATAGTGTTGGTTCCATAATGACAGGGACTATGTTTTATACTTTTATATATTCCCTACAATCCCAGTGCAGTAAATTGCATTCCATGTCTACTGATGCTGTTTCCCCAGCATCCTCTTCTGTGCCACACAGCTGGAGGATGGGTCTCAGGGGGCCTCCCTAATATTATTCTGCTTGCCCTGCTTGGGGTCTCCTCACCTCAGCTCACCAAGCAGCAGATCCTTTGTGAATATCTGGTGAAAAAGTGGACAGATGAATGAATTAATATATCATATATATATATATATATATACCCTTAAAGATAATGAACCTTTTTGTCTTAAACTTATAAATTCTAGTTTGTATTTTTTGTTTTTACATTGCCAAAATTCCTCTTACTTCCCCCCTACCCCTTCCAGAGACGTACTATAAATCACTTAATCTCTATGTGCTTCAGGTTTGGTTTAGTTTGATTTTCATGAAATAGAAATAATACTAACACCCACTTCCCAGGATTTTTTTGAGGATCAAATGAGAGAAAATGGTAAAGCACTTAGCACAGTGCCTGTCGTATAGTTAAGAATACTTATTTCCTTCCTTCCATATAGCAAATAAATTTTTTAAGAAAGAAAAATAAGAAGAAAAGAAAAAGAATTAGCAAAAGTTGATCAATACATTGAAAAAGTCCAAAATGCCATGCAATATTCCATATACACAAACCTTCAAACTCTGCAAAAGGGTGGGGTGGAGACATTTTCCCATATGTATTCTTTAGAGCCTGTTTGTGTCTTACAATTCACAACATTCCCTTTTGACTGTTTTCTGATAGCTATCCTTTCCATTTAATTTACGTTGCTGTAGTCATTGTTTATCTCGTTTTCTTGGTTCTGCTTACTGTGCTCTACATCAGTTCATGTAAGCTTTTCCATGCCTCTCTGTATTCTTCGTACTCATCATTTCTTACAGCACAATAACAATCCACTCATGGACCACAATTCGTTTCGCTATTCTCCAACTAATGGACACAAAAATAATGTTCCTCATGATTGCTGCCCGTAGGTGGCTAATGATAGCATATGAATAATGAATACTAATAATAGCAACTCATAGTTATGTGGTTCTGTATGTTTATGCTGTTTATATACTTTGGATGCATTATCTCACTGTCTATCTTGGGAACATCTGGGTTCAGATTTCATCTCTGGTCTTTACTACTTGTGTGACCTTGGGCAAGTCACTTAACCTCCACAGGTCTATTTTCTAAGGTAAATTGGCAGAATTAGACTGGGTGACACCTTCCAGCTTAAGACCTATTACCCTTACAACAACTGAGGGGCACATACATGCCCCTCAGTTGCACAAGTGGCGTAGAGTAGGCTGGTGACCAGAGCAAGAATCATAGAGAGAAACTCTGGCTGAAGAATTCCAAGCATCTGTTCATCTCTTCCCCGGTCGTACTATTTACAGATTTTTCTGACTGACTTCTCTACTATGTGCCAGGAAACTCATTACTGGAATAACCAATTTCATCATCCTGAAAGATCTTATCAGCTTTAAACTTCTACCTCATCACTACCCCCTGCATCTCTAATTTGAGGGTGGAGGAAGGGCATATCCTGGAAACCTGCATTTAAAGAGAGACCCCAACTCAGAAATCTCTTCATCTCTCAAATGGCTAAACCTTGCAATTTCTCTGATGGATATAATATTCTATCCATCTCACCTACCCCTCTAGGGATTATCTTCAATACCTTGGGCACCTTGAATATCTTCCCTGGCCTCCTCCACACACTTTTCAGCTTTCTTTTGTGTTTTATCTTCCTCCTTTAGATCTTTGTATCCCTAGTACTATAGACAGCTGGGTGACGCAGTGGATAGAGCACCACACCAGGAGTCAGATGGACTTAATTTCAAATCCAGTCTCAGACACTTACTATATGTGTGACCCTGGGCAAGTCAATTAACCCTGTTTGTCTCACTTTCCTCATCTGTAAAAATGAACTGAGAAGGAAATGACAAACCATTCCAATATCTTTACCAAGAAAATCCTAAATGGGGTCACAAAGAGTCAGACACGATGGAAAAAAACAATGTCCACTTAACTGTTCACTATTACCACCCCCATTTTCAGTTAAGGAAACAGGTTGAGAAAAGGTTAAGTGACTTATACAGAGTCAAACAGTTAGAGTGAGATTTAATCCTAGGTCTCCCTGACCGACCTCAAGTCCACGTTAGAATCTGTCAGTTTTCAGTGACCATGGTAATGAAGACTAACTTTGTGACCAACATCTTCGCTCTTCCTAAGCCAGGGATGGATGGCAGCCCTGAGGGTCATGGGTCAGGCCTGTCTGCCTGGTGCTACTCTTACCCCACCATCCACAGCTGGGCCATAATTGGAGATAAGGTTCAGTGGCTTGATTCTGCCTTCCCTGCTGTAGTCTCCCATTCTCAGCTCAACCCAGGCAACAGCTTGTGTGGCCATGCCCAGCTTGGGCTTTCTGCACACTGTAAGTATGGATCAGTAGATTTCACTTCAGGCCTTGTTATTGGGCTATGGGTCAATGCCAACATCATTGGGCATAAGCTGGGCTCATATGAAATCAAGCATCTGAGTAAAAAAGAAAACAAAACGCTATCCAAGGGATTGCTTGAATGAGGAAGGACAGTTTAATTCTTTAGAGGTTCAAATCTTTGAAAGCAGAGAGGTTTTCACAAAGAGCCTGGCTATACTTTGGGGAGCCTTTGCAATTTCAGATTCATTGTACCCAGCCAGAAAATAGAAGATTCACCAGATGATACCTCCCAGGGTGCTCTCATCATTTCTTGAAAATCACAATAAGCATGTATCTGGCTGTCTGGCCTATGCACTAATTTGTAAATAGAAAGTAATTTGAGGAAAGAGAAAGTATTAACACCTAGCGGGGGACCAGGAAAGCATAAAGGCAAAGATGACATCTAACCTGAACCTTGAAAGAAGGTAGGGCTTCTGAGAAATGTAAGTATCTTCCAAAAAGGGTGTTAGTTACATTTTCTCTATCACTTGCTTAAGTCTGCGGGGGTGGGAATCTGCAGCCTTGAGGTCACATGTGACTCTCTAGGTCCTCAAGTGAATCCAAACTTCATAGAACAAATCTCCTCAATAAAAGGTTTTGTTCTATAAAACGTGGATTCAGTCAAAATGCTACCTCCAAGGACTTAGAAGACCACACATGGCCTTGAGGCTGCAGGTTCCCCACTCCTGGACACTACACAATCAGCAGAACAACATATCAAGCCTTGTCCTTACGACGTGCCATTATGGAGGTGTAAATGCTCACACTGAAAATTTAGTGATCTGGTCTCTGTAGGCAGCTCAGCTGTCTCTGACACTCTTAGAGGAGTTTCCATATGGCCTTCGCCATTTGAATATAAGCTTCTTGCAGACAAGGATTGTGTTTTTTCCTTTCTTTGCATCCCTAGAGTTTAGCATAATGTCTGTCATGTAGGAAGCCCTTCATAAATATGAATCGGATGACAGTACTCCAAACTGCCTTTGAAGTTAGCATACATGAATCTGAACTCTAGCTGCACCAGTATAACTTCAAACAAATCACGTAACTATTCTGAGTCTAGATTACCCCCTCTGTGAAAGGCCGGTTGTATTTACACCACCTGACTTAAAGGAAAGTGTTCTGTGAACCTTGAGGCACTACATAAATGTGGGTTGTTACTGTCATACATCAGACCAAACAGTCTAGTTTGACTGTCTACATGGATCATATTACCTGGCTAAAACTGTTAAGTCTTCTCTCACAAGAAATCTACCCCATTCCCCTCTCTCCCCACTTCTTTTTGCAGTCCTTCTTGCCTAACTGTAACCAAGCTCCTCCCCTCCCCGGACCTGCTGGTATCATTTTTGCTTCATCTCCAGTCTCTCCTACCTACCCTTACCTCCCCAGCTGCCTCTGCACCAAACCTGGAGAGAGCCAGGCTATTTCATGTCCTCAGGAGGATTTGGCACCCTTTGCAAAGAACAAGGGGGAGGTGATGAATTCCTGGCATGATGCACCTCTCAGGCAGCCCCAGCTGGCTGCCGCCTCTCCTTAATCCACAGCACCACCTTTTGAGGAGAGATTGTACTCTGGAAAGAAAATCAAGTGAACTATCCCAGGCTCGTTCCATGCCTGAGGGTAATCTCAGAGTGGACAGAACTCCGCAGAAGTCATTTCTTCCATGCCCCAGCCTCTGGGCAGGCCTCCCTGGGATATGATGCCCCATTTAAGTTTGAGAAGGATGACCTGAATGAATTATTGTGGGTAAATTCTGACAATCTAGTGAGATTTAATGATAAACTACTAAAATTATTCCCTGAACCGAACAGAGCTATGTTATCCCAGAATGCTTTGTGAGGAGAGGAAATAGAACTCGGGTTCAAAGCATATCCCTCTGAAGGAGTCTAATTTTACTAACTATTTATGAAGCACCTATTGCATGCAAGGTATTACTTTGAGGACTAGGGATACAAAGATGACATGACAAAACGAGGTCCCTGCTCTCAAAGAATTTATATTCTGCAGAGAAGACACAGCACATACACTTCTGAATAATTAATAATAATTATAACACATATTGTTTACTCTAGGTGGCGCTATAGTGCACAGAGTCAGGGATGCTCCTCTTCCTGAGTTCAAATCCGGCCTCAGACTCTTACTAGCTGTGTGACTCTGGCCAAGTCACTTAACCCTGTTTGCCTCAGCTTCCTCATCTGTAAAATGAGCTGGAGAAGGAAATGGCAAATCACGCTGGTATCTTTGTCCAGAAAACCCCAAATGGGATCCAAAGAGTCAGAGAGCTGAAAAACAACTAAACAGCAAAAACGTACCAGCCACAGTATTAAGTGCTTTGTAATTATTAGCTCGTTTGATTCTCACAGCCTTGGGAGGCAGGTGCTGTATTACCCCTATTTCATAGATGAAGAAATTAAGGCAAGCAGAGGTTAAGGGACTTGCCTAGGATCACATGTAACTAAGGAGATACATAATGATAAACATGAATGCTGTGATTTAGAGCAGCAGTTCTTAACTGGAGGTCCATAGATAGATATCAAGGGATCCATGAGCATAGATGGGGAAAATACATTTTTGTTTCCAGTAAACTTTTACCTTGAAATTGGCATTTATTTCAATGACGAACATAGGTAACAAATATTATTCCAAGAGGAGGGCCATAGGTTCCACCAAACTTTTAAATGGGTCTGTGATATTACCCCCTCTCCCCAAAAAGAACATTAAGAAACTCAGTATTGGGGTTGAGACAAGGAGAAGCAGAGGATTTTGGATTACGACAGGGAGAAACAACTTTAGGAATCATTTAGATCAATCTCCATTTTGTAGCTGAAGAAACTGAGGGATAAGGAGGTTAAGTGACTGGCTCGAAGTCATACAGAGGCAATAAACATTGGGGGCAGGGTTTGAACCCAGGTAAGGAAAATCAGGTAAGGAAAAGTTTTCTGTAAGAGGTGGCTTGAAGTTGAGTCTCAAAAAAAGCTATCAGATTAGCTAACATGACAAATCAGGAAGATGATAAATGTTGGAGAATGCAGGAGAGTTGGAACACTTAATTCATTGTTAGTGGAGCTGTGAGCTGATTCAACCATTCTGGAGAACGATTTGGAACTGTGTCCAAAGGGCTACAAAAATGTGCATACCCTTTGACCCAGCAATACTGCTTCTAGGACTGTATCCCCAAAAGATCATAAAAATGGGAAAGGGTCCCCAGGTACTAAAATATTTATAGCAGCTCTCTTTGTATTGACCAAGAACTGAAAATTGAGGGGATGCCCATCAATTTGTAACAGAATACTACTGTGCTATAAGAAATGATGAAGAGGAAGACTTCAGAAAGGCCTGGAAGGACTTATATGATCTCATGCTGAGTGAAAAGAGCCGAACCAGGAGAACATTGTACACAGTAACAACTACAGTGTGCAAGGAATTTTTCTGGTAGACTTAGCCCTTCACAGCAGTGCAAGGACCTGGAACATTCCCAAAGGACTCTTGTAGCAAAATGCCATCCACATCCAAAGAAAAAACTGTGAAAGTGGAAGGCAGAATAAATAGAATATTTTCTCTTGTGTTTTGTTTTGTTTTGGTTTATTTTTTCTCATGGTTTCCCCCATTTATTTGAATTCCTCCATGCAACCTGACTAATATGAAAATGTGCTTAATAAGAATGTATATAAAGAAGGGAAGGAGGGGGAGAAACTCTAAGACTTATGGTAATAATTGTAGAAAACTGAAAAGAAATAAATTAATAATTTAAAGGAAAGCTCTAAGAGGCAGAGTTGAGAAATGAGTGTACTCCACTGAAACCAAGACACTCTTTGCAAACACTATGGAGGAGTGAGGTAGCATGCTGAGTTCAGGAAACAGCAAGGAGGCTATTTTGGTTGGAATGTAGAGTGCTTAAAAAGAGAGTAATGGGAAATAAATCTAGAAAATGCTAGGCTGGAGTCAATGAGCTTAGGCAAGACATGATCTTTCTTTTTTCATTTTTTTCTCTCTCAAATACATGTGAAAACACTTTAACATTTGGTCTTTTTTAATTTGGAGTTCCACATTCTCTCTCCCCCCTCCCTTCTTCTCTCCTTGAGAAGGCAAGCAATTTGATATAGATTATACATGTGTGGTCATGCAAAACATATTTCTATAAAGACATAGACAAAAAAAGAAGGAAGGAAGGAAGAATGAGAGGAAAGGAGGGAGAGAGAAGGAAGGAAAGAAGGAGGGAAGGAAGGAAGGAAGGAAGGAAGGAAGAGATGGACAGTATTTTTCATCATGAGTCCTTCAGAATTTTCTTGAATTTTGTATTGCTGAGATCAGCTAAGCCATTCACAATTGGTCATCATATAGTGTTGCTGTTACTGGGTAGGATGTTCTTCTGATTCTGAGCACTTCACTTTGCATCAGAAGACAAAACCTTCTGTGCTTCAGTTCTCAGCGTGGAATGCCAAGCTAAGAAGTCCGTACTTTCATGAGGCAATGGGAATCTGATACAGATTCTTGAACAGGAGAGTGACATGATCTCATTATCCAGACTATATCCTTTATGTGTGTTGTTTATATGCTCTTCCTGCTGTTTCTCAACTGGAAATGGCAAAAATGGTGGTATTTATAACTTTGAGACATATATGTGTGTGTGTGTATGTGTTTCTAATCATGTTGTCTGCTATCCAGAAACTAGGACATGGGGACCTGCCAGAGGGACTCTAATCTCAAGTTGGGAACCAAGGAATATTCTCTGACTCACTTCCTCCCCGCAAAGTTATATCTTTCAAGGTCTTGATACCCATGTACAAACTGTATAGATACTGCAGGTATTGATCTCTTCTCATTCAGAACAAGAGCTGCATGTGCACCTTCCAACATCACTGGTTTCCAACCATGATCATTGTCAGTATGTAATAAGTGCTCATTCAAAAGCTCCTACCTATCCTGGTAATCCTTCATATTCCAATTTGCTTGACACTTTATGGTTCAAAAAGTGCTTTTACTTAGAAAAACAGATCAACCCTTCCCATCTTATTTCATATAACTGCACCTTCACATACTCTCTACTCCAGACACTCACGTGCTAGCTGTTCTCATTACATGACATCCCATCTCCTATCCCCATGCCTTTGCATGAGTGCTGCCCACCCTCACCCCCACATCCATCTTCATCTCTACATCATAGCTTCCTTCAAAGACCACGAGGCCTCTCCTGATCCCACAATTACTAGCATTCTCTCTCCTCTCTCTCTCTCTCTTTTTCTCTACTCTCTCTTCCCACACTCTTCCCCCCCTCCCCCTCCCCCTTCTCTCCCTTGAACTTATATTATTTTGTACATATTATAAATTTGCTTACCAATCTGATGCTCATCTGGACTTCATAATTGTCTCCAGAAATTCATCTTCTTGCAAGATGACATCACCACTGAAGTGAACACTCCTCAGTATTTTGCTACCCCTTGGTAGGGGAGTATTGAGGAGCTAGATGAGACAGAGGGTGGACATGGGAGACCTTTTCCCAAGACCTTTTTAAGAGGGAGTCCAAGGCAGACAAGTCATCATTTCCCACCTGGCAATAGGATTTCATCATCTCCCTTCCCTCTCTCCTCAATTTTTCAACTTCATTTTAGGCATTGTCTCCCCTCTTAGCCTGCAAGTTCCTTGAGGTCATGAACTATGCTTTGTCTTTATATCCTTGGCACTTAGCACAGTGCCTGGAACACAGTAGGTACTTAACAGATGTTTACGGACTAACTGACTTACTTGTGTAAATGTCCCGGTTCATATAGAATATAAGCTCTGTGGGGTCAGAGATATTTTTTTTTTGGTCTTTGTATCTTCATTGCCTATCACAATAACTTGCATACAGCAGACATTTAATTTGTAAAAAAAATTGTTAATTTAATAAACATTTGTTTATTGAACTACACCCCTAACCAAAAAGGAATCCTTTGGGATCTGAGTAGGAGCTGAGAGTCTATGGAACTGAATGGTCACTGAGCTTGCAAATGTGGCTTTTCTGAAAAGAACCTGGAGAACCCTGGGTTGTCCAAAGTCCAGCTTTAGGGTGTCCCATGGAATTCATCATGATCCCTTAACATACTGGCCCCATAAAGTCAGCAAGAAACCCAAATGACCTTTGCTCAGTCCCCAGTGAGTTTGGGGAGGCAGGGACTAACGGGAAAAGGAAGTGAAGAAAATCTCCTTTTATTTTGATTGTTTATTATTTCCTTTCTGTTGACCAGAATTAATGGCTGTCTCCTTGCTGAGATGGCTAGGAGCCAGATGCCATGTGCAGGAGGTCAACAGAAAGAGCCACAACCCAAACCCTTGGGTCAGCTGGGCCAGGAAAGGCTGTGGGAGAAAGGAAGGAAGACTCCCTCTAGGACCTGTCCCCACTAAGTTTTCCCTGAAGGCTCCTATTTTCTTAGTCTGCGCCTAATTAGTTGGGTTAGTGGGTACATTTGCATGTGATTTGTACATAATTTACAGAGGCCCATATTAATGGCTCCTTCTCAGGTGAACAATTCTTGACTTCAAATTCTGTGTTGGGAAATTAATGCTGCCTGAAGGCTATCTCAGAACAGAGTCCCTCTATTTTATATCCAGCCAGCATTTAACTTTTTTGGTACCTTGGACCCCTTTGAAAGTCTGGTAGAGTCTATAGATCCCTTCTTGGAGTAATATTTGTAAAGGAGTAATAAAAACTACATAGGAGTATATAAAGATAGTAATATAATAATACTATTATATGATAATATATTATATTATTATGTTATAACAATATAGTATAATATAATCTATAGACCCCTTTTTGGAATAATACTTGTAAAGGAGTAGTATAAACTACATAGGAGTATATAAAAATAGTAATATAATAATATTATTATATGATATTATGCTTTAATAATATAGTATACTATAATAATTTAAACCACACAGGATATGAAGGAAACTAATTATACTGAAATACAGGTTTCAAAATTTTTTCTTCTTTTTTTTTAGTTTATGGATCCCAGCTTAAGACACCTTGAAATATAAGTAGTCTAGAAAGGCAATGAGACTTAATTAAAGTCATATAGCAAGTCTACAGTGATTAACAAGTAGAAAAGAAAGCTTTTCTGACTCTTAAGACAGGGCTCTTTCCATAACATTATGCTCCCACACAAAATGTGATCACTTTTCCTTCTCATCCACCCACTGTTTTTAATTCAACTTCCTCTTCTCCAAATTACATGAAAGAGTCAGGGGAAGATGCTTCTGGGAGAGAAAGGCTGAAGGCAGATTGGAAAACTACTAGAAATCTCCATGATCCAGAGTCTGAAGACCACTGCATGAAACAAAAGCTCTGTCTTTCCAGCAAGACCTGGGATTATTAGATTCCTCTGGATCCCAACTCCCTCAGGCACCTTTGTCTGTCTCTGAGTGGGTTGTCTGGATTACACCAGTAACTCATCAGCTGGAGAACAACGGATCTGTAGCTTTGAAAGCTACCTCCCCAGCTTCAGTCATTTAAAACACCCCTGCCTAACCCAACTTGTCTCCTTCAGAAAGGAAGATTCATTCTCTGTATCCCATCTCAGTACTTAATGTCCCAGAAATCCAGCAGTCATCTCTTTCATCATTAATGCAGTAAGAGCCACAAGAGACGCTTTAAATTTGCAGCAGCCAATAAGCTGTTTACTTCAGATGTTTCCACCAGCTCCATAGACAAGGGGCAATATAAACTTTGTCCCCTCAGAAAAGAAACTTTAGTAACTCTCATATCTCTAGGAGAAGGTCACACAGTACACCTAGCCCCTTTGGCACTGGCCCTAGATGTCTGTTGGCCAAGGCCAGTTTTTAACCCTCATGCACCTCCCACAGCAGACTCATGATAGCTGATGTCATATTTCTCTCTTCCTCTTCCTTGTGTTTTTACTTAGCTTAATTTGTTCCTCCCTCCCTCCCTCCCCAGTAGAATATGAGCATCTCAAAGACAGGAACTATGGTTACATGTATCTGATGTCAAACATCTGGACATTTAGGAACATTGAGATGATCAATGACATTGTTTAGGTTTCCATCCAGATGCTAGGCACTTGTGGAGGAGCTTGTATCTCCTGCTTCCTCTCTGAGGAAGTCATTCTCCTTGAGGCAGTCATTCATTCACAAATACTGAGTGCCTACTGTGTGCAAGCCATGTCCCAAGGGCTATAGGAGGCCCAAACTTGGATTAGGCAGAGCTCCAACCCTTATGCTATCAGCCTGCCTTCTAAGTTGGCTGCATCCCTGGCACCCTTCAGTGGGAAAAATTACCTTGAAAACCCCCAAATCTGGTCCTAGGAACCACATACTTTCAAGAAAGAACTTGAAAGGGAGTGACAATCCCCAGCCAATGTACAGCAAAGGAATCTGTGCTTTAAAAGCATAGAAGTGAGAGAGGGAGGAAAGAAAAAAGCATTCATTAAACATTTATGGTGTGCTAAGTGTTAGACTGACAAATACAAGCAAAAGTTGCCATCCGGGAACTTACATTCTAATAGAAAAACACACAAAAAGTAGCTAAAAACAAAGATGAAGGGAGGAATAAACATATTCCTGGTCCCAAACTTCCAGGAGAACCATCCACCACATCATATCTGCACAAAGAACTACAAGCAGAATGACACAACTAGAAAGTTGACTTGGTGGCACAGCAAAGAGGCCTCAATTGTTTCTTCCTCTAAGTCAAATGGAATTTTATTTTTCCTTCTCTACTTTGTCATAATAAATGTTCCTCATATTCCCTATTCTCCAGGAATGCCAGTCATAGTCTTCAGGATTGCATGATGACCAGCCAGGACTGGATGTAGATAGATGACTGCAGAAGAAACAACATCATCATGGAAGGCAGCCAAGCACAGTTCAAGAACGATAAGGATGGTACCAACCATATCATTTGAAGAGAATTGGGGAGAGTCATTCTTAATTATTCTCCAGCAGTTGAACAGCTGCTATGTGGAAAAGAGATTGGACTAGGAGTCATGTGTACATACTGCAGAAAGACAGATTCCTCTACAATGTAAGGAGATCCTAGAAATTAGAGTAATCCCAAGGGAGTAGAGAGTGTCAGTGTAAAGGGAACCTCCTAATTTAAGGTCTTCAAGCAGGGGCAAGACAACAGGTTCTTGTGGAGAGAGGAAAATTTGATTTAGGTATGGATTGAACAAGATAATTCCTAAGATCTCATCCAATTCTGTAACTCCTAAGATCACAACCAATTCTGAGAGTCTGTGTTTCTGTCTTTTTACTTCTTTTTTCTTTCTTTCTTTCTTTTTTTTGAGCAGACCTGTGATTTTATTGGCATAAGGCAGCAGTTCTAAAAGTGTGGTCCAGCAAAACCTGGAAGTCTCTGAGTACCCATGAGGAGGCTCACAAGGTCATACCTACTTTCGTAATAATACAAGGACATTTTAATTTCTAACATGGTAAATATGGATAGATACAACCCACTTAAAAACTTATGGGCAGTCTTTTCAATAATTTTTAAGAGTATAAAGGGGTCCTGGGACTAAAACGTTTGAGAAGTATTGGTACAGAGGGAATTCCCAGTGAGAAACTCTCTCTAGCAATATACAATTGCACCTCATTTAAAATTGTTAGTTTCAGAGAGTTTCCTAGGTACAGAAAAGCTAAAGCTCTTGCCCAGGGGCACATGACTGGTATCCAATACATGATTCAAATTCAAATCTTGCTGACTGTACATCCAGTGGTCTATCCACTGTGCCCACCTGTCTACATCCTTTCTATCTCTTTACCAGCACTAGCCTCTGCCTTTCACTAATGTTCTATGGTGCCCCCAAAGTACAACTGAACAGAAGGTCAGGGGGAATGTGTGAGCTACTGAATGTCAAAGGTGGCCAGGAGAGATTGCATGCTACGTTGGAAAGAGTACTAGATTCAGCATCACAAGACCTAGGTTTGAATTCTAGGCATTTGTTATATGGGTCACTTTGACAAAGCTTTTTAACAGCTATGGACCTCAGTTCCTCATTTATAAAATGAAGAGAATGGACCTGGTAATCTCTAGAGAATTTTCTAGCTCAAAGTCATTGACCCCATGAGAGTATGGTGGCAAAAAGTCCCTTGAAAATTGCTACCTGGATTGAAGAAGGTGAGTTTTGTTTACTGATAGTTTAAACCATTAAGTTAGAAAAAGAGCATGGTATTAGGTCCTGAAATACAGAAGCAAGGGAAATTGTATCATTTTTTCTGATAAAAGTACTTTTAGCCAGTTTGGATCTATGCTTTTGTATGGTGGGGGCATGGATAAGATGACCTTTCCAAGTCTTTCCCATTTCTAATTAGTACTATATACCTGCCAGCCCTCTACAGGGCTTTCTGTAGCACTAACATCTGGAAGGCAGGTGTTTTGATTTTGTAGGTGCCAGAGGACAAACAGCTGGTCCTATATGGTGGAGAGGGAAAGGAAATGATAACAATGTCTTACATTGATGTAGCACCTTCCATCCTGAGCCTCTTTCAGTTGGGGAATGGAGGTTGTGGGGGTGGGAGGTGACTGAGGGGGCCGCCAGCTGCAGAACAGCTGCACCGGTGAGCATTTAGGGCTTGAGGACAGGAAGTGAGGCATAGAAATATATTTGGTCACAGGGAGACATTGGAGGGAAATGGGAGAATTGGATGAAATCTTTATGATTTGATGGTTGACTCCTACTCTATAGGAGCCTGGTTAAACTCACAATCCATGACATTTGGCCTCCATGGGAGAAAGAGAGAAAGGTGTTGGTGGGGTGTGCATTGAGGTAGTTCACTAGATTCCAAAAAAATGAGAGTCACACAAGAAAAATGCTGTACTAAGCTTCAGTTTACTCCATCTCTCAGCTTATAATTAACTATGGAGTGTATAGGGTGACCTAGATATTATATCCAGTGAGCCTCTCAGCTAAGGAGTCTCTGTCTAGCTCCCATGTCACCCTTGGTCTAGTGTGGAGAGAAAATAACTGTCCCCTCACCCCTCAGCAGGACTCTCCTAAAGCCACTGAGATTGGGAACTCAACAAACATTAAACTAATATCTCTTTTCATGATGTTTTAGGTCTAGTATTTCATAACTAGATGGCACAGTGGATAAAGTTCTGTGCCTGGAATCAAGAAGACTCATCTTCCTGAGTTCAAATCTGGCCTTAGACATGAGCTGTGTGACTCTAGGCAAATCATTCAATCCCATTTGCCTCAGTTTCCTCATCTGTAAAATGAGCTGGAGGGGCAGCTAGATGGTGCAGTGGATAAAGCCCCTGTCCTGTAGTTAGAAGGACCTGATTTCAAATCCAGCTTCAGATACTTACTAGCTTGTGTGGCTGTAGGCAAATCACTTAACCCAATTACTTCCAACAAATTAAAAAAGAGCTAGAGAAGGAAATGGCAAACCACTGCAGTATCTCTGCCAAGTAAACCTCCCATGGGGTCACAGAGAGTTGGACACAATTGAAAACGGACTAAGATACCAAGACCTGCTCATTCTTTAACCCTATACTCTACCCCTACCAAAATGGCAAATCAACTTCGATAGTTGTGGCCTCAGTAGGAACAGAATATATACGTACTCCTAAAGTTTTAATGGAAGAGGATTAGAGATTAAATTTGACTTCATTCAATCCAACTCAATGATCACTAATAAAACACCTACTGTCTACAAGACTCTGGAGAAGAAAAGATGCTAAAGGGCTTAGGCCCTCTCTGTCCTCAAGTGGCTTCCCCACTGAGTTAAGGTTGTAGAGAATGGAATAAGCATTTTTAAGTACCTACTATGTACTAAGCACTTTACAAGAGACTGACATACAAATAATTCTAATTACAAGTTAAAATATGGTCAAGTGCATAGGAAAAGTCAAACTGATAAACTGGAAGCCACAGAGTGGTATAAGATGCTGAAATAGCTGTTTCAATGGGAACAAAGTTGATCACTATTCTCTACACATTGACCTTTTAGAGACTTAAAAGACCATTATTAACCTCCCTTCCCCTTCCCTTATTCCTCCTCCAGATGTAAGACATTAGTACAGAGTGGTTCCTGGAACCCTGACCAACTGATCTATTGTCCATATGTGGTCTTCAGCTCACAGTCATTTGGGGCCTTTTCCTTCACTAGGCTATTGAGGAAGGTTGCCTGGAAGGTTGTGTCTGGCTTCTTTCCTACTTTTTTGTGTTTTTCTGGTGCTTTGCCTCATTTCTGCCAAATGCAGGCTCTTTTTACAGTTTATTTAAAGGAAGAAGAGGAAGAGCATGAGGTCTTTTTGCACCCTCTGAGCTCACGTTCCAATATGTACCAGCAGCTGCAGGCCCCATGCTGCTCCTCTAGGCTGATCTGCTTTGTTTGCAAAGGCCCAGAGCAGCTAGACAAATGAAACCAGTAGTAACTAAGTTTACAGCAAGAACAGAAGCTCTCAGAGGCTTTAAGAAAATCCCAGAGCCAAAATCTAAGTTGCCTGTTTGCACCCAGCACCACTCCTCAAGCACTTTTCCTTCTTAGATCCTTCAGCATCTCCATCTTATAATGTTGCCCTGATGAAACATTGCCAACTGATGTGCCAGAGACATGTAGGGCCTCCCAAGACATCCATCCCTTTCCAATTCTGGCCACTCCATAAACAAAGCATTTTGTGTGGTTTGAGGTTGGGGTCAAAAGTTAGGCAATTTTTTCCTACCCCTCCCTCCCAATCCTGGCTCTGCAGTGTACAGAATGCTAATGAGCATGCATGTCTTAGTCCCCCCAAAGAGCTGGAAAGCATCTTCTTAGATGGCATTTCCCCCTTCACTTTTCTTTGAACTCTACAAGTTATATTCTATGAAATGGGATAGGAATCTTCACGAAACACTCCATGATGTGAATCCTTAGAAATTCTATCCCAGTCCCTTTAAGTGAAGTGCCCAACTGAAATGCCCTTAGACCTCAGAAAATAGCAATGATCAGTATTTCTCAGCACTGGCCAACCCAAGAGATGTCTACTTCAGCACCTCAAGCATACCCCCACTACTGAATTGTGAGGTCAAAAATAGCATCATGGAATGGTAGCGAGACAAAAGATCTTCAAATTAGATTGGATGAACCAAGGTAGCACCACTAGGGACCTATCGTCAGCATCAGAAATGTCAGCAAGAAAAACAAATAATGTTAGCAGTTGCCCACTTTGGCAGCTGAGGACCCAACTCCATTGTTAGAAAGATGAGAGAACTTAGACCCATTTCCTCATTCATACAGTAGTTTAGTATAATAGGCAGGACCAGAACCCAGAGTTCCTGATACACAGTCCATTGCTTTTCCCACTACACTTCACTGCTTCTCATATTGGACAAGAGGGAGGAAGTTGATTGATCTGATTACCAAGGTGAAAAGATCTTTGGATCAAAGGGTTTTAGTTTGTAGAGACCACAGGAATCATCAATACTCTTATTTTACAGAAGAAACTGAGGAGAAAGAGAAAAAATGATTTGTCTAAAGCCACACAGTAATAAAACAGATAGCCACCAAGGAAATGTGACAGCTCTTTCCTCTGGGAAAATATTCAGGAGCAAAGGAGAGTTATCCATAGCATTTAGACTTATTGGGCACCAGTAAGTTTATCTTTTATTCTGAAAGTTATGGAAACCACTCAGAATTTTCCCTTTGAGGGGCAGAGATGATGTAGATGACACTTTGAGGGAAGAGTGATCCAGTGTCTTCAAGATCTGTGGATTTTTCTGGCTTCCACCTTTGAGAGAGAATATCCAAGATGTCAACCTCTCTTTAGCTCCTCTGAGGGGAGAAATACTCTGGGAAGCAAATGATATGAAAGGAAATACCATTGACCATCATGCCCTTACCCCTAGCTAACTGCACTAGACACTTCAGGCAAAGTCCTTTCTGGATGAGATCTTGGTCTCTCTTTCTGGTTTGAGCTGAGTTAACTTACTCCTAAAGAGAGCCTTGATCTATCCAGGGAGCAAACACTTGACCTCTCTTCCCTTTCTCTGCCCATCATTTCAGAAGTCCAAGCTAGTAGTGAAGAGAAAAAATGCATGAGTCCTTGTAATCCCTAATCTATTTCTAGAGGGAGAGCTCATTCACTTTGTATATCTTCTGGTATATATTCTCATTCATTTACTTTTTCTGTTTTCTGTTTTACTATCAACTTGGGTAAATGGGTTTCTTTGCTGTTTGCTATGCATGTTTATCAAAGAACTAGCATTTTGTGGGAAGGGAGTCATGTTAAATACAAACCCCCTATCCCTGTTAAAATCATAGGAATTAGGATTTTAGCTTGAACCTTAAAATTACTTGCCCTAGAGTTACAAAATACAAGAGAATAGACAGATATAATTCTAGCCCAGTACCCTACCTCTCTGGCCCCAATTTCATACTTCCCTTTTTAGCAGGAATTAGATTATCCCTTGGAGAAGGGGTAGGGGGGGCGGGGTTGGAGAATATAGAGAGGTATATATTCTTGCTCCCTTTGAGCTACACAGAATATTTCTGGCTATACATGTAAATGTAGATTGTTGTTATAATGGGCAAGATCATCCCACTCTCACCTTGAGGCCTTCTTTTCCTAAGCTGGAGTGCCATCCTGTAAAATATCCTAAAATCATACCTCCTCTATTAAGCTTTTCCAAATTCTCTATATTTGGTTACTAAGATTTATCACTGATCCTTTGTTATTATTCATGCAAAAATAAAATGAAATTAAGTTTACAGTAATCCAGTCTCTGCACTCAAGAAGTTTAGATTCTAACAAGTATTATATAACGTTCATGGAATCACAGTACGTTAAAGCTAAAAGAAAGCTTGGAAATCATATAGCAAACCCTTCTAACTCTAGACGTTAGACTCGGAGCCAGGAAGAGACTTGCCTGTACTCTATCTAGTAAGTGGCAACTCCTAGACATGAACCTACAGGGTTAGCCTTACCAGGGGACCGATCAGAAAAGGGAGTACATGGTACAGCCAGTACATGGTATATATAGATGGTATAGATTTGAGGTCTGCCCTGTACCAAAAAATCTCCCCCAACATCAACCATGCTGCCTGAATTCCCCTTTTAGAGATTCATTTTTCCCAATGGAAAGGCCAATTCTATTGTCCTATGTCACTGAAAGCAACATTATTGGCCTCAAAGCATGTTGAGCCTTCAATGCAGGGTCTACAACATGGGTTATGACAAAGATAATGAAAACCAGGCTCACTCCCTTGGGATCCCACTTCCTTGGCTCTACAGTGTCAAGGTCTGAATAAAAGAGATGACAGGGTAATTTCTAGTGGTCCTTGACTTTAGAGTGACAGCTGAGTGTGGGAGTACAGGATGAAAGTAAGAGTAGGAAAGGAGCTTCTGCCTCCCAGGGACCTTTGTCTCCCCTCTTACTTACTGCTTCTGCTATTGCTGCTGCTGCTGTAACACCCTGGAAAGCCAGTGACCCCAGATCACATGTTGTTTTCCTGTGCTGTGCAGGATCTGCTGGAAACTCTTTAGTGACAAGTCTTATAGTACTGCCTGGTTCTTCAATGAATATGGATAGGTCCCACTGGAGCACAACTGTGTAAGAACAGAAAGGAGAGCCTCATCTTTCCAATACCCACAACTCACCCTCTCAACTGAGTGATCATAAAGAGAAATGCTCTGAAAGTCTACCTAGGGAAAGCAAGCACAGTACACGCTGAAACTCAAAGAATCAAATTCTGAGGAGACCTTCAAAGTCATCTTGGGCATCTCCTTCCCTCCATCTTCAACAAGTGCTTTCCCTTTCAAAGAGATTCCACAAGTTCTTGTAAGTGCCCTTCTCTGTCTCACACATCAGATAAGAAATTCCTCTCTGTGTGAAGCCTAAATCTCTTCTGTAGCACTTTAAGTCATTGTATATAGATATAATATCATGTATCTAGAACTGAAAGGACCTTAAAGGTTGATGAATTCAATCTCTTCTTTTTACACAGATGGAAATGAGACCCCTCAAATTTAAATGACTTGTCCAAGGTCAACCAGATCCTAGCAGGCACTTGATCCCAGATCCTCTCACTTCTCAGGCTTAGCACAATGCCTGGCATATAGTATGTGATTAATATGGTTGTTGACTAGTTGACTGACTCTAAAATCCATTATTCTTTCCATGTCATCAAAGCACATTTGTTTACAGTCTCTCGAAAATACTCCCTTGCATCTCCTTCTTCCATTTCTATTCTATAAGTCAACATCTCTATAGTTTTTTTTTCCAAAAGTCTCTGGGTAGATGAGTCTGGGAATTTCCTCTGTTCAGACAGATTGGTCAGATTTTAGGGGAAGCAGCAGGGAACAATGATAACTTTGAGGGTTATAAAGTTCTTCCCTCATAGCCACTCTATGAGTTAGGTGGCATAAGTAGCGTTACTCTTCTTTTACAGATGAGGAAGCTAAGAATCATAATGCTAAATTAACTTGCCAAAGTTGACACAAATATAAAATGCTAGAGCCACAATAGGAACCAAGATCTTTCGGATCAGTGATGACACCACTCCAGACTGAAAAGTGAAGACCTAGATCTAATAAGTTCCATTAAACAAATATCAGATACAAAAATAAATATTTTTTTTAAATCCCTGCCTTCAGACTTTCTCTGGTATAACTGGTATAACTTACCCATATCATTTATCTTTTGTTGTTTTTCAATTTCATTTGAACATCAATTAAAGTTTTTAGTGACCTTAATCACCCCAGATGCTGCAGAGACTTTATGTTTTTGGCAAAGGCCTAACATGGATCTGAGAATTACAGGACCCCCATCAGGGCTTAAGTAAGATTTATGAGGAATTTTCTGACCCTAAGTCAGATAGTGGTCTGGAACCATGGACTTCAAATAGAGACTAGCGTAGAAAGTTAATTTTTAAAAAATAGACTTAATCATAGCCTGGGGCAGTCTGGCTAAGTTTTTAATAAGGAGAAGGCTTTCTAGTCACTGCACCTTGGCAGATGGGAGCCAAGAGCCTAGCAGATGGCCCTGAAAAGCTGAAGCCAAAAAAGAAAAAAGGCAAAAATAAGTTTGGTGACCACAAGAGTGGAAAAGATGCCCAGCAGGGACAACACTACACAACATCCTGCAGAGAAATTGGAAACTTGACGTTCAGCACAGAGATTACATGTCCAACAAATGCAATGTACTCAGCAGAGATGATACATCCAATTCTGGTCCTCATCACTTCTTAAGAGCCTGAGCCTGAATTATTGCAATGGCTTTCTAATTGGTCTCCATGCCCCAAGACCCTCTCCACTCCAGTCTACCCCCTCCATCTAGTTTCCAAAGTAATTTTCCTTAACTTCAGATCTGACAATGTCATTATTTTACTGAATGAACTTCAGGGATTCCATAGTTCCTCTAAGATAAAAATGTAAATTCCTTTGTTTAGCCTTTAAAGCTCTTTCTGACATAGCCCCAACCTTCAACCTCATTGTATATCAATATCCTTCTCACACTCTATGGTCTAGCCAAATTGACCATCTTAATACAGAAAAGCAAACCAATGGAAGAGAAGTTACGATCATAAAATTGACTGCTTGGACATGTGGAATGTGAGAGAATAATAAAAAAAAATGAGTTTGTGAGCCTAGGTAAAGGAGAATATGATGGTACCTTAGCAAAAGAGAGGAGGTTGGAAGACAATTTGGTTTTGAAAAGATGATGAAACCTCCAATTAGAGGTGGTCAACAGGCAGTTAATAATAAAAGACCAGAAGGAGAAATTAGGGCAGAATATACAAGTAGCTGCAGGATTCATCTGTATAGAGATGGGTGCTGAATCTATTGAAGCTGATGATATCACCAAGAAAGAGGGTCCTACAAGTAAAAAAAAAAAATAAGTCTAGGAAAGAATTTTGGCAAACACCCACAACTAGAGGACAAGATGGAACTGATGATCCAGCAAAGGAATACAGGAAGGACTGTTTAGTTGTTCTTGGTGCCTAACTGAATAAAGGAATTTAAAAAAACCTCCCTCTTTTGTCAGTCAGTAAGTATTTATGAAACACCTTCCATGTCCCATGTTAAGTGCTAGTGATACAAAAAAGGCAAAGCGTGGCCCTGGTCCCCAAAAAGCTTATATTCCACTCATATAAGATAACAAGTGAATAACTAAGTACATATATGAAATACATAGATTAAATGGAAGGTAATCTCAGAGAAAAAGCAATTGGAAATAAAATCACCAGGAAAGGCCTCCTGCAGAAGGTAGGATTTGACCTGACTCTTGGACAGTTAGGGAAGCAAAGAGGCAGAAGTGGAGAGGGAGAGTATTTCAGGCATGGGGAGCATTCACTACAAGGGCACAGAGATGGAAAATGGAGGGTCATGTGCGAGGGATCAATACTGTCTCTCTGACGGCCTCCCTTCCAGGAGAATTGACAGAAGAGCTTTTTGAAGACCCTTACCATGCTACTGTCCAAAGTCTGTGTAGGGTTCAACTGAGATCATCTTGTCCTGTCTCCTACCCCAAAGCAAAACACTTAAAGCAAGTCATAGTCTGAGAGGGAAAAACGGGGACTGGAGGGTTCTTAGAAGTCATCTAATCCAATCTCCTCATTTTATAGATGAAAAACTTAGTCTGAGATAGGGGAAGTTACTTAATAGTCGTTAGTAGTAGAGCTGGGACCAGAACTCAACCCCCTGACTCCCCATGCCCTCTCCTCTATGGCACACTGCATAAGACAAAGGGCTCTCTTTTCTGGAGCTCCATGGAAAGAAATGACATCTATTCATCACCCATTATGGAGTGGCACTAACCTCATCACTAGCAAGTTCTGCCTGGTGTGTCTCTTCATGCAAGCTGTGGCCAGTCTTTTGGTGAGAGACAGAATGGAGCAGGTCAACAACTGCTACATGCGCATGTTTGTGTGTATACATAAGTATGTATACATATTCACATATACACATAATACATGTGTGCATACATATGCATACATGTGTGTTATATATATTAACAGATAGAGATAGAAATAAGGATAGGGAAGATACAGTGAGGGAGAGAGGGGAGATAGGGATAGAGATAGGGGTAGGCATAGGCAGAGACAGGGAGAGAGAGAGAGATACAGAGAGAGAGGACAAAGAAAAACAGAGAGAGAGATACAGAGAGAGAAGAGAGACAGAGACAGACAAAGAAACAGAGACAGAGAGAGAAAGAGAGAGAAAAGAGAGAGAGGAAACAGAGACAGACAGAGAAAAGAGAGAAAGAGAGAGGAGGAGAGACGTGGCTGTTGTTGACCAGATCCACTCTGTCTCATTACAACAGCTCTGAGTAAAGCAAGAAGGCAGTTTGCCACAGTCATCCCCAAAACCTGTTTTTCAGAACAGGAAGACTGAGAGTCAGAGAAGACCCTAATGGTCCCACAGTCACACAGCACAGTTCCTTAATTATCATGAATAAAGCAGGGCCCAGGGTAGGGAGACTCCTCATTCTGGTCCTCTTGCCCTCCTCCATCCATCCTGCCTGGGACTTCCAACTCATCACTGCCTATTTGTTGTTCTTGATTTTTGGAGAGGGGAGGGTGTAGCTGGGAGAAACTGGAAGAGTATCCACAAAGGGGTGGTGACCCAGGGAGCCAAAGTGGATTCTATTTACAGTTGCAGGCTTTGCACAATCGGCAAGATCTGGACAGCCCCCGCTGGAATCCTCCGGGATGTGAAACTCTGTCGAGATGCCAGATCCTTATCATTGTCAGATACAATTTCCTCCCGTTGCCTCCACTCCTCCGCTTGGGCCCACAGTGTCCATCTGTTTATGGAAACGGTGAGGGCCCTACAGTGTATTTTTAGCTTAGGGCTTTGTTACACAAAAGAAGCTTTCTGTCATGAACCATGCACCACTATCCTTCCACCTTCAGGCAGATCTATTTATTTATTAATTTATTGTTCTCTAATAATTTAGGAAAAACACAAAGTGGAATGTAAATAGTCCCTTGGAATACAGACAATACTGACCTTTCCCACCTTCTAACTAAAACCCAACAATCATATTTTGATTTTCTTTCTTTCTCTTTCCTTCTCCTTTTCTTCTTTTAAAAATGTCCTTTGTAACTCCACTCTCCTCCCACCTCCAAGTGAAATATGAGCCTTGAGAACTCTTTCTTCTATACCATGCTAATTATATAATGCATCTATATTCTTTCCTAGCACGCTATCTTTAATAAACACCCTTCCCTTGTACCTAAGAAAAGAAAAAGGAAAAAAAAGATCCTGGGGCTGAGGTCTTGAGATCCTCTTATCATCTCCCAGCTCTCAGGCGCTTCCTCTCTTCATGAATCCCATCAGGACTGAGACTTGGTCAAGGACATCATAGGTCCATACTGTACAGTTCTTGACCATCTGCCTCATCCAAAAGTTGTCTATAGCTAACCTTGATTCCCTTCTGGACCACAGACCTAGAACTGGTAGAAACTGAAAGCCCTCTAGGCCTAGTTTAATCCCATTCCTTCATATTTTATAGTTGGGAGTGATGAAAGACAATGGGCCACTATTTGTGTAAGGGAGAAAAGAAAGGCATAGAAATTGTTCTTCATGGAGAGGCAACATGGCATGATTGCACCAGGTTCCGTGTCAGGACACCAGAGTCAGAATCACTCATGACCTGTGTGATACTGGGTAGGTCACTTAACTATGAAACCTAGTTTCTTTGTCCATAAACTAGAAATAATACTACCTACATGACCCAACTAACCCAGTGGGTTTTTTGAGGGATATTCTTTGGAAAGAAATTCCTCATTGGAAAAGAAAGGGATTAGATTAAATGGTTTTTCAAGTCCCTTTGAATTTGAAATTCTATGATTCTATAAACCTTCAAGCACTAAAGAAGTATTCATCATTGTTACCGTAATATTATTCAGACCCATCTCTCCTTCAGAGATCAGCTCCTCAGGTCTCTCCTGCCCTGCTGACTTCAAGAAGAATCATGGTATTTATATAATGCTATCAGCTTCAGAGGGAGTGTGTGTGTGCGTGTGTGTGTGTGTATGTGTGTGTGTATGTGTGTGTGTGTGTGTAACGTGATCTAAATTCTACCTTTCTTTCTAGATCCATTTTGAAATCCATTCACCAAGAAGTTCTCCTTGTCTCAGAATGTCATCGATCTCTTTCCTCCCTGACACCCCATGCTACATATTTTGTGACTTGATTCATTCTATTTTGCAGAGTATTGTCCCTAATTATTTCATGGAGGTGATCATAGTAACTCACATTTCAAACAAGAACTTCCTGACGATAACCTGTGAGGCAGGAAGGGCTAGCATTATTTTACTCATTTTACAGATATAGAAAGTGAGGTCTCTCTTAGAAGTGAAATGACTTACTGAAGGCCATATTTAAAGCTAGAAAGTACCAGAAATGGGACTTCAATTTCAGTCTTCAGATTCCAAGTGCAGAGGACTTTTCTCTGCTTAGCCTCCTCAAGAAGAACGATAATTTCTTGAAACCTCCATACCCAGCTTGGCACATGGTAGGCATTAGTGACCTAGAGTCACGGCCCTAGGCTTGCCCTCTTACTAGTTGAGTGACATGGGTTCACTTCACCTCTCTGGATCTTAGTTTCCACATATGACAAATGATGAGATCATGCTAGATGACTTCTAAAATCTCTTCCAGCTCAAAATATATCATCAAAATATACATAATTTATTCGATCCTGTGAACTGAGGGACCAATAAAAGCCAAGTTCATAAAATGAATCCCTAACTATAACTGAAACATAAAATGACTTGGGTTCTAACTTTGTCCATACACCCATTCAAATGTCCATATAATATGGCAATAAGGTCCACATGAGAATGTAAGACAGAAGGCTTTAGAGTCAGAAGACCTGGGTTCAAACCTTCAAAGCTGCTTAATATCTGTCTGACCCTGGGTAAGTCACTTAAGCTCTGAGCCTGAGTTTGAACTAGTTCCCATCTAATATCTCTTCCAGCTTTAAATCCATGATCCTTTGATCCTTCGCACAATAACGTGATGAGAAATCTAAATAGACACTTGCCCTGGCTGAGGTCAGACTGAAGAACACACCACAAAAGACTCTGGAAGGCAATTTATCTACCGGTACCTTGAGGGTGGAAGGGTCACAGACCTGAGATCTTTCCTAGTAGGTCACATGTGCAAAATGAGGTACCTCCCACCCTCCTGGTTTCCAGATCCACTCTATGTACATCAGATCTACGTGAAACAAAGCCAGCCTAATAGCAACGAGGCACTGGCTCCGGACCCTAGGAGAGCTGCCTGAATTTTGCTGCTCTTTTCCAAGGGGAAAAAAGGAGTAACATTGACCCAGAACTCCATGGAATTCTACCAAGTACTCTTGAGTCCTGTATCATGAAAGGGAACAAACCACCTCCTAGCTCCTGCTCCCAACCCTGTAAAAGTTAGGCCCATTCCTTTGACAGGACAATCAAGGCTAGGGAGGCCAGAGCACTAAAGATGGCTTGTTTCACCCCTGCCAAGCAGTCCCACTGCAAGGAAAGAGGGCCAGTCCTCACTGGGTGTTTACACGCTTCTGGGACTTTATTAATGAGCTTCTGTCAGCAGAGATTCAACAAAGGATAAAAAATGGTCCCCTTGTCTAGAGCTGCTGTTAACTCTGGCTGCCTGGGGAGGGGGGGGAGGGGGTCTAGAGCTATTGTTAACTCTGGTTTCCTGGGGGGCGGGGCTAGAACTGTTGTTAACTCTGGCTGCCTGGGGCAAGCACATTTGTCCAGTTTTCTTAGAAAAGAGGTTTTGTTTCATGTCTCATCATTGGGAGGAAAAGTAACACTCCATTCTCTAGGGACCTTGGAGGCTGTTTTTGTGCTCTTCTATCATCCTCCTCTGGGCCTCTTTGAAGTCCATGGGAATTGAGCAGTCTTCCTCACAGAATTCTACTTCATTAATGCTTCTTTGCTGTTGAGTCCTAGGTCCATATCTCCCTCCATTCCTATGCACTCACCCCTCCAAATGTGAGGCAAGACAAAGGGGGAAAAGAGGGAAGGGAAAGGGAATGGAGGAGATCAGAAGGGATTGATCAGAGTTCTTACATCTTCCAAAGTCATTCATTTTTACAATGTTGTTGTAAAAATGTTCTCCTGTCTTGGCTTTCTTCTCTCTGTAGTAGTTCATACATGTCCTCCCAAGTTTCTCTGGAACTCTCTCTTTCATCAGTTCTTATGGTACAATAATATTCCATTTCATTCACATACCATAATTTGTTCAGCTCTTTCCCAAATGTTTATATATAAGGAAAGTATTTTGTATACCTTAAAGGAGTATGTGAACTCTAACTACAATAGTGATTGTTTATGATTACCTCTTTCTTTCCAGATTGTGGGGGAGGAAGTCCAGCTGGGATGTTTATGGAAGGAAGGTCTATACCTTGAAAGAGAAAGAAAGGAGACGTAGGTTTATAGGACAGAAGTGGGAGGATCAAGGAACTGAGGAAATGGCAGAGAGGAAGCTAATGGATAAGGCAGGAGAGAGTGACAGTCACCCTTCAAGAGAAGAACAGGTTTGGTCCCAGATGTTCTTGCCAGTTGAGTACAATTAGAAATAGTCACCAGGAATTTGTGAGCAATAAAGAAGAATTTTCAGGGAGTGGGGCATAGGTGACAATGGAGTAGATGATGAGGGAAAACCCTAAAATCTTCCTGCCACTTACCATCTTATCCGTCTTAGGTCACCCAAGTGTGGTCCCCTGATCTGTCAACTTAAGTCCACTCTAGGATTCTATGACCCAAAAGGAATTCTCAATAAGGAATAAGAAAAATGGGGAAACCCCAAGACCCAGAACTCCTACTCATAGCCACAAACAAGTATGAAAGGGCAGCCTCTAGGCTTTCTTTTCTGTCAAAAACAATAGAAATCAATCCATGAGTGGTTCTCTAATTGCACCTAATCCAACTCTTATTCTACAGAGGAGAAAAGGGTCTGATCCAAGACCATACAGGAAGCAAGGGACTAGCCAGGGTTAACAGAATGCTAAGTCTATAAGGATCCAACGAATCTTCTGAAAATTACCTGAGACACAGTGTACGTACACATACACACATATTTTGGGAAGGAGTAGATAATTAAGACTTTTTTATGTCCCCTTTTCTACCAGAGATTTAAAGTGATGTTAAAAAGAAAAAAAGATACAGCCATAATGATGGTTGTATACTCAAGCATAAACTCTCTAAGATGTGTATTTCCCCTTTTATTTTTCTGGGACAAGCAAGACCAGATGGCAGGAGTATTCTGTTGTTTGATGCAATGGACCATGAATTTAAGAAGTTTAGGAATCACAGGCCTGAGTAAGGGAACCTACTCTACTTCTATCAGCATTTTATAATCCTAGTTTGGGAAATTTTTATTTTCTTAGGCTTTTTGTTTGTAACTAAGGCATGCCAGCTACTTGCAGGTCAGAAATAGTGACTTGAGTAGAGTCATATGGTCTACAGAAGAGAATTATATTGGAAGTTGGGTGTGTCTACCTCAGAACCATATCTTACGAAGTATTATGTTTGTGGACTGAATGATTGACTGAACTAAAAATCTTATCAGACCACAAATCTAAAACCAAGGCAATCTGGTCAGACTTTCGGAGTGTTAGACTAAAGGAACAAGACTAAGATTGGGAGTAATTATTTAAAAATAATATTAACAGACCTTTATGTAATGTTTTAAGGTTTTATACACATATTATAACATTTGGACTTAACACCAAGAATTGTCTGTCCTAAGCAGCGCCATAACTAGCTGTAACTGAACCAGAGTCAAGTTCAGTTGAGCAGGTTTGGAATTGGGGGGTGGTACAAAGAGAAATCTTACCAATACGTCCAGCAAAGGGGCAGTCCACCCTTGAGAGAGAGTCCAGCTCACATCCCCAAAGAGCTTGGGAGAAGACAACAAGTTCTAGAAGACAAATACACAGCAATAGGTCCAAGAAGTGCAACCTTTTGAATACTCACCCTCTCTACCTCTGCCACTTCCTGGAAGAAAGGCAAGGCCAAAATCATGAGATTAATCACAGGGAAAAGACCTTATCCAAGGTCCACAATGGACCTAAGAGTCAAGGTGTCAGTATGAACAAACACAAGAGATTGACAGAGGCAGTCTGGGAAAAAGAAAGTAGGATACGAATTCAGAAGATCTAAGTATGGATCCAGGATCTGCTAACCACTAAATGTATGACCATAGAAAAGTCATTTCCTTCTTTCTGAATCTTCTTCTCAACTATGAAAGAAGAGGATTAAACTAGGTGATCCCTCAAGTCTCTTGCTGCTCTAACTCCCATGATCTTATGGATCCAATGAACCCTTGGAGTCTACCCTTCCATAGGGCAGGTGTCAGGACCTAGCAGGCACCATTGGTTCCATAGTGCTGAATGAGGTTCTCTGGGTATGGGAGGACGAGAGGTAGTCTTGCCCTGATGCAGGCCATTAATAAAAATGGGGGCAGAATCATCATGTGAACAGAGGTTTGGTGATCTGGGATATAGAACTTGAGAGTGGAATACAAACATCCTTAAGCAACTTTCCATTTCTCAAGGATTTCCTTAGTCTTGCAGAGTTCCCCCTAAAGTTGTTGTCCCCTTTAACTCCCATTACAACTGAGGAATCTAGGCAACAGTGGACATCTGGGCAGGCAGATGGTCAAGTATCAGTGAAGTACAATAGCAGATATGAGAAACCTTGTTATAGGGTGACTGGGATTAGGAAATAGAAAATACCAACCCAGGAGGAAGAAAGTAGCAACAGAGATTTAGGAACAATATTGGAAAATGGTAACACCAAGTTCAGAATAAAACCAGAACCAAAATGAACTTTTTGACAATGCTTAGTATAATTCCTAGCACATAAATGTTTGATTGGCTAAGGAAATTGATGCTGGTCATTACCTATGGACTCAGATCCCCATATGTTCCTGCTTGCATGTGGAAAGCTAAGTGGTCTGGAAAATTAGATGGGGGCTTCCCTCTACATGGGTTAAACCCCTGAACCGAAAGAAAGACTTTCTGATATCTCTTAAAGCACAGAGATGTACCTATTCTCCATAGGAACCTACAGGATGTTGGCAAGTGATATGGGAAATTTAAATACAAGAGCAAGGTTTGTATATTAAACACTTCTTGGACATTTCCCTTAGCAACTGCTCCAATTCTTACCATCTGTCTTAGATACAGACTCATTAGCAAAAGAATTCTTAAAAACTGATCTTTTTCATATATGAAGATCTTTGAATATTTAACAGAAAAGTTAGGAAGGTTTTTAAAGAGATTCAAAGTCACGATATGGCATAAAGACTTTTGTAATACCCCTTTGTAGCCTGGATGTGGCTTTGGTTCACACACACACACACACACACACACACACACACACACACACCCCTCTATTTCTCTCCAAGCTGTCTCTCTCCCTGGTCTGGGACTGGCTTGCTCACCCTAGCCATTGCTACTCTAACTATCCAGGTCAATAACCTCAAAGGAGCCATGAGGATGCAACTAAACTCTCAGGAGCCCACATATCCAGCCTCCACTCCACAGTGATCAGTTCTACTGAAGTCCCTAGGGATTGGTCAACCCCAAAGCAGGCAGAGCAGTGGGCTTGGCAAAAGGGGGGGTGGGAATCATTTTCTTCCATATCTCTCATCTCCCAGTGCTCTTATGTCCAGGCTATTTGCTGCTTTTCATATGTGCTCCATATCCCATCTCCATACCTTTGCACTGTCTGTGACTCCTGCTACCTTCTGAAAGCCCTGGCTTCTTCAAAACTTCAACTTAAGCAACCACATTCAGAGTGAGGACTTTCCTGTCTACACTGTTCCCTCTTCCCAGCCACAGCTGCTAATGCCTTCTCCTCTACCATCACCTTGCACAATATCTACTTTATAGTACATTACACATATCTATTTATGCATGCATGGTCTCTTCCATTACAAGTTAAGCTCCTTGAGGGCAGTGTTGTTTCCCTTTTGGTTTTGTATTCCCACTGCTTAGCGGGGAACAGAGACCAAGATGGTGTGGTATTTAAAATATTTAAAATTTCAGAACAGTACCAGCTCAGTGGAAAGAGAGTTAAGTTGGGAGTCAGAGGCCCTGCTTTGCCACTTCATACCTGTACAATCTGGAAGCCAGGGTACCTGGATTCAAGTCCCTTCTCTGACACATACTGGCTATGTGACCCTAGGCAATTCCCTTAACCTCAAACTATTTGAGGTATTTCTCTAAGACCAAAAGATGAAGAAGAGATGCCAACCTGAGTTGGTTGAGTTTGTTGACCTGGAAATTTTCTATATTGATGAAATCACACTTTTTCATTCCACACAGCACTTAGCACATGACAGGAGCTCATTAAATATTATCTTGGGCTCAGTCCATTTTTTGGGAACGTAAACACTGGAAGGAACAGCTCTGGTCCATCAGCCTCCTTAGACCATGATGATTTCAGCCTATCTTCATAACTGAAAGATGTCCCTAACGTCCCTAAACACAGGAAGCCCCCACCTTTGTTTGAAGCAGAAACAGGGACGGAATAAAAATATTATCTCTAGGCTTTTTGTATATTTCATCCATATCTTTGTTGTTCATTCATTTTTTGGTCATGTTTAACCCTTTGTGACCTCATTTGGGGTTTCTTGGCAATGACACTGAACTGATTTGCCATTTATTCCTCCACCTCATTTTTTACACATAAGGACACTGAGGCAAACAGGGGTAGGTGATTTGGCCAGAGTAACACCACTATTAAGTTGTCTGAGGCCAGATTTGAACTCAAGAAATCAAGTCTTCCTGACTCCAGGTCTGATATACTATCCACTCTGCCACCAAGCTGCCTGTCAACCATATAGCAAGGGTTAAATATTAACGGTGCCAAGCTGCTTTTACATCTTATTTTAATAACCGAGGCAACAGGTTAGCTGTGTTTCCCACATTATCTCTTACAGAACAGCTCCACGAAGGCATGTAGGATCAGGCAGATGTCTCCTCCCTGCCGTAGATCTTTACTGTGATAGGACCAAAGATAAGCATACAGCTGGAGCTCACTGGACCCTTCAGGCTCTCTATTCCTCATCTCCCCTTCCACCACAACCCCCATCTGGCCTGTGCTGATATGGGGAGCTAGATACCACCAGGGAGACAAGAACTTCCTCCCTTGAGCCCTCTGCAAGTTTTCAAGAAGGTTCTTTCTGGAGGCCTTGGGAGCATTTCAAAGCTCTCTCCCTCATTTATTTTCTCTCGGAGTAAGGAAAAAAAAAATCTTTGTGGGCTAGAGAGAAAGGAGGGGAAGGTTAAACAGTGGAGCCAAAGGGAGGCTAGCACAGGGATGAATATCTCCCCCAGGGAGGTTAATCAGGAGCAGTAGTTAAGGGAGGCTGGGAGTGAACCTCAGTGGGTTCAAGAGTTCTCTGTAGATTCTTTGCCACATTTCTTGGCCAAGATGGGAGGGAAGGTCTTTGGGGCTAAGTTCTCAGTCCCAAAGGTTCAAATGCTTTTGAATCCCAACCTTATCAGATTCAATAAGAAAATGGCTGCATGACTGTGGGCCTCTTTGGGCTGGAGCTAGATATTCAAGCTCCACCCTTAGGTCTTTCAATGATTTCTTTCAGAGCATCAGAGCTCCAAGGGATCTTAGAGGTCACCTTATCCAACCCCTCTGTTCTACAGGTATAGGAAAGTGAGGTCTAGAAAGAGGGAGCAACTTGCAGGTATATCTGACTTCATATCTACGTCTCTTTCCCATACATTAGACTCTCTTGCCTGTAACCTCAACCCCAATTCAAACACTTTTTCCCCAACTTTGGGTTCCCCTTCCTTCCAGAGTCTGGTTTTGTGCTTTAAAAAAAAAAGTTGTCAATATCAATAAAGACAGGACACATGAGAAGAGTCTGAGATATTTAACAGAGAAGGAAAAACCTGAGAGAAGACCCTGTCAAATCTCCCCCACTTTGCCTCCCACACATTCTGGCCACCTCCCCATCCCACCTCCTCTAATCCTAGTGTCACAGACTCTCACATGATACTAAGGACCCGAATACTTTTTGATGGATTTTTTTTTTACCTCTCTGATTCAGAGCTCCTCCTCCTTCCCGCAGAGAGACAGGCAGACTGAGAAAGGGACAGAGATAAACAGAGACAGACAGAAAAAGAGACAGGGACAGACAGAGAAATAGACAGAGAGTCTGGGAAATCTGCTCTATGACACTCTACTTACCATATTAACATCAACTTCCCTTCAACTCAAAGAAAATAAGGTTTATTGACAAGTTAAAGAAAAAAACCAAACCCCTGGGAAAATAAAGAAACTTTAGCTACAAAAATGCAATGTACTTTATCTGGCAATTAAAATCAATATATTAAAGCAGTTGTGCTTAAATTTTTTTAGTGAAAAGTAGTGTGGTGGGAAGAGGGGAGTTATTGGTTAAGTGTAAGTGTCAAAACAAAATGCATTAATTAAAGAAACATTTAGTAAGAGCCTACTTTGGTAGGCACTGGGAATATAAAATGGAAATAAACTAATTCCTGCCTTTGAAGGAGAGATTCAAGATACAAACAGACAATCTCAAGGAGAGAGAACTAGCCATTAGTGGGATCAGGAGAGGCTTTGCATATGTGGCACCGGAGTAATTTGAAGGAAGCTAAGAATTCTAAAGGTGGAAGACAGAAGGAAATGTATTCCAGGAGGGGGCCTCAACCTATGCAAAGATAAGGAGAAAGTTCAGCAAACAGCTAGTAGACTCGATTGGATGGAACCTAGTGTGTGTGAAAGGGAGTCATGTAAAATAAGTCTGGAAAGATTTTTAATTTAAAAAGAACAAAGAAAATAAAGACCCTTGCCAACAGCATGGCCCTCTCTCCAAAAGTGGAAGGAGTGTAAAATCAAAGATTATTTCTTCCATGTTTTTGACTTGGTTTTGAATGATGAAGAAAATATTCCATTACCCCCTGAATGACTGTTGGGTTAATGCTAATTCTTTCCAAGTGAACAATGCCCTTCATCATGTGGGCAGCTTATTATTGACCAGAATGTTTAATTAACCAGAAGAGCCATCTCTCTACCCGCATCAAAAGCAGAGAGATTACTTTGCAATTTGAAATTAAGGAATTGAGGTTGAATTAGCCAATATAATTTTTGCCTGTGAGTTTCACTTGCAATTTATGACATCAGGTGTTGCCTTTATGAACTCACTGGAGACAGGAGTTGGCCATTGTGTTTTCAATCATATCCTACTCCTCATGACTTCCTCTGACATTTTCTTGGCAAAGGTATTGAAGTGGTTTGCTGTTTTCTTCTCCAGTTCATTTTACAGATGAGGCAACTGAGGCAAACAGGGTGAAGTGACTTGCACAGGGACACACAGCTGGGAAGTGTCTGAAGCCAGATTTGAACTCAGGAAGATGAGTCTCCCTGACTCAGTCCTGGGACTCTGTTCACTACTCTGGAGTCAAGAAGAGTTGGATTCAATTTGCCTTTCACACACTTAATAGCTATGTGACCCTGGACAAGTCATTTAACATCTGTTCTCAGTTTCCTCATATGTAAAATGGAGACAACAATAGTATCTATCTCCCAGTGCTGTTGTGAGGATGAAATGAGATAATAAGTATGAAGTGCTCAGCACAGTGCTTGGCACGTGGTAAGCACTATATAGATGTTGGCAATTATTACTTAAATAAATATTCTGAAGGTAGTCTGTCTAATGAGCAAAATCTTGTTCATTTCTTATAGAAAATGATTCCTGAGGTGCTTACATCTCCATACCTCCAAAAGAACAAATGTAATATTTTCCCCAAACATTGTCTCCATTATTACAGAACCACCTTGGAGATGCAGCCCTCCTCCTCCAGGTAGAAATGTCCTGGACAAGACATGGAAGATGGTGATCTTTAAATCCATAGCCAAGTAGAGAAGAAGTAGAGGCTGCATCTGCTTGGGGCCAAATACCTGGATGAAGAGTGAAGTTCATAGATCTGGAAAACCTCCAAAACCATATAAGTCAACAGCCTCATTTTACAGCTAAAAAAAGAAAAAAATCAAGCCCAGTAAAGTTGTCTAAGGTCACATGGATGATAACTAGTAGAAGGAGGAATCAAATCCAGATTCAGATTCAGTGCCCTTTCCCCTACACCATTCCCTGAAGTCAATAAACCAAATGTTTCTCAACTTTCATCTCCTTGAAACAGAACATATAGACAGTATTAACAACAATGACTGAGCATTATTTTTTTCTCACCATTTATCCAAATTCAGCATTATATAAACCACAGAAGACTCACGGAATTTCCACAATTCACAATAAGACTCCACTGGCCACCAACCTCCATCTGTCATCTTTTCTGTACCCTTCTCAGGGAGAATGAAAGAAAATCACACACACACACACACACACACACACACACACCCCAGACAGGCAGGTCCTACTGGCAGAGACTGTGGTCTTAGGGTACAGAGAATATCTTCCTAACTGGGAGAAAAATCCATGACCTCTACTTTGTCCAATGGCATCAACATTCAGAACACACTGAAAGTTCATTGTGCCTTTGAGTATGTGCGTGCCTCTGTACTCTGCCAATCTGGCTATTCTATTTAAAGAAGAAAAAACAAACACACTCTTTTAGCCTCCTGAACCTCACCTCCTTCCATTCCAGATGTGGTGAAGTGTGCCAAAAAGAATCCAACTGCTTCTGTTGCTGCCTGGAACCTTGTCTTCAGCCACCTACAGACTCAAGCCATCTTCTAGGAGTGGGGCTACCTCCAGGTGTCGAGGTGAGGAGAGAAGACAGGACAGAACTCACTATGTTCCCCTTCCCCAAAAGATTTACAGAGGTGAAATATGGTTAAAATAAATGTAAAGGGCACAGATGGGGCAACATTTGACGTGACAGAGTTGTAAGCAGTAATTTTTGTATCTGGGGCAAACAGCATAAAATATGACCTTAAATCAGTTTTTAAGATGAATTTAGTAGATGAATTTTGGAAAAATGAGAGTGGGACTGGCAAGGGAGAAGCTTATATATTAAAGTAAAGGTAAGAGCATCGAGAAGCACCATTTATTAGTTTCCAATTTGAATTATTTCTTTCTATCTGCTGAAGGACCAAAAATGCTGGACCTCTAAAATTTCACACCCTGGGGCATGCCCTGGGCACTCTACCCTATAACTATAGGGTCAATTAATCAACCTTTGTAAAGCAGTTTCTTTGTGACTGGAAGTACATTAAGTGATGGGAGATACAAAAAGATGCAAAAGACAGTCCCTGTCATCATGGACCTTACAATCTAATGGGGAAGACATGCAAACAACTATATATAAAGCAAACTATATACAGGAAAAATAGGAAATAATTCAAAGAGAAAAAGCACTGAAAACAGATGAATTAAAGGAGGCTTCCTGTAAAAGATGGGATTTTAGTTGGAACTACGTTGGGACTCTAGTCTGTCCACTGGCATCAACATTCAGAACACACTGAATGCCTATTGTGTATTTGAGTATGTGCGTGCTAGTCATGATAGCATTACTATAAATACTAAAAATTACATTTCACGGTATCATGCAATTTAAAGTGTCAAAATTATGAGACATTAAAACACTGAATTCTCTCTCTCTCTCTCTCTCTCTCTCTCTCTCACACACACACACACACACACACACACACACACACACACACATCATTCCCACTCCAAGAAGCCAAGGGGTTAAAAAAAAAGTCATTCCAACAAAATCCACTGTACTGCCTTCTGCTCCTGGGGATCTGTTTTCTCTCATCTCCCCAGATGTTGAGCATGGCTTGGTCATTCAGAACTAATCCTGTCTGTTAAGAGTACCCTCCCCACAAACCCCTCCGGGGGTTGTGTATGCTTTGCAGTTTGTGTTTTCCCTCTCTCCTGTCTCTTCTGCCTTGCAGGAGCAGCTGTGTTGGTATTTAGACAGGGGATCACCCATTCAGTTACCAGTCCCAATGCTGGATCTCCTCAGACCCTCTGTGCTGTACATATGCTTCCAGCTGGTCCCTGCTGGCTCTTTGTGGGGGCTTGGAGGTGGAGGAAGGGGGAGAGATGGACAACGGCTCTGCTATGCTCCTGATCTGCCTCCTAACCCCTTGGAATGCATCCACAGAGGAGGAGGGAAGGGTTGGCTGCAGGACTGAGAAACATGTCAGGTTGTCTTCCCATGGCATTCTTTTATCCTCATGGAAAAAAGAAAAATGTGTTCATGGGAGTATTAGCACACGGCTGTTCAAGGCCAGGCCAGTCCCAGTGGTGTGTGCACAGATGGGGTTCAGGACACAGTAACAGGAAGGTCTGAAGTGTCAATTTCAGGACCAGCCTTATATTGGAGGCACCAAATTACAATGCATTCGAAGTAAATAAGCATGAGTGCATCCTAATTCTCAAACAAGTAACTTCTCCTCTCTCAGCCCCATTTGAAATGGTTCCCTCTTTTGTAAAATGAGGTGGTTGGAACAGGTAGGAACAAAAACCTATTCCAGTTCTAAATTTCTCATCCACTCAATAACTTCCATTTATATGCTAGATGACTCTTTAACTTGTACAAAATACCTTCTTAATTCTCCCTCTCTCCATTCAAAGTTAAATACAATTAATTTAATTTTACAGATGAAAAGGTGGAGGCACAGAGTTGGAAATGGCTTGGACACACGGCTAGTAAGTCAGAGGCAAAATCTGAATCTAGGTCCCTCCTCCCTTTAGGTCCTGTGTTCTTAGGTCACAATGCCTCTGTGTTAAGATGAATAAATGAGGAATTATTTATCAATAATTAAAATGAGTAATTATTTATATGCCAAGTACTACTAAAAGCCCTGGGTTACAGAAAAGAAAAATGGGGCATCCATTCCTTGCTTCCTAGGACCTCTCTACCTGGGTGCGGGGAGGGAGATAACTCATAAAAAGAGAGTCCAGCAGCCATGGCCCAGAGATAACCAGATCCAGTGGTCCAGAAGACACAATGGCACTGCAGATGAAAGACCCAGGGGGGATCCAGAGGGTACAGCAGCAAGGCAGAAATTATAGAGATGCTCCAATACAGTGTCTTGCACATACTGCTTTTTGTTCCCCCAAGCCTATAAAATCTTCTGGGCAGTGAGGAAATTCTCTCTATCAATGTAGATTAGTACCTGCATTGCAATTTATAGTCTTAGAGAACTGGGGTAATAAGAGGTCAAGAGATATCATCTGGGTCACATATGCAAAAGATGGGTAAGGACCTGAACCCAAGTCTGACTAATTCTAAGTTCACATCTCTAATTTACTAAATCATTCTGTGTTTGTTAAATATATCAGATATCCAACTGAAAGAAATGTAATGCAGTCTTATCACATATATTGTTCAAAGTTGATTCCTGGTTAGGACTATTTTAGTCTGGATATCTTCTGAGGTCTCTTCCAACTTTGAAATTCTGTGAGTGCTATTGAGTTTCTCTAGGAGAAATATTGAGGCTTGAAGTAGAACACTGGACAGTTGTGTCCCCAGATTTTCTTATTCTGAAGTACACTCAGGAGCTAGGAGGGAGTGTCCCCACATTCATGGACCAAAATTAGGATGTAGGTGTTGGAAGTGGGAGTGGGAGGTTGTAGTCCTTAGAAGGAATGTGCTTCAACACAATAATGGAAAGAGAGAAAGGGAACAAAGAACGGATGAGGGACCCCAGCATCCATGGTAAGCATACCGTTGAAGTCAACTGTTGATCAACAAATGAAGAAGTTAATGCAGAGGGATTGAAGAGTTGTAGATGGTGAGTACTCAAGATTCCCAGTTGAAAGGCTAGAGGCACAGATACAGATAAATGATGGACACATACAAGGGTACCTACAGGTACACCTACAGGATTTACTGAGGTCAGCAGGCTCTAACCCAGTGAGCCAACCACCCACAACTACAAGAGGAGGAGCACTAGGGGGTATAGGACAATCCACAAACCACCGAAGAAGAATTAGCAGCTGTGGGTCCCTTAAAGTCTTAAAGCACAGCAGCTCCTGCAGCCCAGGATCTTAAGGAGATAGAGAGGGCTATTTAAACAGGGGTAGGAGCAGGAGTGTGAGGGAACCAGCTCAAAACAATTCAGAAGACCTGATGGTTCAATTTCCAGAGTGAGCATTTACAAAGTAAATGCCATAGATCAGGTCTTGGTTTATTGTTTTGATCTCCAGACTTAAGAAGGTAATGAGGAAAATGTTAATAATTCAGATTAAATTTAATGGTGTGTTTGTGGACACTTTTTTTCTGGAGAAATAGCTGCTGAACATTTACCAACACATAAACGAGTAGCAGTTACAGTCTTCATTGAAAAGACCTGAGGTGAAAAAGGATGAAGAGGAATGCTTGATTGACCTTGACCCAGCAACTCTACAGAACACTCTAAAACAGCCTAGGATGTTCTTTCTATAAGTAACAAGAAAGCAGAAATACTTCATCATGGAATAATAAGTCTGTTGATGAAATATGTTATCTTATATCTATTTGACTGAGAAATTAGTGAGATGAAACAGTTCTAACTGAAGGAAAACATCATAGTATTTTTTATTCTTTTTCATGTTTCCCTTCTCTCTTTCAGGGAAACCGTATCATGCACGTAGTAATTTTTTCTATTTTGGCCTGAAACCCTGAGGGTCTTCCCCTCCCAGATTGATCTTTTTTTTTTACTAGGTAAAAGAAGTCATTTTTGCCTCATTTCTTACCTAGCCTTAATCACTGAGGCATTGCCTCAAATAAACTGAGACCTGGGAAAGACCTTTGCTTAAAAAGGCCATGGTCTCCCATTGCATCCGAGGTCATCTCTAGGCATCCTAATCTATGTCTTGCTACTAGATCCAGATGACTCTGAAGGAGAGAATGAGGCTGGTGACTTTGCACAGTCCTCCTCATTTAAATCCCATTCACTTGCAAGTCAAGACATTACCTTCCTGGGCTCAAGGTCCTCTTTGAAAATGAAGGACAAACAAAACAACATCAGAAAGACCAGAGCCAGACCCAGGCAAAAGGGAGAATCTTAGAATGAGAAGAGACCTTAGAGATTCTCTGGCCCAAGTGGGAACAACTTTGTCTACCATGGCCCCATGCTCATCTTCTCTGACTTTTTTCCATTTCAGTTATCTCTGCTTCTTCTCATTTTTATCCCTAAGTTGGACCCAGGCAAGATCTGATCAAATTAATTCACACTAAGACATTGAGGACTTGATGTGTTACTACTCTTGGCATTACTTGTTTGGGGTTAGCACTCCCCTTAACTGACTAGAAGGAAGCCAGTCTAAGGCTCTAGAAGGTAGTCAGCTATGCAAATTTGAATTTGCATAAATTCAAATACAATCACTTTGTGCACACACACTCCTCACTTACAATTAAGGTGATTTGTCTGGAGGATTCAAGAACACAGGTCGCTATGAACTGAAAACAAACTTTCATGGGACCATTTCTTTTCCTCCGCAGTCCCTTCTACTAGAAGCAGCTAATCAAGGGCTCTATTAACCACTAGCAGAAACATTTTGGATGCTGGTGATTCACTTATGGCTATATACTGTTCTTATTTCCTCTCTTGAAGTTTAAATACTTTGACCACATAATGAGAAGAAAGGACTCATTGGAAAAGACCTTGATGCTGGAAAATATTGAAGGCAAAAGGAGAAGGGGACAGCAGAGGATGAGATGGGTAGTGTCAAGTAAGCAATGAACACGAGCTTAGACAAACTTTGAGAGACTGGGGCTAATAGAAGGACCTGGAGTACTATGGTCCACAGGGTCAGGAAGAGTCAGAACAGCAACAACACATTGTCTCATCTTCTCAAAGTGTTGGTTAGATGCTCTAGCTGCCAGAAATGGATACCCAAGGATTTTTCCCAAAAAACTTGTTGAATATTTACCAACACACCCTTGAACTACCTACCAGTGGTTCTTCTGCATGCATTTGCGTGTTTCTTTCTGAGTCAAGACCTCAGGTTTGGGACCCTGGGAGACAAGTCCTGTCTCCATGTTTCTGAGAAAGGAGGGACCCTTGACTAGTAGGAAAAGAGAGAAAAAGCCTGAGGAAGACAGTTACATAAGTACATGTCTACATTTTAGCATGAACCACTATGACTAACATTCTTAATCAGAATAGAGAAATTTTTCAGTCCTCTTTAAAGAAGCAAAGTTCCTCCTCAACTCCTCCTCATCCCTACAGATAATAAAACTTACTTTTAATATTGCTTGACATTTGTATATAATAGTAAAATTTAAAGACCAGTTCTCGTAGGAGCAGTGCTAACTCACAAACTTTTATCAAATACAAACTCTCTTCCATTGGGGAAACCATATCCTTTCCCAGAAAAACATGACTTTTAAATACATACACAACATGTGAATACAAGATAAGATTTTCAGATGAATTTTAGATGATTTCATGACACTTATCCCAGGAACACTTGCTTTTTAAAACAGGAATGAAGGAAATATTCACAAAAATCCTCTCATGATTCATCAAAGCATGAAAATAAAAGCTGTAGAACAAAGCCCAGATTTTGGCATGACCTACCAAGCTGAAAACACTTTTAATATGACCTCATTGATGTGTCTGTCACTCAGAAGCATCCTGACTCAATCTGGAAAGGCTCATCACCAGGAAGCTGACCACCGGCTGGTCATCTCCGAGTGGTTTTGGTCACGGTAACTTGTAAGGAACATATACACAGATGTGGAGAGGCAATAATACGCACTAGTGGAGAGAGTACCTGCTCTGATGAAACCAATAGAAGGAAAGAAGGTAAGGCTAAACCCAAAGGAATGAATCTCTATTGGTGGATTCCCTAATGGCGCATAGGGGAAATGCATTCCTATTGCCACTCAAATCACACTCTTTAAGAAACTTCCTTTTGTGCCCTAAACTATCAGCTGCTTCTAGCATCAACATCTTATTTCTTGAATAAGACTCTTGAACCTATCCCCATTCTTCCCTCTCTACAAACTCCAGGGCAGGATAACCAGGAGCCAAGTGGCAGGTATCATGATAGCATCAAGGCTGTGGTTTTAAAAAGACCTATTCAAAAGGTGAACATTGATGAATACCAACCTATCCAACCTCGCTGGAATCAAAGGACCTGGTTTCTGCTGTTTATTACCTGTGTAATAAATTTCCCCTCATTGGCTTGAAGTTTTCTCCTCTTTAAAATGAGGAGGTTGGACTAGATCATTTCAAAGTCAAATCAAGTGAACAAATACTTATGGATTACTATGTGCCAAACACTATGCTAAGTCCTTGGAATACACATGCAAGAGATGAAGATTCATGGTCCTTGACCAAAAAAAATGCTAATAGGGTAACATGAAACATCAAAGGGAGCTGAAAAGGAGAAAGGTGTGGGTAGTCCAGAGAGTCAGAAGTAGAGACAATAAAGGAAAAGTATGTATGGGTGGCTGGGCACTTCCTCCAAATGAAGGTTACGAGAGGAACTACCAAGGAGGAGAAAAGGGAGCAAGGATGAAGAGATTTTCCAGGATGTGCAGGTTGCTGGGGAATGGGAGAGAATCCCAGATAATCAGAAACAGAACAAGGAGAGGAATGAAAGCTTCTGATAGGCCTACATCTATGATTCATTGATGCCCAAAGAAAATTAAGGTAAGTAGAGACCATAAAGTAGGGTGATTCACTACCCCTTCCCATGGGGCTGAACAAATCCCATTCATTTTCCACTGGTAGCCTTCCTTGGAATGCCTGACCTCCTCTGGGACAGGCTGTCCACAGAGCCAGTGTTTTCTTCTATAGAAGAGGGCAGAATGAGTAGGGGGACTGTGAGCTGTGATGGGGGAGGACAGGAAACACTTGTAGGACATGAGAGTTGAGATTCCAAGTTCAGTAGCATGAATTAAAAAACCCTCTTAACCTCCAAGGTCAAGCAGTCACCATCTGGAAGTAGAAAATCACCACCAATAAATTGCTGTGGGCTGGAGTGTTGAAACCTAGTTAGTACCAACGGATTTCCAAAGAGACTGAGCCCTGTTCCCAAAAGAAACTCGACCTTTGCTTGACTTTGCTGCCCATCTTCTCCTTTCCCTTTCATTTTCCAAAGGAAAAATGGTTTAGTCTTAAATCTCTCATGACCTTGATGGAGCTGGGGATGAGCCTCGGCTCTGCTCAAACACTAGCCCAAATCTAGGTACTGTGACTTCTTTCTCTTTCTCATCCCAGAGGCAGGAAGTTGTGTGGGAAGACAGTCCAGGCTAAAGTGGGCAGGACTCCAGGTGGTTATCTGAACCTCATGTAGACTCCTCACTGACCAGGGAAATTTATTTCCCCAACTCTTGCCTCCATTTTCTTTCCTAGAAGAACTTTCTGAATTTAATGCAATAAACATTTATCAGGTACCTACCAAGTGCCATGTGCCATGGAGGGCATTGAAAAGATAAAGCCAAAACTGAGACACAGTGACTGCTCTCAGGGTTACTTCCAACCCAAACTTTGCAGAGAGACTTCACTAGTGTCCAGGAAAATCCGTTTCAGATGTAACCCACAAAGAAGAGTGCTAACTGACTTCCTTCTGTGACCACCAGGCTGTCCATGGTCTCTAGAGTTCTCTGAGTGCCTGGTCCCAGCATGAAAAGGGCAAGGTCTGAGGCTAAAGACAGCCTGACAATGAGCCTGTTCTGTTAGGCTGAATACATTCCGATCTCCCACGTCCAGTAGGGCCGGGGGTGTGTTGCATGGAGGAAAGGTCATTAAGGCAGACGGTTTATGTTTTCCTAAACCAGCATTCCTCACAAACAGCTGTGTTTATACAAAGCTTGAGGAAAAGAGAGACACCAGAGAAAAGGCAGTGTCCTGGGCATGACATCATCCTGTCCCGTCTGTTCTAGGTTCCCACTAGCGGCCCCGCTTGACTGGTTCAAATTGATTGGTGCAGGTGACAGTGTTTGATATCCCTGCACTCAGAGTGTGTTTGTGTGTGTGTGTGAGTTTGTGTGTGTGTGCATGTGGAGTACGTATGTGTGAATTTGTGTCAGTGTGTGTGTGTGCATGTGTATACCCCTGTGCTTGTACTCTTTCCTACTCCCCACTGTCCCCAGCTCCAGATCAACTCTCTGCATCTTAATGCATTTTACAGCCCGTTCTCAGTGAATATCACCCTTGGAGGAAGGCTGCTTTTCTGGGCTCAGCTTCTCTCCATCTAATCTCTTTAACAAAGCCCCCTCACAAATGAAAAATCTGAGGGAAGGCAGAGTCATTAGAGCAAATTAAAATGCATCTCGGAGAGATTAGTTGCAAAGCCATTCCCATACTGGACAATACCCCCTTTTCATGCCCGGCCCTAGCCGCTAGGAGACCTGCAAGAAGAGCTTAAGGAACAGGAATCTTTGTTAATTCAGCCTAAAAGCCTTGGCCCTTTGGGAGATGAGCCAGAGTTCAGTCCTTCTGTGCTGAGCCTGGAGATTCCAAGTCTAAATGTAGCCCCATTTTGGCCCCCTCTAGAGGGTCATTGAGACTTAGAAGTACAAAAGAGGGTCATTTCACCCATCCCTCCATCTCCAACTAGGGTTCCATCCAACCTAGTCAGACGTATAAAACTTTACTTGTTCTTAAAGGTTGCCCAGAAAAGAGACTACAGTGACCCACAGCCACACAAACCAGGGGCTCTGCTTAGAAGCTGCCTCTCACCTGTACCACCAATAGCCCCCAGCCACCCTGAGTCCATTCTTTTTCTACCTTCTGCAGAGTGAATACAGGTCTCTTCTCTGCCTCCTTTTTTCAAAGACAACAAGTGCACTTATCTCTCTGAATTATTCTCACCAAGGTTTGGAGCAGGAAAGAAAATAACAGCTAGAAACAGTCACTTTCGTACCCCAGGATTAAAGGGCCATAAAACAAATCTATAGCAAGTTATTTTAGTGAGATGTAGGGGTAGAGAGAGAAAAAGAGATAGAAAGACAGAGACAGGCAGACACAAATATATAGAGACAGAAACAAAGACAGAGAGGCAGAGATAGACAGAGACAAAGACAGAGGCAGAGACACCAAGCTCTGGGAGATATCTTAGACATTGGTACAGAAGACCCTAAAGAAAGAGGAGAGACCCAGGACACTATCCAAAGAACTTGAAAAGGGGGACCCTGGCCTTTATAGGCAGGAACTCTGGGGTACCAAAGTATGGAATTATTACAGGATAGGATACCACCAGTGGAGGGAGTAGGATGGACTTGTGCTGGGGAGGGGCTCACCTAGGGTGAGCTACCCCACTATCTGGTAGCCTTCTATTTTAGGTAATTCTTGGCAACTAAGTGCTAAGCTCAATTGTTTCTGTTTGCTAGAACAGCTGAGTTGCTTCATAGCCAAAGCACTGGACCTAGAATTAAGACCTGAATTCAAATTTAACCTTCAATATTTCCAGGATGTATGATCCTGGAAAAAAAATCACTTAAATCTTTGCCTGCCTCAGTTTCCCAATCTGTAAAATTAGGATCACAATAGTACCTATTTCCCTCACCTAACAGGCTGTGAGGACAAAATAAATTAATATTTTAAGTGTTTTGCAAACCTTAAAGATATATATATCTGTGTGTTATATATATGCACACATATATGTGTAATACAGTTAGCTCTTGTTACTACTGAAGTTCAAGTACTATCAGAATCCTCTGAATTTTGTCACCCTTGGACAAAAGTCTTCATTATGGTCCCGGAAGATAAGAAAGAAAATACCATTCAAAAAAATGAAATCATTTCTAGTGTTCTCTTCATCTGGGTTACAACCTGCACTTTAGACATGATAACGATGATGATATTAACAATAATTAACAATAATCAAAGTTTGCATTTATATAGTGCTTTAATGTTTTCAAAGCCCTTTACTAATCTTTCCCACAATCCTGGCAAGTAGGTACTGTTATTATTGCCCTAATTTACAGATGGAAAACTCAGTCGAGGAAAGGTGAAGTGACTTGCTATGAATCACCCAGCTGGTAAATGTCTAGAGCCTGCTTTGAAAACTCCCAACTTTGAGCCCAGCATTCTATCGAACTCACCAACCCATCTCTAAACGAAGAACGAAACGACTCCCTCCAACCCTCAATACCTTCTCCCTCCTTCTCAGGCAATCCTTGATGGTGTCCATCTTCTGAAGTCACAGTTACTACCACCACCACCCGGTCCCTTATAGACTGCCTCTTTTTGGGAGTATCATGCCCCCAGTTATTTCTGGTCAATTGTTCATTTTCTGGAGGGCAATTCCATATACCATGTGCAGGTTGGGAATGGGGTACCCCTTAGAAGTCATCTCCTCCAACCCCCTCACTTCCTAAATGAAAACCTATAGCCCAGAGAGGTGAATCACTTTGCCCAAGGTCATACAACTAGCAAGTGGTAGAAGTAAGAACCTTGTCTCCAGATTCCAGGTCCAAGACTATTCATTCACTCTGTACTCACATTGCTTTGTCCTATTCAGGCTCTGCCTCTGAGAAACTCCTTTCCTAACCCTCCCTTAACTTCATGATTCCGGTAAGAAACTCCCTCCCACACGCTCTTCACACACCCATGTCCTTTTCTTCCTTTTAAGTACTCCCCAAAGTTCATGGTCCTTTGCACCCCTGGGACTCTGGCTCCCAGTATTCCAACCACTCCTGCATCATCCCCCAGAATTTTTTAGCAACTGTACTTATTTGTACTGAATGTGGGAATACATACAAAAAGGTGCGTTCAACTTTTTTTACTTTTATTCCTGTTTGTGTTATGGAACCTAAAACTGTGACCTCCTTGAAGGCAAGAAGGTAAATGGAGTGGGCAACTTCCTCTGCTCTGACTCTCCACAGCATTCATTCACTCATTTATTGAGTGCCTACTATGTCCCAGGCACTATGCCAAGCATTGGGGATACAAAAAGAGGCAAAAAAAAAATCCTTGTGCTCAAAGAGCTTATAATCTAATAGGGAAGACAAATTGCAAGCAAATATATCATATATATGTATGTATGTATGTGTGTGTGTATATATATATGACAAATAAACAGGACTCTGAACACTGAGGTTTTTCTTAGGAAGCTAATCAATGAAAAGAAAAGAAAAGAAAAAAACATGTTAAGCACCTACTATGTTCCAAGTGCTAGGAATAAGAGAAGCAAAATATAGTCCTTGTGTTCAAGGATCTCATATTCTAATGAGAGGACAATATGTAAATGACTATTACCCATAAAATATAGAGCAAGTACACGCAGAAGGTGATTTCAGAGGAGGAGGCTCTGGGAGGAAGTAAGACCACAGAAAAGGACTCCAGCAGGTGAGAATAGATCTGCATCCTGAAAGAAGCCAAGTAACTAACAGGCAGAGTAAGGAGAGAGAGCATTCCAAGCAGGAGAGACGGTCAACAAAACAAAGTTGGAAAGTGGAGTTATCATTTGTAAGGATATCAGATGGGCCACTATAGCTGGAATGTAGAGCAGGTGGAGGGGAGTAAAACATAAGGCTGGAAAGGTGGGAGATAGTAGGTTGTAAAAGGATTTAAATGCCAACCAGAAGGCACCACTTTGTTCCCCCTGCAATAATACAAAGACTACACTTTCTAGTCTTTTGCTAACTGACAGCTCCATAGGAAGTGAGGCATAAAGTAAACCCATGGAGAGTTCAAGGGAGTAGGCTTTCTGGCTGAGGAGGTCAGAGAAGAAGGAAGGGAATGGACAGCTCCCTCCATGTATTATAGCACCAGCCTGAATGCCTACTAGGGTCCAGGAGTAGGAAAAGGGCAGGAGGAGGGGGACAGAAATTCTGGCCAGGGAAGTTTGGGGAACTGGACAGGGGAGAGAATGGGACACTGCTTCTTCAATCATGGCTATACCTTCCTGGATGGCCCCTGCATGTCTTACCCTCTTGGAAAACTTTTTACTCTTCTACCTTTCCATTGAGCCTCCTCCTTATCTAGCACAGCCCTAGCCATCTTTAACCACTTTCCTCCTTAGCCCTCTCTTTCTTCTATTCCCTCAGAAGCCCTCCTTTGTTACAAGCAAGTTGTCTTTCACTTCATGCTCCTTCTTTTCACATTCCTTACATCTTCTCCTCCTAGCTTTCTCCTGAAGATGCCACATCTTCTGGCACCTTCTCCAAAGACAACCAGGAACACAAGGGGAGGCTAGTCTATCCCTTGGTCTCTACCACTGCTCTCAGACCCTCTCTCTACAATTACCACTCAGCTGCCATCTCTCCTCTTTAAAAATTTAATCCATCTTATCCAGTTCCTTGTAGCTGTCACCTTTAGACCTCCAGGTTATCAGCCCACCTCCCCATTGAACTCAATAAGTGACTCCTAGACATCTCCACTCCAATTCTGCTTGTCTCCTTCAAACAGCTTGGTCTCCCAGTTCTAATTCCTCAACCTCCTTCATTTTCATGACCTCTGCTTTCCATCTACCCCATGGTTATTTTTTTATTATACTTCCATCACCACCTACTCCTTCGCTACCAGTCAACACTCTGCCCCAGATTCTGAGTTCTCAGTTACATCTCTGCCTATTCTTAACAGATGTTGTTGACTGACAAACTAAATTTAGACACTAGTGTTGATCTCCCATTGTCTCTTCTCTGACTCCTGCTGAGCCCTGAAGGTAGCTCACAGCTTCCTATAAGATGGAGAAGGAAGAGTTCACTGATGGGCTCCATTGCCTACCAGAATTCTACAGTGTCCCTCTGAATCAAGACATCATATCCTGAGTGCTGAAGTTCTGGACAGGTTGTTAAGGACACAGAGGAAAGGGAAAGAGAAATTTGCCAATGATTTTTTTAAAAAAAGTAATTTCCACCTCTTCACTCCTCCCCCCATTCCTCTCCCACTTAAAAAAACCTGTTTCTTTTTGACATTTTATTCAGCTGCTTCATCAACCATCAGGGAAAACCCTTTTCTTATTTAGTTTTTGGACAAATCTCGGCTCACTTTTATCTTTTAATTATTTGTTCTTGTTCTAACATCTGGACACATTCTGGGGGAAGGCTTCAAAGGGCTTCACTACGCCTTCTCTATACAAATCACTGAGAACCTGCATTCCCAGGCCAAGAACCCTGCTGGGAATGCTCTGAGGCAAAAGACCCCCTTTCCTTCTGGCTCATAGGGTCAGAGGTGTGACTGGTCCCATGCCAGACCACTGGCCAGTGAACTGATCAGATCCCAAGCGCAGAAGGGGAGTCAAAATCGTGGCAAAGGTAGCAATCTTCAAGGCAGTCTATGAAAGAAGAGGGTCTAGGGCTCAGGAAATTCAGGCTCAGTTAAATAAGTTTCTAGCTACATGGGTTCTACCTGCATCCCTAAAACAAGCAAAAGGAAATGAAAAGGATGCTGGGATATAAGAAGAAAGGGGAAACAAAGAAAACTCTAGGTTCTAATCCCAGGTTCTACTACTGATCTGCTGAGAGCCTCTCCAGACCTCCTTTTGTTTATCTGTAAAGGAAAGAAGTTGAATTAGTCGGAGGATTCTCAACATTTTTTGAGATGCTACTTTTTATTCAGTGTTTCTTCCACAACTGTGAGATGATCATGTTGGGTTGACTGGGGATATGCGTTTTGCAAGGGAAGAAGCCACAGTTCTGGCTGGGCTGACTGAGCCATCCCCTCCCTGCCAACCACCTCCTACCCTACAGGAATCTCAACAAATAGAGGAATGAGCATTGACCTTGGAGTCATAAGACCTAAGTTAAATACCTCTCATGCTTTTGTGACTATGGGCAATTCAGCTAGCCTCTCTGACCCCCAGTTTCCTTATCTATAAAAGGGATTCAATGTTCCTGTCCTGCTCTAGAACTAAGACGCTAGAAATCATGATATTTATTACATGCCCAGTATTATCCTAGCCTATGAGTGAAGCAGAAGAGGTCACAGCTCTTGTCGTCGGGGAGCTTATGCTTTCCACTGCCCAACAGTTTGATGAGTGTGAAACATCATGAAATGAACTTTTTGGCATCTAATTAGGGTGGGGTAGGAAAGCGGCATACTTTATAGGCATGTCTAAGACATGTGCCTACATAGTTCTCCTACCCTATCTCTCAGCTTTTAAAGCCTGCTTTGGGAGTCAATCTACCTACAGTCATTCAAATGAGCCCCAAGGCCTTCTGATGGGCAGCTCAATGAGGCAGGGCATAGAGCACCGGCCCTGGAGTTGGGAGGATCTGAGTTCAAATGCAGTCTCAGACACTTACTAGCTATATGATGCTGGGCAAGTCACTTAACCCTGTTTGCCTCAGTTTCCCCATCTGTAAAATGAGCTGGAGAAGAAAATGGTAAACCCTTCCAGTGTCTCTGCCAAGAAAAACCCAAATAGGGTCACAGAAAGTTAGACAGGACTGAAATGAAACAAAACAAAAAGTCCTTCTGAATTTCTTCCACAAACTATGATGCCATTTTATTATCAATTATATGACATCCTATGGTAATGGCAAAAATAGATCATTTAATTAAACAGCAGAATTTAAATAACCAATTAAATACATTGCATTACTACTACATTAATAGCAAATACTCTTAATACCCGCAAGCCATGCTAAACCAGTAAGCTGTCATTCCCTTTCCCCTTCCTCTTTCCTTGTTAGCTCCCTATCTTGTAACTAATACTCCTGGGACAAAAAAATTAAAAGTTCAGCCAAGTCCTAACCTTTTAGCCCAGTCCCTGTCCTGAAATGGAGAAAACAGAGCATAACCCAGCAGGTTAATTAGGTGGATGACTATGAAAGACTGACTAACTGGTACGGTAATGGAATGGGAGCTTAACAAGAAGTCACCCAATGGACAAGTACCTATTAAGTACATACAAGGTACCAGGCATTACAAAGCCCTGAGTTTGAATCCCACCTTGCACATTGACTAGCTATGTGACTGAGCAAATTCCTTTAATCCTCAGGTTCTTAAATGTAAATTGGGGATCACAGTGGCCTGATGTGAGGAAATAATTATGAAAATCAACTGAAATAATAAATACCAAGTCAATTATTCAATTATACCAAGTGAAAGTACTGCATTATATACATGTCACCTACCTCCCAGGGATGTTGGGAGAGTACAATGAGATAATTTTTGAAAAGCATTCTAAAAACCTTAAAGAACTATAGAAATGTTAGCTATGGCGATGGCAATAAGGACAGTGACAGAATGATGATGATGATGACGGTGATGATGACGGACGTGATGATGGTGATGATGGTGATGATGTTGGACATGATGATGATGGTGATGACGGTGGTGGTGGTCGTGGTGAAGATGATGACAGATGATAGTGACAAGGGTGATGTCAAGTATAAATAGCAGCTTAGGCTCAGAAGAAGGACGTAGGGTTAGGGGAAAACAATGAAAATCCCTGGTCAGACCGAGTAGGGCTTAAGTGGTAAGAGAGCTGCCTTGTCTCCAAAAGAAGCTAGGGTTTCACTGCTATTGATTCTCAAACCGGATTACAGCTAAGACACATGCACACCCAGGGTTCACACGAGGATATGCTCAAGAAGGATGGGTTTGATTGTTTTTTCCTTCTTTTTCTTTCTCTTTTGGTCTTCTTTTGCAAAAAAAAAAAAAATAGAAACTTGGGAGGAAAAAAATCTTCCTGAATCCCTGCAACGATGTAACTCTAGATGTCCTTCCAGCTGTGCTGGGCCCACCCGATGACGTAGAACAGAATCTAGAAGAGTGAGGGACAGCTTCTCCAAGGAGAAGGTTTGGAGTCTTCAAGAAGCCCTTCGTCTGAGGTTTAGCCAAAACAGACTCTATGTTATACATGGATGGGGGTGGCAGGGAGGAGGGGAAGGGGAGATGATCAATATACTCTTCCACTGGAGAAAACCTCCCTTTAGTGGGGCCAGATCCAGGATGGATCCCAGCTAGTCAATGCTTCTTTGGAAGTTTTTGGGGAGCTAAACTTTGACTCCTTTTAGTTGCGGGTCTTGGGGCTGGTGAAGGGTGATGCTAGATTTTAACATCCTTCCTTCTCAAGTTGTCCCACTGACTATCTCTTCGTAACTGCCTGTCTACATGGTAATATTTTGGAACATACAGCCCAAAAGTCGTCTTCTCTTCACAGAGCAAGCATAGGCATCTTTATTTTCTAGTGATGGTCTCCATCATAGATCTTCCAACCAAGTAATGAACTTCTCTGAAGGAACCAAGTTGGGAAGTAACAATCACAAATAATCAATTGTGGCAAAGCCTTCCCTCTGCTCTCATGAGAACAAGGGATAACAGTGCCCCCTGCTCCCTTTCATCTCAGATCTAGCCAAATAAACCGAGGGAAGAGTGAGTGCGTGGGCTTTCCACTGTCTTTCCCCATCCATACATTTCCCATTCATAGTTCTGTCATTCCCTAGATTATCTCAATTTCTAAAAGAGCTAAGACTAAACCTGTTCTTCATAGGTAAGACTTGGGTTTCAGCTCTTCTGTTTGCCTATGATCTTGGTAAGTGACTGGACCCAAGCCCCTTCTCTCTGAGGCTCCATTTCCACTCCTAGAAAAAAGGAAGGAATTGTGTTAAATGATCTCTGAGATTCCTACCGATTCTGAAGGTTTATAATTTGCTGCTTAAACTATCATGGTCCCCTACCCCTGCCCCCACGCTCTCATGAGAAGACCTCAGAACCACACAGCAGGCTAATAAAGTTCAACCAGACAATGTTACGGCTGTTGGCCCCAGGGTTAACCTCCTTACATAAAATCTCGGAAGTGAAGACTTCACTGTGCAAAACAGGCAAATGACACCCCGTTCCTGTAATCATGAGCAGAGGAAATGAGCTGCTGGGAGAATTCAGAGCAGCACAGTAAATCCATGTGTGAGGAAGGAACTACTGCTGGAACAGAGGCACTTTGGGAGATGGCTGAAAGATAGAGGGAGTTGGGAGCATCCATGATTCCTTGGAATATTTGAGCTGGAATTCAGTTCAACTCATTAAGTAATGAAGAAATCTACACTCCTGGCCATACACCAAGCTAGGCATTGGGCAAAGAAGCTTAGGGACCATCTAGTTCCACTCCCTCCCTTTACAAGTGAGGGAAATTGAGGCACAGAAAGGTCAGATGAGTTGCCTGGAAAAGTATAGATTGAACGAAACAGAGCTATGAGAGGCACAATTAAGTCTCCCAGCTCCTTAATCCCTAGCGAGAGCCTCAGGGGGAAGGCTCAGCTTCTCCGGATGAAATCTAGACTATCTCAGCTAAGCTTCCTTGCATCATAAAACCACTTTGGGTTTCTCCACGTATTCAGCAATTATGCTCCAAGATTGAACTCAGCAACAGATTTGAAAATTCTACCCATAAATTTACTCAATAAGTGATCTTTGAGAAGGGATTCTTAATCTTAGTCTTTTTTTTAAATCACAGACCCTTTATATATACATATGTATCTGTGTGTTTATGTATGTGTACATATATCTATATATAAAATACATATATAAATACACAGACCCCAGATTAAGATCCTGCCCAAGAAGTGGGGAAGGGAGAGTCACAAATTTTTCCATGCCTTAGTTTCCTCTTCTTTAAGAGGGAGGATATTGTGAGGGTGGGATCAGAATGGTAATGTTCTCCAGTCCATTGTAGAAGGGCAACCAATGCAGGGATGAAAAGCCAAGAGATGATCATCTGTTTGTACTCCTGGTTTCTCTGATCATACCCTGTTTGCTAGTCCAGCCATACACATTCAATTAGAAGGGATAACAGTCAGAGTTCAGAACAACCAGGAGGGGAAAATAAAACAAGGGAGGAAAAAACAGAAATTAGAGGATCTCTGAGTTAATGCACAGGTTACATTGTCCCTAACAGTTCAACTAAGCCAGAGAACTGAAGGACATTTTCCTCTAAGCCCACTCCCCAATCAACCCTTTGGAAACTAGGATTTAGACAACCTCTTGGGTGACCCAGCCCCTAGACATGGGTGGGAAGAGTATATATTTTGTGGTCTTTGGATTGTAATTTACTTCTAGCCAAGCCATGTTGGCTGCATAGAAACCAATTAGCATGGTGTGTGTAACCCAAAGCTGGGCTGATGGGTAAACTCTGCTAGGATCGAAAGAGTCATTCAAATCCCAGGGATCTGGAAATCCCACCCTGTCTTCTGAAAGCTTTCCAAGCACAAGTGGTCCAGGATACACAGACCCAGCACGCAGTGTACCGTGAATGAGCAGAGCGTGGAGAAAGCTTCAAGGGCTCCAACAGTAAGTGATACTGCTCAGGAACACTATTCACTGTTCTCTTGAGTTGTAAAGTCAGTCAATCTCTCTCTCTCCCTCTCTCTCTCTCTCTCTCTCTCTCTCTCTCTCTCTCTCTCTTTCCCTCTGTTTCTCTCTTCCATCCTCTATCTCTGTCTGTCTTTATCTCTCTCTGTCTCTCTGTCTCTTTGTCTCTGTCTATCTCTGTGTGTGTCTCCCTGTCTCTGTCCTTCTCTCTTTCCTTTGTTTCTTTGCCAAATGTGCATTTCAAAGGATCTTTTATTTTCTTCTTTGGGACCCCAAGAACAACCATGGCCCCGTGAAATATCATGCCCTAAATCTAGCATTTTACCAGGGTATGGATCACCCCCAGCCCCACATCTGAACCTGAGACTCACAGTACTCCTTTTGATATTTGAACTAGGTTGCACCTTAAAGGTCACTTGATCTGAGTCCCTTATAATCCTAGTTCTGGAAAGACTATCTAGTCCAACTCTCCCTTTGACAGACGGAGAAACCAAGGACCATGGAAACTAAGTGGATCTTGGTCAAGATTATGTAGATGTTCAATGAGAGAGACAAGATGTTAACCTGGTCCTCAACTTCAAGGACATCATTCTTTTTCACTGAACCATACTACCTTCTCTCATCTGAGACCAGAGAAACTGAAAATCAAAAAGTCAAGTGACTTCACAATGTCACGGAGGATATAAGTAGCCATATCAGGAGGCAGGCCAAAACACTCTGACTCTAAATCCTCTCTCAATAGGTCACATTGCCTACAACGTCAGGCATATAGTCTCCGTACATTTGTCTAATTAAAATTCAATTCAACAAATAATTATTAAGTGACTACAATGTGCAAGGCATGGTACTAGACACCAGAGATAGAAAAACAAAAATGAAACAGTCTCTACCCTTGAGAAGTTTACACTTTACTGGAGTAAACAATATCTACATATAAGTAAATATAAAAGATACACACAAAATATAAAGTGATTTGGGGACAAGGAGAGGGAGAAGAACCAGCAACTAGAGAGGAAAGAATAGGCTTGATAGGGGAGGTCACGCTGAGCTGAGCTTTGAAATGAGCTATGGATTCAATAAGAATTAAATACTTGGCAAAGACATGAAATAGAATCTATAGACTTCTGGTTAAGGTAGTAATGTGAAAGGTTGCATGGGGAGCCCAGCTCTCCCACAGGGACTCAATCAAAAATCAAAAAGATTCCTGAACATATAATGATAAAGATATTTAGAGAAGCAAGAGTAAAGACCCTCATCCCATCCATGGTGGCCCAAAAATACAACCAGATCCCGTAGGAGACTTTCTCTAGGGAAGTTAGGGCAAGTTCAGATAAATAAGCCAGGAATCTGTCCATACACTTGTCAGAGATGCTCAAGAGATATTTGAAAACTGTAACACTCTGTACACAGAGACAGGAAACTGAGAGTGCTCTGAAAGTGAATGGATAGCTCAAAGTTGGCAATACTCTTACAAAGACACCATAGGGTAGGACCAGAAGTTCATGGCACCCTAACTTAAAAATTTTTAAGAGGTCCCTGAAGACCATTAGCATTCTGTACCCAGATGTTCTAAGAAGCAATGAAATTTTCCAGCACTTTGGGTGTAGATACTCCAAGAGACAGTCAACAGTGAAAGGAACTCTAAATTAGGATAAAACAAGCCTTGGTCAGTCCTTCCAAGAAGTCATACAGCTTGATCATGGAACAAAGTCCTGAGTCAGGAACTTAAGCTGGAAATATGAGTAAAGAGAAGAAGGAAGGACAAAAACAAGCATTTATCAAGTGTCTACTGTGCGAAGTGCTTTACAATATTATCCCATTTGATTGTCACAACAACATGAGAGACAGGCCCTATTTTATCCCAACTTTACATTTGAAGGAACTGAGGTGGATAGAAGTTCAGTAACTTGACCAGCGTCACACAGCTAGTAAATGTCAGAGGCCAGATTTGAATTCGGGTATTCCTGATTCCAGGGCTACTGCTCTATCTGTTGTGGCACCTAGTTCAAGATCCTGTAAATTATGAAGAAATACTATGGGTCCAGTGATGCCCAAGAAATAAACCCAGAAGAAACTACACAAGAACTAAATGCAGAGTCTTAGAGGAGAAAATGATTTCTAAATTCTAGAAATTCTAAGAGTGTATAAAAGAAATGAAACAAGAGGTAAAAATGAAATTTTAAGTGAAATAATAGTAAAGAATCCAAAGGAAAAAGAATATCTTCAAACAGAAGATGGGACACAACACTTAAGTAATATATTCCTTCAAAATTAGAATGGAACAAATAGAACTTAATGACTATATAAGACAACAAAATATGAGAGCAAACTTTCAAAAATTAAAACAAGAAGAAAAGTTAAGGTATATACTATCAAAAAAATTGTCTTGGGTAATAGGTCAAGGAGAAACAATTTAAGAATCCTCAGACTCCCTGTAAACCATGTCCAAACAAAAAACCTGGATACTTTATTTCAAGAAATCACAAATTAAAATTGCCCATGTCTATTAGTAGCACAGGACAAAGTGAAAATAGAAAGTTTCAGTTAACTACTGAAAGAAACCCCAAAACAAACAGTCCCTGGAACATCACAGCTAATACCCAGAGCTTCCAAATCAAAGAAAAAAAAAATCTATTCAAGCAACCAGAAAGAAAGAGTTCAAGAACCAAGAAGCTATAATCAGAATCACACAGCAATTGGCAGCAACTACTTTAAAGAACAGAAAATCTTGGAATATTATACAAATATACCCCCATTTTATTGTATTTCACTTAATCGTACTTTGCCGATATTCTGTTTTTGTGGATTTGGGCAACCTCGCACTGAGCCAGTCTATCAGTATTATTATTCCAATAGCATATGCTCACATCAAGTCTATGTCACATTTTAGTGATACTTCAAACTTTTTCACTATTACTTTATGTGTTATGGTGATGATCTGTGATCAGTGATCTTTGGTATTACTAATGTAATTTGTTGGGCTCCACAAACTACAACCATATAAGATAACAAACTTAATAAGTATTGTGTGTGTGTTCTGACTGCTCCACTGACAGGGCATACCCTTATATCTCTCCCTTTCCTTGGGCATCCCTATTCCATGAGACACAACAATATTGAAATTAGACTAATTAATAACCCTACAATGGCTTCTAAGTGTTCAAGTGAAAGGAAGAGTCAATCAATGTGGCAAACTTTATGGTTGTCTTATTTTAAGCAATTGCCACAGCCACCCTAACCTTCAGCAAGCTGATCAGTCAGCTGCCACCAACATCAAGGCAAGGTCCTCTATCATCAAAGGCATTATGACTTACTGAAGTCTCAGATGATAGTTAATATTTTTAGCAATAAAATATTCTTAATTAAGAAATTACAGTTTTTAAGATATAATGCTATTGTACACTTAATAGACTACAGTATAGTGTAAACATGTATGCACTGGGAAACCAAAAAATTCATGTGACTCACTTTATTGTTACATTCACTTTATTGTGGTGGTCTGGAACCAACCTTACAATATCTCCTAAGTATGCTTATATTCCAAAACACAAAAAATAAATGCCTATGACAAGAATAACTTACCTTTGAAAAATGAGTATATTCCTCAAGGAAGGGGGAGTAGACCTTTAATGGAATAGAGGGCTTTCAAACATTCTTGATGAAAAGATCATGGTGGAGTAGAAATTTCTAAATACAAAGATAGTAGGCAAGAATAATCTAGAAAAGTAAGTATGTTTCAGCTACTGAGGGGGGTTAAATGATGTTGAAGTGCTTATATTTTGAGACAGGGAGAAGATACAACTGTCCTCTTAGAAACAATGTCTTCAACAGATGCAGAGCAAGTTAAATAAGATGAGGACATGATAGTGTTTTTGTTCTATTTGATAGTCTTGAGAAGGAAGAAAGGGGAGGATAGAAAGAAATGTTCTGAGATGGAATGTAGTAGAGGAATTTGGAATTATTATTTTTTTATAATTGGATCATATAAAAACAAGGGTATATAAATAGTGAGGAAGGGGTGAGAGGAAAAGGCACCATAAGAACTGGATAAAGATGGTTGAACATGTATGTGTATACATAAAAAGTTGGATGTCTGACTATATTCAATTCAACAGGGAAATAAGTGAGGACAGAGTAAAGAAAGGGAGTAAGAGGAAGTGTAGCATCTAAGACAGAATAATCAAAAGCAGAACAAACTTCATCTTCAGAGTGTGGGAAGAGAGGCATTTAAAAAAAAATAAAAGAATAAGAACCAGTCATTAGGATCTAAATGAGGAAAAGAGAAAGAAGACTGGTGTTAAAACAGATCAATCATAGATCACTAATGTTAATCACGTTCCTTATCTTTCTTATTTGTAAAGGAGAGAATGTTGTAGGATAAATAAAGAAAAACTTTTAAGAGGAAGTGATGAAGGAAATAAACAATTAGCATTGATAACTGAATATAAATGAGAGAAACTCACCAATAAAATGAAAGTGGATAGCACAGTAGATTAGAAGAAAAGAAACTGGGGGGAGGAGCCAAGATGGCGGAGTAGAAAGATTCACATATGCTAGCTCCAAACCCACAGCCCATAAATTACCTGTTAAAAGGAACTCCCAACAAATTCTGGAGCAGTGGAAGCCGCACAACAATGGAGTGGAGGAGATTTCCATTCCAGAGAGCCCTGAAAAGCTGACCCCAAAGGTCTGTCATGCACCAGACCAGAGCAGTGCCCAGCCTTGCCTTGGCCACGCAGCGCCAAGAGGAGCAGATCCAAGCAGGCTTCAGCGATGGAATCTCCAGTGGCTGCGAAGGTCCCTCCACCCACAGGCACTACAGGTCAGTGAGAGAGACCTCTGGACTGGCCGAGAGGGGAACAGTGTGTCTCCATAACTCAGGTTCCCTCAGGAGGTAGCAGCAGAGGCAGTGGCAGCCAGGGGCTCCTGGAGGAGGAAGGAGCTGGGTTCCATTACTGAAGGTCTCCGCATAAACTCCCTGAGGGAACTGATCCTGGGAAGTGGCCCTGCCCCGACCTGAGAACCTGAATTTAATCTTACCCTGAATAGCAGCCGGGCCCACCGCTGAAAGCCCTAAGGCTGAGGAGCAGCATTTGAATCTCAGACCTCAAGCACTAGCAGGGCAGATCTAGGTGAGGGTGGACAGGAATCTCAGAAATCAAGTAACTGAAGTACTAAAACTCCTCTATAGGCCACTAAACAAATACCCAATTATCTTCTAAGATAGACAGGAAAATGAAAACCATTAAAAGCAATGTTGGGGATTGTGGGCAGTAGGATCAAGACTTCTCAAGTTCCTGGGCTCAAACCATGGGGCCATACCTCTTCTCCAAATAGACTCCCTTCCAATTCGTTCCAGAGACCCAGAGAATAGATTCAAAATTAAACAGAGTGTAATTTGATCCTAAAGAATTTGACCTTCAAGGAAAAATCAATTTACATCTCAGATTAATAGGGTCAATAGGCAATGTGGGTCATTAGACTAAAAAGCCACAGAAGTCCTTAGAAACTGAAGCAACAGTAGGGCACTGAATGTGTATTCAGAGGACCTCCAATGGAATCCTGTCCCTGCCACTGACCTGTGTGACCTTGAAGTAATATCACCTCTCTGAGTAAAATGAAGGAGTTGTATGGTCTCTCAGATTGTCTCCATCTTCCCATTGAGAAGATGCGGCAATCTGAGAGACTGTCTTCTTAAAGAAGGTCTAGAAAAGAAATTTTTAACCTCAGGTCTGTGAAACTAGTTTTGTAATATTTTAGTAACTAATCAATATAATTGATTTCCCTTGTAACTCTATGAATATATGTGATGCCTTTGAAAACATTATTCTGAGGTGTCCATAGGCTTCACCAGACCTCCAAAAAGGTCCAGGACAAAAATAACTGAAGAACTTTGATCTAGAGGGTATTACAAATTCTTCCCCCATAATATCCTCAGGGAAACCGTGTTTGAGCCCCTGAGCCAGACAGCGCTTCCAGGCACCTGACTCAGTTACAACTGATCAGTCCCTTAGACTCAGCAAAGTGAATTAGGATGACTAATTAATATACCTTTGGAGCAGGGAGTATTTGTGATTTTTGTGTTATGGACCCTTTTTGGTAGTCTGGCAAAGTCTATGGACCCCTTCTCAGAAGAATACTTTTAAAATTCAAAGATTACAGAGGAATCCAACTATATTGAGACACCATTTTCAAAATATTTTTTCAACAAATTAATGAGCCTCAGGTTAAGAACCTTCCCTTAGAGACTTTCAGGTCTTTGGCAATTTCAAGGGTTCAAGGGTGAGTTTTTTCACTCTATAGAACACTTCCATTTATGAGAACTAGAAAGATTTGCAGGAGTATGATGGTGCTGGCTGACAACTTTGAAATTTTCAGTGTAAGCATTTATATACCTCCAAAATCAGCAAACGCTATCAATCAGGGTTTGATTTATCATTTTGTTGCTTGTCAAAACTTAAGAAACTGAGGGATGAAATGTTAATAACATAGATTAAATTTAAGTCTGTCCAAATTAATCAGATAGCTGGTTGTTAAATATTTACCATCACACTCCTACCTAAGAGGAACATCCATAGTCCTTCCTCAAGTGTTTGAAAGGACAGCTCAGAGAAGAGAGATGAGCTTGTTCTGCTTAACCCCTGAGGGCAAAACTAGGAACAGTAGGTATGTATTACAGAGGTAGATTTCAACTCCATATAAGGTAAAGTTCCTCAAACAATCTAAAATGAAAGTGTTTCTAGACAATGCTGATCTCTCCATCTTTGGACAAAGGCTGGGCGAACACTTCTCAGAATGGCTGGAGAAGGGATCCCTGTTCAGGTACAAGTTGACTTCAACAATGTCTGGAGGTCCTTTCAAATTAGGGAATCTGAAACTTTGATAGATTTAGCTCTTCTCAGTAATGCAATGATCTAAGACAACTTCAAAAGTTTCATGATAGAAAATGCTATTCATATCCAGAGAAAGAACTATGGAGTCTGAATGCAGATCGAAGCATACTCTTTTCTATTTTTTGTTTTTGCTTTTTTTCTTGTGGTTTTTCCCTTTTGTTCTGATTCTTCTTTCACAACATGACTAATTTGGAAATATGTTTCATATGTTCATGTATAAGTTATATCAGATTGCATGCAATCATGGGAAGGAAGGGAAGAGAGGTGGAAGTACCAAGAAGTACTCAAAATCTTATAAAAGTGGATGTAGAAAACAAAAACCAAATAAATATTTTTTAATTAGAAAATTTGACCCTATTAACCTGAGACAGTAATATCCAAACCAGTGACTCATTGGGTTAGAGTCAAGCTGGCTCATACTGCTTCCCAGTAAAAGTAGTTTTTGCTACTTTTTGAGTTTCTTTTTTGAGGCAATCAGGGTTAAGTGACTTGCCCAGTGTCACACAGCTAGTATCTGAGACCAGATTTGAACACAAGATTCTTCTGACTCCAGGGCCAGTGTGCCACCAAACTGCTCCTATTTTTGAAGAGTCTTAAAATTTCATGATCCCCCTTCTGTATTAGCTCCTCTGAGCCTTAAGAAATCTCTCCCAGTTGGCTAATCTGAATCTCTCTTTATTTCTGATTTCATCAGGGAAGAAGAGGGACTGCTGTCCCCCTCTGTCTAATAGCCATACACTTCCTCTCGATCAAATAGGATACTGGTAATTAAGGAAGGGTACAGATGAGAGAAGAAGAGCGTGATAAGCATTGTTCAAAAATTCAGTGATAATAGTGACTTCACTCATTGTTATATGGCACCTCCCTGCTTTAAATGCACTTTGAATTATTTTATTCTATCCTCACAGTAACCCTGTTGGGTCATAGTGCAGATACCATTTTGTAGATAATGATCCTGCAGCTTGAATGAAATGATTTGTCCAATTTCAAAGCCAAAGTTGTCATATAATCCGCAGGTCTTCTGACCCAGTCTAAGGTTCTTTCTACCATGACATGCAATAAATTAAATTGCAACAAATTAATGCATATGCATAAATGCAATAAATTCAATAAATTAAAATAAATAAACTCCAGGGTCTCTCCTTCTGAGGGCTGCCACCATAGCAGAGAATAACAACTAGTATTTTAATAGCATATTTAGACAGCATTTATATAATTTTGTATATATTACCTCACTTGAGCCTCACAAAAGTCCTGGAATGTAGATACTACAGGTATCATAATCCTAGTTTTACACATGAGGAAACTGGGACTCAGAGATACCATGATTTTTTTCTAGGATTACTCACCTAGTACATATCACTCAGATCTTTCTAACTCCAAGGCACACTACACCATGCTTCCATTCAGGGCAGCCAATCTCCTAAGAGATAGTGAAAAGAGAGCTGGAGTTAAGCTGCACATGGACTTGGGTTAGACCTCACACAAGCATTGGGCTGGAGCCAGTGCCCTGTTAACCTATTAGTCAAGGCAAGATCTGAGTGCCATATTAACCTGTTAGTCAAGGCAAGGTCTTAGTGGTCCTGGTTGGAGTTGGCCTGAGTAAACAATGAATTAGGATAAGTGAAGGTCAAAAGGCTCATCCTGGCTATGTCCCCAAATTTGCACAAGTCAACTGACTTCTCCAATGCATTTCATTTCTACTGAGAAACATATTTTACTCTTATTACCTATGCAATTTTGGGTAAATCCTTCACTTTTCTGATGGTGATCCTTCAACTCCTTCACTGTAAAACAAGAGCAGCTGAACCACATTGTCTTTAAAATTCCTTCCGGTTTTGACATTTCCTGATCCTAAGAGAGTATTGTGACCATGTTAAAGACCAATTGCCCAACCACGGCTTGAGAGTTATTAAAGAGAACTTTATGACCACTGGCAAAGACCTTGGGTGATGTCTGATTGTATGGAAGGGAAGACTCAAGTCCAATGCAGGAAGTTGAACAGTGACTAACTTTTTCCTTCTTCCTTCCCTTTCTTCCTTCCATTGCTTCCAGCCATCTTCCCTCCCTTCTTTTCTTCTTTCCTATCTTCTTTTATCCTTCCTTCTCTTCCTCCTTTCATTGCTCCCTTCTTTTTCCCTTTATTGCTCCATTATTTTCTTCCTTATTTTTTTCTCCCTCCTTTTTTACCTTCTTCCCTTCCTTTCCTCTATTTATCCTTTCTAATTTTCCTTCCTTTCCCCTTTCCCTTTTTTATGCTCATTCTTCCCCTTTCTCTTACCTTTCTTCTTTTTTCTCTTCTCCTTCTCTCCTTCCTTCTGTTATTCTCTCTCCCTTTTCTTAATCATTCTCTTCCTTCCTTTTTCTTGCCTCTCTTTTTCTTTCCTTCCAATTTTTCTTTTCTTTCCCTCTTTATGCCTTCCTTTTTCCTTCTTTTTTCTTCTTTCCATCCTGCCTTCCTCCATTCTCTCCTCTCTCCCTCTTTCCCTTCCTTTCTTCTCCCTCCTCTTTCTTCTTTTTTTCTGTTCTTCCTTACTCATTCTTTACTTTCTCTTATTTCTTTCCTTCTTCCCTCTTTTCCATCTTCCTTTCTACTCTCCTTCCTGTCTTCTTCTCTTTTCTTTCTTTTCTTCCTAACTTCCTTCATTCCTTATTTCTTTCTTCCTTCCTTTTTTCAATGAGTATTTGCTGAGCAAGGACCATGTGTAGGACTCCTCCTCTGAAGAGACCCTGAGGTTAAGAGACAAAAAAAAGAGACATTATGAGTCTGTCCAGACCATTTCATTATTGGAATCCTTCTTGTGAATCAAGCACATTCAATATATTCAATAGATCTAAGGCCTGGGAAAAATCAGGGCAGACCTTTAAGGACCCTGGACAAGTGAGAATTTTTACCCAAATAAGAAAAAAATCTGCTTTCTCCTAGGAACTAGTTCTTCCTGGCTTCAGGCCCATGATGCTCACAGGATCAGACATTTAATGCCAAAAGGGAGCTTAGAGGCCATCTGGTTCCAAGTCCTCATTTTACATATGAGGAAACTGAGGCCCAGACACTTCATGACATCATTATTGCAAAAAGTTTCTGACATTTGCAATTCATGATAAATTCTAGCAGATTGATAGATAGGTTCAAAACTTTCTGATTAGGCATGGGTTTTACTGTGCACAGAAATCTTTGTCTGTTAGAAAGAGGATTGGATTAAACCTCAGAGGATGTGGGGTCATGTCCCAGCTCTGCTTAGCTGTATGATCACAGACAGGCAATTTAACTTCTCTGCCCCTCAGTTTGATCATCTATACAATGAGTCAATTCAACTGTGACCCCTTTCACAGGTGTGAAAGCTATAATCATATGACTTAAATGTTTATCCAAAAAGAGAGCAATATAACATATGAAAATGAACATTTATTACTTACAACATGCAGAAAACAGTGCTAGGTGCTGGAGGACGTACAAGATACCCTTAGGAACCTGCCTGGAGTCAGAAAGACCAGAGTTCAAATCCAGCCTCAGACACTTACTATGTGACCCTAGGCAAGTTACTTAGACCTATTTGCCTCAATTTCCTCATTTGTAAAATGAACTGGAGAAGGAAATGGCCAGCTACTCCAGTGTCTTTGCCAAGAAAAGCCTAAATGGTATCATGAAAAGTTGGACGAGACTGAAGAATGACACCAAAGGAAGGTACAGGAAGAAAAGACACCAAGCTAGAGAGCTACATAATGCCCACTATTAAAATAATTAGTCCTTTCTGCAACCAGGGTCCTGCTAATATGAAGGAAATACCTTTGTTTGTTCCAAGAGAACTCTGAGTTTTGATCGCAGCTGTTACTATGAGAAAATGTGGTGTGAGCCTAAGTTCCTACTAGGAAATATAAACTGGGCAAATGATACCTACTTTTGAAATTTGAACCCAAGCTCTCACCCTGATGGGCAACCAGGAAATGGAGATTCAAATTAAATAGTAAACTAATTTAGTTACTGAATGAAGTTCATGGAGCTAAGCAATTCAATTCAAAAAAACAAGTTAAATAATACTTAAGACATGTACCTCATTGTGCTGGAAGCTGGAGCAGAGCTTTCAGTGAGGTTAGGGGAGAAGGCAGAGACACAAATAACTGATACAAGTTAAGGTGAGAAAAGCACACTGGAGGGATCCAACAGAGAGATGTGGGAGGTTAGAGAGAAAAAGATCTTTTCTAGGTCATTAGGATCAGGGAAGGCATGAGAGAAGAGGTATGCCTAGGGGCAGCTAGCTGGTGCAGTAAATAGAGCTCTGGAGTCTGGAGGAGAAACTTGATTCTTACTAGATGTGTGACCTTGGACAAGTCACTTAACCCTGATTTCCTCAGGGGGAAAAAAAATAAAAGAAGAGGTATGCCTGAGCTGGGCCTTGAAGGAGGAAAAGGATTTCACCATTAGAGGCAAGAGGCAAAGTCAAGGAGATGGAAGAGTTTGGGAAAAAATAAAAGAATATCTGGTAGCCCAGCTGGATTTGAATGTAAAATGGATAAAGGATCATAGCATACATTGAGGATGGAAAAAATGATTAAGGTTACAATGATTATAGCTGGCCGCAAAAGTGTGAACATGACTCTGCTTCATGCTTTACAACTTTGGACATTCAGTCATTGGAAACAGGCTGAATCCTTCTCTTTGACAATACATTTCCTTTCTCTGAAATTTCTAGGAGGATTCAGTTGGAGAGTGGTAAGAGTCAGGGAGACCTGAAGATAACCGTGGGCCAGTCAAGGGAAAGGGGTAAAGGAGGGAAGACAGGCAGGCTAGAAACTTGTCTCTATAAGGAACTCCCTCCTATATTAGCACCCTGGAGCAAAGGTCTGGGTGTCCTTCTTTAGTTCTGGCTCTGTCTTTCTAGGTCCACAGGTATTAAGGAAAGGAAATGGATAGCATCCTGTCTTCATAAAAGAATGCTATCTTAGGAGGGAAATATTATTTAATACAAATCAGTCATTTCCTAATGCCTGCTGGTTTCTTCCTAGTGATACTTTCCTTTATGTGCACTGTGCTGAATCACAAGATTGGATCACTGCTGTAACTATCTTTGAGGAGATGTCATTTTCTTAGCTTTACTAATAGTCATCTAATCCAAAGAATGGTTCAGTCACCTTGTTAGAGTATGGGAGGGGAAGTATCAAAAAAAATTCTAAGTCAAAATTATGTTTGAATGTAATTCCAGGGAGGCAACTGATAGGTTTTTATTGTGAATTGACTTAAGCTGCTGTCAGAGTAGGAGAGGAATCTTACATGGGGAAAGGAAGTTGGAATGAAGGACCTCAAAAGTCACTTCCTTTTCAAAGATTCTATTTTATGCGAAGTGTAACTACAAAATAGTGGAGCTGAGCTTTTAACAAGGGCAGAAGTTTCTCCAACAAGCTTGCCTTCTTTCCTCAACTAGAATGTGTTCATGAAGTTCATGAAGTGTGGACTACTCTCTAGAACAGAGTTCTTTTTGCCCAGAATCTTGATGACAACTTAGCAAGAGCTGGTCTGTCATATTTGACAATGAAGGATACGGACAGCCGTGTTTGGATCTAAAGAGGATCAGTGGAAGGCGGAGTTTTAACCCTGTTTCATATCAGAATTGCATCCCCTCTTACCTCCAATGCCCAACCATGTGGGAATGAGACCATTTCCCAAATGAAAGCACAATATCTTCCCATAAAATCCAAGAGGGTGTGTGTAATACGCCCCCCTCTGCACCTCTCCCCACCTCCGGACCAGTCCCACTCCTTTACAGATGTTCCCATTTAGTCACAGTGTGAGTTGAGTTGCTGCAGCATAACACATATGTGCCAGGACACCCCTTTACAATAACTCATGTTGTGGCAGCTGTATTAGCATCCAATGCAGGAGAGCACCATGCAGATGGCAATTACCCCAGGGGCAATGAGAAGATCTCAGGGACCTGCCCAGAGGGGGCTGAGACCCGATGCATGAGGTCTACAATGAGCTGCCAAGAGAAGGAAAGTGGTAAGGGGGTCCTGTAAAACTGAATACACCTCCTGTCAGCCCCTGTTGAGTGAAATTCACCTGTAGAGTGAAAGCTCTTCTCAGGAACGGTAGGTACCTTGGTCAGTGGACATCTGGACACCCATAATGAGGTGAGTCCTGGGATGGGAGGCCTTGCTAATTGCTTAAGCCTGCTGTGATGTCTGGCCACCAGCTGGCCTGTCTGGCAGCATAGTTTGGAGGGTTTGAGTTTACTGTGGTGTTGGGTCTAAGAGTCCCTAGAGGAATGGGGAATTTCAGACATTGCTCACGCTGGAACAATTAAGAGGCCTGATTGTTCTGGACATAGAGGGGTGTGAATGTCAAGGGTAAAGGACACAGCTCCCTGACACCTTCCAGGAAATCCAAAGTCACAAGACGTGGTAGACCATCCTAGGAAACCTGGACAGGTAAATGTGTGAGGAAGGATGGGAACCATGTTGGTCCTTGTTTAAGATTCCAGGTTTGGATTCTCTTTCTAGGGTACTAGCCCCTTTCCTTCCCTCTGCCTTATCTCACTCTCCCTGAAAGATGAAAAGGTCCTAGTTACTACCTCCCTACTGCATCTCACATCTCACAAGAATGTTCTAATCTAATCATGAACTTTGATATTTTAAAAAAAGACATTCTAGTTGCTATGGAAACAGGACCCTTGTACAGTATGGCCAAGTATTCAGATGGTGAAAGGGAGATGTGAATATTCTATTCACTCATTCAGCGTGGTCTTGGGTAAGTCCCTTCCTCATTCTTAAGCCTCAGTCTCCCATCTGTAACATGGGGAGAATCTAGCTTGTCACTTCTGTTTTCCAAGGATGAAGTAAAAATATAAAAAAAAATCACCATGGAGCCAAAAGCCCACTGGAGAGATAAAGTTTTATTAAAATAAAGCATGAGCTGAAATTCTTTAAGCACATTCCTCATTTCTGTCTTTTACCATAATACCATAAAGTATTGGTGCTGCCAACCTCAAGTAGAAATCAGGGCCACTAACGTGTATATAATGATCCCTGTGGGGCATATATTGACTTAGAAAACCACACATGTTTATATGCTTTTTTTTGTACTAATACATTTACACATTAAAATCAGAGAGGAACTACATTTTAACCTGCTTCAAGCCATACTTGCAAGTGTTGTTAGATGCAGCCAAGGTGGTATATTTGACACCTCTGACCTATACTATCTCACCTGCCACATAGAACCCATCCACCCAATGGGTTCACATGTATTGGGGCAATGGGGGCAGAGGAGGGAAGGAACATTTGTAATTAAGATCAATGTACAAGGACCAGTGAAATGAGCCCAGGGCTACACAGAATTGGGAATGTCCTTTATCCAGTCCTGGATCTCAGTGACCTCTTAATTCATTTTTTATCAATATAGACTTCAATTCAATCCTCTCTGTTAAAAGAAGGAAAGAACATGCATGGTACCAGCCTCTAATAACACTATATGCCTAAGGGTTTACGGTTTTGTTTTTAATCTGTTTGATTTTTTGGTCCAAACCTATCATTTCATCCATGTAGGGAACTCCCTGATATAGAACTACCTTCAAAAATGCAGATCAGTCACTCTTCTCTAATTTATAATCTTAAAGAATTGCCTAGGGTCACAAAGAACTTGCCCAGGCAGCATGGTGTAGTGCAGAAAGCTCCGGACTTCCTTACCTGGATTCAAATCCTGTCTAAGACACTTACAAGCTCATGTCACCCTGGACAAGTCACCCAACCTGCCTGTGCCTCAATTTTACCTTCTATATAAGGAGGGTATGTAGAATCAATGACTTCCAAAGTCCAGTCAAGCTCCAAGTCTATGATCCTACATTCTCCTGGTCACATAACTAGTGTGTGTGTTCGTCCTTTGTTGCCAAGAAGACCATGCCATCAGAGAAATGATGACGTAACTTGCACTGGATTTTGCTTGGAGTGAGGGAGGGCTATGCAGGTCACCAACCTCACTTCTCCTCCAGAGCCATCTGAATCCAGTGACCAGATATTCATCTGGATGACCAAGGAGGCAATTGAGGTTAAGTGACTTGCCTAAAGTCACAGAGCTAGTGAGTGTCAAGTGTCTGATGGGAGATTTGAACTCAGGTCCTCCTGACTCCTGCACTGGTGCTCTATCCACTACACAACCTAGCTGCCCCTAGTACTATATATGTCAAAAGCAAGATTTGAACTTAGTTCTATCTGACTTAAAGGCTGGTCCTCTATCCGTTATGCCATACTACCTCCTCTGCACCTGACACAATGTTAATATGTAGACATTGATTCAAATATTAAAAATATCTCCCATGCTTAGCTGGAGAGGGACAATGGGAGAATGATGGATTTCCCAGTCATTCTTATTATTTATGATAATACTCTTCACTTATATAAAGCTTTATATTGACAAAGCCTTTTTCAGGCACTTGTTCTGTCTCTCCTGGATTATTGTAACAGCCTCATAATTGGATTCCCCATGTCCAGCCCCTTCCCTGTCTAATTTACCCTCCATGGAGCTGTCAAAGTAATTTTCCTAAAACATAAGTCCATCCATGTTCCTTTCCTGCTCAAGAAACTTCATTTGTCCCTATTGCTGCTAGAACAAAATACAAATTTCTCAGATTAATATTTAAAGTATTTCACAATCTGACTCATCTACTTTTCCAAGCTTACTGCCCAAGACTCTGCTTTATTCCTACTAAAGCCTCCTCAGTAAAATGTATACTTCTTGGGATCAGGGATTGTTTCTCCTTTTGTGTTCATATTGACAACACCTAGCACTTTGCCTTGCACATAGCAGATACCTAAGAAATGCTTGTTGCATTGAACTAGATGAGATTGGATTTCCCATGAGTCAGCACATCTGATCTTCACATCTCCTCTTGGGGACAAGGTAATATAAGTTATTATCTCCATTTTATGATAAGGAAATTAAGACTGATGACCTTCCTCAAGACTCAAGACCAGCTCTTGTAACTCCTATACTAGGATGCCTTCCACTATTCTCCACTTCCTCAGAAGATATAGGTGATGATTATTAGGCTACATCATTAATGATTTGATTTGAGACCTAAGAAAATCTGGATTCAGGATTTGCTGTCATAGGCATCCTCTTTTTCTGATAGGAAAAAAAAAGAAGTCTGAAAATGCTTAGGAAACCTTATACCAGTACTAAGAGTTGTATGTTACAAAGCTTTCTGCACATTCTATACCAACCTCCAAATGTCCAGGAGGTGGGGGTCTGTCTGGACTGTGGAAACTGCCACTGGGTAATAGATTGGAAAGGAGGTCTCCACTGGGACCTTGTGGGGCAGGGATAAATTGGAAGAACAACTGTATTCATTAAGGAAGTCGGGACATGGCCATGGGGGTCTTGTCCATCGACTACTTGGCAGGACATAGAGTATTTCTCCAAAAGAAATCTCACAGCTGGAAGAAGCAGGTGTGAGGCAGAGCAGACTTTGTGCAAAAAAAAAAATGCTGGAGCGACATTTAAGGCAGGAAGGAAATTGGATTTTCCCAAGTTCCAAACTACAGGGAGGAGGAGGAGGGTTAGTGGAGAGGAGGGGGTGGCAGGAGGTTGGACAAAGAAAAAGAAGAGAAAAAGGGAAAAGATATTCAAAGACCAAGAGAGAATGCAAGGTGGAGACCAAAGTGCAAAAGGGTATATGAAATTTGGTGAGAGACATGAGGATTAACGAAATATAGACAGAGAGAGAAAATGAGAGACAGAGAGATAAAGATAGAGACAGAGGGAAAGATATAGAGACAGAGACAAATACAGAGGCAGAAATAAAAAAATAAGTAAAGACAGAAAGGAGAAAGAGGACATAAGGGCTGCATCATTAGCAATTTCAGTCACCTACGCCGTTATTCTGAATTTTAATGCCTTGATCAGGGTCCATGGGTTAGCTTCACCTACTCTTGGATATTTATCAGCTGTCCAGAGGGAAAGGCTAAAGGCTAGGAGAAACAAAAAAAAATGCTTTCACAACCTTTTTTCCCCCAGGAGCACAGGACTCTGCCAGGAAAACAGTTTCCTTCTGCTTCTCCTCCTCCCCCACCGATCATGCTTTTCCATCCCTCACTCTGGACAGCTGGATAGTCTCAGGAGCTCCATTACCCTGGTGGCCCCACCGCAAAGATTTGGGTAATTTAGAAGGGAAGAGAGCCCAGGAAAGCATTGACCCCTCCACACACAGCAGGCCACTAAAGCCAAGGACAACTCATCTATCTCCCAGATTCATGGAACTGATCACCAAATCTAAAGAGCTAGAAGAGACCTCAGTGAACAGTGAGTCCAACCCACAAACAAGAGAAGAACCACTCTAGCACCCCTGACAAGCGATTTCAAAGCTAGTCCATATGATCTGGCTCCTAATCATGTTAGTTTATTGTTATCGGGTCTTCTCTCTGCCTGCTCTAGCAACCCCATCATCCCCATTCTACCCTTCCACCAATATTCTGCTTCTGGAATTCAAGTTCATACAATGAGTTCTTTTTTACTATTTCTAAATAATTCTTTTAAATATTAAGTGAGAAAGTATTTACCAAAAGCCCTTATCACAGCACCTGGCACATAGTAGGCCCCGTCCTCTTTCCCCTTCCTATTTGTTCCATCTCTTTTGTCTGAGTAGGTCAATACAGCCTGGTAGAAAGAGTTGCCAAAAAATCAGCAAAGGAAATGTAATTATGACCTAGAAAAAGAAAAGACCTTGTCCATGTCTTCCCCTCAAGGATGAAGAAGTTTTGTGGTATAATTTTTTTTAATAATAATTCTTTTAAATATAAAATGAGATAATATTTATAAAAAATGCTTATGGAAAAAGAAATAAAATTGACCCTAGAGTCAAGAGAACCTCACTTGGAATCCTAACTTCACCTAATACTACTCTTGTGCCTCAGTTAGTCACTCAACAGGTTGTGGACCTCAGTTTCTTCATCTATAAAATTAAGGATTTGGATCAGATGACCTCTACGGTCCTTTCCAGCTCTACGTAGAGCTCTATTGTCATTGTATCAGTAGTATCCATCAGTGTTCACCCCCAATCCTTTTGTTTTCAAGTTATCTCACTCAGGAGCAGGAGGCCTTATTTTACAAATAAGAAAATTGATCCCCCAGTGAGGGTTAGTAATTTGCCTAAAGTCACACAGGCAGAGTAAAGCTAAGCATTTAACCCAAGACTTCTGTCTCCAAATTCAATGCCGTTTACACTAAACAATCCTGCGAATGTAGATTTTGTTGCTTTTAAATGAAAGTTTAATATTATATATTTTTTGTATATTCCAGCACCCAGCATTGATTGCACTTAATATGGTAGGTACTTTAGTATGTTTGTTGAATGAATGAACAAGAGAAGGAAGGAAAAGACGGAGGAAGAAAAGGAGGGGGGAAAGGAGAGAGAAAGAGAGGAATTGCCCAATGTCTTGTAAAGGAAACACTTTCCCCTGGCCAATCTGGTAGGGAAAGAGAGATTCAGTTCATCATTCTTTTTCTATGCTGTACAGGCCTAAGCACATGAGAGTCACTCTTGTTCTCAAGGATTTCCAAGAAAGCAGGCTCTGGGGCCAAGCTTAGTAGTCCAGCTGAGCTATGTATTAAGGCGAAAGCCCCAAACTGGGAGTAATTGAACTGGAACTGTGATAGAGCCCCAGCTCCAGGACTAACATGCTCAACAATCAATCTTTCCCTGCCCGGATGAAGCACTCCCTCTCTCACTATCTTTGTTTCATGGTCTAAGAGAGAAACTCAATGATCTTTGAGGAAACTGGTCAGGAGTAAAGTCCTCCCCCCAAAATAGACCTTAGGGAAAACCAGCATGCCCACACCTCTGAAAGACAGAGGGAGGAGAAGAAAGACTAGGTTAAAGGGCAGCCCAGACTGGCCTGCCAGGGAGTGTGAATGCCAAAGGAGATTAAGAAAAGCCCAGAAAGAATTTGGCAAATGGAGTAGCCCTGAGTGTGGCCAGTGGAGTGTGACCTTGCCTAAGGCATCCAAAGTGATGGGAGGAACCCAGACAATGCAGCTGTTTCAGATGGGCCCTTGGGGACAGCCCGCCATGGTACCTGTGTCACTTACTGCCATGATAGGGAGTTGATCCACAATGAAGTCTGGGTATTTGGGTTCTCCTGAATTATTTGTCCTTCTGAATTCATAGACCTCTGCTAGTTGCCTATGAAAAAACATTTCCTCTCCCACATCCAAGTTAACATGATAGAAATGTAAACTATGGCCCAGAACTACAGCTCAGGATACACATGGACAGAGTTCAGTCTGAAGGACTGACCTTTGACTTAGGTCCTCCACCCAGGATTTCTCCTTGAGCATATAGGAATTCAACTAGCTTTGCTCACACCTTGAGTTTTCCTTGAGACTGAAAACATATTCAGTATCTAGGCTCATAAAAGAAGGAAAAGGGCCTTTGGTTCCCATGCAAATACTAAAGCATAAGATACATCAAGCATAGGATAGGTGTTAATTAGCCCAACTAAAACAAAAGAAAACGCAAAGCAGGAAAATGTTCAAAAACATTCTGCCTGTCTCCAACAGGCCTTCACTTTCTAGAGGGACCTAGACAATTTTCTAGACCTAAAACATCACATTAAAGTTTAGGCTCCCTCTAAGGGAAAGTGCTCAGTATCAAGTATATATGAAAGACAGGCAGACAGACAAGCAGACAGATAGACAGACAGAGGGAGACAAACACAGAGACAGACACAGAGAAAGACAGAGATGGAGAGACAGAAATAGAGAGAGAGTTAGAAACAAACAGGAGAGAGACAGAGAAACAGAGAGAGAGAAAATAAGGAGAGAAAGGGAAAGACAGATGGAGACAGAGAGGGGGGAAGGAAGAGAGAGAGGCAGAGAGTCACAGAAAGAGAAAGGACAGGTAATAGGGAGAGAGGGAGAAAAAGGAAGAGAGGGGGAGAGAGAGGGAAGGAGAGATAGAGACAGAGAAAAGTCTTCTTAAATATATGCTATGTGCCAGGCAATGTGCTTATTGCCAAAAGTCAATTCCTACAGTCAAAGAAGTTTATATTCTAATGAAGGAAACACACACACACACATACATACACACACACTACAAAAGAGGGAGCTAAAAAAGAAAAAAGTGGAAGGGTGAAGGGTACTTGGATAAAGGCAAAACTGCCAGAAAATTCTGAAGAGTACAGTTGAAGTTGAAAGTGAATTGAGCATCTTTGTTTTTTTCAAGATGATTGACCTTTCAGAGTATGGCTTTCACTGCCCATCTCACCTCCAGGCCTGTGCTGATGAGTCCTAATGCCAAGATCTCAGATTTGGAGGGTACCTGCCTTGAAGACCACCTTGTCCATATCACACCTAGAAAATAATCACTAAACAGGGAGGGGAGACCCACCATCTCTGAAGACAGTCCATTTCAATTCTGGATGGCTCAAATTTTTAGCAAGTTTTTCCTTACATCAGGCCTAATCTTTAATAATATCTAGGACTACATAGCACTAAGGCCTGCAAAGCATTTTGCATATACAAGTCCATTTGATCCTCGTAACAACCATATGGGGGAAGAAATATTGTTGTTATACCATTTTCCAGAAAAGGAAAATGAAATTGAGAAGTTAAATGCTCTCTGACCATTCCTCCCCATCTAGAACTTTAGACTTCACTCCTTGTTCTGCTGGCTCCCATATATGAGCTTTCACCTTATTATCTTGCATGGAATCAAGCCTCCACATCCCTTTCTGGCCATGACAACACCCTGTCTAGTCCCCCCCACCCTGTGTATTATCTTTTCTAATTAGAAGCTCTCTGAGGGGACTATCATGCTTGCTTATATTGGTATCCCTAGCACTTGTTGAAGTATCTAGAACATAGAAGGGCTTGATAAATATTTGTCTATGTATGTACGTATGTATCTATCTATTTACATATCTATCTATATCTATCCATTTAAATCATACAGCTATGAAGTGTCCAAGGGAGGTCTCAAACTCAGATCCACCTGATTCCAAGTTCGGGATTCTATCCATTATGCCACCACCTCCACCCATTGCTCCTAGCTCTGTTCTCTAAGGCCAAGGAGAAAAGTCTGCTCTCTCTTACACATGGCAGCTATCATCAAGCCTCCCCTAACCTTTATTGTCTTCAGTCCTACTATCTTCGGTTCCTTCAATTAATCTTCATGCAGCATAATCCTGAGACTCTTCGTCACTTGGAAGGCCTCTTCTGGATATCGCATTTTATCAATGTCTTTCCTAAAATGTGATAATGATAACTGAACATACCATTGTTAGACCATTAGTCTAACCAGGACAATCAGGGGCCATTTCATCTTCTATCACTTCTCATAGACTTCCTAGTTAAATGCCTCTATCATTTACCATGACTCTTGAGTTGTTGCTCAAAATACCAATCCTTGTACTAGCATGGTGTTGGAACCACTAGAAGGCAGGAGACTAGAGACAAAACATTGGTCGTTTTCAAATCCAGACCCCAAGGAGAGAGAAGGCTAACTTCACCACTTCCTTCTGAACCATGTTGATACCTCTACCTCAAGCAATTTCTCACCCATTTCTTTGCTTATTACTCTCCAAATTTTGCAGATGGGGAAACTGAGGCCAAGACTTTGAACTAAGATCATATAGGTGGTTTGTGGCACAACTAGAACCGAGAGCCAGGCTACCTCATTTCCAG
>CM053771.1:492506361-492551953 GCA_028658325.1 Potorous gilbertii
ATATTTATTTATTTATATAATTTATTCGTATATAATTTATATATTATATACAATGTTTATATTTTATATAACATATAAATATACATATATTCATATATACCAAAATATGACAATCCATTCTCCTCAGGCATTCCTCAAGCTAAAGTATTCCCTACAGATAACCTTGATTCTTTTTTTTCCCTTAACAAATCTACTTTTACCTCCCTAGAGCAGACCCTCATCATCATACCCAGGACTAATATTTCTGGTTGACCTCACTGCCTAAAGTTTCTCCTCACTCCAGTTCATTCTCCACTGATCCAGAAAAGTGATCTTCCTACAGTGTAGGATACCACCATGTTCAATAAACCCCATTGACTCCCTATTACCTCTAGGATCAAATACAAAATCAAATATAAAAGCCATTCATAACCTGATGCCTTCTTTTCTGTCCAGTCTTCTTATACCTTGCTTTCTTTCACATATTCCAGGGTCCAGTGACACAGGTTCTTTGACTGTCCTCCATCTCCCAACCCTGTGCATTTTCTCTGATTGTCCACCATTTCAGAGAATTCTCTCCCTCTTCAACTCCACCTTCTGTCTTCTCTGGATTCCTTTATGACTCAGCTAAAATACCACCTTCTATAAGCAGCCTCTCCTTAATTCTAGTGTCTTCCCTTACAATTAACTCAAACTTACTCTGTTTATATCTAGTTTGTACATCCTTATTTGTACATAGGTTCCTCCACTAGATTCTATGTTCATGGAGGGTAGGGATTATTTCTGCTTCTCTCTGTAGTCCCAACACTTAAACAATACCTGGCATATAGTAGGTGCTTAATAATGACTTGACCAATTTGACTACAAGACACCAGAGTATATGACATAAAGAATCAGAAGATGGAAGGTAAGAATCAGGTCCAAGACCTCAACAACTATAGTATGGTAGAACAAGCTTGCTTCCAAATGGAAAATGTAGTTCTCCATGTGTGACCTTAGTGGAAGTGAAACAAACCTGGTATCTATAACATATTCCAAGTCCTTGGGAATAAATGGAGAAGGAGCCTTTTACTCTCATCTCTTGGTTAGACTAGTCATTCATGTTATTTCTCTGCTAATAATAAGAAAGCTCTTACTGGTTACAAGTATTATCTTCCCATGTAAGAATGCAAACAGTTTACCCTTATTAAATCTCTCATGAGTTCCCTTTTCTGCTTACCTTATATGCTTCTCTATAGTCTTGTCAAATTTTCTATTCGGCTGTGTTTTTTTTTCCATAAGGAATGCTTGAAAGTCCTCTATTTCTCAGAATATCCATCTTTTTCCCTGAAAGATTACACTGTTTTACTGGGTAGGTGATTCTTCATTGTAATTCTAGCTCCTTTGTCCTGCAGAATATCATATTCTAAGCCCTCCAAACCTTTAACATAGAAGCTGCTAAATTTTGTTACCCTTATTGTGGTTCCATGGTACTTGAATTGTTTCTTTCTGGATGTTTGCAATATTTTCTCCTTGACCTGGGAGCTCTGAAATTTGGCTCCTGTGAGTTTTCATTTGGGGATATCTTTCAGGAGGTGATTGGTGGATTCTTTCAATTTCTTTCAAATTTTTCCAGAATATCAGGGAAGTTTTCCTTGATAATTTTTTGAAAGATGATGTCTAGGCTCTTTTTTCAGTTATGACTTTCAGGAAGTCCAAAAATTTATTAAATTATTTTTCCTGGTGAGTTCCAAGTCAATTGTTTTTCTAATAAAATATTTTACATTGTCTTCTTTTTTTTCATTCTTTTGGTTTTGTTTTATTGTTTCTTCATGTCTCATAGAGTCATTAGCTTCTACTTGTTCCATTCTAATTTTTAAGAAATTATTTTCTTCTTCAGTGAGATTTTGTGCCTCCTTTTCCATTTTGCAAATTCTATTTTTATTGAGTTCTTTCTTTCAGTGAAATTTTGTGCCTTTTTCCATTTGGTCAGTTCTGCTTTTGAAGGAGTTATCCTCATTGGGGGTTTTTTTGTTGTTGTTTTGTTTTGGTTTTTTTTTTTTTTGCAGCTCTTTTACTATTAGGACTATTCTGGTTTTTTTTAAAGTGTCATTTTGTCCATTTTTGAGTGTGTGTCTCCTTTACCAAAATGTCGGTGTTTTTCATGGTTTTCTTGTATCACTCTCATTTCTCTTCCCAATGTTCTCTCTATCCATCTTACTTGATTTTTAAAGTATTTTTTGAGCTCTTCCATGGCCTAAGATCAATTCTTATTTTTCCTGGAGGCTTTCAATGTTGGAGCTTTGATTTTGCGGTCTTCTTTATTGTCCTTGTCACCATAATAACTTTCTATAGTCAGAATATTTTTTGTGGTTTGCTTATTTTTCCAGTCTACTTCTTGACTTTTAACTCTTTGATAAAGTGGGACTCTGCTTCCAGGGTGAAGGGCACACTGTCCCAAACTTCAGAGGTTTTATGCAGCTGTTTTCAGAGATCTTTCTAGGGACCTGTAAGTTTTCAGTTTTTCCAAAGTGGTATTATCTAAAGAGAAGTGTGTTTACTATTCTCCTGGCCTGTGCTCTGGTTTGTGAATGACCACAAACACTCTTTTCTGCCCTGGAAGTGTGAGAGGAGTCCCTGCTCCCCTGCAGCCTCAAGCTCTGATGTGCTAGTACTCCACCATGCTCTGGGGCTGCCACCCAGGACTGGACCGGTATCTGAGAGGGAGCAAATCAACAGAGTCCTGCCCCCAGTGCCAGCAAAGAGACTCCTCCTTCTGAGCAGTTTTTTGACCCCCTGTAAGCTGAGAGCTTAGGAAGAAGTCACTGTAACTGCTGATTCAGTCACTTCCAAAGACTGCTTCTAGTTTGCTGGACCCAGTCTGTGGTGGAGTGGCCTTCGCTGGGCTATGTTCTACTTTCACTCTGGTGCCACAGGCCCTGTAGAATTTCTAAGTTGTCCTGGGAAACTGGGTAAACTTGTTTCACCCCATCTTTTTGTTGGTTTTGCTGCTCCAGAATTTATTTTAGGGCACTAATTAAAGGTTTTCGGAGGGTTTGGAAGAGAGTTCAGTTGAGTCTCTGCCTTCTCTTCACTTTCTTAGCTCTGCCCTCAGGGAATTTTCTTGTAAGAGTTTTCTGTTATCAATAAAATCACAGATATGAACCAATTTTGTTTCTTTTGGGGGAGGCAACCAGGGTTAAGTGACTTGCCCAGGGTCATACAACTGATAAGTATCTGAGGTTGGATTTGATCTCAGGTCCTCCTGACTCCAGAGCTGGTACTCTAAGCCACCTAGTTACCCCAATGTTTTTTAAATCAAATTCCTATTTTTATGGTGCCTTGAACTTTACAAAGGATTTTCCTCACAGAAATTATAGAATGTCATTTTATCATCATTACTCCCACTTTATAATGATGAAACTAAATCTCAGAAAAGTTGACTAACTTGTGCAGGGTCACCCATTAGCAAAGGTCAAAGTAAGGGATTTAAGGCCAAGTCTCGGTTAAAACCAAGTTCAAATACAAATTCAAATCCAGCAGTCTTTCCACTCCTGTGCATGTGAGCCTGAGTCTATAAGAGTCTGGTGACTAGCCAGGCCTGAAATGCCAAGCACAGCACACTACCCAGACATGACCTTTCCAAGCCCAGGATGCACCCACGCATATCCCTGGCCCCAAACGTTCCATCTTGTAGTGACTGTCGCTATGCCACCGGATAACCTCCTCCCAAAGCACCACCACCATGGAAGTGATGGACGTGAGGACTGGCAGGTTCCTCTGCATCCCTGGCATACTCGTTCAGAAACCTCTTTTCAGGAGACCTATTGTAGACTCCATCCATCCGCCTCCCCCAGCCTTGAGGCCTCAGTGGCCCCCATGCTGCTAGTTTAATTGCTTTGGAAGAGAACACTTTGTCACCGGACTTCCCCCTTTGTTCCCAGATCAGTCTGGGGATGGGCTCTGTACTATTAAGGAACAAAGGACTTTTTTTCAGATTTGTGGCAGGAAAAAACCCATATTTCGTGTTTGTGTCTGTGTCTGGGCTGGGCCAATGTCTATGTATATAAAGAAAAGTAGAGGATAGGGAAAGACTAAGAGTAAAGAAGAGGTAAGAAAAACCCCATTGCAAGTGGTTCAGTTTCACTCCATGGATTCTATCAAGAACCAGTCACTGGTTAATGGGACTATAGACTTGAAGCTGGATGATAACAGATTAGTTTATCCGTCCCGTTTCCCGGTTTCTAGACATTGCCCTACTGCTGAACTCTAAGGTCCTTACAATTCCCAAATTCTATGACTCAAGAGCTCCATCACCCAGGGGAGAATTGGGGAGATACAGTGGAACATAGATGTCAAACAAGCAGACAGCTGAAGGCAATTGGCACACAACATTCCTGAATGCGATTTGAACCCGATTAAAATGTAATTGCAGGCACAGTGGATAGAATGCCAGGCCTGGAGTCAGGAAGATTCATCTTTCTGAGTTCAAATCTTCTGAGTTTCTGATGCTTCCTAATTTTGGGACCCTGGGCAAGTAACTTAACCCTATCTGCCTCAGTTTTCTCATCTGTAAAATGAGACGGAGAAGGACATGGCAAACCACTCATGTGTCTTTGCCAAGAAAACCCTAGATAGGGTCATGAAGAGTCAGCTGTGACTGAAATGTGACTAACAAAATAAATTATATACAAATGTGTACAAAATGTAATTGGAAAATGTTTAACAAAATAAACAAAAATATAATAAAAATGAATAATATTATATTTTTAAAAATAAATCAGCATTCAGGCCAGCAGGGATCCTTATATAATTTGAAGTTGACACCCATGAGGTAGACGAAAAGTCTCCCTGTTTACCCATTCCAGAGCTTAACAACTTTCACAGCCAAATTCTTCTTATGGGTAGATAGAACACTGGATTTGAAGTCAGGAACACCTGAGTTCAAATTTTGCCTCAGACTCTTACTACCTTTGTAAGTACTTTGTAAGATTCTGGGCAAGTCACTTGTGCTCTATCAGCCTCAATTTCCTTAGAGTAAAATGGAAGCAACTGTAGTACCAACTTGCTGAGAGAATCCAATGAGACAACATAACCTAAGCATTCTGCAAAGCTTAAAGCACTAGATTCATGTTAGCTAGTTTTGTTACTATAATTATTACAGTAACCTCAAATTGGGGAGGTATTCTCCATGTCCTTTCTTTCTAGACCCTATTTCCCCCTTCCTTCCATCATTTCTGGGTCCCTCCCCATCCTATTTCCACATTCCCCTGATCTTTCTTTAGCTGTAAAGCCCTGAATGGACAAGGAAAAGTAAGATAGTGGAGTGGCGGTTGGGAGGAGTTGGCAGAAAATGGGAGGGGTTAGGGGAGAGAGAAAGGAGGAAATGTATGTAAAATAATCTCACCCTAAATCAGAGAATCACAGAGTGTGAAATTTGGAAGGGCTCTGCCATTTCCAAGCAGGAATTCCTTCTACAATAGCCACCAAAAATGACTCGTATCATAGAATTTTGGAGCTGTAAAGGAAAGGGTGGGATTCTGGTAAGGAGGGATCGCATTTTAGCAATCAGGGACAGTCAATGCATCTTCCAGAGATGGAGGGGTGTGTGTGTGTGTGCGCGTGCGCATGCGCATGTATGTGTACAGACAAAAGCCTAGTTTGGCCAGATCCCAAAGTTTAGAAGGAAAATAGGGAATATATAATAAGACTGAAAAATTAGATTGGAATCAAACAAGTGGAACTGAGGGCTTTCTATTTTATTCCAGAAGCATTAGAAAGCCATGACAGTTTATTGAGTAAGAGAGTGGCACGTTCAGAATAGTCACCCTGACACCTATGTGGAGCATAGTTTGGAGTGGGGAGAGGCAAGATCAAGCAGGAGGCTGAAACAATAGTCTGAGAGAGGATGAGAGCCTGCTGTATAATGGTGGCTGTATTAGGAAAGAGATGTGAAAGGAGAAATGGCAAGGGCGGGCAGTGTGAGAAGGAGAAAGCATCAACAGTGGGAGGGAGGGAGGGGAGAGGCCAAAGGGAGCTTCCTGAAGGAGGTGGTACCTGAGCTGCCAAGCATGAATGGAATTAAAGAATCTTCATGCAAGGATGACCTCATGCATCCTCGACCTGGCTCTGCTCTGGCCTGGCAATCTCCAGGGGTTGAGAGGAACCAGGCAAACAAAGACAGATGAACATAAACTAGCACGCTGAAGGGATGTCCTGGCAAATTCCCTTTACGGGGCCTCAATGGTAAGACCTGAGACTCTTAATGAAGGAGTTCCTCCATAGAGTGAAAGAGGTCATGAAGATAGAGTATTCTTCCCCAAAATGAACTCTGGTCTCCCTTTCTTTTCCTCTTTGGAACATGTTTCTAAGCTCCAGAAGCCTTTGCAGGTGGAATGGAATACACATTCTCTCTCATGTTCAGAGGTTCTTAACCTGAGGTCCACAAAACTATTTTTTCTTTGAATATTTTGATAACTGTATTTCAATATAATCTATAATCCTATGTGTTTTATTTAATTTATTTTAAAATGTTATTCTGACAAATCCATAGACTTCACCAGACTGTGACATGTGATACACAAAAAGTTTGAGAATTCTTGTCAAAGGGGTCAGAAGGTCATTGCTGGAATTCCAGCTGTGCCACATACAACCCATGTTATAACCTTGGGCCTCCACCATCCTGAGCCTTCGTTTATTCTTTAAAAATAAGGCATAGGGATTATTAATCTTGCAGATCCCTTTCAGCTCTAAATTCCATGATCCTACGATTCTTGGGACAGGCAGAAATAGAGTGGGATCCTTGGAGGTGGAGGTAGGAGACAGAAAAGGGTTAAGTCTAGAAACAAGAGGCAGGACGGGACTTTTAGAAAAGTGTAAGTGGGTCTCTTTGCAAGGTTGATGGACACTTCTGGGCTAGCATTTTCTTTGACCTGACTTGTCAAATGTTATAGATAAGCCCCTAAGTCACTAGGGTGGTATTGAGAATGTCCATTGACCAAGTTCTTAGTGTTCATTAACAGGCCTCAGATAATTGTTAATTTCAGGAAAATAACCCTTAAACAGGAAGAAAGTGAAAGGGAGATTGGTTAGTAAGCAAGTCAATTTGTCCCCCACCAAAAGGACATCCATTCCTCTACCAGTCATCTCTTGTCTTAAAGAAACCTGCTGAAGAAGAGTTAGAAGAAGACCTCTCACTACACTCCAAAACAGGTTTCCTCCAGCCTGAATCTTTGCACTCAGGGGTTATAAAATCACTGGCAAACATTCCTGGACAAGGCAGTGGTTTCCCTGAAAACACTCAAATATTACCTTACCACAGAGTGGTTATCTGACTCAGAGATCTCACTCAATGGCCCAAGAAAATACCCTGCCAGCCACAAAAAGGTAAATAGAGACACCAAACGGATGCCAGCTGGGGCCAGCAGTAACCCAGCACTTTGCCTGGCATCTTCAATATATTTCTCAAATATAAACATATAAACATTTTCTTTTCCTCCTCCCCTTTTTTCCCCCTTTCTCCTCTTGTTTTCTTTCCTAAGGATTAAGAGATTTCACTTTAATTGTTCCTCAAATGGAAAGGGGAGGTTCGGTCTGTGCCAACACCCAGCACTCTGTGTCCTTTATAGTTGGGGAAAAAAATTTTAAGTTTCCTCCCCCTTAAATCTCCAAACAATGCCCTCCTGGCCCCTACCCCAACACACACAAACCTCCTCTTGTTTGTGCTTTAATCAGTATTCCATGAAGGCTGTTCAGAGGGCAATGGTGGGGGTTTCCTATTTGATTCTGACCTTTGCCCTCTCAGGGCCTGGTCAGGTTGATATATGGGCTGTCATTCTGCTTAATGAAGTTTATGGAGTTAGGGTCTAAGGGGAAGGGGGGAAGGGTGCCAGGAGGAAGTAGGAAGGAAAACAGAGAGGGAGCTCTCTTGAGAGTTTCTCCAGGAGGAGAACTACTGATCTCTGTGCACCATTAAGCACAGGAGGTGGGGGTCTTAATTTATCAGGTGCAAGCTAAGAATAATTGCTTTTCAGACATCTGTGCAGCTAGCCTCTGTTGGATAGAAAAGCTTCAAACCAGCCCCCAGAGGAAGTTAAAAAGTGTGGGGGGAGGTGGGAAGGGGTACTCAACTGGTATTTACTTTGGGGGTAGGGAGAGGCAGGGAACTGTCATACCCCAAAACCTTGTCTTGAGGTCAAGAGAGCTCAAAGGCTGGAGCATTCATTTGGACTCATAGACACTACATATATTCCATCCAGACAACCCAGTCATTGAAGTTGCTAGAATGGACCCCATCGTCCAAATGAGACATGTACATATTGCCCTTCTGTGGAAGCCACAGTTTCAGAGACATCTCTCGGTCTTTCCTTTACAACCTTGCCCTACCCTTAGACCCCACCTCCAAATATTTCAGGAAAATAAGGTCTCTCCCAGCCCTAATAGTCAATTCAATCAACTGCATAAAATGGAGTCTCTGGGCACCTCCCTGAATTGGACCAGCCAGTTTTCTCCCCAGTTCCCCATCCTAGAGAAGATGTAACTAATGGTGGCTGTTTGGTCAATGGCATCATATATTTTCTTGGTGCCCAAACATGCCAAGACTGAGTTCCAAAGGAAATAGGTTTAGAACATGGCACATGTAAATATTTTAAGTAGAAAATGTGGCCCACATGGTTAGATCAGTCCCTTCAGGTTATTTGCTGTTCTTGGCTACCATATGCATCTTGATCCTTTGGCCCCTGGGTCAAGAAAGAATAGCTAAGAAAAATTCTGTAGGTTGGTCTTTCTCTAATTCAAGTTGGCAGAGTATCTTCAGTCTAGTCCTACAATCCAACCCTAAGAAAAATCAGTTGATTCTCCACCTCCTCCTTTATTTGGTAATCCTTTTTAGTCTCCGTCTCTTCCATAGGAGCCAAGTTGGCAAGGACAACAGTGGCAGAGAAGAAATTGTGAAGAAAACCAAGTCTATTATTTGTACACTTAAGTTCTCTTATTTCAAAATCTACTCTACCCTTTCTCAAAAAACCAAGCTCTTGTGTTCAGTCTCATATCTAGTCTTTTTATTCTGTACCCACTTATCCAAAATACCCAAATGTAGCAGGCGGTAATAACGACTTTGCACCACATTGAAGCACATCAAAAGTTACCAGTCCATTGTGCCATGTCCAGACTTAATCTTGGGGTTAGTGTAAGAGTTAATGGGTACATCAGATAAACTAATCCCTACTAACTTTGCAATCAGTTAGATAGTGATTGCTACCAGGAAGTATAATCAACCTCATCTTGGAGTGTTTAGTTGAGTTAGATGAGGGCCTGAAAACCATGCTACTCAAAGATCATCTTTAAAGAACTGGGAACTTTTAACCTGGATAAGACAAGATGAGACCAGGGCCAGAATGATGGCTATTCTCTAGTATTAGAGGAAGCAACTCCAAATGTACTTTTGTGGCAATGTATCATCATGGAGGAAGTGCTAGCCTTAGTGGTAGAAGACTTGGATTTGAGTCTAAGCTCTGGGACCTGCTCCCCAATACATGAGAAAGACTTTTAGAATTGTTTCATATCACACGTGAAAGGTACAACCAGGAGAGAAATTGTGGGTGAAAGTTTCCAGAAGGTAAATTTCAGTTTCACAGCATCTGGGTGGGGAGAGGAATGAAACCCTGATCATTAATAGAGCCATCAAGACGTGGGAGGGGCACTCAGAATAGAGGCTTCCCATGCTCATAGCTCTTCAAACTGAGGCTGGATGACTGCTTCTCCAGGAAATTTCAGAGAGAAATAATGTAGGGGTCCACAGTTTGGGCTACATGCCTCTGGGGATTCTTCCAACTCTGCAGCACAGATTCTATGACCTCTCTGGTCCCTTTTCACTCAAATATGCTATGAATCTAAAAACGCCCATTTCTCCAGACAGTCTCTAAGGAATGACTAATTAATGGTGGGAATTTCAGACACTAAAGCAGGCCTGGGGTTGGGGAGATATTTTAGGTCAGGAAGCCCTTGAGCCCCCCCCCCACATTACTCCCCACATGCAGCTGCCTGTTCCCCTCCCATAAAACCCATCCTCCCTAGCTCACACATATACATGCGCACACACAAAAGCAAATATTTCCTAATTGATTTTCTTTAGGGGAAATATTAATACTTGTAAATGGGGCTGCAGTAATTATGAACAGATGTGCACACATCCCCAGGTGGTGAATAATTCCAGTCTGGACACCAGCAGCATCTTCAAGGCTTCTTAAGGCTCTCTTCCAGGGTTTTCCTAAATGATGGATGCACACGCCAGTTCCCTGAGGAATTATAGCTCCACTCACTTGCCTCAAGCAAATGCATCTCTAAAGGAGATAACTTTGGAAGCACAGAGTAGAAGGGCGGAAAAGGAGACTCTCTGTAACCACACTTGGCGTTCATTGTTCATCCCAACAGGCTCCTGGGCCTGAGATCACCAGAGTAGTAAAATGTCCTAGCATACTGAATGTTCCAGAAAGGGGACAACAGCTTGTTCCTATTCCTCTCTGACCCCTTTGCCAAATCCCTTACCACGGGCCACACCTGGACACTATAAACGTGTTCCTGCTGGCCTCCCAGCCTCCAGCGTCTCCAGGAGCCAAACCATTCTTCTCACTGCCTTCTCCATTTTTTTCCACCTGATAAAATAACCTCCCTTCAAGTCTTTTATCAAAACTAACCTCTTCTCTAACAGTTGCTTTAAGACTATATACAAGATTATTGGATTTAGTCAATTCAAAAAGCATTTACTCTGTGCCAGACTCTGTGCTAAGTACTAATTTATATCATAAATATAAACATAAAAACAGTCCTTGCCCTGAAGGGGTTTACATTATAATAGGGCAAGATGACAAACAAAATGAAGCTGAAAAGAAGTTGGGGGGGGTGCGGTACAGGGGAGATGAGATGAAGGTACCCTGTCTACTTACAGGCATGATAAAGAAAGTCCAGAGATTCTGGAGTACAGCAGGAAAGGAACAGGGACCTGACTGGCCTGTGTGCCCTCCTTAAACGAAAGGCTATGGAAGGAAGCAATCAACCAGAGGGAGAGCCTGTGGCCTTTGATGAGAGAGGGAATTGCCTCACCCTACATCAGTCAGTCAATAAACATTTGTTAAATGCCTACTGTGTGTCAGACACTGGCTTAACACTGAGGATACAAGGGTACAAAAGAGGCAAAAGACATTGCCTGCCCTCAGGAAGCTTGCTAATGGAAGAGACAACAAGGAAAAAAAGTACAAACAAGCCGTAAACAGAATAAATAAGAAATCGTTAACAGAAGGAAGGCACTAGAACTACAGCTTGACAAATGTTGTCTGTGACATCACAGGCCCAGCCCCTAACTCATTTCCTTCCACCTATGAGGTAGGCAGCAAAGTGTGATTGGCTCCATTTTTCAAGGGAGAAAACAGGTTTGGTAAGGTTAAGGATTTGCCCAAGGTCACCCAGCTGGGCAACAGTAAAGCAAGGACATGAGCCTTGATTCTCCTTGACTATTGGATGCCTACAAAGGGAGCATCTGGTTCTCTTCCATCTCCACGTGGATGCTGCCCTGTAACTTAGAGATAGTATTTGCAATATTTATATGAGATAACATTTGAAAGGCATTTAGTAGCATGCTTTGCACATAGTAGGTACTAAATAAATGTTTATTCCCCTCTCCTTCCCTTCCCCTTCTTGTCCAGTCCTTTAGGGGGTGGAGAAGCTGTCAATCCTTCTCTAAGGCTACATTAGCCTTTCACCTTCTTACGACACTGGTCAGAACTGCTTTGGGCCCTTATGCAAGATCTGGGTTGGAGGTTTAATCAAAATCACTTCCGAAAAGCCTGAGGAAGAGCTAAAACATGGGACCTGACAATCACAAAAAACAATGTCTTCCTGATTTACTTGTTATTTGGGCCTTTGCAACCTGCTCCATCAACTAACAAATATTAAGTAAGCATCTATGTGCCAGAGACTGGGCCAGAAGCTTTTACTCTTGTGGAGAAGATAACATAGATTTAAAAGTATATGCAGTACAAATGTAATCAATAGAAGTATACAAAGTGGTTAATACATATTAGTTTGGGAGAGAAGGCACGAGCAGAGGGGGTCAAGAAAGGCTTCTTGCAGAAGATGGTGCCTGAGGCACCTCTCCAAGGAAGACAGAGATTCTATGAGATAGAGGTGAAGCATGCATGCATTCCAGGCACAGGAGACCAGCCAGGGCAAAGAGGGGCAACAAACATTAAGGATTTATTAAGAACTTATTATATGCCAGGCCTTGTCCTACAAGGAGCTCACATTTTAAAGGTGGAAAGACAGCACCCAAAAGAGAGTGGAAAGCAGAGGTGGGAGGAAAAGAATGAAAAAGTCTGAGTTGGAATGTCAGAGTAAAGGCCAACTTGGTTGGATCTCAGGATGCCAGAGAAGAATAATGCCCAGTGATGTCAAGATGTTAAGGCTTTCAAGAACTAAACAGAAGAGTTCATATTTTATCCTAGAGGCCTCCAGGGAGTGGCAGTGTGTGGAGATGGGAGGGGCCTCATCACATCCAATCAAGGCCAATTCTTGAAGCTTCAGGTCATGGAAACCCAACCCAGAGGTAGATGTTGGGTTTGTTGGTTTGTTTTTTCATATTACTGCCCTCTTCCCTAGGGAAGAATTTTGATTTTAAAACACGGACTTCAATGGATAGATTTCATATTTGAAGAGCAGGGTAGACCAACTATCCAACAAGAAGACCATGTTCCTATGACTGATGCCCCTCAGAATAAAAGCTGGTAAAAGTTTGGTATAAATAGAACAGATATTACTGGAAACTAGAATTCCATAAGAAGCAGAACAACGTGGTTGAAGGAGCATTAATGTAAAAATTAGGAGACTCGAGTTCTAATCTAATCATTTACTAACTATGGGAACCTTCTCTCCTGAGCTTTCATTATCTCATCACTAAAATGAGGCAGCTAGATAGTGCCATAGTGCACAGAGACTCATCTTTCCTGAGTTCAAATCTGACCTCAGACACTTATTAGCTATGTGACCCTGGCTAAGTCATGGAACCTTAAGATGAACTGGAGAAGGAAACAGCAAACCACTTCAGTATTTTTGCCAAGAAAAGCCCAAATGGGGTCATGAAGAGTCAGACACAACTGAAATGACTAAACAACAACAAAAATGAGATGATTGGACAAGCTGCATTTAAGGTCTACAATTCAAGTGACTTTGGCTTGTATGTTCCACTAGATTATAAACTTTCTCAGAACAAAGTTGTGTCTCCTTTTTTTTTTTTTGTCTCCACTAGCTGTCAAGCACTCTGCCCTTCACTACAAATATTCTATCAATCAGCAGCACCAAGAGGAACGATTAGATGAGGCGCTATCCTTCCCAGAAATAAGGGAATTGATGACATGACCTCTGGAAGACCCCACCCTGCTGAGGCATCTAATTCTCCATCACTGAGTAACAAAAAAAGAAGAAAAAATGTTTTATTAAAATTAGTGAAGAATGAAAAGGGGGGTGGGAGGGAAAAGGGGGGAGAGCCTAAATTCCAGTTGTTTCTCCACAGAGAGAGGGTGGAAGAAACTGAGACCTCACTGCTGTGATGTCACTAGGTCCTAATGACCTAAGTGCCAGAAATCAATAGAAATTATATATATTTTAAAATACACCCTCATTACAAATAAAAACCCTCTTACATCAATAAAGAGGTTGATTGAAATGCATTCCAATTCTGCATCAAAACGCCCAGAACAATCAGACGAAAGCCGGCTGATCATTCTGCCAAATTTGGATGGAAGGGAACTTGCATTGCCAGAGAAAATCTGTTCTTCATCAATGTTTCAATCTTAGAGGAAGCACAGGACATTTTTCTGCGATTGAAGCAAATTGCCTGCTGCCAATACCATGATTTAATTCCTTATTTCCCCCCTCTTGTTTAAAATAATTGTCATCTCAGCTGAGGAAGGGGGAATAAAATTGCATCTGCAGCAGGGATATTGAAGATGGGGAAAAGGCAAGGAAAGAAAAGAAGGAGCAGAAGGAGAATAAGAAGGTGGAGGAGGAGATGGAGAAGAAAGAAGGAGAAGGAAGGAAGGAAGGAAGGAAGGAAGGAAGGAAGGATGGAGGGAGGGAGGGAAGGAAGGAAAAATGAGCTATTGATGGAGAGGATCAGGCCAAATGAAAGAAATGGGGCAGAAAAACAGAAGAAGAAAAGAGAAGAGAAATAGGAAAATGACAGGGTGAGGAGATTGAGAAGAGAGAACAGTAAAAAAGAAAAGATGATGGAAAATTAAAAAGGAAGGAGATAGGAGAATAAAATAGAGAAGGAATTATAATGAGATATAAAGAAAACAGAAAGAGAAAGAAGGACATCAGAAAGTTGGAACAGGAAGGATCCTTAAAGATCATCTGCTATACAGCACTCTTACAGATGGAGAAACTGAGGTCTAGAAAAGAAAAATGATTTGCTCAGTCACATGGCTCGTTTGACAGCCAGAACTAGAATCCATGTCTTCTAACTCCTACTCCATTGTTCTGTATGCAACAACTTTTTTTTGCATTTTAAAATGATAGAATGAAGGGAGAAAATCAAGAAGGGAAAAAGAGACAAGCTATGAATTCATATGTTTGGTTTTGTGGGTGTATATAAGTGGTGCGTAGCATCTTCTTTCAATAAGCACCTAAGACCTCCTTATTCTTCCAGGACCTCATGGATCAGTATTTTTATCCATAGCCATCCTTCTCTGAATGCCAATCTCAACCACACTTCAACTAAATGAATGGCCAAAAATGGATCATCACACAGACAATCTGTGAATGAGCCTCTCTAAAATTAGCTAGACTTGTTCTTGAGTAACAGATAGAGAAGTCCCATGCTTGAAGCCCTTTTGACTTAGGAGGACCTGACAGAGATTGCATTCCACTGAATTAACCTTCAAGAACTCAAATCAGTCAGACATCAGACTAGGACATTAGTAAAATGTATGGCAAAAATCCACAAGCTTCTTGATCTCGGTCCTCATCAAGTTTCTCATTAAGCTTATTTCCTGTGGGTGAAAAGGACTCATTCAACATTTGTTCAACAAACATTTCCTAAACTTCTCGCTACTTTGTGCAAAGTAATATTCCAAGCACTGGGGATAAAAAGATGGAAAATACAACCATGCCCTCAAGGATCTCATATCCTATTAGTGGGAATATGGGGTCACATATATGCACACATCAGTAAAATATAAACCAGAGTAACAGGGAACATGGATAACAGACTGAGCCCTCTAGAAAATTTGAGAATAGGAAAACTTTTACTGGAGTAGGGGGAGAGGCAGATAACAAGGGTGTCTTCCATCTCCTGTGCTGCTGCTGTGTTCTCCTACTACCTGTTACCTCTCACCTTCTATCTCCCAGAATTTCCTGGAATTAGTGCACCCTACTGCAGAACCCTGACCTTCAGCTGAACTTGCCTGGGCTCCAAAATTTTTGACTATAGCTCTGATTCCAAGTTCTTAGAACTAGAAAGAACGTTAAAGATGTTCTAGACCAAAAGTCTTAGTTTACAGACACAGAAATTGAGACCAAGAGGGAAGTTCTTTTGCTCAAGATCACATAACCAGTAGATAGCTGAACACAATTGGAATGGAACTTTCCCTTCCCTCCCCTCTCCTCCCCTCCCCTTCCCTCCCCTTCCCTGCCCTATCAGTGTTTTCCTCACTGTGCCAACAAGCTGCCTCTCACATAAAGTCATCCACCTAGTAAGATACAATGTGCCTAGTCCTGAGTTGGTTTCCATGAGTGACTGAATAGTGTAAGTTACAAACTTTACCCTTAAGAATTTGCATTCCATTTAAGGAGAACAGACAGACACACGGGCAATCAGAGAATACAACAGAATGTAACTGAATGCTCAGCTCAGAAAGGGCAGCTATGATCTGGGGTAGTCACAGACAAGTTCATGAAGGAGGAGGTAAGCCTTGGGCTGGGCCAAAGGCAGGGCTTGGTGTATCATTTCAGTTTTTTAAAAAATGTTTTAAAGGAGGATTCTTTATAGAAACTGAAAACCCTGCTCTGCCCTCCCTCTTCCAACCCACCCCTCCCTCAAGGAGGGCTGACCCAAAAGGGAATTAGGACTCTAGGAGACATTGGACTGATCTGAAGCTGGAGCTCTTCTTCTCATAAATGGGTTTAGTTCCTGGTTATGCTTCATTGAAGAGGGGAGGGGATGGGGAATGGTAAAAGTAAAGTCCACATTCCAAGCCAACATGTCAGAACGGAGATCGGTGTTGACACTGTCCCTCAAGAGAAGGGCTTAATGATTTTAATCTTGAGTGAGCCACACTGAGAAGAGAAACGAACCAAGGAGAGTTAGGAGGGCACAAGCCAAGTCATTGGGAAAAGCAGGAACATGCTGCACCTCTGGAATTTCACACACCCTTCCCTATCCCTGCCAACATCATTAGCTGTTCAAAGCTCCCCACAGCGCCAGTAAGAGGTAGATCTAAATTCACTAAGACTCCCCACTATTCCATTCCCAAATGGTCATCTGGTCCAACCTCATAAAAGAGAACATCAAAAAGTCCATTTTATTGGTGAGGAAACTGAGGCCTTCTCCATCTACAAGAGATTCTTTAAAATCACTGAAGCCAAGAGTTGGAAGGCATCTCATGGGCCTGCTAATATGACCTCGACCTGATCAAGATACCTCTCTAGGACATCCTCAGATGGTCTTCTAGTCCAATCCCATTAAAGGGAACATCAATAAGTGTATTTTATTGATGAGGCAACTGATGCCTAGAGAAGTAAGTGACTTTCTCCAGGTGGCCTAGCCAATTAGTTGCAATGCCTAGACTAGAAGCTAGGTCTTTATCTCCCAATTCTCTGAGAAGTCTTTCTTGAATTCAAAACCATGGGAACATAGCTCTGGTTCTAGAAGGGATTCCTCATTTTACAGTCAAAGAAGCTGAGGCCTAGGGTAGCTAAGTGACATGGTCAGTAAGCATCAAATGTGTGATTCATACCCAGACCCACTGACTCCACAGCCAGAATTTTTTCCCCAGTCTTAAAAAAAACAAAACAATGTGGAACTGCCCGTAGGTTTCTATTGTCTACACAGCTCATTCTTGTTGATTCTGTCCCATCTACCCACCCTCTCAAACTCCAACAGTCCCATCTCCTTTCCATTTTTAAGCATCTGAACCTAAAGGGTGGCTAGGTTTAAGAACAGGTCTTCAAGTCAGAAGCCCTGGCTTCAAGGTCTGCACTTGAGGACCTAGGCCATATGTGGTCTCAAGGCTACAGGTTTCTCACCCCTGCGATCTGAACAATTCACTCACCTCTCTAAGGTTCAGTTTTGTCATCTTTAAAATGAAGATGATATTTGCACAACACACCTCACATATGTATTGGCAATGAAAATTCCTTGTGAATTTCAGAGTAACCAAATAAGTTTGAGTTTCTTTTGATGAGGTAGGGCCCTGTCATAGAGAGACAGTAGGAGATGGGGTTAAGAGAGAGGCTTCAAATCTTAGTTCTAATATCCACTAGGTGAATGCCTGGAGAATAACCTTGGGTGACTCATCTCATGATATAATAAAACCCATATAATTTCCCTTGCAAGGTTGTGGGGAAAATTAACCCTGAAGAACTATACATATGTGTGTATGTATGTATGTGTGTGTGTGTCATAGCTGTGTGACCCTGGACAAATCACTTGAGCACTGCCTGCCTCAGTTTCCCCATTTATGGGAATACATAGCACCTACCTCCCAGGGTGGTTGTTGTGGGGGGAAAATGGGATAATATTCATAAAGTACTTTGCAAATTTTAAAGTGTTATATAAATGCTAACTATTATAATTAATAATTATTATGGTATCAGCTCCTTATGTCGCCAACCTAGAATGGATTTATATATAGTATCTTGCACATGGAAGACTCATAAGAAATTTTAAAGCTAAATAATTTCTTAAACATTTAATTGAGTAAATGCTGAGATCATTGGTTTGTTCAGCCTATTCTGAGTAGCTCACTCCTCTTTCCTCATTCTGAAGTCCTGAGTTCAAGGTCTAGGTCAGACAGGTGACTTTATTCTATTCTGGACTGGCAGACTATGTCCCGCCTTGGCCTGTAATCTCACAGGCATTGGTTGATGGGCACATAGAAGGAATTCTTCATTATGGATGGGAAAACTAGAAAATCTACACCTGCTCCTGGAAACATAAAACCACTTGAAAAGATATGTTCTTCCTCCTACAGAGTCAGTAGCATCACCTTGGTTGATGAAGGATGGCATGTTATAGCAAGATTCTTCAATGCATGTTGCTGATTGACTGAGACTTAAGCATCTTCTAAGGAAAAGAGAGTTCATTGTCTCTGTTAGAACCTTAGACTGGGTCATGGCCCTTTGCGCTGAGGCTGAGTGACTCCACATACTCAACGCTAGTAATGAACAGAAATGCTTTCAAGAGATCAACACTTCAACACCTGCTGCCAAAACGAACTCAACCCAGCCAGCCCACGGACATTGAAGAAGAGGAAAAGTGCGAATGCCTGAATTACATACTGCTCTTACTTCGGGGATTATAGGGGGAGGAGAAGGAAAGGAGGAGGACAAGCTTGCAGGAAGATGAAGCAGATTAGTTACCTAGTTTGGAAAGTAGGGAGGGTCCCCAACCAAAGGGATACTGCCTACCTTCTAGGATGCTATCTCACTACTTCTCTTGTCTCTAGAAAGAGTTGAAAGGGACCATAAAGACTATCTGGTCCAACTCATTCATTTTACAATCTGGGCCTTAATCTTCTCATCTTTAAAATGGGAACAATAATACATGCTCTACCTCCCAAAGCATGAGGAAAACACTTTGAAAATCATATAGATGTGAACTAACCTTATTTTACAGATAAAGAAACTGAAGTCCAGAGAGGCAAGGTCACTTGGTCAAGGTCACACAGCAAGTTCAGGGCAATGTTAGGGCTAGAATCCAGGTCCCCTGACCATGATCCATTGCTCTTTTCACTATGCCATGTTTCTTTTCTCTCTTCTCTTTCGCCCAGTTCTCAGAGATCCCCAGCATTCTTCTATGGCCTTCACCATTTTGGTTCTAGCCACAGAGTCCCAGGAAATTCAACTACTGAAAGTAGAGAAAGGCAAAATATGTTCCATGGCTTGAAGATGTGTTACCTATGTGGTTAACTGATCTACCTCTTCTAATGATTCAGTTCTGAGAGGCTGCTCTCAATGAAAAATGATCACATCTATGAGAGGGGGATTGAGATAGTGAAGAGATTAGGGACCTGCCATATGTACAAGAGTAGTTTGAAGGAGCTGGGGGACCCTTAACCTGGAGAAGACTTACAGGGGACATGATAACTCTTTGATGTATTTGAATACTTGTCAAAAGAAAAGGTATTTGACTTATTCTACTCCAACCCAGAGGGCAGAACTAAAATGAATAGGTGGAAATTACAGAGTAATAGTTTTCAGGACAACATAAGGAAACATTTCCAAACCATTAGGTTATTCCAAGTGAAATGGACTGCCCAAAAAGGTAATTAGTTCCCCATGATCGAATGTCTTCAAATGTCAAATTGTGGAGGGCATTCCTGTTCAGGAAGGAACTGGATGAAGCCATCTCTGAGTTCCTTGTATCTCAGCTACTCTAGTGTGACTCAGTGGGAGTGAGGTTTCCTGGGTTTGAGCACTGATGGTGAAGTTTGGATACACACACCTCTGCATGTTTGAGGACATGACTCAATCTACTTACTCTACTCCAACAGCTAGAAGTTTCTAGATGCTACTAGTACAAAATTAATTCCATATTGAAAAGAGTAGGACTTTTATGGTGGTGATGATTATGGTGAAGATGAGTTTAACCCAGTCCTACAGGAGAAGGACTTTGGGGCAGCCCTTTCTTCCTTCATGCTATTTTTGCTTCTCAGTGGAGTTGATCTCATGAATGTCTCATTAGTCCTATTGTTATTTTGGGGAAATCTGTATTTTGAGCCTAAGCTTCTACTTTGGCAAAAGAGAAATATGACCCAGGTTCACCACCTGATGAGAGGTGAGGTGACAACTACAATAAACCCAAGGTTAAAAGAGCTTTGGATACGGGCTGCTAATCTTGGGACTGGAGAAGCAGAGCAGACTGGCATCTTTGGTTCCATTTCTCAGAGTTTAATGCTAATCGCTAAAGGGATATTTATTTTTTAATAGAAGAGATTTTCTCCTTCATTTGATATATTTTAGGGGAATGTGGATATATTTCTCTCTTTTACCCCTTCGAGAACTTTTCTTGGAATCCATAAACTACAACTATACATATGTACATACCTATGTATGTATGTGTGTATGTGTATATATGTAGAGATACATATAAACATATATACCTGCACATATATACATGTGTGTGTATATATACATATGTGTGTGTGTATCAACCGTACAGAGATAGTAAAATCTTGGAGAGGATAGAGTCTAACGGACAGTCACAGGAAGCAAATGCTGACTCCCTGTTTGATCTATGGCTCTTTCTGGCTAGTTCTTCAAAAAAGCAAAGGGGGAAAAAATAGCAAGAGAAAACACCAATTGATTCAGACTAAAATCCCTTATGCTCTTTGGATAAATTGATCAAATACATTACAAAAGCCCCAAACTCTTTTTTTCCTTTGGAATTCTAAACACAATGCTCTTGTGTTACCAGTGAGTAACAAGGGGTAGGCCAGATGAATATATAAGTCTCTGGAATGAAAGTAGGACTCATCAGATTGTTAAACTATTCCCTAATGTTCTTCTGGCAGTCATTTTGTTTCTTTTCTGAAGAGATGCTAAACCACAGAACGTCCTTGTAATTCTGAGGGACTATAAAGGACCCTAGGGAAAGGTAGGAGTCACTGGAGAGGAAGAGGAATTATACTTTTATACTTTGGCATAGTGTGAATCCTTTAGGTAATTCTTGCTATTTCTATGGGGTGAAGTTAAAAGGCTGTCCTGTACCAGATGCATTGTTACCTTGAGTGTTTGTACAGTACTTTTTTGCCCTCATCTGTGGAAATCCAGACACACCATATACTGGGAGAGTTTCTAAATGGAACTCTGAGTCAAAGCAAAACAAGTCAAAGAAATATGATTGAGGAATCACTCCCAAGATTGAGTCTAGTTTGTGCAAGCCGAGAGTCTGGGGCACAGAGCCACAGGTTATACTTGCATTTAATTCCAGCACTTAGTACAGTACCTGGTACATAGTTGGTATTTAATAAATGTTTGTCAATTATCTGTAGAGTGAATATGTTCTCTCAAGTAAAATGTAAATCTCCTTAAGGGCAAGGACTCTCATTTTGTCTTTGCATCCTCAGGACCTAGCATAGTTCCTAGGACATAGTAGACATTTTTTAAAATGTTTTTTTAATTGAATTGAGGGCAATAGGCTTGGAGAGCTGCCTCTCCTCTCTCTTCACCTTGTTTGGCTCAGTCAGGTACATTCTCCATGAGGAGAGGAGCAGGGACGCCATAATTAGCAAAGTCTGCTTTGGCCAGTTTCACAGATTGTGTGTTCTTGTCCAGAAAGAACAAGACTTTCTTCCCTTCGTATCAAATACGTAAGTCTTGAATTTTGTCAGCCTTGCTCACTTTCTCCCTGCCAAGAAGGTTATTTCATCCAACTCAACAAGCTCATTTCATCCAACAACCAGAACACCCTTCTCTCAATTGCAGATAAATGGTAAATTGGGGCATCCAAGTCACTAGACCTTGATGTGAGATTTCCCCATTCCCAAGAAGCAATTAAGGAGTGTGTGTGTGTGTGTGTGTGTGTGTGTGTCTATGTAGGAATAAGGGGGGAAATCTCACCACTACCACCACCCCTAAAAAAGGTTAATACCTTTTCCTGATTTTCTGGCAAATGCCGAGATCACTTTTGTCCTCACCTTAAATAAATTGCAGACTGAAAAAAACGTCAATTCCATGAAAAAGGTGGTGTACAAAGTACATTCCATCCCCAGATCAAATTAGTCAGTTTGCTCCAAAGCTATCTGCTTTCACATACGCAGCCCTGCCTGAGCCTTCCCCAGTGAAGACGGCCTCTGCCCAGGGTGGAAAAATTGTAACCTCTCTCCAGCAGCCTGGCCCAGACTCTGAGAAGCTAGTTTCCATTGATGGTTTTATTTTCTTTTACAATTGAAAGATTGTTAAGACAGATCTTCTTTTATTCCTCGTGTTCCTTTTGAATTTTCACCCTCTTTCCACCTCTTTCCCAAACCATAAAGGAAGAAATTCTCCAGGGTCAGAGAAACCGGGAAATTCCCAACATGGATTCCCTTAGTCTTAGAGGGTTCATCATTGACTGGAAGAAGGTTACTATTACCATAATGGGTTGTTGAGTCACAAATGGTAAAGCTAAAGACTCTGACTCCCCTTACTAACCTGATACTAAGAAGAAAGAAGAGACCAGCATGGCTTTGTCCATTAACCAAAACACACCCAACGGTAGCTGAAACCTGTTCCATTTTATCGAAGGAAATGCAAGCCTTTAAAAAGGTTCGAAAGTTCATGGTCATATTCAATAAGATCCTAGCAGTAGCTGATGTTTCTATAATACTTTTACATACATCTCCTCATGAGATTCTCACAGCAACACAAGGAGAAAGGTACGTTAAATATTATAATCCCCATTGAGTGCATTTAAGAGTCTTGCTAGTAACTGGTAAATGCAAGACTTGAGCCTTACCTTTCCTGGCTTTTAGATCAGGCCATGCGCCATCTCAGTGAATAAACTATAACATTTTACATATGCTCTCAGCTAGAAGCATTAGCCTCCTCCTCCAAGAGCTGCCACTGTTTCCCAGGGAAGGCTACTAGCCTGCTCAGAATGCCCCATCTTCAGGTTAGTAATGCTGCCCAGTTTGGTTCCTAACCTCTTCTTTTGAGAAGCAGGCAAATTTAGCTTGCTCAGGTAAAATCCTCAGAAGTGGCTGGACTTTCTTAGTTTTCTCCACTAGAAATTATTTGTCCTCTTAAAAGGAGCTCAATTCATCCTTCCAAGAGAAAGACATTAATCAGGAGACCTGGATTCCAGGCTTCAGCCTTGCTACTAACTAGCTATGTGACCTTTCTTCGTGTGTAATATGAGGGAATTAGACCAGATGCTCTCCAAAGCCTCTTTCAATCCTAACATTCTATGATTGTGGTTCTGGGCATCTCTTCAGTCTTGATCATATATTTTTTCCTCCATATTTGGATCAGCTTCTCTGCTATTGCTCCAGGTCAACTTTGAAATTCGTCCTTTCTTTGGATGGACTCCATCATGCTGGCAGACAGGTCACTAAATTATTCACATTTCTCCTGGCTTGACTTCTGCTTCTTATATGATGTGTTATGAGTAAAGATAGATCATTTTTTGTGGGGAAGAGATACTAGAGTCCTAAACGCACATGCACACTCACACACACACACACACACACACACACACACACACACACACACATATGCATCAGCTTGCCAAATCTGACCCTTCCATCATCCAAAATATCTTCTGAATAGGAAGTTTTCATAGGTAGATTGGAAAGAGTGATGATAAAGTGTCCTAACTTCACTCTGAGTCTGTGTCTAAGGGCCAAAGTAACCAGTTGAAAAGTGAAAGTGATCTTTAACAAACAATTATTAAGCACTTTGTGTATAAATATGGGCTAGACATTGAAGCCAATGCTCAGTTTGCAATCCAGTAAGGCAGCTAAAATTTGCATGGGAATAAGTATAATACAAAATGAAACCCAAGATGGTCAGAATGTTGTGAAGAACCCTAGATCTGGATCTAGATGGGATTTTAGAGACCATCCAGTCCAACCCCCTCATTTCACAGATGGGAAACTGAGGCCCAGGAAGGTTAGGTGACCTGCCCAAAATAAGTGGCAAAGCCAAGTCTTAAACGAGTACCTTTTTACTCTTTCTACTACAATCATCATGCAGAAGAAGGAGAGATTTCATTATTCATATATCTTCTTTGGAGAAGAGAGATTTGGTCTGACTGTAAGGAATAAAGGAAGGTTTAAGGAAGAGGGCTACATGAGCTGCACCTGAAGAATGGTTAGGAATGTTACAGGCAAAGATGGAGAAGGGGAGGGCATTCTAGGTAGTGGGAACAGCTTGAGCAAAGGCACTGGGGTGGGAAAACTTTATATACATTGGAACACTGAGTAGTCCAATTTGGCTGGTATGAAATGTATACGAGTAGTACCTAACAATAATACTACTAGAGGTAGACTGGGGCCAGGTTGTAGAGTGCCTTAAATGTCAAACTAAGAAGTCTAGACTTCATTTGTCACTTACTTTACTCTATTTTATTTGATTTGTTCAGTGTATGTTATTAAATCACCCATATGCCATCCAAATGGGCCAGAAGATTACAGGGGAAAAGAGACCCTGTTTTTATGTAGTTTGTTTTCAGTGGAATCTAGCACAGCCACACTTTCAAACAAGTGCTCAGCAAAGGCATATTAGAAAAGAGGGAATGGTGCAACAGAAAGAGGACTAGACTTGGGAGCCAGAGACCAGGGTTCAAATCCTGACTGCCATTTTAATGCAACAACAAATTCAATTCCCAGAATGTTTGATAAACATCTTCTCTGGGTAGAAAACTGCCTCAGTTATTTTAAAATATACCAGTTTCCTACTGAAGCTACAGAAAATAACAAGAGATCCAGTAAAGATGATATATCCAAGAAACAAAACTTTGTGCCCCAGATTACAACTATATTATCAAAAATGAGAAACCCCTTCTTATACCTCTTTCCAATCCACCTGGAAGAGCAATTCATATTTGAAGTCAGCATTGCCACCGTGGAGCAATAAAGTCTAGGTAGGGGTTGGGATACATGGGTGTCTTTACTTCAATATCTCCAAAAAAAATTCATGGGCAAAATTACTCTCTATATTACAAAATGGAGTCAGTCAATGGACCAGAATTTAATAAGCTCTTACTGTGTTTGAGGCATGGTGCTAAACTCTGAAGATAAAAAAAAGATAAAAACAATCCCTGTCCTCACGGAGGTTATATTCTAATGGGAGTGACAACATGCAAATAACTATGTATATATGGTATATATATATGTATATATATATATATATGGAATAAATTAACCTCACGGAGGTTATATTCTAATGGGAGTGACAACATGCAAATAACTATGTATATATGGTATATATATATATGGAATAAATTAAAGATAATCACAGCAGAAAAACTGTGAGGAGTGATCACGGGCAGAAGATATGCAGTACAAGTAGATGGTTACAAGTAGTTGGCTTTATGCATAGCTATAATAACAACAACAACAAAAAAAAAAGGGGGGAGGGACCACTGGTAGCAAACACTTTCTAGAAATGAACCATTCTTTACTTAACTCTGGTCCTTAGACAGAAATCTATCTCGACATCCATATAGATGATGTAGTGGATAGAGCTGAACTCAGAATTAGGAGGACCTTCATTTAAATACCACCTCAGATGCTTAATAAGTTCATAACCCAGAACAAGTCATTTAACCTCACTTTTCCTCAGTTTCCTCAACTGTAAAATGGGAATAATAGCATTTGCCCCACCACCACCCCAGGATTGTTGGGAGGATTAGATAATTAGATAATATTTGTAAAACTCCATGCAAACCTTAAAGCATTATCTAAATGGTTCCATTTGAACTGTCTTGGGAAGATTCTGAGGGTCACCTGGCAGGATAATGTACCAGATACTGAAGCCCTTGCTCAAGCTGAACTGCCAAGCATTCAAACTATGCTTCAGGGAGCACAGCTCTGATGGACTGGTCATGTTGTTTGAATGCAAAACGGACACTTGCCTAAAAGACTATTTTATGGAGAACTTGCGTGGGGCAGGCAATCACATGGTTGCCAGAAGAAATGATATAAGCACACTCTCAAGGTCTCTCTCAAGAACTTTGGATTTGACTGTGCAACATGGAAGACACTGGCACTGGACCATTCAGCATGGCATCCCCACATCAGAAAGGGTACAGTGCTCTATGAGCAAAGCAGAATTGAGACAACACAAAGTAAAGGCAGGATGTGCAAATTTGGAGTATCCATTAAAATAATAAAACAGACTATCTGTGCCCAACCTGTGGTAGAGCGTTCCAAGCTCGTATTGGTCTGATCAGCCACAGTCTGACATACTGAAATTTCACTTTACAGTGGTGATGTCATTTTGGTCCTCTTGAAAGACAAAGGACAACAACCAACCATCTAAATGGTAGTTTAATATAGTTTAATAGGATCAGCCAGAGCTTGCCTTCTTGTGGCAAAATCTTAGCCAATCCTAAGGTAACTAGCATACCACAATGGGTCACTGGAAAATAAGCTAAAATAGAACATGAGTGTCTCAGAGCAGCAAAGAACAAATCATTCTACTTGGGTTAAGAAAGATAAGGTCATTTCCTAGCTGGGATGTGGTATTAGGTAAATAACTTGGAGAAATCTCAGTAGTTCCATCAGTAAAAGGAGTATAACACCACAGGCTATGTCACCATCTCTCACAGGGTCATCTTGACCAAGTACCCAGAAGCTGCCATCATGTGAAGAAAGCCTTCTCCAGGAGGTCTATGTCACAACTGTGGCCAAAGCCTTCCAAAAGTCACTCTCCTCTTAATATCTTTGAGAGCTAGGGGGGATGAAATTTACATCCAAACAAATTTCCAGCTCTTTCCTTATTTAATAGATTTAAAAGTAGGAGGCCACTATCCATTCCCATCCTTATGCTGCCCCTACCTGTTTCTAGCCTCAGCTTCGGAGGTTAGAGTCCAGGGTACTGAAGATAATAAGGTACTCAGGAATAGAAGATTCCCATTTCTGACTTCCCCTAGAGAGATAGATCCTTTGGTCTATGAGTAGATTTCAGGGGGGTTGTGAACATGGATGGGAAAATTTTTCATCTTTGGTTTTGATGGAGTACAGATTCTGGGAACCCCCTTGAACTCTCCTTGAATCTTTCCATTTAATCTGGCTTTTCATGCCCAAATCTGTTACCCTTAACCTAGCCTAGCCCTCCATTTTCTCTTACCTCCAGACTGCCTCCAGCTGTTTCCCACCCTTGAAAACATCAATATCACATTCTCTAGGTTTTGACCTCTAGTCACCCCAGTCCCATCAAATCCTGCTTAGACTCCTCCTCAAGACCCTCCCTAAACTCTTCCTCCCATCACCCCAAACTACTAGACCACCTCCAGATCCCTCCCACAGTCTTTTTGCATATAAGATCCTTATGGTCTCCATGAAGATGCCCAGATTCAATCTGACTCATTATCTAGCTGGGATTCAGTCTCACCCACTTCACAAATGCTTAGGCTCCTTAAGAGTCAACCCAATGTGGCGGATCTTTAATAAACTTTGCTTTTCTTTAGCTGAAAGAAGGTCTGAGTCAAATTCATACAGGCTGACCTGGAGCATTCGGTATTTTGGAGACGCAAGTACTCCAAACCTCAACGTTTAGGTTCCCTGACCTCAACAGTTTAAACCTTTAAATGAAATTTCGTCTTTCTTTCAGTTATGAATGTTAGTAACAAACATGGTTCTGGGAAGGGTGTCATAGAAGTCACCAGACTGCCAAAGACACATGACAAACAAGGTAAAGAGTCCCCATTCCCAGACCCTGGTAGAGGGGTCATTGTGGTGTCAGCTGGTAGCACATGAAAAGCTTTTCCAGGAGAATTAGCATTCTATCTTTTGTGTATATCTATTTATTTCATATATATTTGTATCATAATACTAGTGCCTGTCAGATCAGATCTAGAATCAAGAGACCTGGGTTCATTTCCTAGCTCTTCTTTCTTATAGGGCTCCCACAGAACAGTTTGTTGGCTTACTGTTATTCATCTATGGTTCTTGAAGGACAATAATGACATCAGGAAGGTAGTGCCTTGACTTGCCATTGGGTTGGATTTAAGTGAGGCAGAGCTGTGCAAAGTCATCAGCCTCACCATCTCCTCTGAATCACTTACTCCAACTGACATGAGAAAACTAAGGCCCAGGGCAGAGAAAGGACTGGTCCACAGTCCCATAAAGTATATTTGCTGCTTTTGACCTCATTTTATGCTTCTTTCTAAAAGTGTCTGTTCCCCATTCCTGCCAAAGCTCTTCCAATCCCACACTTCTACCCCTCACCCCACCCAGTTCCTCTATGCTGTGTGTGTGTGTGTGTGTGTGTGTGTGTGTGTGTCCTCCACTGCTAATCCTTTCCATGTTTCTCTCCATCCTTTGAATATTTGGGATTGGGATTCTTGTCTCCCAGATGTGTTTGTGTTGTCCCAAATTGGACCTCATCTGGTTCCTGCTTCCTCACCAAGAAAGCCTCTCTAGGTCCATATGACTCTCTCTGTCTTGAATTCTTTGCAGCAGCCTACCACTCCTCTCCTCCCTTCCCATTGTCCCTTCACTCTCAGATGAGGTCCGCACTTTTCTGTACGATCAGTGGGGACATTTTTCTAGACAACATCACCTAGTGTCCCCTTTCAAGCAGCCCACCCCTCAGCACACCCTGACCCCAGCAGCTTCTGCCACTGACCCTGCTCAGTCTGGCACTTTCTTGGTTGACTTTTCATCTAGTTCTCAAGACTGGATGACTGAGATGCTTTCCAAAGCAATAGAAATAAAGCTCAAGCTGAAGTATACAAAGCCTATCAAATGCTTTCTCAAATTCCAGATCCATAACATTACAGAATACCTTCTATTTCATAATTGTGTATTTCTGTGAATGAGAAAAAGGAAAAAGAACTCAGCCATCCATTGCGAGTTCAGAATTTACTACTATTCATTCATTTGCTACAAGATGTTGTACAGGACCTTATTCCTGAACCCTGTCCCCTGACATGATGCTGCCTTTCTCTTTGATGGATCAGCCCCATTATTTTCATGAGGCAGAGGGAGGCTTTATGAACTCAGAGCACGTTGGAGAAGGTTGATCTAAAACCTCATTTTACAGTTGGGCAAACTGAGGCCCAGAATGGAAATGCAACTTGTTGATGCTATTTATCACACATGGCATTTTATCTTCTAACTCCATGCTATTCCATAGGAAGGTCCTCATGTCTGGAATGCTCACCCTCCTTACTTCCACATCTTGGCTTTCTTTAAGACTCAGGTCATTTCCCATCTTCTGGAGAAGGTCTTTATTGATTCTGCCCCCATTTAAGTTGATATTGACAGAAAGATAGATAGATTAGATAGATAGATAGATGGCAGATAGTCATTTGCATATTTCTCTCCCTTTAGTATGTGAGCTACTTGAGGGCAGGAACCCCTTTTTTTGTCCTTTTCTCATATCCCCACAACTTAATATGGTGCTTAGCACATAGTAAGACTGGTTAGACTAATCCTTTTCCACAAAACATGAAGATAAAGGCAACTAAAATGATTGATGAGTAACACTCAGGGAAGCCCTGATTCTAAAGGAATTCTGTCAAGCCCTGAGTTCAGTCTTTTTTGACCTTGTCATGATTGATGGATTCAAGGGTATCTGAAATCTGTTTAGGCCAGTTGGTACATTTCTAAGAAGATCCAGGTCTTTGTTTGCTTTAATATAAAACTACAGAGCCAACCCTACCCTCCATGGATGCTTACTTAGTAACCTGGATAGAGCTGAGATCCCGGGCAGAGGTTGATGTATGGATTCAAATTCCTTGGCCAGATCTACCCAAGTCTGGGACCCAGGAATGATGATGAGGGAGGCACACATGTCCTGTGGCTTTCTTACCCATTAGAATTCTACAAGTGGTTTTCATGTTACCAGTAAACACTGCGAATAGATCAACAGAGTATATATGGCTTTTCTCGTTTTCTTTAAATTCCAGACCTTACCTGTAAGTGATCACACTAACCAAAAACCCTGGCTCCAGATCCAATACCCTACCTACTAAGGTACAACTACCTCTTTAATAATTTATTTCAAGGCCCTAACAATAATAATCAATAATAACATTACATAGTACTTAAGGCTTAAAAAGCATTTTACAAATATTACCTCATTTTCCTCACAACGCCACTTGGAGGGGAATAAGTGCTATTATTATTCCTCCATTTGACAGATGAGGAAACTGTGGCAAAGTGAGGTTGAATGAATTGCTTAAATTTTCATAGCTAGAAGCTGTCTGAAGCTGGTCTTCTTGAGTCCAGATCCAATATGATCCACTGTGCCACCTAGCTGCCTCATTTTATACATGAGAGAACCAAGGCACTGAGTGAAGAAATTATTGATTTCTTTAGTTATATAGTCTTCTTGATTACATTCCCAACTCTATCATACTTTGACTCCAATATTTCACACTTCCCTCAGATTTATGCAGTTCCCACAATTAACTTTCTTTGAGAACAAATGTGATTACCCTATCTGTAGTCCCTGATTCACAGTCCATGTTTCTAGAGAACTTGGACTTTAGGGATATAGCCTAGGATCTATCTAATGGATATGTCTACACCAAGGGGTCCCAGACTTTGTTTTGTGTGAAAGTTGGGGTTGAGTGGGAGAGAGACTTCAAGGAAACCATTCCTCTCTCCATGGACCAATGAAAAATTTCCAAAAGATTCTCAGATGCCAATGAAAACAAATCTTAGGTACTACATAACACCTATCAGATTGACTAACATGACAAAACAGGAAAATTATAAATGCTAGAGAAGATGTGGGAAAATTGGAACACATATATTGTTGGTGGAGTTGTGAATTGATCCAACCATTCTGGAGAGCAATTTTGAAACTATGCCTAAAGGGCTATAAAAATGTGCATATCCTTTGAACCAGCAATACCACTTCTAGGACTGTATCCTAAAAAGACTATAAAATGGGGAAAGGATCCACATGTACAAAAATATTTATAACAGCTCTTTTGTGGTAGCCAAGAACTGGATATCGAGTAGATGCCCATCAATTAGGGAATGCCTGAACAAGTTGTGGTATATATAAATATAATGGAAAACTATTGTGCTATAAGAAATGATGTGCAGGTAGACTTCAGAAAAAACTGGTCAGACATATGAATTGATGCTAAGTGAAGTGAGCAGAACCAGAAGAACATTGCATACAGTAGCAGTCACACTCTGCGATGACTGACTTTTGATAGATTTAATTCTTCTCAGAAATGCAAGGATCTAAGACAACTCCAAAAGAATCTTAATAGAAAGTGTCATCCACATCCAGAGAAAGAACTATGGAGTCTGAATGCAGACTGAACCATACTATTTGTTCTCTTTTTTGTTTTGTTTTATTTTTTCTTTCTCATTGTTTCTTCCATTCATTCTAAATCTTCTATACAATGTGACTAATTTGAAAATACGTTTAGTAAGATTGTATATGTAGAGGCTATATCAGATTAAACTCCGTCTTGGAGAGGGAGGAAGAGAGGGAGGTAGAGAAAATTTAAAACTTATGGAAGTGAATGTTGAAAGCTAAAAATAAATTAATTATAAAAAAGATTTGCAGAAGAAAATTAAGTCCCCTTGAGCTTAAAATAAAGAGGCATACCACAAGGCAGCTTGAGAGTGAAGTCAAAACCAGACTAAAACCTATAATGTTGTGATTCCTAGAAGGCTGGAAACGTGTTCTCATGATGCTACCACATCCATGTCATGACAGAACTTTTCCCTTTCCTCTGCACAGCAGGCATAAGGGACAGAGACGGAGACATGACCTTATAAAATAAACCCAGAGAAATCATTACCCTTTCTGAATTAAAACCCAGAAGGAGAAAAAAAGGGAAATTCTATTCAAAATAACTACAAAATGCATAAAATATTTGGGTGTTAACTTACGAAGACACACGTGGGATTTAGAAAAATACAATGAAATATACAAAATAAAACCTCCAAAGTCATCCCCCTTCTTGTAGACACAACCTGCATCTGATGACATTGCCTTGTAGGCTACCCAGAATAAACTCATCACCATGTCATCCAGCAAATCAACTCAATCCATCTGCACTGGGTTTTCCCCAGGGTGTTGAAAAGAAATGAGCTCTGTAACAAGTCCTGCTTAATGCATGGAGATATTTATTACCCAGAGATATTTCATTAGAATTCTGGAATTTCCTCAGAAACCCTACGCCAATGGTGTCGAATTCAAATAGAAAAGGGGGCCACTCATTTCTCCATAAGCAACCCTGCGGGTGCCATACTGACTTAATTTTAAAATGTAATATCCTTTATGCTTTATTGTATTATTCATTTTATTACCTATTTCCTAATTACATTTTAACCTAGTTGGGGCACCAAGTATTTCATGTCTCTGCCCTGTGGCACCTTCATTTGGCCACCCTAGTTCTAGGGAACAGTGTAGACAGATCGGCTAGCCTGTATGTGCCCAAACCAAAAAGCACCCTGAAATTCAGGCAGCAGACAGACACACAGCCCCTGTACTGGGCAGGATGCTGGATTTAGAAGTAGAAAGAACCTTAAAGGTCACCTAATCCAGCCTAATTCCAATCTATTGAAAGAGAAGATTGGGACCCCAAAAAGCAAAGTCACAGAGACTAAATGGCAGAACTAAGAATTGACCCCAAATATTCTGACTTCCTGAGTTCAAATCCAGTTTCAGACACTTATGAGTTGTGTAAGCCTGGGCAAGTCACTTAACCCTGTTTGTCTCAGTTTCCTCATCTGTAGAATGAGCTGGAGACAGAATGACAAATCACTCCAGAATCTTTGCCAAGAATACTCCAAATGGGATCACACAGAGTCAGACATGACTGAAAAAACAATTGAACATTCTTCTGACCCCAAATAGCATGCCTTCTTCACCGTACTACACTGCAGTTCTAGATTTTCCCCTGGTTAGACTATTGTGTGGCCTTCTTCACCTAATTCTGAATTCTAAGGCACTTCTGACAAACTCACTGAATTTCATTATCAGGCCATTTCTGGTAATACTACTATCCTCATTTTACAAACGAGAAAAAATGAGACTGAGAGAAAACTTGACCATGGTCACCCAAGTAACTTCAGAGAAAGAGTCCAAACCTAGATCTCTCCTGACTCAAGAGTTAGCACACTTCCCTCTATACTAAGGGTTCTTAATGTGGGGACTATAAATTTATTCTTTTAATATTTTGATAACTTTAATTCAATCTATGGCTAGGTTATGATTAGTGTGAATTCTCTGCAGTGGTCACATTCAATTTCACACTGAATAGTTCCATTGAGCTAGAGCCAATGACCAGATTGTTCATAATTATAATTTCAAGCAGTGCAAATTCAAATGCAGGAGACCACTTCCCAGAATTCATTATTCACACTAATCAAGATCTAGCCGTGTTTGGTTTTCTTTGAAACCTTATGTATTTTAGTTTATGCATTTTAAAATATTATTCTAAGGAGAAGTCCACAGTCTTCATCAGCCTGCCAGATAGGTCTATGACAGACACACACAAAAAGCTAAGAACTCTTAGATATACATATATATATATATATATATATATATATATATATATATATATATAGAGAGAGAGAGAGAGAGAGAGAGAGAGAGAGAGAGAGAGTACTTCTCTAGCTAGTTGAATGACCTAGATTAAGCTCTTTTACTTCCTGGACTTCCAGTTTTTCATCTTGTGGGCTTCCATTCAGTTCTAGAAGGCTATGAATTTTATGAACTCTAATGGGTGGTATAGGTTCCAGCTTAGATTATCACTGACATAACCCATTGGAGCTGTGATGTGAGCTAAGACCATTTCATTCTTCTTGAGTATCACCTATGAACCTGGAACTGTGTTTTACTCTGTGGGGATAAAAGTGAACTAAGGTATCATAATCTAGTTGGTGAAACCACGCCAAACACATCGAACAACAGAAGGAGAGAAGAGCCCACAACATATTTCAATACTTCAAGGATTTATCATTTCAATACTGGATTCTTCCTCCACTGAGCAGATCACAAACCCTCTAACTTAGAAGATGGCATTCCAGTTACTGTGATTGAAAACTCTCTCATCTTCTGATAATGAGCTTCCTTGAGCTTAGTTTATATGGCCTTTAGACAAGAGACACACAGCCTTTTATCAGGGTCATACATAGTCAAAGATTTTCCAGGTGGGTGAGCCTGCCAAAGTGCATCTGGAGTAAATAAACCCAGTGCCTCTGCAATATGAGGTGTTGTGGCAGATTTTTTCCTAGCACTACATTTGAGCTAAGTTGAGTGGTACAGATAAAAGTGCTATAGACGGTCAAAGTTAAGAAAGGAGTGGAGGGGGAGAAAGAGGGAGGGAGAGAGACAGGGAAGGAAAGGGAGAGAGAGGGAGAGGGTGGAGGGAAGAGAGAGAGAGAGAGTGGGGTGCAATAAGTGTTGCAGGATGGTCAAGACAACAGGTGAATAACATAGAAAAAAGGGCAGAAGACAGAAGACACAACATGGATGTCTTTCAAAGTTCTGTCCTTGTTTCTTTCTAGATCATCATCTCTCAATGATGTCATCAGTTTCCAATGCGTTCAACTATTACCTCTATGCAGATGGCTCCCAAATCTATATATCCAGCCTTCAACTAACTCCTGATTTCCAGTCTTATATCACCATCTGCCAGCTGAACATCTCTACTTATATGTCAACTCAGTATATTCAAAACAGAATTTGGTATCTTCTCCCACCTCCAGACTGCCCCTCCTCCAAACTTCCACATATCTGTCAGAAACACAGTCATTCTGCCAGTCATTCAGTTTCCAGTCATTCAAGACCCAGGTGGGTCCATCCTTGACTCTTCTTTCATCCCTTACCTTCTGCATTTGATCAGTCTCCAAGTTCACGACATCTCTTTTATCCATCTTTTAGTCTCCACTCAAATGATTTGGAAAATATAGGGAACCCTGTTCAACACCCTGTACTCCTAAAGGAGTCAGGTGGACCATAGCATTACAAAACTTATAGCTAAATTTAGAGCTATGATGAAACTTTGAGATGATCTGTTGCAATTCTCTCATTTTATAGAGGATGAAATGGTGGCAGAGGCAGGAGAATTTACTTGTTCAGTCATAACAGTAAGTAGTACACTGTCTTCTGACTATTCTCCCCAAGATATATAGCAGAATACGTGGAGTGAGGGTGTGTGTGTGTGTGGGTGTGGGTGTGTTTGTGGTAGGTGTGGGGGAAAGTTCAGGTTGCCTGAGACAGTGGTCTAGACCTTGCTTTGGATGAATAGCAACCATGAATCCTATCTTCTGGGACTCAGACAGTCCAGGTGACAAGGTAAATTTTACAGTCTGTAAAAAAGTCATCTAGATTATATAATTCTCTTTCCCGGGATTACTGATCAAGGGGAGGTCTCCCTTATAGATAATACTTCTCCCCCACATTTTTCTAAACCCTGTGTCCCTACCCATACAAACTGTGGGTCCTCCACCCTGTCTCCTGGTCCCGAATTGACTCCACCCTTCTCCTGCCCTCAAACAACACAGCAGCCTTCCATTTACTAAAGATATATTGACTGTGAATAACAGTGGGTGAGTGAGCTGAGGAGTGAGCTAGGGAGTGTTTACTTGCCCTCCTGGACAACCCGTTCCCTTTTCCATCTTCAAAGTCAGAACAGCCTCCCCTGTCCCCCACCCTTTTGTCCTGTCCTCCTTCCAGGGACACACTACCCTGTGGGCCGCTTCTTGGAGCTGGTTATACTGTTCCACGTTCCTCACTTAGGCAATGCATTCTTGCAGACCTGACACACATCACAGCAGAGAACAGAGCTGGCTCCCTCCCTCTCCTCCCCACCCATCACATCACTACTTCAGCAGAGGGCCACAGGCCAGACGATAGGGTCAGAGCAGCGCCTGTCCCTTGATAAGCCCACAGGCTCAGTTCAAGGCTTTTGGTGGTGCTCATGAGGAGGATGACATCAAATTGCATCCTTACAAAAGCCAGCTTGAATGTCTCCTCTAGTTAAGGTAGACTTCAATGTTAACCCTTCTCTGATGCCTGCCGAGTCTAAATCTTTTTTTTTGGCAGGGGTGGGGTGGGGGACACTTTTTTTAAGGGTGAAGCAGGATGCACATGACTCCACAAATGGTGGAGGGTAAGGGATCCGGGAAGGGAGAAAAGGTACTGACTAGCTCACTAAGATGGGCAGCCAGGTGGTGCTGGATATAATGCCGGGTCTAAAGTAAAAAAAACTCCTCTTCCAGAGTTCAAATCTGGCCTCAGACATTTACCAACTGGGTGACCCTGGGCAAGTCACTTAACCCTGTTTGCCTCAGATTCCTCATCTATAAAATGAACTGGAGAAGGAAATGTCAAACCACTCTAGTATCTCTGCCAGGAAAACCCCAAACGGGACCAAGGAGAGTCAGGAACAACTGAAAGATCTCTGAACAGCAACAGAAGTTGCCAAGTTATTCTTAATGTGGAACAAATTCAAACCTGTGCCTCAGTCTCTCCTTCTGTGAGCAATTTGCACACACAAACATAATCTGGCAATGACAATGATGGTGATTGTGACCATAATGACCGTATATATCCCTGTTGCCCCCATTGGCAAAATGAATTAGTTAGAACTGTCTCTAAGGACTCTCCTAGGTCTAAAAAGAAAAATCATCTATGAATCTTTCATTCACTCATCATGTCTACATGTCTTATCCCAAATAGATCACAAACTGCTTGAGGGCAGGAACTGAAATGTACTGCTCTCTCATCAATAGTAGGCGCTCAATAAATGCTTAGAGTCCTAGGGCTGGAAATTCAACCCCCTTAGATGAGGACATCTCTTGGGCCCTGAAAAGTCAATGGATTTGCTCAAGGCTACATGACTAGTTACAGTCAGACTTAGAACTGGAACATGGATCTCCTTGTGAACTTTTCACTGCCCCAATGATGTCTTGATTTGTTGGAACTATAAAAGCATAGGGAGAGGCAACATGGCATACTGGATGAAATAAATAACAGAAAGACTTGGTTTCAACTCTATGATGCTTACTAGCCATGATATGATGGGTAAGTGGTTTTGAACGACTTTGAACCCAGGTCTTGAACATCTTTCTAAGGCTCCAAGTCGTAGATGTTTTGCGATCTGCCTCAATGAAGACAGGGAACACACTGATGGAATTACAGATCCAAGATGCTTTAAGGTATTAATGGAATTGTAAAAGATTAAAGCTGGGAAAGGCCTTAAGGATCTAATTCAACTCTGTCATTCATGGTGAGATTTCAAAGATGATAGTGATGGCACCAGGAGTCAGACGGTGTGATGATTGACTTCTCCTCAGTCACAGAACCAGAGAATATTCCTGGTACCCCTGAAAAAAATGTTTAAAATTGTACTATTCAGTAGAGTTCAGAATAAACACACATAGGAACAGGAAGCGTGGGCCCTGTTGTGCCTGGATTCTATTCCTAAAACTGAGAGGAAAATCATTCATTCATTCATTTTTTTAGATACTAAGGCAATTTCCATTCTTAGCAAATGTTACTTTGTGGTGTCTGAATTAAAAAATACTGGAGTTCATATTTAAGACACATCTTTTCTCTCCTAAAAGGGAGGGGGGAAAATATGTCTCTTGTGTTTTCCTTGGCTGTTATAGTACCATAGGAAAAGAATGAGATAATTCCCAGATTTGTAGATTTAGACCTCAAAAGGACCTTTAGTCCTTTAAGCCAACCCCCCCCCATTTTACAGATGAGGTAATTAAGACCCCAGGAGACAAATGACTTGCCAAAGTCCACATAGGGAGTGAGCATCAGGTGCAGAATCTGAACCCAATTCTTCTGGTTCCAAATCCGGCATTCTTTCCACTGAACCATGCTATCTTCTGTCCCTTTAGTCCAAACCTGGGGTTGGCCTTATTCTTTTTTAAAAATTTTTATTTTTTCCCCAATTCCATGTAAAAACAATTTTTAACGTGTCTGGCCTCATTTTGATATAGTCTAAAGTGGAAGGACTGAGATAATTTATACTAAGTTGATAGAAGCTGAATCTATTCTGATCTCCCTTACCCCTGATAGCAGAACATCTCAACCATCTTGTGAGTATTACAATGTCTTTGTTGCACATCCCCACTGTTTTCTTGCTATGGTGACTCAAGTGCTGCTCTCCTTTGCCACTTGCTAATCTATAGTTATTTAGCCCTTTGAGACTATCTGCATTTACTGGGGCATAATAAGCAACAAACTATTTCCTTACAAGGATAGCTAAAGCCCATGTTGCTTATGGTTATGGGAACTCTAACCAGCCACAAGGCAACATTAGGTTAAAGCAAAGTCTATCCTTTATAGATGCACTTTTCCTAATACTAAAGTCCCTGACCCTGGTTAACTATCTGACTTGGGATTAGAAATTACTTTTTAACTTCTTTCAAATCCCTGCTTGTCAATCTCTATGACTTCAAACCACTTTGGTGATCCTCACTCCAGTAAACCATAGGAAAGTTGTGTAGTGTGTGGGCTTAAAGTAATAAGGAACCCTTTGGAGCCTGCCATAATGCTCTTGGAGCATAGGGAATGCAAATCAATCTCTGAGTAAAAACAAAAGGGCTAAATAAAGCCAGTGTGGATTCTGCATCCTTTTCCCCCACTAAATCTCTGCCAGTGACAAAAATCTGATCTTTCTTTAGTAACCTCCCTTGACACTTTGCCACTCCCTGGTCCTGGGAGAAACTACAGATTTAGTGACCCTGCTTCTCACAGTAGTAGTGGTCAAGGGAAGATGAGCCAGTCCATAGTCAGATGGACTCTTACAGATTACTATCTGGTAGGGATCAGTAGCGATCATTGCAGATTCCGGTATAATAAGCCCTGAGTGTCATTGTCCCAAGGAGAGATGCTTTGGGAGCATTGACAAGTGGAGCAACTATCTTGCCATCACAAAGCCAGTTACTAACAAAACAGGAAACAGGAAATACATGACCCTCTAGTCACCTGTCCGGCAGTGTGTAGGAGCTAGGTTGAATCTGCTTGTGACAGACAAATGTTAAATTTTCATTGTGAGTATTTATATCTCCAAAATCAGTAATTGCTATAAATTGATTTATTGACTTGTTGTCTTCTTGCTTGTCTCTAGACTTAAGAAAGTGCCAATAAAGTAGCTTAAACTGAAAACTATGCATGCATGCATTTTTTTCAGACATCCTGGTTGTTAAAGATTTAATAACACACCCCTGTATTGTTCTACAAACATTGTTTAAGCTCAACAGGACTGCAGCAGAAGACTAGAAGAATGAGAAAGATTTATGGTTTGAAAAGGGTCTTACATCGATCCTCTCATTTGAGTCACCCAGCATGTCTGCGTTTTGGGGAAGCTAAGTGGTGCAGTGCATAGGGTTCTGAGCCAGAAGTCAGGAAGACCTGAGTTCAAAGCCAGTCACAGACACTTACTCATTATGTGACCCTGAGCAAGTCACTTAACTTCTCTTCACCTCATTTTCTCAACCAGAAAATGGGTTAATTACAATTCTTATCTCACAAGTTTGTTGTCAGGATCAAATGAGATAACAATCTTAAAGCATTTAGCACAATGCCTGGCGTATAGTAGACACCATATTAGTAGCTTTGACTGCGATGACGATGTCTACAAACTAAAAGCAGCGAAAGACCCAATTCATTATGTGAGAAACTTCATGAGAGAAAATAGATTCCACACCCCCTCTCCCATGGGAGAAAAATAAAAGAGGCAGATTAGGTTTTTTTTATCATCATATAAACCAAACAACCAGTTGTTAATCTAGCTGAATATCTGACTGACTAAATTTAAGGGAGCAAGCATTTGGGTGGCTCATATACAGAGCCATTGTCTCAGGAACTTGGTCAATGTCCAGCATCTATCCCAAATGTTGACCCTGCGGATCATGTCGTCTTCTTTTTTAAGTAATAGTATTCTTTTTCTCAATTATAGGTAAAGATAGCTTTCAACGATCATTTTTAAGATCACTCCTTTTTGTCATCTCCTCAGAGAAGTTAGAGAAGATTTGTTTACTCTCTTACATATCTCTTCAAAGTCACTATGTCCCCTAAATTACTTGTAACTCCATCCTCTCCCCCCAACTTTTCATTTCTAGGTTGAATGGGTTCAGTTCCTAACCTTTTCTCATAAATCTTCCTTTTTGTTTCCTTCTGTGACCTCCGTTGTATTTTTCTTGTCCATCCGCAGTAACCCTGGATCCAAACTACAGTTCTGCTATGTGGTAGCTCAAGTCCGAGTCTCAGTTTCCTAATATGGACAATAACATCTGCCTTCCTTTCATTTACCACCAGAGGCTTTGCTTGGTTTCAGCTTCCTCCTCATCTTGTGCCTTGCCAAAGATAAACTCATCACTAGGAAATTGATCATCATGGACCTCATCAGTATTTCAGTTTTCCCTCCCACTGCAGAGGGCTCAAAATTTCAAACATCTCTTTGTTTGCTGCTCTGCCTCTACCATCATCTTAATCATTTCCCCACATTAGGTACCCTCTGGCACTCCCCATTCCTTTTCAGCTCCTTTTTCTGTCTTGTTTTCCCCCATTGGATTGTAAACTCCTTGAATTAATCTTTTTCTTTTTTCTATCTCCACTACTTATCACAATGCCTGGCACACAGTTGGTACTTAATTAATGTTTGGTGCAAAATATCATACCATATTTCCCTGACAGGGCTATGTGGATATTTAAACCTAGAGAAAAAGGGGTAGAGAGGTAGAAAGAAGCCAATTGTCTTAATGTAATTGAAGAGGAGTGGCATAGAATACTCTCTATTAGACACCCTCTTCTCTCTAGGTTTTTAAGACAGCAGGATCTCCTGGTTCATCTCAGTTTTCTTTGTTGAATTCTCATTTGTTGAATACATTCTGACCCTAAATGTCCAACAGGATTTTGCCCTGGACCCTTTTCATTTCTCCCTCATTACCATCCTCTATTAGGTATGCAGAAATGGTGTTTAGTATCTACTAGGCATTATTCCTATACAAATGCATGAAGGTAGGGGACAACTGTTTCTACATGTACAAAGAAAAGCAATTTAAGCGTGGGATGTCAAGTGTGTTAAGTGAGAGGAAGGAGAGAATGTTTGTCTGTTTCTACATCCCATTCTCAGTGATTCAGGGCTGCATATATTGTTTATTCAAATTCCTCGCTTCTCCAATTTCTCCTAATTTGATCAATTTCTCAGAATCTCAGATGTTGGCTAAGTGATGGAGTTGGAACTCCATGGAGTCAAACTCTGTGATATTTTTGCTACTTAACCAAGGCTAACTGTCACAATGGGATTCAGAACAAACGATCATTTTTTATCGTTACTATTAGCATTCCTCGTTCTATGGGTTTCATTTTCCTAAGTCACCTCCCATTCCTCTCAACCATGGAAAATTGTAAGTTGGCTCTCTGTAGCTGTTTCTGCCTCAGCTTGCAGGCAAGTACCTGTCTGGAGGACAAACAGAAGACTCTAGTTTCCAGGGCTGTCAACTGGAAAGCCAATCCACTTGTTAAGAAGGATGGAAAAAGCGTCTAAACAACGTGCAGCTAACCGTGAATGTCCCGGCATGCAAGAAGGCTCTAACATTACAAAGTTTTGTAGAAAATTGTTTGTGTGGGGGGCTCCAAGTAATAGAGGTCAGGGTCAGTTTGTTCCTGCTAGAAGAACTTGGATGGGAGACAATTCTTTCTCTAGATCCTAACCGCAGATACTAGCTGGAGCTTAAGAGCCCACCCTGCAGCATGGGACATTTCAGTGGGCAGTTCCCCTTCACAGAATTGCCTACTCATCCCCTCCCACATGTCTTTCCATTATAACACAGGAAAGTAAGTTCAGTTCTTTCATCAGGACTTTCGGAATGTAATGTGACTTTCCAGAGCTGAGAGGGAAGGAAGGAAGGAAGGAAAGAAGGAAGGAAAGAAGGAAGGAATGGAAGGAAGGAATGGAAGGAAGGAAGGAACATAGGGAAGAAGGAAGGAACAAAGGAAGGAAGAGACAGGAGAAGAAGAGAAATTATTTATGAAATTTCATCCTGTCTTGTCTCACAACCCCACTAAACTTTCTCATATACAAACAGAGCATCTAATTTTCTTCAAAGACATGGACTGGGGCTGGTTCACAGACAGGTGTTTGATGTCTGGACTGGCTTGAGTTGGGGAAATCATTTCCATAATCAATCTGAGAAGATCTATTAAAAGAGGAAGGACTTCAGGAGTTAGTCCAAGGAAGAGAAAAAGATGACAAGTGACACCAAACATGGCTTAGAATGCAGTTTAGAAGAAAGCTCAGGTGAAGGGACTAGGTTATTGGACAACATGAGTAGATTAGTAAGAGACTCCGAGGGAGAATAATCACTCACAAGCTAAACAAAACCCTAAACTCTGTTTCATGGGCCCAAGAGTCATATCTCACATTTACCCAGTATGTTTGAAAGCATTTGCACACATCACATAGCTCAATATATTTTCCACAACAAATTTCTGAATTGAGCAGAACAAATGTTATTATCTCTATCTTACAGATGAGGGAAATGAAGTCCAAAATGAGGCAGACATGTTTTTATGGGCAGGCAGATAGTGACAAAATGAGTAATTAAACCCAGGTCTTCCTGGAAAAAAGTATAATTTAGGAGGAAGATTATCGGACTCAAAGTCAGAAGAATGTGACGAGTTGAGACAGCTGTAGCACGAGGTGACCTGAGGAAAGTTGCTTCATGTTTCTAGGGGATGGGTCAGGTAACAGCAGTGGGTACAAGAGTCTGTACTTGGAATCATGAAGACCTGTGGTCCATGAGGCTGGGCTAGTCAATTTCCTTCTCAGTCTCAGGGTCTTCATCTGTAAAATGGGGAGAATAGGGTTGCTGTGAAACTCAGATAAGTAAGTAAGTGTGTGTGTGTGTGTGTGTGTGTGTGTGTGTGTGTGTGTTGTAATCTTTGCAAATCTTAAAGGGCTATGGAAATTCTAGCTATTATTACATTATTATTTAACTTCCAGGAAACACTCTAAAACTATAACTTATAGAGATCTTGCCAATATCCATTAGCAAAATGAAGGTCTTCGTTGGAAATTCTCCATGTCAGGGAAACCAAAAGTCTCATCCAAAAATTATGTTAGAGACTTACCCCTTAACAACCAGCATTTAAAGATCAGCTTGTGAAAGGCAAAGTCATAAACCTTACCCCAAGTCTAAGGTTACCAAATTATCCAAAGGATCATAGAATTAAAGTCCTAAAAAGGACTTTAGAGATTATTTAGTCCTTCACACTAGAGATACAGCTTATAAATATCTATCTAAAATAGAAACATCAGCTTTAAATATAAATATAATAAACTAGATTTAAATATAAATATAATAAATCTTCTAACTAGTCTCCTCTCAGATTCCTAATCAGGCTCCTTAACCAGGTTCATGATCTGATTCCCTAACCAGTCTCCTTATCCTAACCATGTTCATAAACAAGAAGCAAAAACAGGTTCAAGTTCTAGTGACCTTTGCTCTTTTTCAGACAATTTCTGAAGATGACTGAGCACTGAGGAAGGAAATTTAAAGCCACATCCTCACCTGAGTGGGTAGACCTGAGAACCCTAATAATTGAGTTTCAACTCCTATTTTCATCCCTTCTCCATTCCCTCAAACCATCTCAATTAGGTGACGATTTCTCTTTACTTTATCACTGGAGAAGAAGATTCCATTATGTGCTATATCTCACAGCTACTGGCATTCCAGGCAGGGTGATACAGTGGGTAGAGTGTGAAATATGCAGTCAGATGACCTGGACTCAAAGTCCAGCTCTACCATCTTATTTGCCTGACCTTGGGTAAGTCATTTAAACTCTGTGGGCCTCAGTTACCTATTCAGTAAAACGTGGGGAACAGAGGAGGCAGGGCCAGATTAGACATCTGAAGTTCCCTCTAGCTCATCATCCATGATCCTATGATTTTCTCAATGTGTCCATTTCTACTTATTTTGTTCTTCACATAAGATGGCGCACAATGAGTCATCACAGTTCCATTAAGTCTTCTAACAGAGTCTTAAGGATTGGAGTCGGTGGCCCCTTTTGCCAATCCTGGCTACTTCCTCCCAGGCCCCAAGTCTCTCAATCTCACATCATTCCTCTAGCCATTCTCCCTGTCCTTCCCATCTGAGTTGAAACCAGCAACTTCAAGAAGGCTACAGTCTCCACCAAGTATTCTAAGGAAATACTCTACTCACAGCCCTGTGTGGAAGGTACCCTCAGATTCAGCCTCTGGTCTCTGAGATCCATGTGATGTGGATAGTGCCAGACAAACAAAATCCCCAGGATTTTATTCCTGGGTCCTGTTCCCACCATGACTTTTCCAGTCTGTCTTTAAGAAAGATTTCAGATCCCAGAGTGAGGAAGATGTTTTTAACTCCAAGCCCTGAATTCCATCTCTGTCCCCTTCTCTGACCTCCTTCAGGTAGTAGAGTACTCTACTGTACACAAGTGTCCAGTAACTGACTCCAGAGCCCCTCTGAATATGGGTTGGTGTGGAGGAAGAAAAGGGGAGTGGGGAGATGACTTGTGCAATAGGAGTCTTACTGAACTGTGGAGGAAAGGGGAATCCTAGAGGGATGGGGAAAGGGTTTCTATCTTCTAGGCCAAGGGTGGGAAACCTGCAGCCTTGAGGCCTCATGTGATCCTCTAGGTCCTCAAGTGCAGCCCTTTGACTGAATCCAAACTTCTTGGAACATATGTGGCTCAAGGCCATAGTTCCCCACCCCTGCTCTAGGCAATTCCCCCAGTTGTCTGCTTATAGCCAGACTGGGTCCAGTTTTGCATCTACCAATCTGACAGCATCTCAGTATTACTATTTCCTTTCAAAAGCTGTAGCCTGCAAGGATAGAGTCATGAGAAGATAGAGACATAATCAAGAATTATTCTCCCCTTTTTCTTCCCCAGCATCCAAGCCTTTCTCTACACACACTCACACCCTCATTACCAATACCACCCACTTTCCACACCAAGTGAAATAGTTGAGTTGGATGAGGGTGTTGGGGGACAGGAAGAGAGAAGGGAAGGTGGGTCTTTTTCTAGCTCTAGCTGTTCTGTTCTTTGCTCATTGCCCATTCCTCTCCTGTACCTCATCCCCAACCCTGCACCCCATGACTTCTAACTGTACTGCCTAGAGAATTTGCTGGCAGGGAATTCACAGGTCAAATCTGTGGATCCAAAGCCAGGGATCTAGCAAACTTGGACCACCCTGCAGCCCCTGCCAGAGGGAGACCACACAGCATCCAGTGGAGGCTTCAAGGTCACAGTGCCAGGAGCATGTCCATGCTGACATTCCCCACCCCTACCCCGCCACCCCACTACACTCATCCTTTTAGACTTTTATGGTTCATGTTTATCATTTTTTTCTGACAATTTAATTTCAGGGGCTCAGCAAGTTTATTTGCTTTGCCAGAGCAAATAGATTCCAACGTGTTCTGCCCTTTTGGTTAACTCTTTGGTGCAGTTTTGATTTCTAGGTAGTTTTTCTTTAAGTGTGTGTGTTGTTGGTATTGTTGTTGGTTGTTTGTGATTGTGGTTGTGGTTGTTGTGGTGGTTGTGGTGGTGTTATTGGTGTTGGTGTTGTGGTTGGTGGTGGCTGTGGTTGTCGTTGGTCGTGGTGGTGGTGGTTGTTGGTGTTGTTACTGGTGTTGTCATTAGTGCTGTTGTTGCTGGTGGTGGTGGTGGTTGTTGTTGGTGGTTGGTGTTGGTGGTGGTGGCTGTGGTTGTAGTTGCTGTGGCTGTG
>CM053771.1:492552053-492606047 GCA_028658325.1 Potorous gilbertii
TGCTGTTGTTGCTGGTGGTGGTGGTGGTTGTTGTTGGTGGTTGGTGTTGGTGGTGGTGGCTGTGGTTGTAGTTGCTGTGGCTGTGATTGTCGTTGGTCGTGGTGGTGGTGGTTGTTGGTGTTGTCATTAGTGCTGTTGTTGCTGGTGGTGGTGGTGGTTGTTGTTGCTGTTATTGTTTGTTCTTGTTGGTTGCTGTCTTTGGTGTTGTTGTTGGTGCTGTTGTTGGTGGTGGTGGTGATGGTGGTGAAGGATAGGTGGGGATGGAGGGAAGGGCTCTTTTCCACCCTGTGACTGCCCTCTAAAGCAAAGTAAAATCTGAGTCAGAATAAAGTATTTCCCACTATAGATGTTTGCCCCTGAAATAGCCAACTCCTAGTTGACCATCTATGCAAATGGAAGAAAAGGATGATACAAAGTTATGATTAACCAAAACATCCTTCCTTCTTGAAATGTAGTCAAATACAAGTCACACTTCCTTTCTGCGAGATCTGCTTTCCAGTTCAGCTTTGCTTTGAACTAGTTGTATGACTTGGGACAAGTCCCTTAAAGGGACTCTCCATGATGCAAGTGAGAGGAGCAAAGGTTTAGAAGTAGAGTTACATCTTTGTCAACACTTTGCTGCTTTCATTTATGGGGGACAAACCCAGGAAGGGGTGTAGTGCCACAGCTATTGCTCATATCTTACAAATGAGGAAACCGAAACTCAGACAAGAGCAATGATTTGCCCAGGAACAAATGACTAACAGGTCAAAGAGTCAGGATAAGAGAAGGTGAGTCTACTTTTAGCAGCCGGGAATTTGGCTAAGGGAGAGCCAGACAGGTCTAATAGTCCCCAACCTAACCCACTGAGTATAGAACAGAAAGAAGCTTTCCTAAAATGAATTTGAGACTTGGAATTCATTTTTGTCTGTTATAATTAGCTTGTTTGTGCATAAATGTTTCTGTAGGTTGTCAAACCCATTAGACTAGAAGTTCCTCAAGGTCACAGACTGTCTTTTACCTATCTTTACATCCCCAGTGAATACATAGGAATCACTTTAATAAATGTTTATGGACAGATTGACTGAAGAGGCTCCAAGTCAACTCATGATGTAGTTGAAATATTATGATTTTACAATATTAAGATAATAGAAAATAATAGTCTTGAAATACCCAAAATTAGATAAAAGAGAAAATAGTGTGTGTGTATGTAGGTGTGAGTTATACATCATTGAATGCTACTGAATTGGGGGTAGGTTAGAGTCTCCCCATCTAAGACTATCTTGGACCCATTTCCATTTGTGTACATATTGTCTTTCCCATTAGAACTCAGAAAATGTCTATATTCTACTTACTGAAAAATCAGGAAACAAATATATTCTTAACACTGATTCTATTTTTGAGCTCTTGATCTCAGAAAGTCCATTCAAGGGGCTTTGGTAATTAAGAAAATATTGAAGAACTCACTTTGAGGTACAGTGTTCCTAAATATAATTTCAGTAACCCAAGGTGCTTTACTAGGTAACTATCTCCAAAAGAACACCAGTCTAGAACCAGAGAATTGAACTTGGTATGAAAAATTCTATCTTCACCACTTAAAATGTAGTAACCCTTCATCTGTAAAATGAGTATAAAACTAATTATGACAGTCACCTGAGACAATAGGAGGCAGGCAGGTAACACAGTGGGTTTGATGCTGCACTTGGAGTCAGGAAGATCTGAATTCAAATCATGTCTCATATAGTAGTAGCCTGAGCCTGGGCAAGTCAGCCAACTATTTTAGCCTCTGTCAACTCATCTATAAAATGGGAGAAATAATAACACTTCCCTTCCAAAATGATTGTAAGGATCAAATGAGATAATACTTATAAATCACTTAGCACAGTGCTATATAAACGTTAGCTATTATTACTCTTAGAGGCCTAACAGGTGAATAGCATGCTCCTTCCCAGTGTCAGATAGACAGCGCCCCTATTATCTAGAGGTAGCATGGCGGCAACCCCCAGATTAGCCAAACAAGACTGCCAAAGCAATGACATTTCTGTGGCAGCTATGGAGGTTCCATAGAAGTAGGATCTCTGTTCACAAGGAAATACCTCCAAAATGCTTACCAGCCATCTAGGACTTCTGAACAAAGCTCTGTTTAGACAAGTTAGATCTAAATGTATTGGAAACATCCAAACTACATTTCCCTGGAAAGGAAAAACCATCTTTGGCCCTTGGTTCAAGCCATATGCTTGAGATGTGAATTGGAGATCACACAGGAACACAGGCTGCTAATACAAAGCACCAAACATTTCCTCTATCCCATTCAAGAACATCTCTACACCAGGAGGTTGTAAGAGGGTCATAGCCACTAGATATCACTGAGGGTGAGAGAGCTAGCCCCTGGTGGTCTCCCCTTTCCAATTCCCGACTAGAACAGGGAATTCTAGAGATTCAGGACAGTAGTCTCCAGGGCTGATTTCCCCAGGGTCCTTGCTTCCCTGATGTGCACAAGTTTGCAGATGCCTGAGTAGGAAAGTCCCCAAAAGAAGGGAACAAGAGAAGCCTCTAATCTGATTTTTAAGTGTTTTGCCATGGTGGAGTTGGGTCTGCTTGTTGGTTTGAAGACAGTTGAAATAGCATCTAAGTAATGAAAGGAAAATAAACAAGTCATTTTTTTCAAGACATCCTAGAATAGGAGTGAGTTAGCAAATTTCATGGCAGCTGGAATTTGGTAAGCCTATCAGCTCCTCCCTGCCTTCCTTTCATCCATGACACCTTTCAATTTTTCTTAATCCAATTCCCAAATCAGTCTCAATATCTTTTGTTACATGACCTCATCCTCCCATTTAGACTTCAACCAGTATCACCATCCCACCCACAAGCTCACTCCTACATCTATCCTCTCATCCACCCTTCCCTCTCCTATTCCTAAGACTTATCCAGATCATCACAAGTAACTGGAGTAACCTCCATGTTTTCCCTTACTGAAATCTGTCCTTTCAATTCCATATATATTCTGAAATCCCATGAAAACTTCTTGCCATGAACCAACATAACTGTTTGGGAATTGATGCTACAAAGACAAAAACAGGCAAAAACATTTGAAGGGACCTACATTCTTTGGTTTCCCAAAGACCTGGTTGATCTTTCTTTACTCAACTGTCAAATCCATCTTCCTAAAGCTTAGATCTGACCATGTCCTGTTCAGTCAACTTCAACAGCTCCCTATGACCACCAGATTCAAATATAAAATCCTTCATTTGTTTTTTAAAGCCCCTCAGAACCTAGTCCCCTTTTCCCTTTCCATTCTTCTTATACTTTACTTCCCTCCACATACTCCAAGATCTAGTGACACTGTCCTTCTGTATGTTCTTCCTACATGGCATGTTGTTATATTCTCTCCCCCATTAGAATGTTAGCAACTTGAGAGCAAGATCTGTTTTTATTTGATTTGATCATTTTTTTAATTTGGGTTCAGGTTTGAGGGAAGGATTTTGATGGGGAGCATTTTGTTTTATTTTCTTTGCCTTTCTACATATCCTCAGTACTTACCAGTCTCTGGCACATAGGATGCCTAATAAATGCCTTTTTGTCTTGACTTGAGAGGGAAGGGGATCTTAAACTAACATAGCTATCATTTACCACATCAGTTCTAATTCCACCACACACACTCCCCAAAGAAGTGCCTGTTTAGACAGTGGACGCACCTTATCATGTAAAAGACTCTCCTGCAGCTAATAATAACCCTAACCCTCAACATCCAACCCTTGCATGTGCCAGGAAAGGGGAGCACTGAGAACAGAAATAGCCAGAGCAAAGTAAAGTACAGCGTAACTTTTCATTCTGAGACCTTATGACACCAGGAATGGTATTGGGGGCTAAGCCAAAATTTTGCCTAGTCCAGTGGTTTCAAGATTCACTTGGTTTAAAATGCAATAATCACTCTTGAACCATAAAAATCAAATATATGTACTTTAATATTTCATGTTAAAAATACTCAGTTCTAGTACGAAATGACATAAACCTTTCCCCACCATTCCGTTTCTTATGTTCCAAACTAAAGAAAACACTCCACAGGCAGTTAAAACTCAGGAAAATATTTCTGATTCCCTTTCCTGCCCCCAGGTCATATCTTTTACAATGCTAGCCCCTAGGTGGGCAAAGCACCAGGGAAGGCTATGTTTACGGGTAAAAGTCTGATAGCACCATACAATATCCATACAATGGGGGAAGGTGATATTTATAAATACTTTGTTCTTGTCCAGACAAGATAACTCAAGCATAAAGCTATCAAGGAGAAAGCTGTGGCTGAATATGATAAGAGGCTGGCTAGCATCCTAAAGTCAAAGCTAAGTAAGAATATGTTTTAAGGAATTTACTTCTACACAATATAACATGTAGTCTCAAAGTACACTTTGGAAATTGTAAAATGGATCATAGAAAATTTGGAACCTATACAATATTAATGAAACATAGGACCCACCACCCTAAGGCAGGTATAGAGTGATTACTACTTCCTTTCCAAAACTAAGGGGAAAGATTAATAGATATTCTCAGGGCACAAGACAAACCAGTCAAAAACCTAAGAAAGTGCTTTTGGAATAAGAAGGCAGGACTTCAGTGAGCAACAGTAAAGACTGATAACAGATACATGCTAGCAGATTTCACAAATATCACTGAAAGTGGTTTACCTCCAATTGGAGCGTATGAAACAGTTAAGATCCAAGGCCTTAATCAAAAGAACCTCCTCAGGCAACATCTGCATAAACTCAACCAAGAATATGCCAAGAAGCATCAAACAAAGGGCTGACACATGAGAATTTGTTTATGGAAAAGGAGGATTTTATGATAGCAACTCAAGACTAGGTCGTCACCACCAAAATATTACAGAAGGGTTCTCGGAGAGTCCAGAATTAGTTATGAATACAGATTACACAGGACAATGGCAGTAGCAATGTAGCATATCATTGAAGGCTATAAAAATACAGTACCTACTGAATATCTAGCAAGATACAAGCCGGTGGCTAAAATTAAACTTCAGAATCTTTCTAACTTTTATGGACTTATTGCTTGTCATTCAGTCATGTCTGACTCTCCTTGATCCCATTTGGGGTTTTCTTGGCAAAGATATTGGAGTGGTTTGATATTCTCTCTCCAGTTCATTTCACAGATGAGGAAACTGAGACAAACAGGGTTAAGTGACTTGACCAAGGTCACATAGCTCGTAAGTGTTTGAGGCCAGATTTGAACTCAGGAAGATGAGTCTTCCTGATTCCAGACCCAGCACTCTATCGACTGTACCATCTAGCTGCCCTCTTTTATGGAATAACGACAGCAAATTCTAACGATACACATACAAACCTCAAAATACCCTTGAGAACTTAACCAATAAACTGTCCTTGAACCAGAGAATTATCACAGAACAAACTGTTGCCCACAATTGCCCAGACAAAACATTGAGCCACAAAAACTTAACAGCCATCCTAATAGATGTTACCATATCAAATATTTCTCATCTCCAAGTTGTTTTCAACATTTAGAGACATAGAAGAAGAAATCAAAATCATGTGGGAACAAGATGAGGTACACATCATCCCTGTCATCCAGTCTGCTACTGGAGTTGTACCAAGGATGTTTTCAGTGAGCTGAAGAAAGATGAGCTTACATGTTAATACTCTTATTCAATCAGTGCTTTTCTCCACCTGAGCAACAATCCACAATACATTAAATATAAAAGAATAACAGGATAGGAACTTGTTCCAGGTCCATTTTTATCTGAATTCCAACAATGAGTATTATTTCAAAAATAATAACTGGCATATATAGGGCTTTGAGGTTTGCAAAGAACTTTACATACCTTCATTCATTTTATGCTCACTGCAACCTATGAAGGGGACTTTAATGTCCACTTTAATGTGGACTTCCATCTTATAGGCAAGGTTATATCCAGTTCTAAACCTGAAGTTCATGAACTTTTACAAAAATATTTTGATAACTGTATTCCAGTATAATCGATTTCTTTGACAATCCTGTATATTTTATTTTCTGCACTTAAAAATGACACACTGAAAAGGGATCTAGAGATTTCACCAGAGTGTCAAAAGTGTTCATGACAAAAGATTAAAAACTTCTGTAACAAGGCTGTAATTGCCCTAAGAACATGAATCCCAAGACTTCAAAGCATTCTGTATTTGTAGGAATTGTAGGAATTTGATAAATGTTCGTTAAATTGACTTGTGAGATGGAAGAAAATTTCCTGATAATTAAAACTATTCAAAATGGAATCAAAGGGAAGAAAGACTTTAGAAGGTAGTGAGTTTCCCATCACCAGAGGTCTTTAAGTAGAATCTACATAATTCACCAAGGATGTTCATATTCAAGTATCAGTCAAACTGAATGATCTTTGATTTGCCCTTTCAGTTCTGAAAGTCAGTGATTTTATGAAATGATTTGTCAAAGACTTTCCTGCTGATCTTATGTATAAGTCTTAAAAATGTGGCCAGGCCACGATGGTACAAATCAGTGGATTTAGAAATGGTTAAAAAATAATCCTTACTGATCTGATGTCAGCTTGAAAGGGAATTCTTCCCCAAAGTTTCTAGTGGAGTGCCACAAGGATCTGTTCTTGTTATTCATTCATTTCAGTCATGGCCAATTCTTCTTAACATCATTTGGATTCTTCTTGGCAAAGATACTGGAATGATTTACCAGTTCATTCTCCAGCTCATTTTATAAATGACAAAACTGAGGCAAACAAGATTAAGTGACTTGCCCAGGGTCACACAGTCAGTAAGTGTCTGAGGCCAGATTTTAATCCAGGAAGATGAGTCTTCTGTCTTTGGCCCTGTATTTTTATCAGTCAATAAGACAGAGGCATAGTTGGGACCCTCAACAAATTTTCAGAGCTAAAGGTGGCAGTTAACCCATGGAATGTCAAGGGTAAGATCCTAAAAGATCTTGATACATGAGAATACACAACATCAAATCTAATGAGATGTAATTTAATAGAGGCAAATAGAATTTTATCCTTGGGTTTAAAAGGTCAGCCTCACAAATATGTGACAGAGGCCATATGACTAGATAGCAGTTTGTCTGAAAAAAAAAAGATTTGTGAGACTTAAAGAACTGCAGTCTCAACATGAATTGACAATATGATATGTCAGCCAAATGCAAAAGCTAATGAAATCCCTGGCTGCATTTAGAGAGGCACAGTGCTCAAAACTAGGGAGGTTTTCCATTGGGGGAGGAAATTCCATTGTGCTTGGCCCCACTCAGACCACATCTGGCATATTGTGTGCAGTGCTGGGCACCACGTTGGAGGAAGCTGGAGAGTGTCCAGAGGTAGGCGATCAGGATGGTCGAGGGACCTTGAGAAGGTCAAGAGCCAAAGGAGAAGCAGTTGGCAGAATTGGAGATGCTTAGCCTGAAGGGAAAAAGACTTAAGGGGAACATGAGATCTCTTCAAGTATCTGAAGGACTGTCATGTGAAAAAGGGATTGGACCAGATCTATGTGGCCCCAAAGGGCAGGACAAGGAGAAATGTTAAAAGTTGTGGAGATAGATTTCAGCTCAATGGAAGGAAAATATTTCTAATAATTAGAGCTATACAAAAGTGGAGGGGTTTGTCATGGGAGATAACACATTTCTTGTCACTGGAGGTCTTCAAGTCAAGGATACTACTCAATGGTCAACAGTTAATAAATACTTAAGTACCTACTGTGACATTTGCATGACCAACCATTTTTCAGGGATACTCTGCAACATATTTTGTTCAGTTTAGGGTTAGAGTAGATGGCATCTGAGGTCCCTTCCAATTCTGATTCTGTGGAGAAAAGGGATCATTTATAGAGTAAGAAAACTGTAAAGGCCATCTGGTGAAGGGAATGGAAAGGAAGGGAAGGGAGAAGGGATTCAGTTTAATTATGCATCTTCCACACTGGTACCCTTTTTCTCATCATTTAATCCCCACTCTTTTCTCTAATGTCCAGAGATCTTTATCTTTTATTCAATGTTTTATTCCCAAGGTCATCCCTAGGCTGGCAATCACATTATATTTCTCTTTCTAAACCTCAAAAAAAAAGTCTTAAAATGAAAAAAGAAATGGCTAAAATGTCACAGAAAAGGCCATGTGTAGACTGAGGAAAGTGTGTATAAAAGTGTCTAGGCAATTAATAAATATTTACTGAATGGTCCTTTTAGAAGGCAAAAGGTAAGAAATTTGCATCTTTTCAGGGATTTGTGGTTGTTAATGTTATTGTTTTATTTATAGTTACTTGGGTATGTATATCCCTCCTAACAAAAATGTAAGTTTTTTGAGAAAAGCTGTAGAGACAGGCAAATATTAAATACAGTCCACAAGTAAATTATTGCCATTGCTAAGCCTTAACGCCAGTGAATTAAATGGTAATATGAAATCAATTCTGCTCTATTAAATTTGATATATATACATTATGTGCCCCCAGGCTAAACCTAGAGGGCACACAGCAAATGATAGGTTGGGGATTATGAGTATTTAGTATGACAGCATCTATTTAAAACTGTTCTTCATTTTGTATGGATCAATGTTATTTCTGGGCAATTGTGGGCAACACTTTGGTGTATCCCAATGCTTCACAATGGTGAGGAGTATACCAGTTTGGGAGGCTATGGATTCTCCTATTTATTATCTATATGATCACTTAAGGCCTCAGTTTCCCAAATTCTAAGTAAGAGAGTTAGGCTAGATAATTTCAAGCCCTCTTCCAACTCTGATTCTACACTTAGAATTTGACTCTCTGACTCAATTTATCAATCAATCAATATTTATTAAACACCTACTATATGCCAGTCAGGTAGCTAGGTGGCACAATGGATAGAGTGCTTGGTCTGCAGTCAAGAAGACTCATCTTCCTGAGCTCAAATCTGGCCTCAGACACTTACTAGCTGTGTGACCCTGGGCAAGTCACTTAACCCTATTTTTCTCAGTTTCCTCATCTATAAAATGAACTAAAGAAGGAACTGGCCAACCACGCCAGTATCTCTGCCAAGAAAACCCCATATGTGGTCGAACATGCCTGAAAATGAAGAACAACATGTTACGCACTGTGCTAAGTGCTCTTTTCATCTCTGTCTTATTCTCTGTCTGCAATTTCTATTCTCCCCAAGACCACCACTTGGGTGCATTTAAAGGAGGGGAAACTCAAGTCAGGTTAGTTGTTTCTCCTGTTTAAAAGCTATGGTGAAAGATCAGGAAGGGGAAGAGAGAGGAACCATGGGCCAAATGAGAAGTTTTTCAATGCTCAGCATCAACATGAAAGTCACTTAATTTCCTATTTATGCACAGTCCTCTGAAGCTACCAAGCCAGTAGAGATGGGGGGATTCACTATGGTCAGCTAACAGAAAGCTGTTGTCTTTTTAATCCCAAGTTTGTCATAAATGATTGTGGTAACTGGGAGCAGAATATTGAACTATAAAAGACTTCAGTTTTAAGATTTCATTAAAATGAATCCACCCCAATCTAACTCTTAAAGCTTTTGTGACCTGGGTGCCTTTGGCAATCTGGTGAAACCTATGGACTCCTCAGAATGATGTTTTTGAATGTATAAAATACATAGGATTAGAAAGAAATCAATTACATCGAAATATAACTATAATTTTTTTTAGTAAGGTTAAGAATCCCTATCAAGGTTTATAGTCCAATTAATATGGGGAGAGGGGAGATGAGAAATTATTTCATCCAACATACTCCCACACCTCCATTCTCTATCCCTGCCCCTGAGGGTGTGGTCACATGACTCTGAAGACTGGGTGACAGAAGTGATTTCTAAGGTCCTTTCCAGTTCTGCCATGCTTTGTCCTACATTCTAAACGTCTAGATTCTAAGGACCTTCCAGCTCTGATATTTTGTATTCTAACAATCTATGGTTTAATTTTCTTCCCAACCTAATAATTCTCTACTCCAAGGCTCTTTCCCAGTTCTGTTATTTGGTGACAGAGATGTTGATCTATCTCTCTTTGTCCCTGCCTCTCTTTCCACCTGGCCTGAAATAAGGAATGGGAGAAATGGAGTGGGAAAGGGAGGTTGGAGGAGGGGAAGTATAATTCACTTTAAAGAAATCTAAGGCAGTCAATTGGTTCCAAAGCCCCCAAACAAATAGCAATGCCACTAAAAGCAGAAGGAAGCTCCCTCACTCCTCCCCTCACCCTTCCCTGGCAGCCGCCCCTTGGCTGGCATCTCCATGCCTGGCAATCCTGCTTGTCTCCCAGACCTGAGACAGTTAACGGCTGTGGTTTCTGTGGGAAAGCCCACGCCTCACACCCCAATCCTTAAGCTAGGGATAAACCCAACAAAACCTCCAATCAAAACCCGCATTAGGAATGAAATCCTGGGCGTGGGCTGCTCCAGGCGTTCCAGGCACTGAGCAGCAGAAGAAGCCTTGAATTGCACAGACCAGGGCACAGACCTGGGGAGCTCTGGGCTCTAAGGCCCCCACATTCCAAGCTGGGCTCAATCCAAGGAGCTGGAGTGCCTGTGTTCCATTACTGGAGCTGCTGCTCCTCTCCCTTTTGTGTCATGGAAAGCTTAGAGGAGTAGAGGCTGGAAACCTGGGTCCTAGTCCCTGCATGCCACAATAAACTGAGAGATACACCTCTCAGGTCTCAATTTCCTCATCTGCAAAATGGGAACACTAATGGCAAACCCTCCTCACCTCAAAAGGTAGCTGTGAGAATCAAATGAGAGAGTGAATGTTGAAGCAGTTGGAAAAATATAAAAGAACCCAATAAAAAGTAGGGAAAAAATAGAAAAGTAGAGAAGAACCCCCTCACCCCCAAAAATAAAGGAATTAGTTATAAAATGGCCCTCCTCACTGCTATCAGAAGCAGTCCCACCGGAGTGTGGAAACCGGAAACAACCAGTTGAAAAGCAAGGGGAAGAGTTTAGGGGAGGTAACTTTGAGTTGCTATGGTTAATCTACCAGGTAAATAATAACACTGGCAAATAATTCAGAACTGACTTGGAAGCTATATCTGCACTACAACTACAGCTGGTTTGTCCCTGAACTGGCTTGGGGCATAGAGGGGATCGTCTGGAGATCTTAATCAAATGCTGAGAATTTTGCCGGTTCCTTTGTCTCAAGGAAAGGGGCAAATGTATATGCAGCCTGAAGGGAACAAGGCCCGGAGCTTATTTCTGATGCTGACCCTAGGATCTGGTTCTGCAGAAACTGGGGACTATTGAACTGCTCTGCCCTACTAGCTGTTGGAGACTCTGCTCTGGGCTCGGCAGGTCTACACTCAATCTCTTTGTTCCCATCAGAAAACCACATGTTAGTTTTAAGACACGCCTCAAAAATGCGACCACATGTCATTATTGTTAATTGATTTATTCAAAGCCATCTATATTAGAAGTAGTCTACAGCATTTGTCCAACTTGTTGTCTGGCTATCCTGAATAACCAAAGGCTGTATCTACAGTATAGAAACAATCATTTGAAAAGCAAAAATGGAAGCTAAACTGATTATGTGGGAAGGTATAGCTAGACCTGAAAACAGGTTCCCTTTTTAAATTTTAAACAGATGAGAAGCTGACTGGGTGTAGATCAGATATGGCACTAGATTTAGGGGATCTGGGCTACAATTCCAGCTCAGATACTTACTATGGACCTTAGGTCAATCACTTCATCTTTGTAGATTTCATTTGTACAATTACAGGGTTATATGAGATGTCCAAATTTAGTTAGAGGTTTTAGGTAAAAGAATACTGAAAATATACTAAAATCAAAAAAATAATGAAAAGTTTCTACTCTCCAGAACTTTCTCTACTATGGTCCCAATTCTAGTTCTTTAGTCTTCAATCTCTTCCATCTTTAATCACTCCCTTTTATGCATTTTGTCCCCCATTTGAATATAAGCTCCATGAGGACTATCATGGCAAACTGAGAAGGATCTTTTGCTGTTTTTGTTTTAGTAAAATCAAGTGCCTTCGATAGAATCTTGCCTTTGATTGAATTAATCAAGAGTCTTTAACTAGAAACAGTATATGTATTTGTATTGTTAATTATTTTAATGTGATTAAAGATTTTCCCCATCCATAAATGGGCCTGGGAAGATTTGTAGGAAGGCCCATACCTTTTGTTGATTTCTAATGAGGTACTAGTTCTCAAAGGCTGTGATGTCCTCTGGCTCTACAAAGTGTATAAATACTCCAAGATGAAGTTTTACTTTGGGGCTTAACTTTTGGAAGAAGGTTTGTTTGGCCAGATGAGACTCTGGGAAGCCACTAAGGAGCTCCCCAACTTTGAAAATTCAGATGTTGGTGCTTCTCTCAGGCAGTTGCATCTGTCTATTGATCTGTCAAGTATGTATACTGCTTATGGTCAGGCAGCTGGATGCCCTGTCTGTTGATCTTTATTTCTCTGTATCTTTTCTCTGAAGTTCAGGGTGCTGACTTTTTCCCCTGAACTAAGTGAATTATATATGTGCTTGATAAAAGTGATTATTGACCCCTCAAAAGTTGCTTTCCTTTTAGAAAAGCAGATCTAAGAACCTGTGATAGCAGGCCTTCCTGTGTATGTTGGTGTCCTTGCTTTTACAAGAACAGAGACTCTCTTTCTGTTTATGTTTGTATTTCTAGTGCTTTACACAAAGTAAGTCTTAACGAATGCTTATTGACCTTGACTTGATGTAATAGCCAAAGATCATGGCTTTAGTCAAAGAAAATAGCTAACTTTAGAGTCAAAATGACTCCATGTTCCAAATCACTTGGACAGCTCTAAGATTGCAAGTTAGGTGAGTGAACAATCTATACCGGCAGAAGGATGCTTCAAACCAGGAATTTCCTATACTGACAAAACCAATGAGAGGGGACTGAATTCTGTCAACAAATGTTGTTACAGCCTAGTCATAGAGAGTACTTGATCACCAAATGGTGAAGATATCACCAAAAATACCTGGTAAGGAAACTGATAGGTTCCACAGTTCTGGAGTAAGACTCAGTGGGCAAGTCACATTAATTATAAGCTATAAGAGTTGCAAGGTACCTTCCAGAGTCCCTTGTTCATTTTACAGGTAGGGATAGAGAAAGCCAAAGAGATAAAGTGACTTGGAATCAGAACAGGAGTAGAAGTCAGATGTCTTATCTCTCAGGTTCCAGATGTCTTATCTCCTCTGTTCCATCCAATAAAATGTGACCTCTTTGAGAGGAGGTATTTTTTCTTTGTATCCTTAAAGGTCTAACACAAAGTGTGGCACTTAGTAGATATAGAATAAAAGCAGTACTGATTTTAATTGAATTCTGTTGCTTCTTCAAGAGATGAAGATGAGGATGGTCTAGAAGAGTCAGGGAGGAAGAGGCAAGATGGATATGTGATCATCTGATTCTATTCAGAATGCCCTGTTCCCTTTTACCCTTGTTAAGTCTATCACTGTGTGTCAGGGGAGGTTTTATTGACTACAGGGAGGGCACAGGGCAGGGGAAAGTTGAGGGGTTGGGTTGATTGGACAGAACTTGGTACCAATACTTTAAAAAAAGGGACAGTTGGGTATGTGTATTCTGCCTGCTGAAAAGATGGGACTGGGGAAATGCTGAGGGGTAGGAAGAATTTTCCAAGCAAGGGTACTCACAAGGCATGGAAGAGCAACATGGTAAATCCATGTCACTCAAAGAGAGCTTAGTTTGTGTCTGAGTGCAAGAGAAAGGGTCTCGCTTGTTTGCCTCGGTTTTAAAAGATTAAGGGCAAGAGGAGAGGAATGGGAAAAAGAGATGAGGCAGCAGATTTTGGGTATCCCTCTTCTGTAGTCACAGACTGCCCTCTGCTGCCCAATAGTGAGAACACATGCAAGCACAAAATCAATTCAACACTTATGGATTAAGCATCTGCAATGTGGATGAAGAACGCAGCGCTAAGTGTTGTGACTGAGAACCTGAAGAAGCCAAGGTCCCTGCCTTCATGGAGTTACAGATGAATAGAGGGATACAATCTGCCTGCCTTGGGATATAATATCTGATAGCACAAAACCAGGTGCCATGTGAAGTCCTAGGAGAGAAAAGTTTACCAGTGAAGATCAGAGGAGGCTACCTGGAGGAGGAGCTTGAAAGAATGGGGAAGAATTCAGTCAGTGATGCAGGCATGTCAGGCCCAGGGAACAGCATGAGAAAAGGCCAAGAGACTGGAAAGTCACCATGTTCAGAGGTAGGAAAAGAATTCAGTGTGACTGTAGTGAAAAATAATACAAAGTAAACCTGGAAAAGTGAGGAAGTACCAAATTGCAAAGTGTAAAGAGCAGGTAAAAGAGTATCCAATTTTATTTGGTAAATAATAGGGAACCACCAAAAGGGGCTGAACAGTCTAAACTAAGGTTCTAGCGGACTTCCTCTGCTCCTCACCCCTAACCTGGCCACCAAGTCCATCCATCCATCTCCAGGCTTGCTTTCCCCAAAACTAAAGAGATCACCTTCCAGGAAAGGAGACAGCCTGCCCCATCTTTACACATCCCCCCACACTTAGAGGTTCCCCCTTGGTGACCAATCCAAAACTCATCTGCTATCCTTGATGTCCATTTCTTGCCATTCTGTCTTCAGCTGAAAAGAGAAATAGGATAATCTTTCAAAGACCTGAAGACAGGATCCTGATCCTCCTTCCTCAAGCTGAAGCTATAATTGAAACTGCTCTAAATCCAAGGCATTCCCCCGCTCTTGCCCAACTGTCTTGTATTTTCATTGTCTCAGAGAAGAGCTGTGGCTTCTTCTCCCAGCCCAAGAACAATTCTCCACTCCCTTTTCCTTATTTATGGGCTGAGGGTTAAAGCTCCTCTCATTAGAGGGAAGGACAGAGATGCTATTTTCCATAGCCCCCCAGGAAGGCTAGACTCCCACACATCAGCTTCACCATAAATCTGGGATTCGGTGGCAAGTCACCCAGTTCCTGGTCCTGTCTCAATGATCAGCACAAAGCTAACTGCTCAGTTACCCGAGAACCCCCAAAGCATGAATTCTAGAGGATCTTATCTGCTTGGGAAATGGCTTCCTCTTCTGAAATCCTTCCAGCTGTCCCCCATCCCTGTGCCAATTCACCTCCATCCCTCTCAAGCATCAGGCACCCTGCAGCTGGCTGACCAGACGGTTGCAGGGTGTGGGCCCAGGCCATGCTCCCCACATGCCCTTCCCCAGGCATACAGAGCCACTGCAGCCAGGCTGGCCATGTGACACTGGGTGATTCACACACACAGACGCCCAAGTCGGCTCCTTCTTTCTTCCTCTCTTTGACCATCACAAAAGATGCAGTCATAGGCCGCTCTGACTGAAACCCTTCAGCACAGAGGTGCATTGTTCCCTGGGGTCAGATGGGACTGATGGTTGGGAAGAATTAAGAAGACAAGGAGTCTTGGCTATGGAATGGTTTTCCATGCAACCGATATGCCCCCTTAGGAAGACTGAGCCCAATTCCTGTCCTTGTTCCAGCTCTTGGAGGTCAAGTGAAAATCTGCCTCCTTTAGTCCCAGCTTTGTGTTTCTTTTCTGTTGTATATGTTGTTTTTCTCCCTCATTGCACATGCTTGGCTCTCTGGAAATGTGCAAGCCCTGTTCTTTTCTTCTCCAACGCACTTGGTTCTTTGGAACTGGGAGAGAATTCCAGGCCCAGTTACACTTGCCTTTTCAGAATCAGAGCCTTGTGGGGAGGAGGGGCAGAGAAAGTCTTCTCCAACCCCCTGGACTGGAAGTTAGAATGTTTAAAATCATAGAAGCTAAGGCCACCCAAGCAGTCAAGATCCTCCAATCCAACTTTCTCCTTTTATAAGGAGAGAATCCAGTCCTTGCTCTAACTCAAGGTCCACCTCTAACTAGCCGAGAGATGTTGACCAAAGCATTTCCCTTCCCTAGGCCTTGGTCTCCTCATCTATACAATGAAGGAATTGTGCTCAATCATCTGTGAACCCTCTTCCAGTTCTGACAATCTATGGTTCTATGCTTCCCCTCAGTTCACCAACCTCCCTCCATACACACAAAGCAAGGGCAGAGTGGGAGGTAACCAAATGGGGTAAGGGCTGAGTTAAGTGCACAGCATGACTAATGGTAGCAGTATAGCTATTATTGAGGGTATAGTGGATGGTTATATTGGGGAAAATGGTATAATCTGGGTTGGGAAGGATCACAGTGAAGACAGGGAAGCTAAGTGGTATGGTGGATAGAGTGCCAAGTGTGAAGTCAAGAAGACTCATCTTCCTGAGTTCAAATCTGGCCTTGGACATTGACTAACTGTGGGATCCTGGACAAATCACTTAAATCCTGCTTGCCTCAGTTTCTTCATCTATAAAAGTGAGCTGGAGAAGGAAAATGGCAAACCACTCCAGTAGCATTGCCAAGAAAAGTCTAAATGGGATCACAGAGTCAGACACAACTGAAAAACAATTGAACAACAAAAATAGTGAAGATGCCATAAAATCATGGAACATTTGAGCTAGGAAGAACCATAGAGACATTTTGTCCAACTCCTTCATGTGGAAACTAAATCTCAGAGGAGGAAAGTGATTTGTCCAAGATCATCCAGCTCCTTCATGGTCCAGTGAATTCTAGAATCTAGGCTGTCTGCCTCCCAGTTCCAGCTCTTGTCCCATGTTAGAAAGTTCTCTAAAATCTTAGAGTTGGAGGGGACCCTAAAGGTCATCCAGTCAAATCTACCTCTCAGTGTAAGACTCCCCTTTGCAATATTCACTACAAATGATCCCCCAGCCTCTGCTTATACAATTCTGGTATTAGAATGCTTTAATATAGGAGAGAATTAATATTGCTAGTCATCTCTAATTCTTACAAAATTCTTCCTTATACTGAAGTGGGATCTACCTTCCTATAATTTCTACCAATTGGTCCTAGATCTGTCTCCTGATGCTATACAAAAGTGGAATTCTTTCCTCCCCATGACAGCCCTTCTAACAAGCTGGCATGACCTTCAACCCTCAGTTTTCCCTCTCTGGTCTCTTTCCTTAGATGTAAAACAAAGGGGCTGCACACATGATCCAAGGTCCTTCCAGCTCTGGGTCTTGAATCCTTTCCCTTCATTGCCACAAGTACTCAGGTCACAAAAACTTTAATAAAAGAGTAGATGTCAATACAATCATCACTCATCAGCAATATCATAATGTCCATTTGTAGAACACCATAACAGCCTGCTCATTGGAATAATCAGATATCTTTAGTGCTTTCTTATGGAAAATTAAGGAAAATGGAAAAAGAGGACAGAGAGTAGGGTTGAAAACACAATGAAAATAATTATATGAGCACCAGACTCTAGAAAACTATTTCTGACCCAAACCCAAACTGCTATGAGACATCCAAAACAAATGTCCTTTGTAGATTTCCAGTTGGGCTCCAGTTCAATGGACTGGGTATGCTGGCAAGGAGAATTCTGTTGGGTTTTGGTGGCTATGCAGCCATCAGGGGGATGGGGCTGGCAGAGAATTCTTAGGTGTGCATGACCTTGAACTTGGCCCATGCAGTTTGTAGAGATCAACTTTTCTCTGCCATAGAAGGAGAAAACCAACACAAACCCAGGTCATGACCTGAAGCATAATCAGAATTGCTGGGTAGCCAGAAAAGAGGGGAGTGGAGCAATGGGAAAGGGTCATCATCTCAGGTTGTGCTGCCTGAGTATTTGGCTGCAAAATGGGCCAGTTTCTAAGAAGCTGTCATAGTCAGTTATGACTTGCTTCCTGTTTTTCCTTTTCACTTGCCTGCTATGTGGCATGACTGTTTGGGAAGATTTTTGAATGGATACATCCACCATTTTTCTTCCCATAAGTATAAAGAAGGTAAAGATAGAAAGACACAGAGAGGAAAGAAAGAGAGGAGAGAAAGAAAGATAGAATGTGACAGAGAGGGAAAGATGAGAGAGTTGGAGAAGATAGAATGTCAGAGAGAAAAAGAGAGAAAGGAGAGCTGGGAAAATGGGATCTAAGGGGAAGAGAGAGAAGGGAGGGAGAGAGAAATGAGGAAGAGATAGGGAGGGGAAGGAAAGACAGGAGGAAGAGAGGGAGGGGGCAGGAAGGAGGGAGGAAGGGAGGGAGGGAGAAAAAGAGAGAGAGAAGAAAGAAAGAATAAGCACTTATTGAACATCTACTTCAGTAGGTGTCCAGTGGATATTGAACCTTGTGCTAGGTATTGTGAATAAAAGAAAAAAATGAAATTGTCCCTGCCTTCAAGAATGCTACCTTCTATTGAGAGAAACAGCATATACACAATTATGTAAGTGCAAAGTATCTGTGGAGCAATTGAAGGGAGGCTCAGAGAACATTGACAACTTGGAGGATGAGGAAAGGTTGCCTGTAAAACTTGGTACCCAAGTAGTGCTTCAAAGGAAGCTAGGGATTCTATGAGACAAAGGTGAATGGGGGAGGGGGAGCATTCCCAGAGTGAGAGAAGTTGCAAACATATGAAGGCAGGAGTTGGAATTTCTTTTACAGAAAAGAGCAAGTTGGTCTATTTTGGGCTAGAACACAGAGTGTGTGAAGGGAAATAATATCAATCCAGAATGATAGGATGAAGTCAGATTGTGTTTTAACGTCAGATGGAGGAGTTTTCATTCTGTCCTACAGATATAGGAAGACACAGAAGCCTCTTGGATGAATGACATTTTCAGACCTGTAACTTAGGAAATTGTCAGTGCAGCAGTTGTGTGGAAGATGGATTGAAAAGGAAAAGAGAGAGGAATCAGAAGGCTACCACAATATTCCAAATGACAGATGATAAGGACCTGAGCTACAATGGTGGCTGTATGAGTGTAGAGAAAGGGATATGGGGGCTCAAATGAACAGTATTGGGCAATGGTGTACATATAGTAGGCTAAGAGACAGTGAAAAGAAATAAGGGAAGGGGACAAGATCCCCTAAAACATGAGCTTATTTTTAATCCATATACAAATAAAAGTAAAAGTCACCAAAGCAACCCAGTGCTATGGAAATTACTTCATTCCTCCAGGCAAAATAACTCCTAAGCCTAAGGATTTATTAAACATTAACTATGATCCAAAGCAAAGAGGAACAGCTATGACTTAAGTTAGATAAAAAGAAAAAACTTTCTGGAAGTAGAAGTAGAAGGAAGGAAGGGAGGAAGGGGGGGAGGGCAAGAGGAAAGAAGGAAAGGGAAGGAAAAGGAAGGGAAGGGAAGGAAGGACATTATGAATATCTTTACTTGCTTTTTTGACAAGATTTCTAAACTGAACAATCTATAGACTGACACATACATATAGTTTTTATATTTATTTATACTTATAGTTTAATAAGATTGCAGTAATGCATTTTATAACACCTCTGCCTAACTGAGGTGGGCAGTTTCCTGAAGGACAAGGCTGCAGTGATAGATGATGTGATTTTTAATTTACTGAGAGACCACTGAGCCTCTCATGTTGTATACCTGTGGAAGTGGGGAAAGTACTTTTGTGAATCTGGAGAATCTGCTGCGAGAACAAATGAGGACATAGAGAAGCAACATGGACTTTTGAATGGTAGGTGAGACAACAATCTGGAGAACTAGTTAAGTGGAAAAAGTGGCCTTCTACATGTCTGTTCACTTCCAGGGCCCACAACCCTAGTGATTGCTAAGAGATGGCTCCCTATAGTGAAACCATTCTCTCTTATTGAAAACTAAGTAAGTCACCCTCAAAGAGCTTACTTGCTCTTGGGTATTAACCTAATCAATATAACTTCTCCAACTTCTTTGATGCCAAGGCTCACTACTATTGCTTAGTCATTTTTCTATCATGTCCAAGTCTTCATGACCCTAGTTGGGATTTTCTTGGCAAAGAAAACTGGAGTACTTTGCCATTTCCTTCTCCAGTTCATTTCATGGATGAAGAAACTGAGGCAAACAGGGTTAAGCGACTTGGCCAGAGTCACACAGCTGTTGTGTCTGAGATCAGATTTGAACCCAAGAAGATAAGTCCTCCTGATTCCAGGCCTGGCACTCTATTCATTGAGTCACCTAGCTGCCCACAAAAAAGGCTTACTAGCTACCCATGACTCGTTTATATAGCCAGGATTTGGTAGGAGGAAGCTAAGCTGCTGAAAATAAACTGTCACCTTTCCATCATGAGTTATCAGGGAAAATGTCATTTATCTGAATCCCAGAAGAACAATTGCCCTGAAGTACAATATTTGAGGTATAGTAGATGGATTTAAATTAAGCCCAATACTTCCCTTGGAGACAGGCAAGCGAAGGACTGAGGTCCTGCTTTTATTGTCTACAAAGGTGGAAATCAGTTCCCTTCAGAGATTTGGAATAGGTCTTTCCATATAACAGATCTCGTGTGTGTGTGTGTGTGTGTGTGTGTGTGTGTGTGTGTGTGTGTATATACAAACGTATGTATATGTACATTTACACATATAGAGAGAGGTGTATGCAGAAATATATGCATATGTGTATACATATACATATGTTGTGAATATATATCTTCATACCACACACATGCTAGGCATTTTATGCTGGACTCATCCACACCTATATTGCATATAGGTTGGGGGCGTAAGTCAGGAATTCTGGCTACAATTTTATAAATTACCTCATATTAATCTTGTTGGAAAAGGCACAGAGAAAAGAATAAAACAGTATTCCAAGTAAATGAATCTGGAGCGGATTGAACGATCAGACCAAATGGCAATAATTTATGGTTCAGTGTCTCTATGATGTCTAGGACAGCAGGTCTTTAGTAGAGTGACCCAGGCATCTGTTTGGCCCTGGGCTATTTAACATTTTTATCAATTACTTGAATAAAGGAATAGATGATACGCTCCAGTTCTACAGATAATACAAAACTGGAAGCCATCGTTCACACGTTAGATGACAGGATTGGGACCCAAAACAATTCTCACAGATTAAAGCATTGGGCTGAATCTATCCAGTGTGCCACCCACTATTACTACTACTACTACTACTACTACTACTACCACTCTTAGGGTTAACAATATCCCACCTCCCATTTTTCTTCCTGTTCCTGTATATCACTGGCCATATAGGAGGAAACCCTCCTCAGCCTCCTCTTTTTCTCTCAATCCTATCTTCCTCAATCTATCCCAGTCCAACCCTGGCCACCCTTTCTACTACACCCTCTGGAATTCTCCTCCAATGATGAACAAACTTCCCATCATTCCATACTCCTTTCTCTCACACTCCTTGCAAATACGATAGATCTTCCCTGATGAAAACACATTCCACGTTCCTGGTTATCCTCTCTCCAATGTTGTCTGTATCTTTGGTCCAGGAGGGAGATTAAGAATGTTCCTTCTACAAGAACTACACTTCCAAACTCTACCTTAGATATTATTACTCAACAATCTTTCCTCCTTTGAAGTTCATCCAATTAAAATTTTCCACCTAATAGATCATGGTGACTATAGTTTACTTACCACCCATCCATTTTCCTTCATTCTCAAAGAGTTCAGTACCTGGCTCACCATTTTCCTCTCCTTCCCAACTCCTGTCCTTAGAGGACTCATCATCCAAAATGATTCTTTCTCAAAATCTGGTCATCTATTCTATTCTATTTCAGCTATACACAGAGATGGTCACACCCTGGATCTCATCCTTTGTTGTTGTTGTTGAGTCATTTCAGTTGTTAACAACTATTTGGGAGCCCATTTGGAGTTCTCTTGGCAAAGATACTAGAGTGGTTTGTCATTTTCTTCTGTAGCTCATTTTACAGATGAGGAAATGGAGGCAAAAAAGGTGAAGTGACTTGCCTAGGGTCACACGGCTAGTGTCTGAGGTCAAGTTTGAACTTTCTAAGATGAGTGTTCCTGACTCTAGGCCTAGGACTTTGTCTACTGAATCACCTAGCTACTCCTAGAATCTTACCATTACCAACAAGTATTATACTTCCTTAATCAAAAACTCTAATATACTCTATCAGAATAAAGCGTCCTATAATCTGACTTCTCCCTATGCCTCACCCCTCTTAAACCTACTAGTAGCACTCATCCCAACCTTCAATTCCTTCACTCTTCAGTACTTTCTCAGGCCTTCATTCCATCTTGGCCTCCACTTTCCACCCTTTCAAATCTTAACCCTGTACTTAGTGTACTCAACTGTATACTATCTTTTATTCTCCAATCTCTCACCTCCCCCGCTCTTGTCCTACTGCCACTCATACCTTGCCAAACCTCAACCCTGGATAAGTGCCACCATCTCTCTTCAACTCCTACTTACATGCTGCTGAAAGGAGCTAGAGAAGTCTATTGACTGAATACATTGTAAATTTGTGTTATCCACTACAAGTGAGCCCTTCCTGCAGCAAGACAGTCCTTTTATTCCCCCCTAATTGATTCCCTAGCTCACTCCCCACAGAAGCTATTACAAGTCTCCTCAAACATCCCACCCTTCCTTTTGCCCCCTCTCTCTCAGCTAAGTACCTCCTCTTACTTTACTAAGGAAACTGAGGCCATGCTATGTGAACTCCACATTTTCCCTTAGCTTTATCTCAAAACTTCTTGACATCACCCCCCCACTCTCTCTCCTTTCATCCCAATCTCCTTGCTAAGGCCCTGTGTTCTTATGTTCTTGATCTCCACTCCCTCCCATGTTCTTCAGCATATTGTAACTTCAATCATCCCTGGCCTCTATCTAATCTTCTATCTACTGGTTCCTTCCCGACTGCCTTAAAACATACTTAAATCTTCCTGTCTTTAAAAAAGCTTCACTAGGTCCTATCATTCACTCAAGCTTTCATTATCAATCTACCCCTCCTCCTTCTCCCAACAAACTCCTAAAAAGTTATCTAAACATGTTACCTTTGCTTTCTCTCCTTTCACTTACTTCTTAACCCATTGCAAACTGCTCTCTGCAAAGTTAACAGTGATCTCCTAGTTACCAAATCTGATTTTCTTTTCACATTTCTCATCCTTCTTGATGTCTCTGCTACATTTGATACTATTGACCATCCTATCTTGGATATTCTCACTTCTCTGGGTTTTGAGGGCCTCATTCTCCTAGTTCTCCTGTCTGACCATTCCTTAATCTCCTTGGCTAGTTTTTTATCCATATCATCCCCTGCCTAATTTGGGTTGTTTCCTAGGGTTCTCTCCCATGTAGACTTCTCTTTCTCTCTTGGTTATCAGCTCCTATGGTTTTAATTGTCATCTCCATGCTGATTCCTCACAGATCTATATATACACAGCCCTAGTGTCTCCCTTGAGTCAGCTATTATACATTCAAATTGGATGTCCCAGAAACATCTCAAACTCAACATATCCAAAATAGAACTCATTACCTTTCCTCCCAAACCCACCTCTCTTCAGAGTTTCTCTATTTCTGTCAAAGCACAAACAATCCTTACATTCTCCCAGGTTCCTAAACTCATTATTATTTTGTCTCACCCCATATCCAGTTACCAAATCTTGCTATTTTCTATCCCTACAGGATCTCTCAAATTCATCTCCTTCTCTCTAATTTAGGTCCTCATCATTTCTCACTTAGAGTATGGCAATAGCCACCGAATTTACCTCTAAGCCTCAAATCTCTCCCCATTTCATTCTACCCTCCATATCGTTACAAGTACAGAGGTGACTATGTCCTTGCCCAATCAACAAACTCCACTGGCTCCGTTTTACCTCTAGGAGAAAATTTAAATCCTCTATTTAGCTTGTAAAGTCTTTTACATCCTGACCCCAACCTATCTTTACAGTATTCTCCATTTTGTTACCCTGATGAACTGGCTTTTTTTTTTGTGGTCTTCACACGCAACACTTCACTTCCTGTCTCTGGGTCATAGCATAAGCTAACCTTCCTATTTGGCATGGGCTCCCTCCTCCCCTCCTACTCAGTAGCATTCCTCTCTTCCACTAAGACACAGCTGAAGTGCCACCTTCTACCTGAAGTTTATGTAAACCCCAACAACTATTCGCTTTATATATATTCAGTAAGTACATATATAGGCACGTCTCCTAATGAGAATGCAATCCTCCTGAATAAATATTGTTTTACTCTTTGTCTCTGTGTCTCTGTGTCAACACCTAGCACAAGGTTTGAGATATACTAGGTGATTAATGCTTGGGGATTAATTGATTTAATCTAATAGGAAGAAATTCACTAGGGAAAAATCTATCAATAAGTATTTATTCAAGTACCGCTATGCCCCAGGTACTGGATAAAGTCTCATACTTGGTCTAAAAAATATACAAGTCCTCAAAAACATGAGAGTCCTAATTTGACAGCAGTTTGTCTCAAAAAGATCTGTGGGTCTTGGTAGGCAACAAGCTCTATATGAATTAGGATTATGATATAGAAGCCAAAAGAGAACTAATGTTGTATAGGATTGAATGAATAAAAGAATAGCTTCCAGATATTAAAGAGGACTTTCTGTGCTTGGCCCTGAAGAGGTAGACCTCACATGGTATGTTGTACTCAATTCTAAGAAAATTGAGGAGCTGGAAAACAACAGAGGAAGGCTTTGAGTCCAGGCCATCTGGAGGTCAGTTGATGGGACTGGGAATGTTCAACCTGGAGAAGAAAAGAAAGACTGGGGTGTAGGGAAGGAGGATGAGAGCCATCTTCAAAGAAACTATTGGCTTTCATGTTCAAAAGGGATTTGACTTCTTTTATTTGTGCGTATAGGGCAGTATAAGAAAAAATGGATTGGTGTTAGAGGGGCAAATTGGGGTCTGATGGAAAGCGTAAGAAAGGAAAAAACTGCCTAATAATTGGAAATATGTATACCATATCGTGCCAAGTGTATTGATATTCCAACAACAATCATCCAAGGATGGGAGCTGAAGCTTTGTACATTTCATAGCCAAATTCCTAGAAAAAAAGTCATCTACATTCATTGTTCTTCACCTTATGCTTCATTCACAATAAGTGAAATGCTGTGTGGCTTCCAGTTCCACCACTTGACTTAATATGTATTCTCTAAGCTTTTCAAAGATCTCTTAGTTGCTAAATCCAAAGGTCCTTCATTAGTTTCCATCCTTCTTGACCCCTTTGAAGCTTGACATTGTTCATCACCTTCTCCTCCTGGATATTCTCCTGATTTAGCTTCCATGAAATTGCTTCTTGTTGGGTTTTCCTCCCATCTGAACATGTCTGCTCAGTCTTTTTTGCTAGGTCATCACATATCAACTTCATTCTAAACAAGAACATCACCCAAGAATCTGTCCAGATTCTCCCCATTTTGCTTCATGTAACTATGAATTCATCAGTTCCCTTGAATTCTATTATCATCTCCATTCAGAGAACTTGAATTCTAAGAAAATTCTTGGTAATGGAGCTAGGATGGTAAACCCTATAGTGAAAAGATGATGTTATGGAAGAGGACTTAAAAGTCACACCCCCAAAAGCATTGTGATAATTACATGTATTAGAATTGGAACAATCCTTTGGGATCATCTAGTCTAAATTTGTACAGAGAAGGAAACTGAGGTCCCAGAGATGGGAAATGTTTGAAACCTTTGTTCACTCAGTTCTTTTCAAAATCAAGACTTATCTGAATTATTGTCAAATGCAGTTCAAATCACACAGACTCAATCACAGATTAATAGAGCTATATGGACCTTAGAGACAACCTTGTGCATCAATCTCATTCATCAAAGGAAACAGAGATCCAGAATGAATGTCACAGCAGTGAATAAAATACAGGTCTTCTTATTTCCAACCAACACTCTTTTGACCAGATTGCTAAAATCTGACCTACCTGGCATTTCCCCAGCCCAGCCCCTGGTCTGATGCCTAGAGTCAAATAGCTAATCAGCGAGGGGGTCCTTCCCTGTGAACTCTGGCCCCTCTACACCCTAGTCTGACTCAGAGTGGATAGGGGTGGGGAGCAGTTGGACACCCACTAATCCCATCTGACCATCTATTCAATGTCTTAGGAGCCTGTTTAAGTCACTGTTGGAACAAGACTACTCTCAACCCTGGATCAGGTCTACCCTGTCCCCTATCCAATTTCTTTCTCTGGAAAATACAGTGAAAAAGTAGGGAAGGACCCAAGATGGTGAGGGGTCTTGAGTTCATGCCATATAAAGACTACTTGAAGAACTGAAGAATATTTAGCCTAGAGAAGACATATAAAGAATATAATTCATGTTTTCAAATACTCATAGGATTCTTACCTCTTAACCTAGACTCCTCTCTTTCCTTCCATATCCAATGAGTTGCCAAGTCCTATCATTTCTTCCTTCAGAATATCATACACGCACACACACAAACATACACACACACACACACACACACACACACACACACACACACCTCCTCTCCTCTGATATCGCCACCACTCTGATGCAGGTCCTCATCACCTCAAGCCAAGACCATCATAATAACCTACTGGTTGATCTCCCTGCCTCCAGCCAGACTCTCCCCACTCCAATGCCATAGTGATCTTCATAAAGCCCAATTCTGACCCTATTTTTCTGTTTCCCCATTCAATAAACTCCAGTGGCCTCCTATGAACTCTGGGATCAAAGAAAGTCCTAGTCCTTCACTACCTTCCCAGGGATACTGATCTCTTTGCTGTTCCTCCTACCGCCTCATCTCCCTTTTCACAGGAGGGTCCTCACGAACAGGCATGCCACTGTCCTTGGTCACATCCACCTCTTGCATTCTTCGACTTCCTGCAAATCTCAGCATAAGTCTGAAATCTCTTCAAATCCCACCTTCTGCAAAAAGTTATTCTTAGTGTCTTCCCTCTGAGAATATCTCCAATTTGTTAGATTTTATATTTATGTAGGGAATCAAAGATGGCACCTAATTTAAGACGTGACAGACCTTTTACTCTTAAACATGGGTTGCATTTTTTACATGTCTTCCCTGGGATAAATACACATATGCATTCATATATATAAAATATAGGGTGTTTCCATGTTGTCTCCCCCACTAGATTTCAGTATCTTAAAAGCAGGCTCTAGTTTTTTGGGAGGAAGAGGGGAGGTTTTGCCTTTGTCTCCCCAGCACAGTGCCTGGAACACAATAAGTGCTTAATAAAGGCTTGTTGAATAATCCAACACAACTCCAAAAGTTTCCATCATGAATGTGATGGAAAATTCTGTCCACATCCAGAGAAAGAACAATGGGTCTGAATGCAGATCAGAGCAGACTATTTTCACTTTTTGGTTGGTTTTTTGTTGTTCTTCCCTTTTGTTCTGTTTCTCCTTTCACAACAGGACTAACATGCCAACATATTTAACAAGATTGCACATGTATCATCTATATCAAATTGCTGCCATATTGAGGAAGGGGGATAGGAGGAAAGGAGAAATTTTGAAACTCAAAATCTTATAAAAAATGAATGTTGAAAACTATCTTTACATGTAATTGGAAAAAATAGAATATCATTTACCAAAGAAATAAATGTTTGTTGTCCTAGAAAAAGCACTAGTCTTGTTCTGTTTGGCCCCAGAAGGCAGAATTAGGAACAGTGGGTCGAATTCACAAAATAGCAAATTTAGTCTTGAGTAAGAAGAAACTTACTAATAATTTTTGTGTTTGCTATTCAGTCATTTCAGACTCTTTGTGATCCTATTTGATGTTTCCTTGGCAAAGATGCTAGAACGGTTTGCCATCTCCTTCTCCAACTCATTTTACAGATGAGGAAACTGAGGCCAATGAAGTTTAAGTGACTTGCCCAGGTTCACCCAACTAAGAACTGTCTCAGGTCAGATTTGAACTCAGGAAGATGGGTTTTCCTGATGCCAAGTCTGGTGCTCTATGCACTATGGCACCTCTAGTAGCAATTAGAGCTATCCAAAAATTGAATGAACAGCCTCAGGAGATGATGGGTCTCCCCCTTGCTGTATAGGTCAAGCAAAGTGTGGATGATCACTCAGTGTGTAGGTTAGAAGGGATTCCTTGGGTGAGACTGAATGATGACTAAGGTTTTCTTCTATTTTGTGGGAATTATTTTTGCTTGTTTGTTTCTGCATTGCCAGCCCTTAGTAACTACTCCATGTAAGCATCTAGCAAATGCTGGTCAAATTGAATTGATTGTGTGTATATGTGTTTTTGAGGAGTGAGGGGAAGTACATAGACATGTGTCCACAAGCATCGAATGATGATCAGGTAGATTGGTGGTTGTGGTGATGGTTCTTTGCTGTTGAAGAAGAACCCTGTATACAATGCATCTGGGTCACTCAGTGGATTAAGCACTGGGCCTGGAGTGAGGAAGAACTCAATATAAATCAGGCCTCAGGCACTTACTAGCTCTGTGCCCTCTGGATAAATCATTTCATTTCTATCTGCCTCAGTTTCCTCAACTATAAAAAAGAGATAATAGCACCTACCTCACAGAATTATAACAGCACCTACCTCACAGAGTTATAAGGATCAAATGAGATATTTATAATGAGCTTAGCACAGTTTCTGATACATAGTAAGTACACAATAAATCTTTCTGCCTTTTCCTCATGCTGAATGCTTGATAATAGTAACTCACATTTATCCAGTACTTTAAAATTTACAAAGTATACTCCTCATGAAGCAAGTAGTGTTTAATCATGCTCATTTTGCAAATGGGGAAACTGAGGCTCAGAGAAACAGCTCATCTTTGAGCATCCAGCTAGTGTCAAAGCCACAATATGAAACTAGGTCTCTTGATTCCAAAGCCAGCATGTATCTTCTTTCCCTCATCCCACACCATACACACAGGCTGTGGGTGCCTGTTCTGTCTGGCCAGGAGAGAAGGAGCTAAGTGTGCGCAATGGGCGTGTCTGTGTATAAGCCAATAAGTGCATTGTGGTGACTCCTTTCTTTCGTTAGGCCTGGGGAGAGCTTTGTCCCCTTTTCTTCAGTATCTGCCAGCTAATTGCAGGGGTCCCTCTCTTCGAAAACAACTTGCCTTGTGTAGCCATTCATGTCTCCTCAGAGGGGCTGACTGGTCTGGACAAGTTCCAGTCTCTAGACCAATAAATGGCAGCCCAGGATCTCAATGGATGGCTTTCTTAATGGCCCATGATGCTTGCGGGCACAGTGCAAACACAACAGTAGCTATTAGACTGCGGGGCTAAAACGGAGTTGCATTTTGTGTGTGTGTGTGTGAATTTAGGATGCCTGGGAGTCGAAGGGGACGGTGCTGGTTAGAGACACTGCAAGGCTGTTATTACGGTCTGGCACGGTAGGGCCCGCTGGTTTTTCTGAGGCCTCAATGCCAATCCACCACATTCCAGAATTGCAACAGCCCTGGAATTTCCAATCCAGGATACCCCCAACCCCAAGACAGCCCCATTGCCTCCCCAGTACCCCTACCTCAGCAGCCTTCGGAGATCCAAGTGCGGCATTTCCCGAGAGATGCCTCCGTAGTTCTGCTTTTCTTTTTTATTGTCTTGTCCCTCACCCTTAATGCCCCAACACACTCCTGTCCCCGCAGCTGCTCAGTTTCCCTCTTCAGTGGTGATGGTACCATTTAAAATTTCACCTTTGCCGCAGATAGGGTAGGACCAAAGAGCAGGCAATAAGTCAGGGATTCTTTGATTCCTGGCATCCCCTGTACCCTTCCTCCTCCATTCTTTTCCCTCTTCACAACTTTTCTCTGGACCCATTATCTGCTTTTGTTTATTATACCTATGGAATAAGGGCAAACTCCTGTAATAAGTGGGAAAACTGAAGTACAGGGAGGTGATGGGTATCACTCAGCTAAGTGGCAGAGCCAGTGGAAAATTCTGATGTGGGTGTTGAGTCAGTTAATCTCTAAGACCCTTTGCAACTTGGAAAATTAAGACCTAATGGAAAGAGCAGTGAATCTACAGAGAGACATGGTGGTGATGGTGGTTATGTCCTATCTGACTTTCCACAACATGGGGTTTGCTTGGTAAAGAGACTGGAGTGGTTTAGCATTTCCTTCTCCAGTTCATTTTATAGATGAGGAAACTGAGGCAAACAGGATGGTGCAACTCACCCAGGATTCATGCAGACTCATAGGCCTGAGGCCAGATCTGAACTCAGGAAGATGTGCTCTATGCATTGCAGTACCACCTCACAGCAAGAATCAGAAGACCTGGTTTCAGATGCTACCTTTGACATTTACCGCATGAGTGATCCAGGGAAAGAAGCTTAATCTGGTTGGGCCTCCGTTTCCTTATTTATAAGTAAAATAAGGAGGCTGGATTAGATGGTGCCTCTGGCCCCTTCTAGCTCAAGCTCTAAGACCCTGTAATCATAGGATTTTAGGACTGAAATAGAACTAGAGACCAACTAAGCCTATCCCCTAATTTGACATTTTGAAGAAACTAAGGCCTGGCCTGGTTTGCCTGAAATCACACAGTTAGTAAGTAGTTGAGCTAATGTTCCAATCGAGGTCCTGCGATTCTAAATATAATGCTATTTGACCCAGGAGCTTCACAGGCAGCAAAAACGAATGAAATGGCAATTCATTATTGCCCAGGATACCGTCAGCACCGCAGCCCTATGCTGTTCACCTTTCTATAGAGGTACGTTAAATAGTGGTGAAGTGGATAGAACACTGGACCTAGGGTCAGGAGGACATGAGTTCAAATTTGATCTCAGACATTAACGAGCTGTGTGATCCTGGCAAAGTCATTTTACCCTGTTTGCCTTAGTTTCCTCATCTGTAAAATGAGCTGGAGAAGGAAATGGCAAACCACTCTAGTATCTTTGCCAAGAAAACCTCAAATGGGGTCACGAAGAATCAGACACAACTGAAAATCACTGAACAACAAAAAAAAAAGAGGTATATTAGATTACATATATACATATATGTGCATCTATATGCATGTCATTTGATGCCCAAGAATGAATGATAATGGCTATGAATTTCCCCAAACACATACATTTCAAAGGCACTGAGAACAAGTCTATACTCTTGCATGCCGATACCTTTAATCAAGGTCTTTCTTAGGTCTTTCTTTCTTAGGTTGACAAATTACTACCATTCACAACAGAAGTATAATTAGAAGCTAATTCATGGACTTGCTAATTATTCTGTTTCAGACCTGTTTACGGGTCTTTTGTGTCCTTGGAGGGAGGCAGACTCTGGCTTCTCGGACTAAGAGTTTCACAGGCACCATCATCCACCAACCCCACTGGGGACCACACACTCAATTTTATATCCAGACATGGTTCCCTCATTGCTTTCCCTTACATTTCCACCACTCTCTCATTCTTCAAACCACTTTCTTATCTATTATCAGTTATCCTGGCATCTGAGCTGGAAAGAGTTGCCTTAAAGGCAATCTATCTTAAAAATAAATTCTTTCCTGTTTTTCCATGTTACCTTTACCATTCTGCCAACACACCCTCATCCCCATACCATACATATGCCTATGAAATAAGTAGGTCGAATACTATAACCCCTATCTTACAAAGAAAGAAACTATGACACAAATGGGTAAGGTGGTTGTTCTAAGCTTTCACAACCCATTATCAGCAAGGCCAAGACTAGAACCTGGGTCTTTTGAGTTGCAATTCTCTCTCAAAAAAAAAAAGAGCCCTAAACTGCCTGGCTGACCAGCTGCTCCCCACCCTGCCCCTCCAGAAAATGCTGAGTGAAAAGAACCATTGTCTTTGGCTCCTGCCTGGGGCCATGAAGTTCACTGCCTTGCCAAAGCCCGAGGCAGGCTGTGCTCTCCGAGGTTTGGCTTGGAGCCCCAAACCAGAGCCTTCCCATCCCAGCCCAGTCAGCCCAGGGGAAAGCCTCCCAAATACCAGCCTAGTCAGCCCATGAGGAAAGCCAGGGTCTACTATCTTTAACTCACCGGGGAGCTGAAGGGGCTTGGAATCAGTCTAAGGTGGGCTTCAATAGAATCTGAGAAGCTAAAGGGATTTCTGGGGAAAGTGCTAAAGTGCAGTGGATCCCAAAAAGTCTAGTTCCACACTGGCCCTGTCTGGGTAGAGCTCTGAGTGAGTGTGCTGCAAAAAGTAAGGTATTAGAGGAAATATGCCAGTCTAGGAGTCAGCGGATTTCAGTCAGGGTCTTTGCTGGCTAGTTACTTCCCTCTCAGATCCTCATTCCCCAACCTGTAAAATGGGAGAGGGGAGGTTGAGGAATGAGGACAGATGACTCCTAAAGGACCTCTAATGTTATATGGCTCTATTGTTCTAATTTTGAGGGTCTCAGACACGGGGAAAAGATGGATGAAAAAAGGTGCCCTAAAGGAACAGAGTAGATGAACATGTCATCCATAGGACTCTGGGAAAGGTGTCTATCCGTACCCAAAATACATCTCATACTACTTGCCTGAAGTTATGTCCATTAGAAATCCATTTTTCAGTTTCATTTTTCTTTGAGAGAAGAAAATGAATCTGGACTGGGTCAGTTGTTTCATTTATGTGGTAAACTCTCAGGGAAGAAATTCCCTCTACCAATGCAAATCAATACTAGTTCTGCAGCTTATACTTTGATCAATGAGAATCATAATATGTGAGCTATTACCTATATCATGGAGTTGTTCTGGAGGAAGGCACTTTGTAAACCATTAAAGTGTTCTAGAAATACGAATTGTTGTTATTTGATGCTCCAAGGGACATGTGGTCTCATGTATGAGACCACATCTTGCCTTGATGCAGAACGCAGTCTTACATTCCTTCTTATGTTCTGTGACTTTTGTCCACAGGAATTCTACCACTGAACCTCTTGAAATTACACTCATATCAAGGAAGCACTGAGCACCAACTGTTAATTATCTGATATCCCACTACATGCCTGGTCCACCTTCATTTCCAGTTGTTCACCTTTTACATTACTTCGACTCAATTTGCTGTTGGTAGTGCCAATATGCATAACACAATAGCTACCTCCCCATTACCCTCTATGCAATACTTAACTTGTGTTAATAATGGTAATTAATAATTAATTATAATCAAAACATTCTCAAAATTATCTCTGTTGTTACATCTTTCAGTTAATCACAAATTTTTGCAAATAAATAGGAAAGAGTTGACTGGAGGAAAGTCTTGAAGGAGGCATTTTGCTTTTTCAAATCAAAAACTGTAACATAAACAAACAATAAACAATTGCATGATTACCCATCTATCTACATCAAACTGCTTCCCATCTCAGGGAGAGGAAGTAGGAAGAAAAGGAGAAAATTTGGAACTCAAATTTTTTAAATGAATGTTAAAAATTTTTATATGCAATTAAGAAAAAATGAAATATTACTAAAGAAAAAATAAACAAGTTATATTGAAGCTACAACTTTCAGTCAAGTGTGTGATGGTAAAGATTTAGTTTACAGCATAAAACTATTCACAAAATCCTATCTGTTCCTTTCTCATGCCTTCATCAGGGATCCCACCCCTCAAAATCTATTTTGCATTCACTGTGTCTATCTTGTATACTTAGCCATACCAGTTGATTAATATCAGTATCAATAGCAGCTGAATGTAATGAAAGCTTATGAAAGGTCTATAGTGTTTTCATTTTTGTCTTTATATTTTCAGTCTAGCACAGAACCTGGAACATAATGTATTTAATGCACAGAATGATGGAGTGAAGCGAATCTCCAGCCCAAGACAGCCTGGAAGGTCACCGGAATGCATCTATTGCATCGCTCTGGGAGCAGAATGCAGTTCAGTGTGGGCCACAAGTGCACAAAGGGGACCTGAGCAGACCTTGAGGAGACTGAATCTCTCACACCTGTGGTGGTTTCCAGACTCTATAACCCCAAAACGCTGAGGACATATAGGAAAAGCCTGTGAGACCAGTGCAGGAGAGTGGAGTGGTCCGAGCCACAGCCCCAGGGTGGCTGAGGGGGCAGAGGAACCGGTGGCAGCCGCAGCATCAGCAGGGGCAGCTGCAGCCACTGTTTCTGATGTTGTAGGCCCACAGATTGTAGGGGGAGGGAGCGACTGACAGTATACTCCCCACCCCCACTAGAAGGAGAACTACCTTGAAAAAGAGTTCAAAAGTTAAGTAAATGGCTGGGGAAATGAGCAAAAAACAGAAAAAAAAATCAGACTACAGAATATTACTTTGGTGACAAGGAAAACCAAAATATACAAAGAGAAGACAGCAAAGTAAAAGCTCCTCCATCTAAAGCTCCAAGTAAAATATGGATTGATCTCAGGCCATGGAAGAGCTCAAAAAGGATTTTGAAAATCAAGTACAGCAAAAATTCGGAAGAAAAATGAGAGTGATCACATATTTACAGAGAGAGGGGAACATAAAAGGTCAACGAGTTTACTTTTCTCATTTTACAGATGAGCAAATCAAGACCTAGAGAGGCCAAATGTAAAGTCACCTTCACACAGGTGGTGAGTGTGTTGAGATTTTAATCATAATTTTCTGAGTTCAAATATAGCCATACCACAACATGCTAAGTGATCCTGCACAAATCACTTACCCCTATTTGCTTCAATTTTCTCATCTGTAAAATGAGCTGGAAAAGGAAATGGCAAACCATTGTAGAAACTTTGGCAAGAAAACCCCAAATAGGGTCACAAAGAGTCAGACACAACTGAAAAATGACCAAACAACAGCAAATATTGGTGAAAAAGGCATAGATGGAAAGTGACCAAATTGCACACAAAAGTTAGGAAGGATGGCTAATGCATTGAATGACAGTCAAGATCCTAAAGAATCTTGACATGTTGGAGCATTGGGCAAAATCCAATAAGATGAAGGTAAATTCATGCAAAAAAAATCAGTTTTACAAATCCAAGATGGCAAAGATGTTGCAGTACAGCATTTCATTTGAAAAGGATATGGAGATTTTAGTGAACTACAAGTGGTAACTACATACGCTAATGAAATCTTGGACTATATTAAGAGAGGAAGTGCTTCCAGGAATAGGGAGATGATGATCCTCTATATTCTGCCCCGGCCAAACCACATCTGTGCACCACAGTTTAGGAAGGAAATTAATAAAATGTCCAGAAAAAGGCACTTAGAATATTGAAGGAAGGTGTTTAACCTAGAGATGAGAGACCATAGGATGCACATGAGTGTTGCATTCTGTTATTTGGAGCAATGTCATGTTAAAGAGGAATAAATTGTTCAGTTTGACCCCAAAGGGAAGAATCGAAAGCAATTGGTGGGAGTTGCAAAGAGGAAAATGGAATATATAAGGGAAAATTTCCTAACAATTAAAGTCAGGAGAGCAAGTGTACCAGAGCCAACCACAACAAGCTCCCAAGATCCAATGGTTTCATTTTCACTTTGAGCATTACCACCTTGGAAATTGGTGAACGTTACAAACTGAGGCTTGATTTATTATATTATTGACTTCTAGACTTAAGAAATTGATGGAGGAAATTTCAATAATGCAAGCGAATCTTTGTAAAGGTAGCCTCTGTACAGCTTTTTTTCCAGAAAACTGGTTGTTAAATATTTACTGGCACAGCCCTGATTTTTGTTGTTGTGGCTCAGTCATTTTTCAGTTGTGTCCAACACTCTGTGACTCCATTTGGAGTTATCTTGTCCAAGAAACGTAATTGGTTTGCCGCTTCCTTCTCCAGCTTATTTTTCAGATGAGGAAAATGAGGCAAATAAGGTTAAGTGATTTACCCAGGGTCCCACAGGTAGTAAGAGTCTGGGGCCATATTTGAACTTCCAAAGATGATTGTTCCTGACTCCAGACCCAGCACTCTATCCACTACCACCCAGCTGCCCTACATATTAGAGCCATCCAGAAGTGTATCTTAGTGGATAGGGTGAGTTCCTCCTCGGGGTCTTCAAGCAGAGTTAGGATGACCACTTCTAAGAATGTTACAATGGGAACTCTTTTTCAAGCTTAGGTTAGACTTGAGAGTCACAAAGTTAGCCTTCTCCATTCTAACACTGTCTGATTGAGTCTATGAATGAGATGAGGGTCTTTCCAGTATAGCAATGACCTAAGCAAATACCCAAAAGCTAGAAGAGAGCCGGACAAGAATATGGAATAGTTAATATTATCATATGGCTGAAAAATTAATTGAATGAAGGGAAGTAAAGTAAAATAAGGATGGAAAGATAGGTTGGAGGCAGATTGGGAAAGGCTTTAAATGCCAGAATGATGAGTCTGCATTTTATCCTAAAGAGAACATAGAAACACTCAAAGGCTTGGAACAGAAAAATGACCCACATCAGCCTATGCATTAAGAAGAGGGTGTGACAGTCATTTAGGAGAGAGAAAAGAAGAGCCTGAACTAAGGTGATGGCCATGGGCATGGACAGGAAAAGACTGTTGATGCAAGAAATACAGTAAGTTATCATGTGAGCATTGGAGACTTGTCCAAAGAATGCCTGAATTGTAGAATCTATGAACTGGAAGAAACTTTACTGGTCATGTACACCACCATGGACATTAATGGGACTCCCTCTGCATCATTCTGATGGTTGAAGAGCTTTCATGGAGGAGAACCTACTGCCTCCTGAGCCAATCCATTCTACTTTTTGATAGCTCTCGTTGCAAGAAAATGTTTTTCTTAAATCAGTGGAAAAATACGTCTCTCTAACTTCTGCCATTGTCCTTCTTAAATGCCTTGTATTCATTCTATGTGTAATGTGTGGATGTATGTATGTATGTATGGGTATGTATGTATATGTATATGTAAAATATGTTGTTTCCCCTAAGGTTTCATTCTTTCTACTCTTATCCCCAGCCCCCAGGAGAGTCTCTGGCACAGAGTAGGTGGTAAATAAACAAACAACTGAATAATTCTTGATTGACTGATCAACCTTAGTTATATTCTATAGAGCCAAGCAGCGTCAAACAAATCCCTCCTGTGTCAGAAGTATCCAACATGGCCCATGAGACTCAAATCAGAATAAAATATAATTGGGAAACGGTAAATAAAAATGCAAAAAAACACAGGCAATGTTAATATATGGTTTTCTAAGTCAATATATGACCCACAAGGATTTTTATAAAAGGTTTGGTGGTCCTGTTTCTACTTGAGTTTGACATCTCTGCTCTAGCTGATGATAGCCCTTTAAATACCTGAAGATGGCTTCCGTGTTTCCTGCTAGTTCTCTCTTGGCCAAGTTAAATAACAGCAGTTACTTTACTCAGTCCTTGAATGGCACCATTTCCAATATTTTCACCATCATAATCAATATCCTCTGAATGCACACTGGCTTGCCAACATCCTGCTGAAAATGTGATGCCCAAAACTGATTATAATATTCAAGATTTCACTGACTAGGGCAGAGTACAGTGAGGCTATCACCAACCTTGTTCTAGTGGCTATGGCCTTCACATTACCTCCTTTGGTTGCTGCATCATAATTTTTACTCAGAATGAGCTTATAGTTCATTAGAACCCCAAGATCTTCTTCATATAGACTGTTGTCTGATAATTTCTTCCCCATCCTCTATCAATGTTTGCAGGTTTGTTGTTTTTCTTTTTTCAGAAACAGAAATGTAGTCCTTTATGTTCAACCTCATTGCATTGATTCAGTATATCTTCCTTGTGATCAAAATGATTTTTGCTCCTAACTTTTTCATCTGATGTGTAAACTCTTCCTTCCAACTCCATGTCACCTGCAAATCCAATAAGCATGCCAACTTGCCTCCATCAAGTCATTGATTAAAATGTTGAAAATCCAGGGTCAAAGGCAGATTCTCAGGACATTCCACAAAGAGTTCCTTCTAAATCCACATCAACCCATTAATAACTATGCTTTGGGTCTAGTCATTCACCCAGTTCTCAATACACTTTAATATACTACCATCTAACAATTTCTAACTATTCCTTCTGCCACCTGGGATATTCTGGAAGACAGTAATGAGACAGAACAGTTACAGTTGACATAAGATGGAACAGGTGTGCCCAGACAAGCCCCAGTAGCAGTATAGTAAGATCTGGAAACAGAGATTTGACAGATAGGAGAAAAATTACACATAGACACTGAGTCAGACCCCTGGAGACAGGCCTGGGAAACCACATGGCCTCTAAAGGGGACCACAATTCCCCAAGGACAGTAATGGTAGAGCAATGAAAAATTCTTAGGCCAAACTTGCAACAATGAAAGAACATTTGTGGGTACCAAAAGAGACCCTGATTCAAACCAAAGACCATCTAACAAACCTAAGTTTTTTCCTTGCTTTGGGAGTTCTGAAACTTCAGGGTGACACACTATGTATCTGAAGCAACGTACAAGTCCCTGGGGGAAATGGAAATAGGTGTGAGCTAGTTGATTCCATAGGGAAAAAAACTCTAAGGCGTTTTTCTTCTTGTAATTGACCACGTCCAATAGGACTAAAATTTGGAAGCACTATATAGGTTCTTGGGAGGCAGAAGACATTACGGGCAGGCTATAACAGAATCATAGCATTTATGCATCAGAAGAACTCTTGAAAGTCATTTAGTCCACTCGGTATGTAAACATGACTCATGAGCTTCAAAATTGGGTCTTCATGTTTTCTGTCAGGTGAAATAAAACCTACCTTATAGTTGATGTTAGTTTCTTACTTACATGACAATTGAAGTCTCTTTTCTACTATTGTGGGGACCAATCAAATGCTGATGTTTCCAAAGGAACTCCCAAATTGATAACATAAGCCAAGGAGGACCATGAAAGATATTTCCCTTCCCAAAACTGAACTCAGCTCTTGTGATTACAGACCTTGAGTTCTGAGCCACAGGTTACACACAAATGTGATTCTGACAGGGCTTAGGAGGAAGATTCCATGCCTAGAGAGCCCATAGAGCCCAAGAGCTAAAATGAATGGATAGATCAAGGGGTATCTAACCTAGGTGTGCCAGCTCTCTGTCTACCTTACTGATCCCCAGATAACAAGGCCACCTGTGAACTCTTGAGTTGTCATAGGAGTTAATTAGGGCTTAGTATCAGCCTTTTTTTCTGTTGTTCTGTAAACAGACAGGAAGCATAGTCTTTGTTTATAAACTCTGGGTCTCTCTCCAGAACATGCCTCCCCACCCATAATTACTTTCAGAGCATGCTGTTTTCAGTTAGGGAAAACTGAGCTTCCTTCCAAATGGCACTGGACATGACCTGAAATTATATGTTTGACTTTTTGGAAATGGACATACAAGTCAAATGAACAGCCAGCCTTCAAGTGGGGTGGGGTAGCAGGGGGGAGGGAGAGCCAGTCAAGGCACCAGAAGTCCTACCACTGGATGAAACCAGAGAAGGGAAGGCAGGCCCTTTTGTCAGGCAATATCGTGATGAGACTGAGTTTGCGGTGTACTGGAAAGCGTACTGGACCAGAAGTCAGATCTCAGTTCTGACATGAATAGTCATATCACTAGCCTCAGTTTCCTCATCTTCAAAATTATACTACCTTAGTGACTGTGGAACACTGAAAATAAATAAAATTTTAAAAAAGAATGTCTGGAACCAAAAAAAACCTATACTACCTTCTTCGTTTTATTGTAAGAAAAGTGCTTTGCAAACCTTCAAGGACTATAAAAAATGGAGAACTATATCATTTGTCTTTGGCGTTCTTCCTCCTGATCTCAGACGATGTCCTGGTGTATATAGAGGCAACTAGGTGGCACAAAGAATAGAACTGCAGATCTGCAGTCAAGAAGACCTGAGTTCAAACTCAACTGTAAAGTGGGGATAAATATAGCATCTACCTCACAAAATTATTGTAAGGCTCAAAGGAGATATTTGCAAAGTCCTTGGTCACAGCACCCAGCACATAGTAGGCACTAATAAATGTTTGCTCTTTTCTGTGTTACCCTAGGATAGGACAATCCTGTTATCATCACAGTGCCAGTCTCTCTAGGTTTTCTAAAGGAATAGGCAATCTGGTAGAAAAAGCTATGCTAACAAAAAACGGTTAGATGATACTCTTCCACTTTCAAGAAATGTATCTGCATTTTATCCATGCCCTCTGGAGACAGTGTTCTGAGCCACATCAACTCCTCTATTCTTGGTAGGAGTTTAATTCCAGATGGGAGGGAAGGTATGAAGGAGTCCTGGAGTGAGAGGACAGACCCTTCAGGACTACCCTATCTTTGTTACTAACTCCTGGAATTTTGGATAAATTCATGTCACCTAGATGAACCTGAGTTGTCTCATCTGTAGAAAGATGGGGGTGAATTAAACTGATCTCTAAGGTCCCTTAACAACTCTTGGTTTCCATGACACACACAATTGGTCCAAACTTGGTGAGCTGATTCCCAAATGCTTTCACTGGGACTCAGTCAGAGAGCGTTGCTCCAGGTCCAATTCATTACCATTTGTAGGAAACCACTCAGAGTATAAAGCAGAGAGGTCCAGGTATCCAAACTTAACTTTGAACCTTTCACTTTAATATGATGCACCTTCTCCCACCTGCATGGCCTGGGCTGGCCATACTCTGAGGCTAATTAATAAGAAGGTTTGATCAACCAACATGCATTTGTTAATTACCTTTCATATACAGAGCCCTATGCTAATCACCAAAGACACAAATACAAAGACGATGTAATTGTTGTTCAGTTATGTCTGACTCGCAGGTTTCCTTCACACATTTCCTTCTCCAGCTCCTTTTACAGGCAAACAGGGTGAAGTGATTTAAGCAGCTATTAAAATGTTTGAGACCGGATTTGAACTCAGGTCTTCCTGATTCCAGGTCAGGGACTCTATCCACTGCACCACCTAGCTAAGAAGAAAATAATGTCTCCTGTCCAAGAGCTTACATTCTAAGAAATGAAAGTAGAATCTCTTCAATCTCAAGATCTCCTCGCCATCGGTGTTCTGTGTCCCATTCACCCAAGCGCTGCTAACACCCTATGTTGTCCTCTGGCTCCTCTCCGACCCCTTACCTGATTTCTGACCCATTTGCATCATGCGCAATTGCCTCCAAAAGCAAAAATGAAATGACATAATAAAAACAAGAGAAGTATATTTTGTAATAAATAAATAAATCATAACATAAAACTTGAGAGAAAACGTGATGTAATGAATAGAGGGTCAGTCTGTCATCAGAACCAGGATGACTTGAGTTCAAATTTCACCTCTGACAGGTACTTCGTTGCCCAATCTTGAGCAAGTCATTTAATTTCTCAATTCTTTGAACAATTCTCTAAGACTCCTAACTTATTGAGTCATTTGCCAAGTTTCATTATTTTACTCACCAATACTTCTCTACACCAATGAAATTACAGGTCCAGAGAAAACAAACAGGCAAAAAGAAATATAGAATTTAAAATAAATGTAGTTTGAATGGGAGTAGAAAAAAAGGGGAAGAACTGAATGATTTAGTAGATACTCTCGTTTTTCCTTCCTCCCCTTGAATGGATACCCTAATGTGAATACCCATAACCTACCAGTGAGGTTGAGAGAGATGAGATTTTAGGCAATTCAACAAATATTTATTAAACGTCTACTATATGCAGTTTGCAATGATAAGTTCTAGTGATAAAAAGACAAAAATTGAATAGTCTAGGACCCAAAGAACCTCCCTTGCATTACAGGCAGCTAGGTGGTACAAGAGATAGATCAGGAGTGAGGAAGAACTAGACTCAACATTGGCTACAGATACTTATTAACTGCGTGACCCTAGACAAATCAATTAATGTCTGTCAGCCTTCATTTTCTCATCTGCAAAAATGGTAGAAATAGTAGTACCTACCTCCCAGGGTTGTTATGAGGATACGATGAGATAATGTTTGGAAAGCACTTGGCAAATCTTAACATTATTTATAAATGCTAGCTGTTATTATCAAAGGGTTACAACATACAATTAAATCTTTACTAATATAAATAACAAATCCCCTGAAGTGGTCTGATAATGTCAATTCATGCTGCATATATCCATTTGGGCTAGAACTAGTTACATAATTTACATAATTATAACTTCAAATAGTTGCAAATTCAAATACATGTCACTTCAGAAAATCTATCATGGTCCTTGAGACCTAGCTGTATATACAAACAAGCAGGTAAAGGTGATTGCTCCAACTTTAGATTTGTTGCTCAGTCTCATTTTCACACTTAAAAATTTGAAACAGAGATTGAAAAAGAGGATCATGACCCCTCAGCAGCAACTCCTTATTCTTTCATTGTTGTCTTTCCCCCACAAAGTCCTTTGTAATTTGTTGTAATGAAGTCTCACGAAACATTTTTTCAATTCATCCATGTTTTTACAACCAAGAATTAACTAGAGCTAAGGAGACTTTCTAACCTTAAGTCAGATAGAAGCTCTGGACAAAAGCAGAGACACAGGTAGCAGGAATTCTGAAACAAACTATTCTGAAACAAACTAAGTGCTTGTGCATTCTTGTAAAGTGACTGGCTAGCCTGTATTTCAAAAGAGCTTAGCTCTTTCTCTTGTGTGTCTATCTGTAAGAAATTGTGCCCTAGGTTTATGTAGGAAATGTTCTATAGCTGTTTTTTATAATTATGTTATAGAATTAGAGGTCTTTGCTTTGAATTACTTATCCTCTGATTCACTAGTACAAGTAAAAACATTGGTGGGGGCTCATGAACCATAGCTTTGAATGGATATGAACCACAAAAAAAAAACAAAAACCTTGAGGTTGATGTCACCTTTTTGGAGGGCTTATGTTTAAGAATGGATATCCTAGATGTTGTAATCAGAATACAGGTTAGGGAATGAAGGGAACATACAAATGGCTCCATAAATATTTGAAGAAGCAAAGAGCAATAATATGGAGTTGGTGGGAAAAGGGGATCAGTAAATTCAAAAGAGGTAGAACCTAAACTGAGTTTTGAAGGAAAATAAAGATTCTAAAAGGTAGTATTTGGGAAAGAATATATTGTACTTCTGGGATTGATAATGCCCATGGCTACTCCCTCCCATATTTTGTGTATGGAAGAAACTGAGGCTCAGGAATAGATGGTTGACTCTTTTTCCTGGGGTCACAATGAAGCACCAGTGGGAGCCAGAAGCTGACCCATCAACCTTGACTGCTAGCCGGGAACCCTCACCACAGGCCCCGGTGAAGCCAAGAGAAAGAAGTCTAAGAACTAAAGTCTAAGCCTGTCCAACATCATGTGGTTCATTCAAACTGCTTTTTATTTTACTCATTTTATTTTTTTAAGGAAACATATATATATATGTGTATATATAGTATTCAGTGCCTTCTGGTACATGAAACAATCCAGCTTTCAGATGATCTGGAAAACCCCAAATTCTCCTCATTAAGATCCCAGGGCCCTCTCAACTACGTGTTGGACCTTTAACCCCACTGCCTGACCAAATTCCAGTTAAACATTAATGGTCATGTTGCGGTCTTAAAATTACTCTCGTGACCCCCCGCCTCCCCCCCACACCCCCTTCCTCCCATTCCAAGGTTCATGTCTTTGGTATTCCACAAGTCCACACTCCTTCTGATTTGACATTTTTTTCTTTGTCCTTGTGAAAGAAAGGCAGTCTGGAGTGACAAAGGCCATTTCCAAGTATCTGAAAAAGTGGGTATAATACATAAGACAGTACCATGTTTCAGTTCTACCCAAAACCAGACAAGAAGATATGAAACAGCATTATGGTAGGGCTAATTTGTATTAAACATTAACTAATAAAAACAAGTCTTCCTAACACCAAGGATGGCTAAATTCTAAAACAAGAAATTTAAGTGGATCCAATTCAACAACAGAGTTCACCCAGAGATCCCGAATAAGCCAGTGGGTTATAGTTATACCATGGTTTGGCTCTCATATAATCTATTGATTCAAGTCAGGTAGTGTGTAAAACATGGGTCCAGGAGAAACCTGGGTTCAAATCCTGCCTACTACTCATACTATGTGAGCATGGGTAAGTTGCTTAACCTTCCAAGTCTATTCCCTCTTTTGTGAAGTGGGGGATTCCTATAACCACAACAACAACTTTAAAGAGTTGCTGAGTATTGGATAAGAGTTCAATTGGCAGGCTAGAAGAGTTGAAAGAAAAGAATCGAAATACATCATCACACTTCTACAGATGAACTCCAACCCATGTAGGAATACGGTGGATTGCAAGAGGAGTTAAAAACAACAAATTGCCCTTCTGTTTCCAGAGAAGCTTAAGACGGTGTTGGAGACACCACCTTCAAGGAACTTCCATTGTCCTAGAGAGAGTATCATATGGAGAATTATCTAATAAGGTCAAATGGGAAGTCCAGACAAGGTATTCTAGGAATATTTGAGGAGAGAAAGAGAACTTCTAGGTAAAGGGGTAAACAGGGGAAGGGGTGGATTTGGGCTTGAAGTAAGGAATAATGTCCTAACAATTTGAACTCTTCAGAAGATAAATGGGATGACTCAGAACTTAGTGAATTCAATGAGCCTAGTGAACCACAATTGTACTCCGGGGAGTTTGAAGAAGTTGCATTGCATGAGATCAGGGTTCTGCACTCCAGGGACCTAAGGTGATCCGGTATCCTCACTATGTCAGTCAGTAGTAGCAGCAATAGTTGTAGTGGTAGCCTTGATAGCAGCAGCAGCAGCAACAGTAGTGAGAGGAAGAGGAGGAGAAGGAAGAGGAAAAGTGCCTTTCACTGGAAATCTTATAGCAAATGTTATATGACCACATTTTAGGGGTATGGTAGAAAATGGGTATTATTGTTCAGGGATGACTGGGGAATTCATGAGCCCTGAAGTCCCTTCCAAATCTGAGATTTAATATTTCTTACAGGTTTTACAGAAGAAATGGCATCACAACTGAACCTTGAAGAAAATTAAAGATTCCAAAAAGTTAAGATGAAGAGAAAGTATAGTCCAGGCTTGGGAAAAGGGAAGGAACTGATAGATAGGGAGGTATTGTGCATTTAAATGTACACAGGTAAAAGATGAAGTTCGAGGGACAGTTGGTATTTTACTCTGCCTGGAAAATAGATCATGTGAAGAGAGATCATATAAAATAATGCTGGAATGGTAAAATGGAACCAAGGTTTTAAAGGCCTTGCTAAGGAAATGCCAGGCTAAGGAATTCCTCTTTTATCCTAAAGGCAATGGGGAGCCACTGAAGGATTTTGATTATAACCTGTGAAATGGTTAAATGTACCCTTAGAAAGAATATTTTGTCAGTTGTGTAAGGGGTAGATTAGAGAGGGGAGTTACAAAAGTCCAAGAGACCAACAAGAAGAAGACTTCAAGATTTCCTTTGGTGTTAAGTTCTTGGAACAGAGAATCAAGAAGGAAAATGGTTTTAAAAAAACACTTCAAATTCACAATTATAACCTTGTTAAGTTTTTTCTATTTTTAAAATATTTTCTGGAAGGGACATTGACCCCTTTAGAGAGCAGTTTCTGAGGAATTCTCTTGCAAAGGCAAGTTGTAAACAAGGTTGCTATGAGTAACTTCAGCTATTAAGAGAAGCTTCATTGATTTAAGTTACGAGCAACACCTAGTAAAGCAATTTTCTCTTGCTAAAGGGAGGAGGTTTCTCTCTTCTGGAAAAAAGAGAGTGGAAAATTACTGACTTCAGATTGGGGAAAGGTTCTAAATGTTTCACCAAGAATTTCAACCATGCGGAGGTCCCCATAGAAGAAAACCTTCAGGAACTCCGAACTGAGTCCCCCAATCAAACCTGCTAGAAAGACAGATGATAGGGTTTTGCAAGTGATGAGCAGAAAGTAGCCATGAAACATTTATGAAAGTAAAATCACTCACACTCCAGAAAAGCTGGCCCGAAGCATCCAAAACGCAAGTTTTCAGTCCTAATTTAAATGGGTGAGTTACAAAGAAATAGTCTAACGAAACTGTATGAAAGGTTAGATGATAAAGTTGCTACTGTAATTAAAGAAACAATAAAGAAGGTGCCTAATCTTTAAAAAAACTTTTTTCACTTGCTTTAGATAACTATACATTGTTGAATTACTTTAATAAAATGGTCTAATTTTTGAGAATAATGAAGGGAAAAGAATGCTCATCTACTTGTAATATTAGGTATACCTATTATGAGGTATTTTTTTCAGCTGATAGTTTGCGGGAGCTGAGAAAATTAAAAAGACAGCTGGGGGGGCAGTGGATAGAGAGCTGGGCCTGAAGTCAGGAAGACCTGAGTTCAAATCCAGCTTCAGACACTTACTAACTAGCTGTAAGACCCTGGGCAAGTCACTTAACCCTGTTTGCTTCAGTTTCCTCATCTGTCAAATGAGTTGGAGAAAGAAATATCAAAACATCCCAGCATCTTTGCCAAGAAAACCCCAAATAGGGTCACAAAGAATCAAGCACAACTGAAATGACCGAACAGAATAGAAAACAAAGGTTTGTATTGCCACCTTGTGGCAATGTCATCTAATTGCAGGCTCAGTTCTTTTCAAAGATTAAACCAACTGGGAAATTCCATTGCAAAACCGAGCATAAACAAGTCACAACAGAAACACTGAGGACTGCTGTGGCAGTGTTTTTTTCAGAGTTCTTTGTGGACACATTATTACAATAATTAAAGCCTGTATAGGAGAGCAAAGGTGAGTCCTACCAAAATGCCTTTGTTCATCTTCCAAATCCCCAAATTCCTCTCCGGACTTGTAAAGTATTGTCTTGGTCGCTGGACATCGTCTGTAGATGGGAAAGGCTCAGAGCCTCACGTACAGACAAGAGTCTAATTAACTCTTTCTTTGGATCCAGTTCTCACAAATATCCCCCCACCCTTTATCTACCCTACCCAATACCATCCTGAATTTCCCACAGAGAGAGAAATCCAAACCATGTTATTGTCCACAGACAAGTCTTTCTTATCAGAACCCAAAGATAAGACATGTTTCCCTGGATTGCCAGTCCTTAGAGAATTGGTCCAGAAGAATACATACACACTTATATTAACAGACAAGTGGAGGGGAGGTATCCTGGACTTTGAAGGCTAGGAAATACCTAATCCTATGACCCTACATGGGAATCCTGGTTATAAACCAAAAGAATTCCTGTTCCATGATATCTCTAAAAGGTAATCGGTCAGAATCAGATCGCCAACGTAGGACTCACATTCTGAGCCTCCAATGACTACTTTCAATATGGAAGTAACTATTAAGAACATCATTCAGATACAAAATACAATCCCATCCCTACTCCCTGTTCATGAGCCTGTACTCTCACAGCCTCTACCATTCTACAACTATGTCACATAGGGACCAATTTCCTTCCTACCAAGTATCTCCACCCTGAAAATAAGAGTTTTCTTTATTGTTCCAGAATCTCATCATTAGAGGGGACCTCAGAAGTCATTAGTCTAACCCAAGACTAAAAAAGATTTCCTTCTACAACATACCCAGCAACTGGTCATCCAGCCTTTGTCTGATGCCTGCTAGGGAGAGGGAACTCACTCCATCCTAAGCCTATTCCACTTTTATGTGGCTAAGAGTGAAAAAATAATTCCTTACATTAAGCCAAAATCTATCCCTTGTTCACTTCCATTCATTGCTTCTAGTTCTGTATTCTAGGGCCAAACAGAATCCTGATGCCTCTTTCACAATCCTTTAAATAGTTTAAGACAACAATCATGTTCCCCTTGTTGTCTCATCAACAGGCCAAACAGACCCAATTTCTTCAAACTCTATTAGGACAGATGCTTGCTCTCCAGCCTTTCATTATCCTGGTCAACCCAGACACCCCCACTTTGGGTGTGCTCTTGCCTGTCACTTCCACACCTTGTGGCTAACAGAAGTAAGATACTGGAGCTCCCCTGTATGAAAGCAAAAATAGAATATGCCTTAAATTGAGCATGGTGGGGTGAGGTATTTCTTCAAACCAGTCCCAGAGTTAAGTTGTTGCTACCACCACCATCTACCAATTAGAAAGTTGGAGCTTTTACATCAGGCATTTCTTTCTTTCTAAGCACCAAAAATAAGCAGAACCTAGATTCTGTTCCTCTTCTTCTCTCTCCCCCTCCAAATCGTAGCCCCCCCCCCCACCTCTACCATCCCATTTCTCAACTCAACAATGGTTGAATGAACAGAACTGAAAGTTTCCAAAGAATTTCACTTTTGGGCCAAGACCAAGGATGGAAACTTTTAGCCTGGGAAGGGAATCTTGCAGGAAATGAAACAAGTGAAAACAGAAGGTTGGAATTAGGTAGAAATAAAAGCGGCATCACAGCTTCCGAAGCCATGGTCCCCCTGGATACAGCAGTGCTGGGCCCATCAGATCCTGGAATTACTCCTGACATGAAGAACAAGGCTGATGACTCACCCAACACCAGCTCTGACCTCTTCGAAAGCTACAGTAATAGCTGAGCAATACCAGATCTTAAAAAAAGTCCCATACCTCCAGGTATTATAGTTTCACATGTAGAAGTCCCTAGAACATTAAGACTGTAAGACCTTAGAAATCAAAATAATGGTTCATATTTTCATAGTTCTTTTTTCAATTCAACTCAATAAATATTCATTAAGTATCTACTATATGCTAAGCTCTGGGGATACAAATAAGAAAAAGAGGAAGTCCCTGCCCTCAAGAAGCTTATACTCTGATGAAGAAAGATAACACACAGGGGGAAGATGAAAAAGAGGGAGTGTTACCAGGAGTTGAGGGCATGGGGTTCCATGGAGTCAAGGCCAGACAAAGCTGCTGATGGAAAATAAGAGTTGCTTAGAAGATTGTGTGCCCTCAATAAAAGAAAGCTTTGTGGGGAGCATAAGACTCTATTCTTCTGACCCTCCAATCAGAGGGTAGAGGCAACTGAGAATGAGTTGAGAAGGTGTTGAGTACCAAACCTGAGCCAATCTGCATGATGATGAGATGTCTTGACTCATAAGCAATGCAAGCCCAAGTGCTTTCTTCACAACAACCTTTTGAGACAGGCAATGTTAATCATCACACCTCCATTTCACAATGAGGAAACTGAGGTTAGGAAAAGTTAAGTGATTTGCCCATAACCACCCAGTTAATAAATGAAAGATCTTGATCTGCTCATCATTTCTCATAGCACAGTAACATTCCATGACAATCATATACCACAAATTCCTCAGACCCAATTGATGAACATCCTCTCTATTTCCAATTATTTGCCACCACAAAAGAGCTGCTATAAATATTTTTGCACATATAGATCCTTTTCCTTATTTTGCTTTCTTTTTAGATCTCTCTGAGATACAGACCTAGTGGTGGTATTGCTGGATCAAAAAGTATACACAGTTGTATAGTCCTTCAGGCATAGTTTCAAATTCCTCACCAGAATGCTTGGATCAGTTCACAACTCCACCAGCAATGCATTAGTGACCCAATTCTTCCACATCCCATCCAACATTTGTCATTTTTCCTTTCTGTCATATTTGCCAATGGGATAGGTGGTGCTTCAGTTGTTTTCCTTCGTATTTTTCTAATCAATAGACCATTTTATGTGATCATAGATAGCTTTGATTTCTTCATCTGAAAGCTACCTGTTCATGTTCTTTGACCATTTATCAGTTGGGGAATGACTTGAATAAATGTTTTTAACTGATTGATTATATAAATGTCAGTTATTTTCCTCATCACCACCATCATCTGTAGCTACCAATGACCTAATTCTTACTCCTGAGCCACTTCCTTATGCTGCTTATATTTTAGATGCTTCTTTTTTCCTCCTCTCACTTTAAACTTGCCTAGAATCAAAGATGACAAGCATAAAATATTAGAATTGGCAGGGTCTCCAGCATACTGTAGAGGAAAGCACATTAGTCATCGTTAGGAGATCTGGCCTCATGTCTTGCTTCTAATGTGTATCAGCTGTATAGCTCCAGGTGCATCCCTTGACCTCTCCGAAAGCCTCAATTTTCTATAAGATAAGGATCAATAAGACAGGGATCACTTGCCCCATCTGCCTCACAGAGTGTGTTGGAAAAGCATTTTACAACTTTTAAAGTGATATACGAACGTAAGTTATGATTATGTAGTCCAGAACCCTCAACTTGGAACTAAAGAAACAGAGGTCTGTATAAATTAAGTGACTTGCCCTGAGGTCACACAGCTAGTTATTAGCACGACTGCAATTTCAACCCAGATTCCAGAGTCTCAGGATGATGTTCTTTCCCCTGATAGACACTGTCAGCTGTGAAGCCCAAAACTGGACATAAGACTCTGGTCAGTCAGTGACTATTATAAGAAGATGACGTCTGAAAGGGAACGTACTACTCTCCTGTTTTTTTACAGTCCAGTACTATGTTCGATTTTTATTTTATCCACAATTCTTTGGAAGGTGCTTAAGTTAAAGTGAGCTCCACCCTGAAAGACCTGGCTTTCTCTCTTCTCTGACCTAGCCTCACATTAATTGTAAGTAACCAAGAGGGCGGTTGGATCCTATCAGTCTCACATCACGCTTTTAGCCAGGTGACAATGGGTGGGGATAGAGAAATCAAGTAAACTCATCCCTGAAAATAGGCAGGCCTCTTATCAGGTCTTCAAAGTATTTCAGACAATCCCGTGTGTTTTACCCTGCTATCAGAGGGACTAAAATGACTATCTTCCTCCAGTGTTACTTTGCTGGTAATATATTAGACTAGTGAAGATGCACATGGCACCAGAGGGCTCCAAGGAATGATTTTAACATAGCACGAAAATTTCAGATGGCCACTATAGTCAGCCCTAAAGGAGAGATGTCTGGGAAGGGGGTCTTCTAGCATCTCTCACATACACCTCATTCAAATGCCACTAATTCTCTTTACTCTCAAGGTCAACCCCAAGAGTGGTGGATATCTTCATCTGATTTGCAGAGATCATTGGCAACTTTTTATGGGATAACCCTTTATTGACAACTGTTTTTTTCTTTTCATCAGGTTCATTTCCCTTTCTTTCATTCATTCAACAAATATTTGTTAAGCATTTATGCCAGACAATGTGCTACAATGAAGAAACAAAGATTCAGTAAAAGACCCTGGGCAGGCAATCTATCCAGCAAAGATGCAAAGTCCAAAGGAAGCTACATGAGGATTCCACAAAGAAGAAAAGGACTTCCACACCCTGTAGTATCAGAAGCTGTAAGTTTACTTTGCCACCCATGCAAGGTATAGCCTATACATATACATCAATGTTACTATACTCTAAGTTTGGATCCACTTTTCCCATATATTCTATGTGTTGGTAGAAGAGTGCACCCCAGGTTTGGGTGGGAGTGGAGGGTAGGGGGGAGAGATACGCTTTAGGGGAATGTTTTATAACTACAATTCTTGCTCTTGATCCTTAGTAAATACCTCTGTCTACTAGCTGACTGTTGAGAAGCATGCCAGTAGTGACTTGTGAGCTGCTATAGTAGGGTCACCATAGGGTTACCCTTAGAACCTCAGAGCAGTAGTTTCCTTTGGGAAAGCAGCCCAGAAGGAGTATGTTAGATATGCAAAATAAAAATTAATTAATATGGGGAGATAGTAATAAATCATTTGCCACCCCTGCCTCACCTTGAGGACCCTTCTCTCCAGCAAATAATGGCAGGCCATGGCGATGAGGGATAATGAGGGATATGGAGTGGTAGTAGACTGGGAGCCACCACAATCAACCCCTGCAATGTGTGCCAGTCCTTCCCATTCAAGGTAGGGGTAGGGAAGCAGCATACAGTAACTACAGTGGAAAGAGTTATGGCAGAAATAGCAGGCTAGTCATATTTGACTGTCTACACTTTCCTTATGCCCAATGACAAATGGAAATCTATGTGGACACAGCTGTTAGGGAGGGAACAGTCATGCAAAATGCCAATGATATCTCACCACTGTAATGTCTTCCCCATTCAGACATTCTCCAAGGTACTTTGCACCCAACTGCCTGGGAAAGGCACTCAGCTCAGAGCTCTGATACCCTTGACTAGAATTTCTAGTGGGAAGCAGGAAAGGGATGGGGATAGGAGCATCAGGAAGGGCAAACCTAGAAGAGAAAAGTGGGAAGGGGGTCCTAGTTAAAGACTAAGTGTCACCCTCTTATATGTATATGTATGGGTGATGAAAAAGCATTTGGCTAGAGTACAATGAAAGAGGCATTGTGGTGGTGGTATTTTGGCCCCTAAGCCCTTTACCCTAGGACAGGGTCTAAAGATCATAGGCTCATAGATGTAGAACTGAGAGGAACCTTAAGGTTCACTTTTTTTTTTAACAGATAAGGAAACTGAAGCTGAGGAGAAGTTAAGAAATTTAACCAAAGTCAAGTTCTGGCCTATGTCTCCTTTGTAAAATGAAGGAGCTGTTCTAGAAGGTATCTTCCTTTACTAAATACTATTATCCTAACTATTAAAATATACCAGCTCCAGAATATACCTGGTACTCCTTTGGAGTCTTCTGTGTGACTCTTTGGTGACCCATGATCTTATGACTTTGTGATGGTAATAGCCCTTTAAAGATACGTCTGCCTAAGTGTGCTTCTCCCTAAAGTGGGAAGTCTACAATTAAGGGAGCCTTCAGGTGACAGTAGAGAGAGGTATGACCATGGCTGTTGTGAACTTGATTTTGAACCTTCTATTGACTGTCCTAGGAAGTGGTTAGCTGATACACAATAAAAGGAGTGAAAAAGCCTTTTCACAATCATCTCTTCTATTCCCCTGACATCAAGAATAACTAGAAAGGATATAATTCTCTCCTACCCTAAAAGATATCTGGGGATGGGGAGTCAAATTTCCCAAGGGTATATATTCCATCTCTAATCAACTGCCAGAGATTTGAAAGGAAAAATAGAGAATTATGGATTCCATAGGATCTGAATATGGTGAGAAGCTTCAGGATTATCTAATCCAAATGCTTCTTATTATAAATGAAGAAACTGAGAGCCAGGGAGGGAAAGTAATCTGCCTGAGTCACAAAGAACAGAAAGTAGCAAAGCAAAGATTCAAACCCAGTTCTTACGGCTTCAAATCTGATCCTCTTTGCCCAATGCTAAAGTCTGAAGCCCAAAGGGAGAATGATTAGAAGGCCAGATAAGAAAGTACATCTTTTGTCCAACCAAGCCACAGCTAACCCCAGTGGCTCTCCAGATGTGCGGCCAGTGAATTTGGGATGAGATCAATAATGCCAAGGCTGTGGAAAGGGCCCAAAGCCCAGGATTAAGGATTTATTCATGGGAAGCTATAGGAAAGACCAATCTTAGACTGCTACAACTGAACTTAAGGTTGAGATGGCAGATTCTGCCAAGCTGAGATTCCGAAGAGCATTGGTAGATATAAACAGACAGATATGTGTGTGAGTGGAGAGGTGGAGGCGTGTGGATATATATCAACAAGTAAGAACTATGTTTTGCCTGATTTTTAAAAATTAGAATATTCCATTTATAGGAAAGATGCATGTTCAGGAAGAAGAATTAGTTTGGCATCAGGATTCATAGACTGATTTCAACTCACTTCCTATAAGAAATCTATTTCTTCCAGTCAGTTCCATGACTTGATTTATCTTAGAATTGAAATTAAATGAGGAACATGTTGCCTAGGTTTTACTTAGATTTTGAGGGCAACACAGAGTAAGAAGGATCATAGAAATGCAAAGATGGAGTTACTCAGGACCCAATAAAGGCAACGTGCTAAAATCAGAATAATTATCACGCACAAAGGTGATGTCAGGGATAAACAGAATCACGATGCCGAGCAAAACCGGGGGGAGGGGAGCAGCCAACCATGAAGTATGGTTGAAGGAAATGTAGGCAGCCTCCATCCCAACAGAGCTCCTCACCATCCAATAGACTGGTACCATTTGTTATTAATTTCTTTGGATTCAAATACTTTTCAAATGAAAATCACCTAGAAGAGGGAAACAAGTGGGCCGTTATCAAGCATTGACAGACACATTAAAAATTAGTCCTGAGATTTTTCCAACTGTAACTTGGTGTGTGTGTGTGTGTGCGTGTGTATGCGTGCGCACACACACGTGTGTGTGCGTGTGACTGGATCTGTCTATCCCACTCATCCTGGAAGTATAGCTGCCACTTAGAGGGCTGATCCCACAACTGATCATCCCAGAAGCTTTGACCTGCTCCATTTTTCCACGTCTCTCCTAAATTTGAAAGTCTATACAGCTAAGGGAACCTTCAGATGGCTGAGAGTAGAAAGGCATGACCATGGCAATTATGAACATGACTTTAGATCTACCAATATTGAAAATCCTTGAACCTCCTACTGATTATCCTTGGAAGGGATTAGCTGGCCCAAAGAAAGGAATGAAAAGACCTTTTAGAAATCATCTCTTCCAAGGCCTCATTTCTAGAATATGTAGATAACCGACTCAAATATATAACCATACAAGTCATTCCCCAATTGATAAATGGTCAAAAGATATGAACAGGCAATTTTCAGGGGAAGAAATTAAAGATATCTATAATCATATGAAAAAGTGCTCTAAATCACTACTGATTAGAGAGATGCAAATC
>CM053771.1:492606547-492627335 GCA_028658325.1 Potorous gilbertii
TATAGCATCCAAATTCTTAGAGGAGAGGCTGGGGGAGTTGAAGGAAGAAATTGACAGCAAAACTATACTAATGGGAGACCTCAACCTCCCTCTTTCTGAACTTGATAAATCTAACCTCAAAATAAACAAGAAAGAGGTTAAGGAGGTAAATAAAACTCTAGATAAGGTAGATATGATAGATCTTTGGAGAAAATTGAATGGGAATAGAAAGAAATATACCTTTTTCTCAGCGGTACACGGAACATTTACAAAAATTGACCATGTACTAGGACATAAAAATCTTACAATCCACTGCAGAAAGGCAGAGATAATCAATGCATCCTTCTCAAATCATAATGCAATAAGAATTATATGTAACAAAAGTCCATGGAAAGATAAAGCAAAAATCAATTGGAAACTAAATAATCTAATCCTAAAGAAGGAATGGGTTAAAGAAGAAATCATAGAAACAGTCAACAACTTCCTTCAAGAGAATGACAATAAGGAGACAACCTACCAAATCTTATGGGATACAGCAAAAGCAGTTCTTAGGGGAAGTTTTATATCTTTGAATGCCTACATAAATAAAATAGAGAAAGAGGAGATCAATGACTTGGGCATGCAGCTGAAAAAGCTAGGAAAAGAACAAATCGAGATGCTTATGGCACATTCAAGTGGAGACTGCTGGAAGCAGTTAGTGTGATAGGAATGAAACAGAAAAGTGGTGAGGGCTGGATATGTAAATTCAGAAGTCCCACCTTTGACATAATACGATTCTGTGATAAAGGGCAAATCACTTAACTTGTTATTGTTCTAGATTAGTGTTATCAAACTCAAATTAAAACAAGTCCATGAACCTATTCATAAGGATCAATGGTCATGTATCAATTTAGAAAACTATAAATTAGCATTAGCTATTTTATATGTATTTTTATTTATTTTGTTAAACATTTCCCAATTACATTTAAATTGGGGTCTACTACACCCTGGAGTTTTGCAGGCTACCTGTGGACTGAAAGTTTCACACCTCTACATCTCTACAACTATAAAGTGTGTTGACCAGCAGTGGAAGAAAAGGTTCCTCAATGGGAGTGCTCTTTGACAATGAAATCATAGGTCCAGCCTCTATCCCTCAGTACCACAACATCATAAAATCTACTCCTCACAACCAATAAAACTGAGGAGAAACCAAAGCCCAGAAGGAGGAAGAGACACTGAGATCACCTAGTGAGTAAGTGGCAGGGCAAGGATTAGTACTGATGACCTACCTCGCCATCAAGTGATCATGACATGACTATTCTGCCTCATATTGAGGCCCTATATAACTGTAGTCACCATGCTGAATTATTCATTTCAATTTGATAATTACTTATTAAGCACTAAATCACCATGCTGCATACTAGAGATAAAAAGACCAAAATTAAGTGATCCTTTCCCTCAGAGTCCCTGTATTCTACTGAAATATATTTAAACAAGTTAAGACAAAATATATATGAAGTCAATGCCAAATAACATCAAGAAGAAGGGTTCTAGCAGGGCATCATAAAACCCAGAGGGTCTTTGTGGTGCCTACTCTGTCCTCTCTAGCAGGAGCTGCTTTTTCCATGATTTGCTCTGCAGAGAAACAACAGCTATTATTTTTCCAAGACCTACCAACTCTCTCCCTCAGCTCCCCCTAGCCTTGTCTCTCGTCTGTCGCCTGCCAGATTCCTTAATTAGATTTTCTTCAAAGATGAGCTGCTCAAACTACCATTTTAAACAATTGCTGCTCTTTCTTCACTGCATTACTAACCTCTCATCCTTTCCAGGACAGTTCTGCCTTCCCACCTCCCCATAACTGCTGCTAGTGGCCACAATGAGAGGGGAGGTTGGCATTTACCACTTGGTGGCCAGCCCTTGGGCAGAATCCAGCCAGGGCTCCTAGGCTTTTCTGTCAAAGGAGACCAAACTCAGCTTTCCTTGACGTATGCTGAGGAATGCCAGCAGAAGGCCACAGCCCCCACAGGTCGTTGGCTTGATATTTGGGCTAGAAAGGGACAGATGGAAAGGAAATAGATCTTTGTCCACCCCTTGACCAGCAAAATCAACAAATCAATAGCCTCTACCCTGGTCTTTTCAAGGGGAAACAGTCCAGAAGGGAAGTCAACATGCCATTCCCCATCCCACTCTTCTAAATACTCAAGTGCATGACCTAGAGCAAGTTCTTGGCCTCTCATTTTTCTTAAGTAAAGAGAATATACTACACCTCGAAGAAAGACAAGGAGAAAAGCTGTTAAGAACAATGTGATAGTCCCAGAATTATACATTTTGACTTGGAAAGGTCATTAGAAATCACCACATAGCTTGAGAGTTGTGAGAGCCCTGAACAGTCACATGATGCAATCCAGGCATGAAAGGAATCCCTATTTTCACAATCCAGCTCTTGTCTGAAGACCTCTAGGGTTATGGAGTCAAACTTTCCTGATTTTACAAACGAAGAAACTGAGGCTTGGGGCATTAAGTGATTTGAACAAGGTCATACAGGTAGTTAGAGCTGGAGAATGGGTTTGAAACTAGGTCACCAGACTTCAAATCTAATGATTTCTCACTATAAAATAAGAGACTTTTGTTATTTTTTTATAACTGAGATGAGCAATTATAAGGTTTGAAAAGGGCTTTCCATGCTATCTCATTTGACCTTCATGACAGCACTGTGAAGTAGGTAATGCTATTATCTCCATTTTATAAATGAGAAAACCAAGACTAAGAAAGCCCTAAAAACTTCTCCTAGTAAATGTCTGAGGCAAGATGCAGATCCAGAGTTTCAGGGCTCCAACCTAGTCCAGTACTCTACCTACCTACTAGATCATGATAAAGCCATAGGGTACCACAATTATTTAGAACCAGGAATAAATCAGAGAGTTCCCATATGCCTCCTCTGACCTTGAGCTCCTGGTAAAATCATATTTAGCCTCATAGACTAATTTCCAATTGGGAAGTCTGGGATGGTTAATCCCAGAGAAAGAGATCAGGCATGCTCCCCATGAGGAGATCACATGACCTTTGTAATGGTATCCAAGAAAGTCACTCAAAGCTAAGGATCTAGGGAATATTCTATCTGAGTGATAGGAGATATTTGTAAATGGTCAAATCATTGAAATTATCCTTCTATACTGTCTCTGTCATCCTCTGTGTCTCTGTCCCTCTCTGCATCTGTGTCTCTCTATCTCTCTCACCCTCTTGGTCTCTATTTCTCTCTCCTTCTCTCTCTCCTCACCTCTCCCCAAATAGTAACATTTCATCATTTTAGGAAAAGCATCTAGCCAGAAATTCAACATGGACATTCATTTCCAGAAGGAATCTGTTCTAACTTTAATAGTGTCACCTTAACAAGGTACAACAGTCCCTTGACAAAGTTAACTCCTCATAACGTATGATTTCCTTGACTTCTCCTTACCTATGCCCTCTGACTCAACATTGTGGAAGATTGATTAATTCGTGGCCAGTTCTTATTCCTGGGCTATATCCTTGAACTTGAACTTTAAAAGAACATTGAGGCAAAAAAGGTAGAATTAGAGATGAAAAATAGGATGGAAAGAATCAAATATGACAGACACTATCACCCCCCAAAACTCATGCATAAGTGTATGCATACACACAGACTCAATTTCATATTTCCTTGGAGCACATGGTTCCTTGGTGAGAAAATGCTACTCGGTTGTGTCGTAGAAAAAGCATGGGACTAAGAAAAAGAAGACCTATATTTTATTCCTAGCTCTTCTACTAACTTAATGGTATTACCCTGAGTAGATCATTCATCTCTCTGTGACAGTTTCTTCCTCTGAAAATTAAGGGGATTGTACATAATCGCCAAATCTCAGAATAGGACAAGAATTTTAAAATCATCTAGTCTAACCCACAGTTGAACAGGAATCCCTTCTATAACATCACTGGCAGTTAGTCATTTGGATTTGGTTGAAAGACATCGAGTTCACTGCGTTTCCAGATTGCCCATTCCATTTTTGGACAGTATTAATTATTAGGAAATTTTTCTTTATATAAAGCCAAGATTTGTTTCTCTAAATCTTCTACCCATTACTCCTAGTTCCATGCTCTGAAGCCAATAAAAACAGGCCCAGTCCCTCTTCCTCATGACTGTCCTTCAGATATTTGAAGACAGCTATCATGTTTCCCATAAGTCTTCCCTTCTGCAGGTTGAAGGTCTAGCTGAAGCATAGATTCAATTGATTCTCATGCGGCATGATTTCCAATCCTCTCACTACCCTGGTCATCCACCTCTGGGATTTTTCCTATTTGTCACTGTCCTTCCTAAAATGTAACTCTCAGAACTTAACACAACACTCCAGATGTGGTATAAAGGAGGGAGAGAACAAACATTTATAAAGCATCACTGTGTGCTAAGTGCTTTACAAATATTATTTCACTGGATCTTCGCAACAACCCTGTGAGGTAGGTGTTATGATCCTCTCTATTTTACAGTTGAGGAAACTGGGGCAGACAAAGGTTAAGTGATTTTCCCAGATTTGTGCACAGCAAATAAGTGTCTCAGGCTGGATTTGAACTCAGATCTTCTAGGCCCAAGATTATAGCCACAGAGCCATCTACCTGCCTCCATATGACTACAGCAGAGGATAGTAGAAGTTATCCCCTTGCTTATTCTGAACTTGATGAACTGGCTTATGAAAGAAAAAGATTAAATTAGCAATTTTTTGTAAATATGTCACATCATTGATGTATACAAAAATTACATATTTGTATGCCTCAGAGGAGATCAGAAAAGGAAATAAAAAGCTCTCTAACAAAATATTATTAGCAGTACTTATGTGGTAGCAAAGAACTGGAACCCAAGTTGATGTTCATCAATTGGAAATTGGCGAAACAAACCATGGTCCATGAATGGAATAGAATGGAATATTCCTAAGCCATAAGAAATAAGGCATATGAAGAATTCAGAGAAGGAGAGGAAATCCATTATTTTTATTGCATCCAGGAGCAAATACAAAGCATTCTGGCATTCCAAGCTCCCCATAGCCTAGCCCCCTCCTACTTTTCTAGTCTTCTTACAACTTACTCCCCAACAAATATGTGTGTATGTATGTGTTCATCCTTCATTGCCAAAGAAGACCATGCCATCAGAGAAATAATGACATGACTTGCACTTGACTTTGTCTTGAGTGAGGGAGGGCTGAACAAATACTGTTCAGTCTAATGACCTTGGACTTCTGGCTGTCCCACAAAGCAAGACATTCCATCTCTGGGCTCCATAAATTTTCTCTAGCTGTCCCCAAAGCCTGGGACTTCCTTTCTCCTCTTCAATTATTAACCTCCCTATCTTCCTTTAAATTTCAGCTAAATCTCACCTTCTTCGGGAAGACTTCAACCTCTCTCAATTAAATCAGGGATGGGGGTGTAGTTGGATGGAGGGAGAAACCTTCCCTCTGTTAATTTTTCCTATTTACCACATATATGCATATACATGTACATCTTGTATATTTCATATTTATATTTTATATGTATCACACATCCACATATATATGCATGTATGTATGCATATATATCCTTTGCATATATTTGTTTGCATGGTGTCTCCTCCACTAGATTGTAAGATCCTGGAAGGCAGGGACTTTTATCTTTTCTCATATGTTCAATACTTAATACAAAGGGGATGCTTAATAAATGTTTATTGATCAATTGATACAGAGTAAAGTAAGAGGAACCAGGAAAATAATACACACCATGACTGCAACAATAGAATTGGAAAGCACCACAACTACAAAAGAAACTGAGTGATAATTGTGATCCTTATGACTGGACCCAGAAAACAATTAAAAGAAGTACTTCCTTTCCTTCTTTTGCAGAGATAGAGAATTATGGTGTAGAGCATGCATGATGCTGTCAGATTTGGTTGATGTCTTGGTTAGTTTTGCTAAACTGCCTTTTTTTCTCTTTATATACTTTGCATGGGAGAAGAAATGAAGGTGATATAAAAATATAAATAAGAAATTTGGAAGAAATGCCCTTTGAGGTGACAGGAACAGCCGAAAAGAAGCACTGCTCTTCCTTCCTCCAACCAACTCCCCCACCTCCCAGCACTCCCTGAAGATGTGTGAATGACCTTTGCCAAAGCACCTGCTGGTGTCTGTGCATGTCAAGGGAGCCAGGCTCAGCCTCAGAGTTATTTTTACAAGTGTAAGCTAATATCCCACCGTGCCCCAAGGCTTTCCAAGAAAACCCAGAGAGACACTAGCCTTGGTGGCTCCTGGGAGCCCAGACCGCAGAACACCTTTGGCACAGCTGTGGTGCAGAGAATATTTGATTTCAAAGGAGAGTCAGCAGCAGGCCTAGTTCATAGATCACTGTCTCCCAGAAGCCCTTATGTGACCTTGATGTCTACACATTTAAAGGGAGTATAAGTCAACCTAGTTAGTCTCTATTTAACTTTCTGTTTGCTGCTATTTCAAAATGTTCCTCCAAAAATTCTCAGCTTTTCCAAGATGAGAAAACAGTAGGGGATCTGATCATTTTTAATAAGGGAGAGCAAAGAAGGAAAGAAGTGAAGAATGTTTAACTTGGAATATTAGAGGCAGCCTAGGGTAGTGTATTGAGATCTGAGTCAGATCACATGAGTCAGAGAGATGAGTTCAATTTCTGACTCTGATACAGAGTCTGTGTGACACCCAACAAGTCTTTTCAACTTCTCAGTACTCCAGGCAACTTTTCCACACCTTAAGTTGCAAAGCAAATGTTGATCTACATTAATAAAAAGAGTCTCCTCATTGGGAGTTCCTTATACTAATGAAATAATGAGTCTAATATATAAATTTTACTTATATATATAATACAGACTATATAAAGGTATATTTTACATATAATATCTGTGTATAAGCACAAGGAAGGTTCAATATAAGCACAAGACAGACTAATCAAAGTCGCTATGTTAATGGCCATTTTCACAAAGTTTCCCTGGAACCCTTGGGACCACGCTCCTGGGGGCTCATTCTGCCAAGGACCTCCCTTTAAGAGCAGATGTGAACTGATTTTTTTTTTCTTCAATTTTTCAATTTCTGTCTCTCCCTCCCTCCCTCCAACACCCCAGCCCCCCATCCCTGACTCTTTGCCCAGGAAAGCCAGTGTGGAGAGGCCTCTGTTTACAAAATTATAAGCTTCCTTTGTCCCCAGCCTCCTCCTGTTACAATAACACTCCTCAGCTCTTCGAGAGCTTTGGGGGGCATGGAAAATATGACTTCACCACTTAAGGATTTTTTTGCTTTCACAAGTGGGTATGGTTGGGGCGGGGTGAGGGAGCTGAGGGAAAGGGGAGTAAAAGAAGAGAGGGAAAAAAAAGAAAATGTCCTATCTAACACGTGCAGAAAAGGCAGAAGTGTAGCTCAATCACCAAGGATACAGAGACAGCCCCAAAGGCCCCCCAGAGAACTCCCACCCCAGATGGACTGGTGTCTACTCTATGTAGGAAGAATTCCAAGAAAGAAAAGAAACAAAAATTTCTGAAGTACCTACTATGTGTCGGGCACTGTTCTATCATTTGGTCTTCATAGGAATCATGAGAGGCAAGTACTTTCAATATCCCCATTTTACAACTGAAAAAAAAACTAGGGCAGACAGGAGGTTAAGTGACTTACTCCAGGTCACCCAGCTAGATTATATCTGAGGCTATATTTGAAATCACACCTGATTCAAGGTACTATTTTCTATCTACTTTGCCACCTAGATGCCTCCTCCAAAGCATCCCTTACCTCCGTATTCCTCCTATCCCATCCCCCAGGTCTAAATACCAGGGCCTACTGTGGTACAGTGGGGAATGACTGGCTCTGAAGTCAGAGAACTAGGGTTCAAATTCTGCAGCCTTGGACAAGTCACTTAACCTCTGAGGTCCTCAGTTTCCTCCTTTGTAAAATGAGTGAAGAGAGGTGGCTTTTCACTTAACTCTTTGGTACTCTATCTCTACTTCTCCAAAATGGATGTTGAGAGGCAACTCAGTGTGGTAGATAAAAAGCTGGCCTCAGAGCCCAAAGACATGGGTTCAAGTCCTTACTTCCACTTATTCTGGCTATGTGACTCTATTTCAACTCTCCCTATCCTAGGCCAAAGGTGTCAAACATGGAGCCTGAGGGTCCAATACTGCCTAGAAATATTTAACAAAATAAATTAAAATTCAATAGAACATAGATAATGTTAATATGTAATTTTCTAAGTCAATGTGCCGCTCACAGGAATCCTTATGTACATTTTAGTGACTGTTTCTATTTGAGTTTAACACCTCAGCTCTAGGCAACTCTATAAGACCATTCAATTGCAGTTTAAGTACCAACCTGTTTGGTAAAGGAGATTCCTCATATAAGTGAAATTGCAAGTCAAGTTCCTACCTAAAATGAGAGTGTTGAATGAGATGGCTTTTGAAGTACTTTCAGATTTGAGTTTCTATTGTCCTGTGAGACCCTGGAATGGGTCTTCACCCACTAAAACTTTTAATAAAAGAGCCAAATGACATTGGCATCACAGACTGATTTGCCACAGTCATTCATTCAAAAAGTGTTTTCTGAGAGCCTTCTATGTGCCAAGTACCCTTGCCAGGCACTTTGGAGGATATAAAGAGTGTTAAGTTACAATCATTGCCTTCAAAGCAAGGAAGGAATATCTAGTGGAAGAAAGCCTATGCTTGTCCCCTAGTACCCAGATGCATACTCTCACCTTCAAGGCCAATGTTACTCAAACGTAAAGTACAAGTTAGTGCTAGACAATATCTTAGTAAATTATCAAGTGACTTACCCAAAACCATACAACTATAAGAACTGGGACTAGAACCCAGGACTCCTAAGATCTCTCCACTCAATCAGAACTACCTCTCTCATCTCTGAAGTTAACTTCCAAATAATTGATATTCTCTAGTCTCCAGGTGCCCACTGCCAGGGCCAAGGAGCCCCCAATTACAAATACCCCAGATTCTCCCAGTTCTCCCCCATTCTTTGAGAATCCTCAGAATATTAGGGTTGAGATGACCCATGGACATCTGCTCCAACCCATCCACTTCATTTTACAGATGAGGAAATTGAGGTCCAGTGAGTTTGCAGCAAAATCAGAATCTGAACCCAGGTCTCATGTCCAAAATAAATCCCCCTCTCTTAAGGCCTCCCTTAAGCATAACTGAAGATTTTCCACATTACCAATTATGTTAAAGGTCCTGCATTTTAACTGAGCAGTTTAACTAGGTTAAGGCATTGCATTCCTAGAAGAGACTCAAACCAGCAGACACTCATTTAGTGGTGTTTGAATCCTGGCTTTGTACTCTAGTATCTTCAGGCAATTCCCTCCATCTTTCTAAGTCCATATATTTATTTATTCATTCATTCATTTTTTATTTGCTTGTTTGTTTGTATTTTCCTTATTTATAAAATACTAGCATTAGACCAGAGTAGGGGCCTTAACCTGGGGTCTAGGAACTTTTTGTTATTTTAAGAATATTTTGATAACTGTATTCTTAACTGTATAACTGATCTCCTTTGCAATCCCATGTATTTTATTTTGTGCACTCAAAAACCCAATTCTAGAAAAGGACTTCACCTGACTACCATAGGGAGCCATGACACACAAAATGGGAAAATCCCTTGGGCTGGAGAACTGTCTTTTGGCTCTTTTTGTATCCCCAGGGCTTAGCACAGCAGGCACATGGCAGGTTCTTAAATGACTGAATCTCTGTTCCAAGCTAATCAGCCCCACAGTGTAACCTAGCAGAAAGCAAGACCCCACTGAACTTGTGATGGGAGTGGGGCCTTGCACTGAATAAAGCTCCATAAGGACAGGGACCATATCTCATCTAAATATTGCATGTCCCTTTAAGACAAGCACAGGGCTCTGTATGAAGTAAGTACTTATTTATAAACGTTTGTTGACTGAATAAATGAAAGGTGATCAATAAATATTGAATGGATGAATGAATGGGTGTTTTTTCATACCTAGTCTGAGAGACTCTTTAGGAATGGATGGAAGGAAGGAAGGAAGAGAGAAAGAAAGACTCATGGCAAATATGGGATGAGAAACACCTGATTATAATCAATTATAATCCAGACCAAAAAAGATCTGGAGTCCATAATGGACCACAAGTTAATCCTCAGGCAACTATTGTGTAGAGAGCTGGTGTTTTGTTTTTTTGTTTTGTTTTGTTTTTATCCCTAGAGTTAGAGATTTATAACTGAAAGGGACTTTTGAGATTATATAATTCATCGCCGTCATTTCACAGATGATTCTGAAACAAGACCTCACAGAAAACTCTAGCCCCACTCTGGTCAGTATTCTTACCACCCTCACATACACACTTGCTCCTCCACTCCTACCTCAAGCTCCCCTCCCCCCAATCCTTTGTCATTCTCTTTGCCCCCATTTAAGAGGCAGCAGCTCTCCTAGGTCCTGTCTCCACTCCTACCCTCATCTGCTCCCCATCACAAGCCAACCCTTTCTCACTCTTCAAAGGCCTGAAATCTCTTGATTATTTCCAATGGACAGAGCCATTGCAAAGAAAATGACCCCAGGGGAACTGGGCTAGGTTTCAGGACACACTGGCCCAGGCAGAGGCCTTGGGACATATGTGTGCACACATGCATATACACACGCACACGTGGGCACAAGCCACAAATGCCTTCCTGCACGTACACACAGAAAGCTTTGTTCATGGGGTCAAACCCTGCTAGCCAGGCTCACTCCCTGGAGCCTGAGTAGGAGCTTGTCCTCAAACATGGTAAAAGACTGTCCCCTAGTGGCCCACGAGAGCCGACTCAAGGCTGCCTGTACAGCCACTGAAGCAGGCCTTCCCTATTATGTGCTTCCTCTGAACCAACAGCTAGATGGATGGAGGCCATCTGTCCTGCCAAGGCCAAGGCAACTCAGGGAATCGAGTTTCCATGTGGTGCCCAAAGCAAGGAGCAGGAGCTCTGGGGATCTCAGTCAGAAAGTTGGGACCACGGGATGGACACAAGGTTAGGGCTGAGCTATTTGCAGTGGAGAGGGAAGGACAGAAATGACCTCCAAAGTTTATTCTGTCTACCCCTCTCCTTCAGGCTGGCCATCCTTCCTGTGCCAAGAAAGTCCCTATTCTGGGAAAGAACACTGAGCTGGGAGTCAGGAGTTCAAATACCAGCTCAGCCACTTGGTAGCTGTGCAATCTTAAGCAAGTATCTGGGCCAGAACTTCTGTAAAAGGAAAGGTTTTGACTCATAGATTTCAAGGTCATCTCCAGATCTAGATCCCATCCTCTGAGCTTTTATCCTGGTCCTATTTCTAATTCACCATGTGATTCTGGGCAAATTAAAATAACCTCTCAGTACCCTCATCTATAAAATGGGGATAACATCTCCCCACAGGCCTGCTATGAGATGCTAATGAAGTAATAATGTATGCAAATGAGCTTTGAAAAGTATAAGTTCTTGTACAAATGCATTATTGTATTATCCTTATGGGCCACAGGACCATGACGGGCCATCTTACCCAATAGGCTAATATTGACATCAGTGCCACAGAGGGCACTCAGGCTGATTTTTCCTTTGGCTGGGTTGCTGTCATGCTTCTCGCCATGATTTTCCTGAGTGACCACACTAGAAGACAGAGAACATGTCTCAGAATCAGGAAGAAGTGAGTTCATGTCCTGCCTCTGACTACATTAGCCTGGACAACGTGCTTTCCCTCTCAGAATCCCTGAGAAATAATACAGTAAGTTATAAAGAAGGTAGTCATCTCCATTGGTAGAAGATGTTCTTCACCCAAATTCCTCCCATCAATTAAATCGAAGGTTTTATTTCATAAAAGAAACAAACACTTGAGTCATTTTGAGAACAGATTCTGAAAGCCCTCATGAACCGATTCACCCTTCCATCCCTTCCCTTCTCTACCCAACATGCTCAAAAACCCTCAATTTCAAAAATATGGTTCTCCAAGAGTCCAAAGAGGCTTATTCTGACCTTGACCCCTTTTCCCATATCACAACAGATCAGAAGAGCCCCAGATCTTGGAGCAGTTGCTCAGTCTTGTTTTAAATTGATATATTCATTCATTTGATGAATCTTTAGTCACTGTGTACCAAGACAAGGTTAGCCTCCTCACTAAATAGGCTTTAAAAGCCTGCCTGAGGTGGCATCTCATACAGGAAGTCTTCCCTTATCTTGCCTTCAGATGAAAGGTCCTAATTCCCTCCTCAGAATTCTCAGAGCATTTTGCCTGAGAAATTTGTATTTCTCATATTCTCCCCTGCAATTCCCCCAGGTCCTCTATCTCTCCTACTTCATGACAGTTTCAGAGTGTTAGAGCCAAATGGGAGCTTTTGGAAGCCAAATAGCCCAATTTCCTCATTATACAGATGGTGAAACTAAGGTGCTTGAGGGAAAAGAGGCTGTTTTTCATCTTCATTTCCCTGGAATGGAATGTAGCTCCTTGTTGTTCTGTTATCTTCAGTCAAGTCCAACCATTCAGGACCCCATTTGGCAAAGATACTGGAGTGATTTGCCATTTCCTTCTCTGGCTCATTTTATAGTTGAAGAAACTGAGGCAAGCAACGTTAAGTGACTTGCCCGGGGTCACACAGCCAGTGAGTGTTTGAGATCAGATTTGAACTCATGAAAATAAATCTTCATGTGCTCTATCCACGGCACTACCTAGCTTCCCTTAGTGCTTAATAAGTGTAACTAGACTGCTGGACTTGAAGTCAGAAAGACCTACATTCAAATACTGCTTCAAACACTTGGTAGCTATGTGACCCTGGGCAAGTCACTTAATTATTCTCTGCCTCAGTTTCCTCAACTGTAAAATGAGAAGGTTGGACTTGATGTGAGATTTTTAGGTCCCATCTGGCTCTAAACCTATGATCCCTATGACCCTCTGTGCATTGAAATGTACATTTAATCCCAGCTTCATTCTGGATGCCACTAGAGACAGGTAGTCACAAATAGAGGCAAGCCTCCAGTGAAAAGAATGTTGGAGGTCATTTAATCCAAATCATCCAAGAAACTGAGGCTCCAGTGTGACTCAAGTCACAAAAGGAGTTAAGTTGGGAGAGTAAGTGCCAGGGACATATCAGATACCTAGCCCATTGAATAGGACAGTCTTTCTCCCAGGACAGCTTAGGGTCACTCAGGGGCTCAAGGGAAAGACCTGGAGCTTCCCACCTTTTCTCTGTCCCTGAAAGTAATTCTCCTGTCCAATGATCCAAGAGTCAAGTGGATTGCCTGGAGTCTCTGAGACTTTGCTCTCTCTCTAACTCATCCTCTCCCTACCCTCAACCTCAGAGACTCCATTCTGGATGCATGAAGTCGCTCTGCCACCTCATGAATATCACTGGGAAAACTGCACTTTTTCCAAAAGGAAAGGGAAAGATGGAAGACGCACAATTAAGAACTGTGTAGATGTTCTTACATGGGCAGAAATGTTCCAGACCTAAAGCTTACAGGTTTCCACTCTCTCCACCCAGATTTTTCCTCTCCTCTGTAGGTACTACAAGGAGTTAGGTGATATAGTGGATAAAAGGTTGGATGGACCTGGAATTAGAAAGACCTGATTTCAGATTTTACCACACTTACTGTGTGACCCTGGTCACTTAACCTCTCTTTATCTTTGTTTCCTCATTTGTAAAGTAGGAATAATAACTGCATTTACTTCCCAGGGATATTGTGATGATGAAATAAGATAATTGAAAACCCCACGGCACTATATAAATGCTATTAGGTTATCACACCTGTCATTAATCAGCCTCACCCTTCAAGGTTTAGCTGAAATTCTGCTCTAGCATCATGCAGTGGAAAGAGGCAAGCCCTTGATTTGAATCCCAGCTTTGCCACTCAAGCACTTACGTGTCCCTGAGCAAATCACTCATACTCCCTATCTCATCTATAAAATAAGAGAGTTGGACTCCATGACATATAAGGTCTCTTTCAGGTCTAAATCTGGGTCCTTGATGTAGGGCTCTATTCCACTGCTGTCCGCAAGGAACTTCTGTCCTCCGAGTTTTTCATTGGTTAGATGCCTGAACCACTCATTTAGCCCATATTATAGGGGACCACAGACAAGTGTGGAGTGGGCCCATGATAGCACACCAAGCAGAGGCATGCCCAGGGTCCAGAGTCTGCTGTCAGCCCAGGCCCATGTTCTATAAGTACCCATGCACGGGGATCATAAGATCTGGCAGTAGAAGGGATGTTCTAGAGTTTTTAGTCTCTTCATTTTCCATCTGCTGCCCTAACTGGCCCATGAACATTATGGGAGACCAGAGGCTGTCTGTGGGCTGCACCTCCCATCCCCCCTTTCAGCTTCCTTTTGTATATTGTCTCCCCTAATTAGATTATAAGCTTCTTGAGTGCAGACTTTCTTTTTCTTTTTTATGTCTCTAGCATATAGAGCACCTGGCACATAATATATGTCCATTATACTACATATACATATATATATATATATATATATATATATATATATACACACTAATATAAACTATACAGTATATGGTAATACATATACTATAAATATATATACTATATATATATATTATTGTCCATAAATAAATGTCCACTAACTATGACTATGACTAGTCCAACCTATTCATCTTACAGACCAGGGAACTAAGGACCATAAAGGTGAAATAAATTACCCAAGATCACACAGTTAGTAACGGAGCCAAGATTTGAACCCCGAGTCCTCTCACTCTAAATCTAGTATTCTTTACTATTTAATTAAAATATACATATATATATACATATATGTATGTGTATATATGTGTGTGTGCATGTGTATATATATGTATATATGTGTGTGTGAGTGTATATATATTAAGCATCTGCTATGTGCTACGCAGGGCAGCTAGGTGGTGCAGTGGATAGAGTGCTGGGCCTGAAGTCAGGAAGATGAATCGTCCTGAATTCAAATCTGGCCTCTGATACTTACTAGCTGTGCAATCTTGGGCAAGTCACATAACCCTGTTTGCCTTGGTTTTCTCATCTGTAAAATGAACTGGAGAAGGAAATGGTAAACCATTTTAGTATCTTTGCCAAGAAAATCCTAAATGGAGTCACAAAGAGTGAACACAACTGAACAACAAACAACATGTTAGGTTCTGGGAATACAAAAATGAAAAATGGTATAATCCCTCCAAGCAAGGAGGTTACAATAAAACAGGAGAGATAAGACCTGTAGATAGGCTGGGGTGATAGAATGTCAATTCCTTGAGGACAGTTTGCCTTGGTACCCCCAATGCCTGACCACATGAGGCTCTTAATAAATGATTTTTGATGGGGGCAAAGGAGAGATTCAAAATGCTATGGGAAAATTCAAGGAGGGAAAGATCACTTGTAGCTTGGGAATCAGAAAAGACTTCATAGAGGAAGTGTTACCTGGATGAGCCTTGAAGGAAAAAGATTCGAAACAGACGGAGGTGAAAGCACTAAGTGCATTCCAGGTTTGGGGTATGACCTTTAAGGATCCACAGAGGCAATAGATGGTGGAACTGAACTAAGAAATACATGATATCTTGTTTTGCTTGAACATAAAGTACATGAAGGGGGTTTAAGTATGAGATAAGGTTAGAAAGGTTGCTACCAAATTGTGGAAGAATCTGAATTTGTATTTTATTCTAAATACAAGTTGTATTGTTAGTGATTTGTTCACATATGCATGTATATTTTCTCTCCAACTAGATTACAAGGTCCCAGAGGACAAGGAATCATGTCTTTGTGTCTCCCAAGGTGAGGTAAATACTCATTTGGTGGTCATTGGCAAAACTATAGAATTAGGCTTTTCTCTGCTACCACCTTGAGGCCAGGCTTAGAGTAACAGCCCTTAGTTTCTCCCACGATCAAAGCAGGAGAGAGGTGGGTGGACAAGCTCAGAAAGCGGGGCTTGAGATGGAATGACTTCCTCAAGGACGTGGATGGGAGCTGAGTGCGGAGTTCAAGGGGAGCCGAGCTAGGTCAGTGATCTTTGAATATGAGGTTAGTTTCTTGGGTTCAGAGATGGGTTTTTTTCTTTGTAATCTCCACATACAGCATGGGGTCCAGCTCTTAAAAATATTTATTGGTTTATTGGTTAGTCCCTTTCCCCTCCTAGAATTCTTGGGGAGCCAATGAGGTGCCTATGAGGAAACGCCTTTTCCTCAACTGTATTATAGCTCTTTTTGGGGTGGCAAGCAATTGGAATAGCCTATTCACTGGGGCATAGCTGAACAAATTGTGGTGTATAGATGTGATGGGATACTGTTGTGCTGTAAGAAATGATGACTTTATGAACTAATGCATAGTGAAGTGAACGGAACCAGGAGAACAATGTGCATGAAAATATTATAGAGAGAAACAATTTTAAAAGACTTTGGAGTTATCAGCTTAATGACCAACCACAATTCTGGAGGCAGTTAGGTGGTACAGAGGATAGAGCGCCAGGTCTAAAGTCAGGAAGACTCACCTTCCTGAGTTCCCATCTGGCCTCTGACACTTATTAACTGACATGTATTAAACACCTAGTATATGTAAGGGCAGCTAAGTAGTACAGTGGATAGAACCCATGAAGATTCATCTTCACAAGTTCAAATCTGGCCTCAGACCCTCACTAGCTATGTGATCCTGAGCAAGTCACTCAACCCTGTTTGCCTCAGTTTTTCCATCTGTCAAATGAGCTGGAGAAGGAAATGTCAAATCATTCCAGTACTTTTGCCAAGAAAACCCCAGATAGGGTCGTGAAGAGTTGAACACAACTGAACAACCACAACGATGAAACATGCTACCAACTTCCTGATAAAGAATGACTTGGAATGAACATGTGTGTGTGTGTGTGCATGCATGCGCATGTGTGTTCCTTTTGGACATGGACAACACAAAGGTCTGTTTTCCGTGACTATGCACATTGGTAACCAGGGGAGGGAAAGAAGATCTCACAATGACTGCACCAAAGGGAAAGGAAAGAAGAAAGAGGACACAAGTGTAAAGTAGACTCATCCCAGACCCCAGAAGCAGGTAGATATTATACTATCACAACTGTTATTAATCAGGCTCATAGCTGAAATTCTACTCTAGCATCATGCAGTGGAAAGAAAGTGGCAAGCCCTTGATTTGAATCCTGGCTTTTTACGTGTCCCTAAGCAAATCACTCACACTCTCTATCTCATCTCTAAAATAAGAGAGTTGGACTCCATGATATACAAGGTCTCTTTCAGGTCTAAATCTGTATCCTCAATGTAGGATTCTATTCCCCTGCAGTCCACGAGGAACTTGTGACCTCTGAATTTTATATTGGTTAGATGCCTGAACCACTCATTTAGCACATATTACAGGGGACCATAGATTGATGTGGAGTGGGCCCATGTCAGAACACCAAAGGAAAGCATTTCCCCACATGGGCCCATGTTCTATATCGCAACAGACTATTAAAACTTTTCATCACCACTCAGTATGAATCCCTGGGTCCTAATGGCCAAAAGGAAGTAGTCACAGAATATCTACATATGCTTTGAAACGGGGTGAAGGTTGGACAGGGGAAGGACCCCTTCATCATGATGGCTTAGACACAGACCCACCTCAAGGTCACTGAGGCACACCTAGCTGAAATCCCATCTGAGCATAACCCCAAGAGGGTTGGCCGAAGGCAACACCACATTTGTAGACTACCTGAAAGCAGGGTCTGTAATGACACTTTGACTCTCTCTACCCTGGCACACAGTAGGTACTCATAAAATGTTTGCTGAATTAATTCAATAGATTAATTAATGGATAGATATTGAATTTTCTTAGAGTCTTATTACTCCTGAATGAACTAATATACTCAGAGTTGTACTTCCCTTGACGTTCATGCTTTACAAATTTATTACCCAATCCACAACCTTAGAGAATTTACCTACTAGTCTCTAGATAATCCTCCCTCCTTTCTATTCCCTATTTACACCTCCTTTACAAAAGGCGGCTCTTTTTACCAAGGCTGATCTTCCTGCTGCAGACCCTCAAGCAGGCTGCTCTCATCGCTATTCTCCCTCCCCCTGCCAATTTCAAAATACCTCCTTACTTCTCCCTTTTGTGAGAAGGGAGGAATCCTAGACTAGAGAGAAAGGTACATTTGTTCCTTCCTAGATACCTCCAAACATACTCAAGTCTTTTATACCTAAAAACAAAATTCCTAAAAAAAAAGAAATTCCACTCCTCAACTTTGCAGTCTAGTTTGTATTCTCATCATTGAGCTGAGATTGCCCTCTCCAAAGTTATCAATGATCTAACTGCCAAATCCGATGGACATTTTGAAGTCAATCTTTCTTGACCTCTGCGCCATCCTCCAGGACACCCTTTTCCCTCTGGATTTTTGCAATACTGTTATTTCTTGGTTCTCTTTCTACTCTGGCCTCACCTTACCAGCATCCTTTGCTGAATCATCGTCTGATACCTTCCCCTAATTGTAAGTGTACCCCCAGACTCTATCCTGGACCCTATTCTCTTCCCTCTCTAGATTTTCATCTCAGTGCCATTATTAGTTCCAATGGATTTCAATATCATCACTATGTGAGACTCAGCTTAAATGACCAGGGAGGTTCTCTCTTTGTTGTTGAACCATTTTCAGTCATGTTCAGTTCCTCATGACCCCATTTAAGGTTTTCTTGGCAAAGATACTAGAGTGGTTTGCCATTTTCTTCTCCAGTTCAGATGAGGAAACTAAGGCAAATAGGATGAAATAACTTGCCTTGGCCACACAGCTAGTATCAGAGGCAGGATCTGAACTCAGGAGTTGAGTCTTCCTGACTCCAGGTCTGGCGCTCTATCCACTGTGCCACCTAGGTGCCCGACCACCATCTTAATTAAAGTACTAATAGCAGCTCTCATCAAGAATAGAAGCAAGAGATAAATGGGATGGAAGTCTAAAAGCCCTAGTCCATGGCAGGAATCCTAAGCCCTCAGGTGAATGAAGCAAAAGCATGGCCCTAGTATTTTGTCACAGAATTAGGAAAGCATGAGAATTGGGAAGGCCAAACATAGTTCTAGAGACCCACTCCCTATTAACCATATAGACTTGTCCTAAAGCAAGTAAAGGAGCACAGAGGGAAACGAGATTAGGAAGAACGACCCTTCTAATGCACCAAGCCTACAGTTTCCCACCCTCCTTGACCTCAACAACTCCCTCCTCCCTACCCCTTCAGCCACAGTTCAGTGTAGGCACACCTCCTCCCAGAATAGCAGCTGAGGTGATTTCATCCACTAAGACATTCCATTTCGCTAGAACCTCACACGAGAACTCATCGATCTGAGAGAAATTTCGCTAGAGGGTCTAAGACAAATTCCAACAAGAAGAAGCCATAAATAATGATGCTGGTTCTTGGGAGCCCTCTTTTTGGGGCTCTGTGCCTCTAAGATTGTGCCTTTTGAAATTCCACCTTTGGACTACACCCATCCTCTCCTTCTCTCTCATTCCCTCGTTCAAATCCAATCTTTTTGACCTCAAAAGAAGAAGTCTTTTGACTTCTTCTAGAACCAGATTGAGACCCTTGTAGAACTGGCGCTCAAGGGGCCTATGGTCAATTTCAGAGGTCCATGAACTTAGATGGAGGGAAAAATCATATCTTTATGTCACTAACCTCTAATTAAAATTTAGCATTTCCTTCAATTGTGAATTTAGGTAACAAGATGTAGGGTTCCCTGTGCCAAAAGGGTCCATGGTATAAAAAACATTTAAGAGTCCCTGTTGGAGATGTATGTGTTTCTTCTTCTCCTTGATAGATATACTTTTATAAATATGTCACTTTCTACAGGTGATCTAAGATTATTAGAGCATGAGTCTCTCAAAAATTGAAAATATTACCCAGAGATCAACAGAGAGGCGATGGTGGGTGTGAGAGGCTATGTTGCTCTTGTTCAGTCACTCGCTTCTGTCCAACTCTTCATGACCCCCTGGTCCATAACACACCAGCCTTTTCTATCCTTCACTACCTCCCAAAGTCTGCCCAAGTTCATAGTCATTGCTTCCATGATGCTTCCTATCCATCTCATCCTCTGCAAACCCCTTCTCCTTTTGCCTTTAATCTTTCCCAACATCTGGGTATTTTCCAGTGAGTCCCGTCTTCTCATGATATGGCCAAAGTATTTGAGCTTCAGCAACAGCATGAATTAATTTCTTTAAGAATTGACCGATTTGTTCTCAGCAACACAATTTGAAAGCCTTCATTTTGTGGTGTTCAGCTTTCCTTATGGCCCAACTCTCTCACATATAACTTCCATATATAACTAATGGAAAAATCATAGCTTGGACTATGCAGACCTTTGTTTGGCAAAGTGATGTCTCTGCTTTTTATTTTTTGAATAGCATTTTATTTTTTTCTGAATTACATGTCAAGACAATTTTTAACATTCATTTTTAGAAGATTTTGAGTTCCAATTTTTCCTCCCTCCCCTCCTCTTTTCCAAAAATGGTAAGCAATTTGACATAGGTTATACATGTGCTATCATGTAAAACATATTTCCATATTAGTCACAGTTGTGAATGAAGAAATAGATCAAAAGGGAAAAAACACAAAAAAGAATAAAGTGAAAAAAAATATGCTTGATCCACATTCAGAGTCCATCAGTTCTTTATCTGGGTGTGGACAGCATTTGCCCTCATGAGTCCTTTGTACTTTTCTCAGGTCATCGTGTATGCTGTCTTTTTAGTGTGCTGTCCAGATCTGCTATAGTTTTCCTTCCCAGAAGCAACTATCTTTTAATTTCATGGCTGCAATCCCTGTCTGCAGTGATCTTTGAGCCCAAGAATATAAAATCTGACACTGCTTCTATTTCTTCTCTTTCTATTTTCCAGGAAGTGATGG
>CM053771.1:492627835-492656216 GCA_028658325.1 Potorous gilbertii
GTGTTGCCTCAAACTGAGACCTGCTAAAGACCTTAGCTTAAAGAAGCTAAGGTCTCCCAATGCATCTGCTGCCATCTCCAGTCATCCTGATTTAAATCTTCCCACTGGACCCAGATAGCTCCAGAGGATAAAGTGAGGGTGATGACTTAGCACAACCCTCCCTCACTTAAATCCAATTCACTTACAAGTCATGGTATCACCTTCCTGATGGCATGGTCCTCTTCAAGAACAAAGGACAAACAACAATGGTTATGGGAGGTCTGATGTCCTGATATCTTTGGGGACCTTCTGTGATATCCTTAGGAATCTCCCTGAGTTCAGATGTGGAAATGAGAAGGAAAGAGGTAGTTTTAGTCATCTCCCAGTGTATATGCCTGTCTATTGGACTGTGCTGGAAGAGAGGCTATTACTATAGGGAGAAACTCCTCCAGTAAAATGAGAGGCTTAGATCTGCATCATCTCCAAAGTGCCACCCAGCTTTAACATTCTTATAAATCTGATTCTCTCTCCCTCATCTTCCAGCCAACCTACTGTATTATTTGGAAAACATCCACCCCTTCCCTATTTCCCTGTGGTTCCAATATCCTGAACAAACCCCAAACCCCATATCTAAGGTTGAATGTGTTTGTCAGATTGCTCAAGTGATAAGGGGTCCACTTAGCATCTGACAAGGGGTTAGGTTGGGGTCTAACTGCCCACTTAATTTTTCCAGATTCTCCAGGGAATTTAGTCATTTTAGGGAGTCAGGGAAGGGAGCAAGCGCAGGGACACAGGACTCAGACATTCTGTGTCAATATCCCCAAACAGTCTTTTAAATCTCCTAAAAGCCCAAGGCAGCTGGGCAGCCTGCCCCAAGTACTGTGGTCTAGAAGAGGGCGCCGACTAGATGGATATCAGTTAGGGAGGTTGTTTTCTGCTACAACTTCTGACTGCACAACTCTCCCCTCAAGTTTTCAAAAGCTGGGGGAGGAAGGAAAGGAGGGAGGGAGCATGGGGCATGGAGGACTTAAGAACATTCATCCATCTCCAAAGCCCAACCTTTAACAGCTATGGCCAGTGTTCTGGCTTATCAGTCATGGTGGAAAAAGGGTAGGTAGCACCTCCTAAGATCTATCTACGTCAACAGCATCTTAAAGCTAGGGTACTAAGATGCCCTCAGTGTTCTTAACCACTCAAATTCTGGGATGGAGAGCAAAACCCAATGAATGGTTGTATACTGAAAGTTCATGAGTCTAACCTCCCACCAAATGCAGACATCCCTGACCTAGGCTCATCTATCCTCTGCTCAAACACTTCCAGAAATGGGGAACTCAGTACCTATAAAAGCAACATATTACAGATTGAGCTGATACATGCTTCCCTGTAACCACCAACCCTTGTCTCTAATTATCCCTCTGAAGCAACAAATTAAAAACCTTCCTTCTTCTCTGTGACATAGCTGAAGAACATAATTCTGTTCCCTTTAAGTCTTCTCTTTTCCAAGCCAAATACCCCGGATTTATTCAATTATGCCTCATGTGACATGATTTACAGACATGTCACTAATCTTGGCATACTTCCTCTGGATGATTGTCAAAGTCCATTTTAAAATGCTGCCCCCAAAGGTGAACACTGCTCTAGGATTATTTTGATCAGGGTAAAGAACAGTCATATGGACAACATACTTCTATGGGTACTGAGTCTAATACAGGGTTCACTTTTTTAGTAGATATCTGATGTATCCAGTTGACATCTTATGTACCTGATCAGCTGAAACTCTCTGCACTAGTGGTGTCAATCTCAAACCGAAACAAGGACCACTATACCATACATAAGGATTCCTGCGGTTTGTTATTGACTTAGATCTGCAAACCACTTAAGATTTAGCCCTGGAAGAAACTTCAGAATTCATCTGTTTCAACCCCTCCATTTTACAGATGAGTAAACTGAGGCCTAGGGAAGTAATAAGACTTCCCCAAGGTCACACAGTTAGTATCAGAGATAGAACTAGAATTCCGTTCCTCTCACACTTGCCTCCCTTGGGGTTTTCATTTCTCTAACACAGTAGAACTGGAGAACAGACCATTATCTAAATAACAGGAATAAAGATACAAACTTGACCTCAGATTTCATCAGCATAGGGAAATAAAACCTCTCTACCAATGTTGGCAGGTACCTCTTCAGGAATTTATGGTCTTAGAGCTTCCTGGAGCATGGAGGAGCTTTAGCAGCCAGTGTGGATCAGAACCTAGTCTTTTAGGACATAAAAACTAACTCTCTATCAACTCAGTCACACTGCCTTTCCTCTATATAACAGCACTTCAGAAATGCTTCTTCTTCAGTCCCTTCATCTTTCCTTCTCTAGGCTTAAATGAATTTCAGTTTATTCTCAAATTCCATTTTCTAGTCCTTCAATGATCATTCCCAATCTAAGCCGCTCCTCTGACCTTTCTTCATTCCCACCTTTACCCTAGACCACCAACTCCAGGCATCCACATTGCTTTTCAGCTGTGGGACCCAGACTCTTGTCAGAGTCTGACTGTGGCCAAGTGGATTGCAAGGATAACTTCTTGACTCCTATGTCCCATACCGAAACAGGTAACGCCCGTACCAAGCCACATCAGCTTGTAAAATCCTCTCCTGACTTATTCCCTCATCCCCCACTAACCTCCAATTCTCATACTTAAGTCTGAAACATACAATTTATGAGCTAATTATTTTCTGCCCTGCATTGTTCACTGTTGTGTTAGTCTGGTCTCCCCAATTAGAATGGTGGAGCGCTCGATTTGGAGTCAGAGACCCGAGTTCAAATACTGCCCCAGGGTGGGACTTTGAGCAAGTCACTTCCACTCTCTCTGGGCCTCAGTTTCCTTATCTGTAAAATAAGGGAGTGGGACTTTGTGGCCTCTAAACTTATTCCCAATTCTTAACGGAGTACAGCAGAAAGAGCCCAGACCATGAAGGCCTGGTGTCAATTCCCAAGTTTCCTCTCTGAGGGACCTTGGGCAAGTTACTCAATGTCCCTTCATTTGTAAAACTAGGGTGGGAGGATGGATGTATTAGAAGGTCTCTGGGGTCTCTTTCACTTCCAAATCATACAGCCCTAACCTGCTCAGCAGGTAGTCGTTGACTTGAATTAAGTAGAATTGCATCCTATAACAGCACACCCTCATTTGTGAGCACTGGTGAGGCATACTTGTGTGTCATCCATACTGGGTTGTCCATACCCAGCAACAAGGCCACAGACTCTTGAGCCATATCCAGCAGAGCTCCAGGAACCAAAAAAAAATTCAGGCCATCTCCCAAGTGCGAGCACAGAACCTTCTTCCCCACTATCATCCTAGAACTCCATTCCAAGCAATGAACCCAGACAGGAAACTGGAATTTTTTTAAACTTTATCATTTATAAAGCCATACAATGGGTCGCAAGGAAACAAAGGCTGCTGTACAGTGGGAGGACAGCTTCCGTGTACAATACATTCATACCCAGGATGAGTAACATAAGTCAGATTTTATACAAGGTGGCAAAAGTTATGGGCACAATGATACAAAATATAAAGTATATTTCCATCTATATAAATACATAGCTTGGGGGGTTAGGAAAGGATAGGGTTATTATATTTTTTTCTGGGAGAGGGCTAGGGGGGAGGGATTTCTTACATTTGCTTTCAATAATATTTGAGACAGGAGGAGGGGGAAACAAAAACACAACAAACATCTGTGAACTTATACACTAACATACACACACATACACATACATACTAGGGTTTCAAACTACTTAACACTGATTAGAAAATTAATTTGGTACACCCTCCCAACAAGATTCAGGCTGCTAGGAACAGCATAGGAACTAGAAGAAAAGAGAGCCTTCCCACAGCTCCCAGACTCTAGGAAATGGGGCTTAGGGAGGAGCAGAACAGCCCAGGATCCTTAGTCTGCCTAATGATTTTCTCCATCAATCAGACAACACCAAGACTAAAGCCAACTAGTGACCCTGTGGGCCTCACCTTCCAATTCCCTTTTCCTGAAGGTGATTTCGTACCAGACTTTCCACTGCCTCCTGCAATCATTACCCATCCCCATATATACATCCTCCCATACACATATGCACACCAGTTCCCTAAAATGATAGGTATCACACACCCACATACACACATATATCCACACCCATCTTTCCTATGTTATGGAAGGAAACTCCAGAGTCTCAGCAAATAAAGAGTCTTGGCCTCAGATGCACCAGGGCGGAAAGTCAAGATCTGTGCCTTCTACCCAGTGTTGCTGAAACTGGGGAAGGCAAAGCAGGGAAGAGACCTGGACTAGCACAGATGAAGAGATGATCACTGAATGGGCAGCCTAGACCAGATTCTCCGCACATGTTAAACCTTCCTCTGGGCCAATGAAGGGAAACTGGCCTCTCCAGTCAGATCAAAGTGATTGAAATTTTCTACTCATCTTTTCCTGAGATCCCTTCTAGAGATTTCTTCTCTGATGGGGTTCTCTCACACCCAAACACACCCCCTCCACCTTCCTTTTCTATCTTGGACTCTGAACTGCCCAGAGATTCCACCTTCAAAGATGGCAGACATGGCCATGACGCCCCACAATTTTTTTCTGTCCACCTAAGGGAAGTGCCTTGATTTGGATGTGGGGTTGGAGAGACTTCTCCAAAAGGCTAACATATAGCCTCTCTTCCTAGAGGGAGGAAAACTGGGGAGAAAGCCGTTTTGTCAATGCACACACCACTTACAACGCAAAAGGAAAACACAAGCTAGGCCAAACAAAGGAGAACAGTGCCCCAGTGATGCTGATAAAGAGATACTGGTCAGGGAGAGGGGTAGCATTTGAAGCTGGTCAAACTACAGGTTTGCTCCCCATTCAGCTAAGCTCTCAGCACCGGTTGACAATTTCTTTTTCCTCCTCATCCCACATGTAAAGAAGCTCCCAAAATCCTATACTAAGCTTAACTTGTTTTTAAGAATTCTTTTGCCTCTCCTCTCTCCCTTGGGGATGCTCTTATTACATCCTCATCCTATCTTGGTAACCTAAGAGAGTTTTCATCCTGACTCTGAATGGTGCTAGGCAGGAGAAAGTCAAAGATGTGTGTAGACAGAGTAGAGACAAATCACTCATCACTCTGACTGAGGCTTGAGTGACAGCCTTCTCTCCTTTGTCAACTATTTTCAGGCCTGTCCTCTCCTTCCCAATCTCAGCCTGGCTTTAAAATGGAATGATCCAACATTCCCAAGTGGATCAACAAACAGACATCAATGACATACAACATAAATCAACAGCAAAGTGGGTTGGGAGAGGGAGAAAGGTATGAGAAAGATACAGTCATTTACAAAAAAAATTAAAAGTGCTTTCTTTTTAAAGGAAATCTTTGGCAAGAATATATTGCAGTGCTGTGTGTGTATGAGAGTGTATGTTGTGTGTGTGTGTTCATGCCTACCTGTGAGATACAGTCTCTGACACCTAATTCCACATGGTCTTACCCTACCAGTGCCTTACCCAAAGATGGTGCCCACTCCAAGATTTGAACACAATTCTCTTCCCCTTTAGATCCCCTGGAAAGTCAAAACTAGTGACTCCAGGTACCTCTAAACATGTCCAGATTAAGAACATTAGGTTCTAGGGAGTCAGTTCTTCTTAGAGTGGTTTTGATTGGTATGAGGGGACAGTTTGTTTTCAAACTTTACATCAAGTCCCCTCAAAAATAGGGCTATCAGGGTTGGCCTGAAACAAGACTAGGAAATAAGACAGCCAGTGGATACAAGGTGAGAGAGAAGTGAATGTGAAGGCTGATCCCAGATCTTAGCCAAGGGCCCTGGAGCTGGGTAATGAGGGCATCTGGAAATTCATCTGATATGGAGCAGTGATGAAGGATCCTGAGCAGAAGCCCAGAATTCTTCAGGTGGAGCAGTGGTAAAATGAAGGTGGAAAACTCTTGACAAAGAGCAAAATATATGTCTTTCCCTTTTTGGGCACAGAGCTAGGATTGATGGAGAAATAAGGAAAAGGTTTAAAAAAATTCAGGTGTCTAGCTTGAATTTCTCAAAAGGAAGGGGACTTTTGAACAACTTCAGTTAGAAAGACTCATGGTCTTACTAATGGTGAGCAGATAATGGGGACGGTGGTTCACCCCTGCTCCTTACTGTCTACAAACCATTCTCATTTCCAACTCTCTGAAACAATATTGCCACCCACTTACAGTATTTTGGAGGGGAAAATATGAGAAGATACACAAGTAATAATACACACACCATCCATATCCTCCACACACATCCTGAAACCTCTACCTCCGTGCAAACACACTCGCAAAGGGCCTTTGGCAATGGGGTTCAGCTCCTCACATGTAGGGTGCTCTAGGAGCTGCTGAGCCTTGGGCTGAAAGTGAAACTTAAGGGACTAATGATGAAAGAAACAGATGTACACAACCTTACCCTAGGATGAACCCAATCAACTTCCCCACCTCCCACCCCATGAATACAAAGTTGGCAGGAGGTGGTTCAAAGATAATTCAAATATAAGGTCTCTTATCTCTCAGGCTTTAGGTATACATACAACAGTCCATACAGGGAGGGGTGGGATATAGTATATACCCACAGAGAGGTGATAAAGCAAAATGGAAAAAAAATAAATATTTGTCAATTTACCTGTCCTTATTTTCCTTTTCTTAAACTTGATTAGCTTACAGTATTCCATCAGTATATCTCATGTATATATTATATATATTTATATATCAGTACAATGCCACTCACTAGGGAACCCAAGTGGGCTTGAGGAGTCAAAGCATTGGATAATGGTGAGTTCTTGTTTCTGGTTTGGATTTCTTCAAAAGTATGGGGCTTTCACAGCAAGGACCCTGGGTTCCTAGGTTTGTTTTCATGTCTTCTACCCCATATGGGTTGGTTCTTCTGGAGATACAAGGTAGGTGAAAAGAGGGACTTTGGCATTGTAAAGTAGTGTACTCAGTGAGCATGCAGCTGGGTTGTCTACCCTGGAGATGTGACCAAGCCTGAGGCCTAACATGATCTGGCCCAGCCAGGATGGTGATAAATATCTGTTCTCCAGGGAGGCCGAGCCTCCATGCAACAAGAAAGCCAAACAACTTCTAAAGCACTTGTGGAGAGGAGGACAAGGGTTGGGTCTTCCCCCTTAGATTTCCTGAAGGCAAAATTGGGCAGACCTTTCTGAAGAAATGTCCAACAGGATTCTTAGCTTCTAATATGGCAGGATGACTAAATCCTTGTGATCCCAATGGACATCATCTTGTGAGCAAGTCTAAGAAGCTAGATCCAGGGAAAAGTTCAGGATACAAGGCACAAAGAGTGGGGTAGGAGATGTCAGGGACAGCAGTTAGCCCTAGGGAGAATGGGAGGGACATGTCTTGCCCCACAAGTCCAGAGGACCATGGGTCAGGGGTTAGCATCCCCTGCCTCTTCTCCTGTCCAGTTCTCCCAACTCTCTCCAGACCCTCCTGAAGGTTTTGGGTTTGCACTTCTCCCTGGAACCAACGTTCCCCAGCCTCAAGGCCATGACAAAGCAAGGGTGTTGACTTGTATAGGGAAATCCTTAGTGCAGTGCTCATAAGTGGCAGATATCTGCTTCCTGCTCTTGTGTGTCTGAGGAGGAGAATGAGGAAACATCCAAAGATTGCCAGAACTGATTAGGTGGGATGAAAGGAGGTCCCAAGCTGATATCCACAATCCAGCGTGATTCTGAGTAAGGAGATAGGGCCCCTCCCTGCACTATTTCTGATCCTACAGTGACATCAGGAGATGGTAGAGATCATCTTTAGGGAGAAAGGACAACTTCATGCGCATATTATCTATATAGCTGAATTTGGAGTTATATGTCTAATACACGCAGGTACTTATACATATGCATAGCCATTTCAAACAAAGAGACCTTAGTATACTTTGAGGGATGTGACACTTATTAAAGAAAAAAAAATGGTTGTCTTAGATTTCCCTCCTAATTTGTTTGATAAATATACCTCCCGGATGCCCAAAAGAGGATTCTCAGCTTGTGATTTTTTCCTTGCAAGGTTGTTAAGTTAGGGAGATAGGGATCTACTTTTACCATGGTCCTAAAAGAAAATCCCAGAGGGGATTTGCCACTTTGCACCCCTCCCCCACCATGGAAAAATCCCAAGGGGTAGGAAGGAGGTCACATGGGCTTGGTTAGTTGAGTACTTGGGGTATTAGGTTGCTATTGGTTTTTTAAAGTTTCCATTCATCCAATAGGCTCTATGTTGTTCTTCCATCTATTTTTTTCCTCTCTCCTCCTCCTTTCTGAATTCACTTTCCTCTTGCCGCACTGCACTTTCTTCTCTCCTTCTCCAAAAATTGGCCCCACACCTTCCTTCTGGATTCAAGGGTCCCTTTCCCCATGTGCCCCAAGCCCAGCTGCCCTGACCCCTAGCAGGTTCATCTCTTCTGGCCAGCACTGAGCATGACCTTGGAAACGAAGTTGACAATGGCCGCTGCAGGTTGGTTGGGATCTAGCTCAGCAAAAAGGTGACAGGCGTTGTCCGTGGTGCTGCCTTGCTTCCTGGCCACAAAACCGAAGAGCCTTCAGAGAGAAGAGAGAAGAAAAAAGGGAGGAGGGGGACAAAGGGAAGCCATAGAAGAAGAGAGGACAGGAGTACACAAGAGAAGGCAGAAAAGGAGAGGGAGGGAGGAGATATTGAAGAGATGAGGAGGGGGAAAGGAGGATGAAATGGGAGGGGAAGCAGAGAAAAGGTCAAAAAGAGGAAGAAGAGGATACAGAATGATAGGGGGGAAGTAAAGGGGAAAAGATAATCAAAGAGAAGAAGAGGAGGGGAAAAGAGGGAGAGGGAATCAGGGATGATGGAGAAATCACAAAAATATGTGAGAAGTTATCCTGATACCAAGAACAAAGCTTTTGCTTTCTTCCTACCTCTTCCAATGCCATTTCTTTCTCCTTCCTCCCACTCTGAATCATAAGTAAAGCATCATAAGTAAAGAAACTTGTCTCCATTTGGGGAGAGTGAGAGAGAGAGAGAGAGAGAGAGAGAGAGAGAGAGGAGGGAGGGAGGGAGGGAGGGAGGGAGGAAGGAAGGAAGGAAGGAAGGAAAGAAGGAAGGAAGGAAAAAAGAAAAGAAGAAAGGAAGGAAGAAAGGAAGAATTAGGACCTGGAGACAGACAGATTTTGATTGAGTAGGAGATGCTTTGAGAGCTTCCTCCTTGGCTTGGGGAGTTCTGGGGAGGGGAAGGAAGTTGGAGAGACAGCGAAAACAAGAGTAAAATAGTGAAATACATGAAAGAGCCTTTCCCATCCCTTCCCCTGCTGGACTCCTTTTAAGTTCAGCACTGTAAGCAAATAAATATGGCATTGTTTTCCAGTCTGAAAGCTTCAGCCTCCTTAAGCACCAGATGAAACTGAAAAATAAAAGGACAGGCTGGCCTGACTTCTCATTGTTCCCTTGTATAAGTGTACAGTGTACAGAATTTGAGTGAAGGGCTTCAGGACCCATCAGTCCAGGGCTGAGGCAGACTTCCACACTTTGCCCTGACTAGGCCACAGCACCTTGGAATTCAAACCTTGGAAAACAAGGTTATAAATATGGGAGCAGAGGGGAACAGAATGTGATTTGAGAGGTCCCATAGTTGGCGTGTTGCTAATTAGAGAGAGATGGGGAAATCAGAACAGCTGGAGATTCCAATTAAAAACCCCCTCTCTGGGACTTGAAACACAACAGCTAAAATTAGCCAAGCTCTCCACCCTACAAACACTCACGAACATAGGAACACATTTACACATCCCTTTGCCCTACATGTCTCAAGAGCTGCTGAACAGTCCCCCAGGCTCAAGGATCAATGACCCTTGGAAGCAGTGGGCCCATTGGCTGGGGGGAGTCAGTTTTCTTATACAATCAAGGGATAGATCTGTTCTGTGTCTGCTCTTGGTCTTGGATTTGCTCTCTGAGGAAATGTCCTGCCTTTCTATTTCTCCTGAGAGTGAGTGGCAGACACAGTCTTCTCCTTATGTCCAAAACAGGGTAGGAAGAAAGAAGGAGAGGGTGGGCATGAGCCTAAGGTCCAAGGAGGTCCAGATGCCTGAACTTCCCAGATCTGTGTACTCAGCACCATGTCCTATCTGCTGTAATCAAGTTCTTCCTGACCTTATTTCTATCCCTGTGCATGAGCCACCAACTCTACAATTCTCCCTCCCTGGACGTTCACAGTCCAGAGTGCCCCACCCTCTTCTTTGGCCAAGTTCAACACAACTAATTCCTTTCATCCACCCAGGGAAGCTGATCCCAAATGTGGTAGACAGAATCAGGGAGGGGGAAGTGGGGCGCGGCACAGCACAAGAGGAGAAATGGCTCTTCTTTCATTATCTCTTTACCCCATTAATAATACCCTATTTTCAAAGGAAAGTCTTCAAGCTGGCTCCTTCCAGCTCAGAGGTTCTTAACTTGGGGTCTATTAACTTATTTGGGAATATTTTCATAACTATATTTCAATATAATTGGTTTCTTTTGTAATTCTATGTATTTTATTTTATGCACTTCAAAACATTCTGAGGAATCCCTAAGCAACCTAAGAAGTCCATTCCACAAAAATGATTAAGAACCTCTGTTCTAGCTGTTAACAGTAAAATATTTCTAAGTCAGAGAGGAAAAGCCTCCTGAACATTAGAGGGAGAAAGTTAACTGGGCTGGGCTGGGCTGGGCTGGGGGGCGTTGGTAAAACAGGGCTTATCTGCGAGTAGAAAATCTGAGAGGCTGAAATTTTTGCAAAACTTTGGTGACCCAGAAAGGGAAAAAGGAGAGGGACCAAGATGCTTAACATGGAATTCCTTCTCGTCTCTACGAGTGACACTGTGATCATTTGACTGCTTGTTCTGGTGAGTTAGGTGGTCCTGGTTTGGTCATGAACATTAGCAGGAGTTCACCAAAATGGCAAAAGGCAAGGATCAAAAGTAATCAAGCTTGAGGACAAGTTGGAATGAAATGAAAACGGAAAACACACACTCCCAACAATAGCAAGGTCTGACATTTACAAAATGCTTTCGAGTTTGCAAAGTGCTGAACGTAACTCAATCTCCTTTAAGCCTCACAAGGTGGGTGCTCGATATAGCGTTACTCTCATTTTATAGATGGGGAAACTGAGATCCTAAAAGACTAGGTCACTTGCCTGGCTGATGTCTAATTCGATCTTCCTGACTTCAAGTCTAGGACTCTATTTATTATGCTACACCATCTCCCCCAAACGTGCCTAAATCTAGTGTTGGTGCCCCTGCTGCTCTTGACCCAATGAAGGATGGCTGCTGGGTCACAGGGAAGAAAGAGAGAGGGAAGGCAAGAAGAATTATTGGTCAATTTGACTAAATTTATCTTTCAGGCTATGTGACCTTGACTCCATAGTTGACCCTTCACTCCCACTCCCCCTCCTATCTCTTGTGCTTGCTCAACGTTTCAGGAGCCTCCTACCGTGTCATTTTGGGAAGCACAAAGATGAAATATCCTAGGAAAGAGGGTAGGGGGAAGAAGCCATACTTACTTAGCAGGCACACCTCCCTCTGCTTTTGTCCACCTAAGGGGAGAAGAAGCAACAGTAAGCAAATTTTCTTCCTCCACTGGTACCAAGCACGTTGTTAGAAAGCCTTCATAGGAGTAAAAAGGGGGCCCCTAAAGTGATCACGTGTGCACTCACTGTAGGTTTATGTAGGGTGGCCTAAGCTGGCATGCAGTTGATTTACCAATTCCTTTCCAAAGCATGTTAGGGAGGAACCAGTTGAATGAGTAGGATAGGGGGAAAAGGGGCACCCAGGAAAATCATAGGATCACAAACTTAAAAACTAAAAGGGACCTTTATAAATATCATTTCATTTGATCCTCTCAACAACCCTTTGGAAGTAAAAGCGATTAGCATCTCCATTTTACAGATGAGGAAACCAAGGCAAGCCCAGGGTCTCCATAGTTAGTAAATGTCTGAGGTGGGATTTGAACTCAAGTCTTCCTGGTTCCAGGTCCAACACTCTATCCACTATACTACTATAGTGATTATACCACCTCCATTAATATCAGGCATCTTCATCTGAGGTAACAATAACTCAGTATACAACCACACATACACACACGTCTCTGCTTAAGAGCTGAGTGAGGGTGTAGGGGGTGGGGAGGTAAAGAGAGGTCTATGGAAGACTTACTTCCGTTCTTGTGGGTCCAAGTCACAGAAGGTAACAGTGTTGAGGGGATAATGTCTCCTAAAGAACAGCCTAAGGCATGAAGATAGAATAAATATTGAGAGAGTAGATCGTTAGACCCTTCGCCCTATTTTCCAGTCCCTTTTTCCCTATATTCTTCTAGAGCTAGCCCCTGACTTCCATAACATCTCAAACTGCTCACATCCGGGTGAAGGCAGGAAGTACCAGGGCTCTCCCAGTGGGATGTGGGCAAATAACTGGGACAGAGAAAGACATACTCAGAAGCCTGGTGTCTGAGACTGTGCGACACAGAGAAGAAAGGGGCAGGGACTATGGGGTAGGGAGAAGAAAATGCCAGACAGAAGTAAAGTGGGAGGTTCAGAGTTTGGGCGGGAATATCTTTCTGATCTCGCTCATTTCTTCTTCTCATTTTTGTCCAATAATCCTTAAATAAATAGAGATGTTGGAGGTGGGGAAAACTGCATACAGAGTGGGCTGGGGAAGGAGAACTCCTTACTTTCTCTGGTTGTCTGTCAATGTAATCCCTTGGGCAGAGACTTTGAAGTGGACAATAGTGGCAGCCGGTGTGGGATCTGCAGCCAGTGTCTCAGCTGTGGCTTTAGAAATGGCCTGGGGCCCCGTGAGTGACTCCATGTCAACAGAATTGACGAAAAGCACATTGCAGGCTGCAAGAAACCCCGGCAAGAATGACTGAACAAATTACATTATATAAATATATATTACAATAAATGAACCATTACTGGACCATTAGAAATAATAAATATAAAGAATCTAGAAAGAGATGAGAAGACCTAAATGAACTGATGCAGAGGAGGAGAGTTAAGCAGATTCATGAGAACAAGTAACACAAGGGAAAACATCATTGAAATGTCAGGTTTAGGATCAATGCAATGATTGAACTTGTCAATATGTTGCTTAACCCTTGGGAGAGAGGTGGTCGGCTACAGGAGCAGGATGAAGCATTTATTTTCATGTATAACCAATGGGTTGGCAAGGTTTGCTTAACTGAATTCCTTTGTTACAAGACAAGGTTCTAATGGCAAAGGGGAGTCATTTGCAAGTAAAAGTGATATTTTTTTTTAAAAAAAAAAAAGAACATCAATAAAATATTTTTTAAAAAATAACTTCCCACCCTTGGAAAGATTTCATTCCAGTCCTGGGGAAGGAATACTTGCCAACAAAAATGTCATTTTCTGATTTGTTAAATAGCTATGGGTGCAAGCCACTGATTCAGGAGGGTTGGAACTAGAAATAGAGTGCAGAAATAGGGTGACAGGTAGGACAATATGAGGAGAGCAGAGGCAAAGAAGGGCGAAAAGCCTCTACTGTCACTAACCACTTACCTGCCCCCTGTTTCAGTAGATCTGTGGTAGAATTGGCAGATGAACTATCTTTTGTCTCATCCGTTGGATCTGTGGCATAAAGAGAAAGTTATATGAAGGAACAGATATGGGACCAGAGCCCCAGTTGCAACAAATGCTTTCCAAACCATGCCATCCTATTAGAAAGCCTTTGACCTGTGTGCGCTCAATGATCCTTGCTGAATTAAAAGTGACTTTCAATTTGTTGAGTGTCTAAATTTATTTCACCATTAATGTTACCTGATTATTTTAATAGCAATGTGATTGAATTACTATTTACAGTACAACTGTTCAGCTCAACAACTGTTGAAATAATGTTTTCAATCCCACGGTGTATTATTTAATGAGTATTTAAATCATGGGTGCTATTCAAGTTATATTTGAACTTTTCAATAAGCTGTACTCATCAACATTGATTAATTAGACCACAAGTCTTAGATATATGAAATAAAAATGGTCAGTGTTGAATGTAATATTGTAGAAGCCCAAGGAGAGATTAAGCACCAGGGTCAGAGACCTGGGCTTCCTCTGATTCCTGTTAATATGATAATAGGAATGGGGGAAAATGATTATGGTTTTGGCCCGCTTCCTCTCCTCTCTGTCCCTCCCTTTTATCCATACACATATTGATGTGTAAGTTAGAACCCTAAAGCTAAAAAGAACCTGGAGAAGTCATCCTGTCCAGACTCTAGATAGTAATGGCTAAAGATGTCACTGCAAAAGGTATCGTAGGTCAGAAAAGAGAGATAAGTTTGAAAAGATGCTCATGAAACAGGAAAGACTTCAACTACCAGAACTCAGATCAGATTTTATCCACCCCAGATACAACACCAGGGAGATAGTAGTGGGACCTACCACCCTAGTTCTTGCCCTTCTCACATCTTAGAACTTGGTGGTTTCAATAGCCCAAGTCTGTCTCCCATTTCCATGCCATGTGGCATACCACTACCAAATTAAGCATCCTAACATGGTGCTTGTGTAAAGTCACTCCCCTGCTTACAGATTGACCTTCCATAATTCCCAATAGGATTGATCCCAAGTGCTGACATCTGGTTTCCAAGACCTTTCACCACCTGGTCACACTGTAGTTGCCTAACCTTATTTCCCACTATTTCCCATTATGAATTCTCTACCAAGGATGGCCATTTCCTTTGCCCTCCCCTCACCTCTTGGTCTATTGGAATCCCTTAAGGTACAGTTGGATTTGCATGCCAAGATAAGGCTTGAAAACTGTCCCCTTCAAGGGTTACCATTCCACAGAGGAGACTTTGAACCTTCATGGTAACAACTGCAACCTGATTTGTCCTAACATAAATATCTCTGGGCTATGGAGAATGAAATGTTCTGAATTAAAAATAAATGTACTTACAAAAAGCTATATTTAAAATGTTCTTCCTTGCCCCCCTTTCCTCTCCTCCCAACTCTGGGATGCCATACCCTAGGTAGGTGCCGACCTGGTCTATGTCCTGAACCTGCTTTCAGGCCTAACTGCTGACCACTTTCTTCATAGAAGTCCTTCCAGACTCTTCTTCCTGCTCTGACCTCCTCTGTAGCTTGATGTCTACATCATATATTTCAGCACTTATGGCACATTATCTTATTTCACTGTTTCTTGGGTGTCAGTCTGGTTTCCCCATTGAGAGTCAGTGAGTCAATATGCTTTTATTAAGTACTTGTTGTGTGCCATGCACTGTATAAACTACTACTAACATAGTCCCTGCTTACAAGAGGCTAATATTTCTCATAGCATGAAGCACAATGGGAGAGATGTGTGACTATCAACAATTCTAGTGGTTACCTACAATTTCCCCACCCTACTCAGCCCCTGATAAACTAGAGTTAGTCATCATACCAGCTGACAGAAGGAGATCTAGTAGCAGGGAAAATAAATTCTATCTCTGCCCAACCTACCTAGGATCCCTTTTCCCATGCCCAGAGTTCAAAAGAAATTGGGCAGCAGGCCTGATCAAAATCAGACACTTGGTAAACTAACCCTCCTTGTCACTGTTCAAGTTTGGATTTCACGTTACAAGGCCAGGGGAAAATGGAGTGGGATTGCTACAGTAGATTTTGGTATCTTCTAAGCCATGAGCAACAGCAAACAGGAAGAGGGAATGAAAAGGGGTGAGAGAGCTATGGGAGGTAAAAGTTTATGAAATGTGGCTGGGGTCGATGCCCATTTTGTGGACTGACGTTCAACTCCTGGCTCCACAGCATGGTTCTACTCTGTCTGGCACAGTGACGGCATGAGCTCACAGAGCTGAGCTTTTTAAACAATTTTGCCTTTCTGAAATTATTTGGGCAAGGGATGGGTGAAGAGGCTTAGGTTTCCCCATGTTGGCAGGGCAGCCTATCTTGGCCCTGTGTTCTGGAGCAGCTACTGGCACTGACGACTAGATGTTGCGGGAAAACTGGATCAATGTGTGCTCACTGAGTGAGTCTCTGGCTCTTACCTCGGTTTGGAATGACCAACTTGCAGGGGAGAGCCAATGGGATGATAGAGTGCTGGTAGACCAGAGCAGAGAGACATCCTGTAGGGAGAGACACAGATCCAGGAAGCAGCATCAGAAGGAGTTGGCCAGTAGGGAAAGGGGAGTCTGACTCAGATAAAGAATGGTAGGATGACTTAGGTCATCTTTCATCTGAGCTGTGTGTGTCTGAAACCTCCCCAAAAGTCCATGGCCTTGAATATGATCAAATCACCTGACCAGGGATCAGGTTATCTAGACATCCCTTCTCCTTGCCTCTGGACAGATATATGTCTTTTTAAAGGATTCCCCAAATAAAGATATTAAAGTACTCCTTGGACACAAAAAATAAAATCCTTCCCCCAAAGAAGTCCTTCCTAACATCTCTCACCCAAACATAAACCCATTTCTTATTGAGTCTTCTGTCTGAATGGGGCCATAGTCCAGAGTTATAACACAGAGGTTACATTTAATTATATAGGAATGGGCAGAGGCTATAACAGGAGAGACTAAGGGGAAGACTGTTAGAAGAACTCCCTGGCAGATTGATTGAACCTTGGAGAAAGTTAAATGGGCAAACTCACCAAAGTTTGGCTCATTGGGACATCCTTTTAGCTTCACCCCTCTGGGGCTGGTCTCGATCAGGAAATGCCTCACTAGCTCATTGGTCATGTCTCCTAGAAGGACAGGACAGCGTTGCTGTTCCCCTCCCATGTTCCCCTCCTACTCTGCACCCTGAACTCAAAACTCTACCCTTCTGCTCCTACTCATAATTTTTGCCTCTTTCTGGATGGATGGAGGAAGAAGCATGGGTCCTACTTGAGGGAATATGATTAGAGAGGAAGCAAGTTCTAGAAGACGTGTCCAGACTTAGAAGACACTTCATTTAGTCCCTTCCCACTAGCCACCCAGCAAGTCTTCCCCCAAGTCAGGGACAGAGAGAATCAGGCAACTCTCACCTCTCTTGCCTTACCCCTAACCACTATCTCCCTCCTCATCCCAATGGTACAATTATCAGAGAAAACATTCATTACCTTTCTTACTCTGCTGAAGGATCGTGGGAGGAGGGGATGCCACTTTCATGGCCAAGCCATAAGCTCCCCGAAAGGAGTGGCTATCCCGGATGATGAAGGCTCCTGGTTCCCGGTCCTTAAGTAATGTGATGGCTGTAATGGGTGGAGGAGAAGAGGACAGGGAAAAAGGAAATAAAAATTTAGGGATTTGATCCCTTCAACCCATTCAGACAAGGCCTTTCAGGAATCTTCAGTCGTTTCCCTTCCCTTCTCTTTCTTTTCTTCTCATTCCTTTCCCCTTCCTTTCCCTGAAGGATAACGTTCTTTCTTTGTTATAAGAAGGTAAAGAAGCTGAAGTCTGGACTCCTGGGTTCTCCCAGTCCATCACTGATATTCCAAAGGGAATTTCATTCAAGCCATTCCCCTGCCCCTGGGCAGTGCAGATTAACTCCCTACTCAGATCAGGTCTCTCCTGTTTGGCATTTAAAATGTTTCAAAACCTGGCCCCTTCCTATCTTTCTGGTCTTTGAAGTAACTACTTCCCTCCACACTCAACAGTTCACCTGTGCTGGTTTACTTACTATCACCTGCCCACAGTTCTCCATCTCCTGTGCCCCGTCTTTTTACTGGCTCTCCCCTGTGCCTCCTCATCTCTATCTGGAAGATTCTATCGGTCACCAGCATTTACAAAGCTCCTACCACATGCCAGACACTGTACAAGGTATAGGGATATAAAGAAAGGCAAAAGACAATCCCTTCCCTCACAGTCTAATGGAGAAGACAATGCACAAACAGCTGTGCACAAACAAGAGAGAGACAGGAGAAATTGGAAATAATCAACGAGAAGGCAAGAGGTAGGAGAATAGGGAAAAGCTTCTTCCAGAAGACGGGATCTTAAGTGAGGCTTGAGGGGAGCTGGGAGGCAGAATAACAGTCACTGAAAATGCTTGGCATCCGGAGATGGAGGGTCACCTTCAAGGTACAACAGTAAGACCAGTGTCCCTGGGTAGAAGAGAACTGGGAGTGTAGGATGCAAGGAGACTGAAAAAGTAGGAAAAGGCTAAATTGTGGAGGACTTCATAGGCCAAACAGAAGATTTTGCTTTTGGTCCCGGAGGTAACAGGGATCCCTGGCTTCCTTTAAGACAGCTTGATTGGTACTTCGTCCTTCCTAAAACTATCTCCCATCTACTCTGTATGTGGCTTTTAGTATCTGCTCATTGATCTGTCTTGTGCCTGGCACATAGTGAGTACCTGATAAAAGCTCCTTGACTGACCAATAGAAGGAGATTCCCTAGCCACCTGTTCTAGTGTCTCAGCACCACGTCAATAAGTTTGTATCAAAGTCAAACTTCAAACCCAATTTCCTCCTTGAGGCCCGTGATGATTGTAAGAAGCCACGACCATGTGTCTGTCTTGCTTTTTTAGGAATAAGTGCAGGAGAAAGTTCTAAAACAATCATCTCTATGGATGGAAAGTTTACACGGAATGTCGTCCTCCGTGGTCCATTTCACCCGGACTCACCCTGCTCCCTGGAGATCTCCGGTTTGTACCAATACTTGGATGTGTCCTGGACAAACTTAACATTAGCCCGGGTCTCAGGACTGTTGTCTATAGAAAAAATAGAGAGAAAAGGAGAGTTGAGCATCAAATACCATCACCATGGCACTGGATGGCACCTCTATAAGGTCATCTAATCCATCCCCCTGCCTCCAAGCAGCAGTTTTGCCTAAACCACCTCTGATACATAGAATCCTTTCCTGTTTGAAAAGCTCTCCTCAGAAGGCACACACCCTTCTCTCAAAAATTCTTCCTTGAAAACTAAATTCTCTCCATAGCAGTTTTATCACTCTTTTAAATTTAAAGGTCATTCCTGAGCCCTTCCCTCGGATTTTTCCTTTTCCGACTAAATCAACCCAGTTCCTTGCCCTCATTCATCAAATGCCATTATTTTTCCAATCTTTTTCATCGTGACCAATTCACACAGCCTTAAAAATGAAAGCGTAAACAACCAAACGTTTCCAAAATACCTTTTCTATCTACCTTCTCCCTTCTCCTTCCCCAACCCAAGGACACCCTGCCAGAGGTCCAATGAATGGAAATTATTATGGCACATCACCTTAAGAACAAAGATCACTCCTGGACTAGGGCAAACGGATGAGTGACTAAGTTGGCATGGCTGGGGAGATCAACTGGGAATGTGGCATTTTGTGCCACATGTCACATGCCCAGACAGCTATCCAGAGGTGCCCCATGTGTCTATCAAATAATTGTTCTTGGAAAGTCAAGGGACATTAGCTGTCATCTAGGCCAACTCCTTTATTTTTAAGACAAAAGAAACTGAGGGCAAGAGATAGGAAGAGATTTACATGTGGTCATATGAGTAGGAAGAGAGAGGGAGAACTAGAATTCAGGTCTCAATTCCCACTCCAACACTTGTTCAACATCATCCTGTCGCCTTTCCGGTATGGGTACAGGACAGAATGACCTCCATGGTCCCTTCCAATGCGAACCTTCTATTGAGGTTATATAAGGCATATATGTGTATGTACCTACATACCTACATACATTCACATATACATCTATACATGTATATATATACATATATATATATATATATATATATATATATGTATATATATACATATGTAATAGATCTATTATTGAGATCAAACTTCAAGCCTAACTCCCTACTGCCACTGAGACCTATATTAAAATATGTGTGTGTGCATGTGTGTGTGTGTGTGTGTGTGTGTGTGTGTATGTGTAGGGAAAGATGGGGGAGCAAGTAGGTATAGATATGTATTTGGATATATTACCTGAAATATTATACATGTATGTGTGTGTGTGTGTGTATATATGCATACACACACACACACACACACACATATACCCATGAAAGGCATTTATTTCTTTAAAGAGAAATTCCAGTGATCATTGTGTAACAATCATCACCATAAATATTAATGGATAGAAACAGATACAGATAGAGATAAACAGATATAGATGTATGTGTATATATGTACATATCTACTTGCTCCCTACTCATCCCCCCCATATACATAGATAGAGATAAGTATACAAATGCATGTGTATATTGTGTGTGTGTGTGTGTGTGTGTATGCATGCTCATAGGAGGGGGCCACTAGGGGATACAGTGAATAATGCTAGAAAGACGTCAGTTTGAATGTGGTCGCTGCCATTTGCGAGCTTGTGTGATCCTGAAAATGGGGATAACAACAGCCCCTTACCTCCCAGGGTTGTGTGCAAACCTCAAGGCATTATATAAATGCCAGCTGTTATTGTGAACATTACTAAAACATTCTTCCCCTTTGCGTGCCCTGATCTCAAGGTTCTAAGGGACCCACCAGACTATAGAAGGTATCTTTCTGCTTCTACCATCCTTCAGAGAAAAGTCATAGTACTGGAGGACACCCATGCTTGCAATCCTGTTAGGCTGCCAGGGTTCAGGAGGGAACCATCTTGAGCCTTCCACCTGAAAGGCCAGCCAATCTCAGTTCCTGCTATAATTCAAATCACTTGTTCTGAGAGAGTATAAGTGGGCTCCTCAAATCTGTCCTTTTGACCTACTTTTCAAAGGGAGATGGGGAAGTGTCCATTTTCTTTCCCTGACAGCTAGTCACTGAAAAAGACCCCTGAGACTCAGAGTATCAGAAGACTCGGAATGTCTGGAAATGTTCTAAGCCATCCTTCTCACCACTTTGAAGCCCCCAAACACCCACTGCTGTGGTTTCTATCTAATGAGCTGCCAGGAGAGACCACAACTGCATCTGCCTTCCTGTGTTGACTCCAATGACTATTTTAAGCAGGGAAGATAGTGGGAAACAGGAAGTGTACTGACCCCCAGAAGCTTCACATACCCCCAAGGAGAGAGAGGGCTGGGAGCCAAATGTCATTCCTGGGAAGGGATGAACAGCAGAGCCTTAGAGTTACTGCTGGTGACCCAGCCCAAATAGGAGGGAAAGGCGAGGACTCCAAGGCCTACCTCCAGGTGTCCATAGAGTGGGTTCTAAGGGTGGCTGTTGGCTGCTAGATCTATGCAGATCTGGATTACTGAGTCTAGAAGATATCCTCTTAGGAGGATGGAGGCTATTACTTGCAATCAGCATTGAACCTCAACAATCAAAATAATAATGGTTGTCTTAACAATACTTCTTCCTTAAAATAGTACTTTTAGTTTCAAAATTCTCCCCATGTTCAATAGGCCCACAACTCTGTGAGGTAAGAAAGGGAGGTAATATTATCTTCATTGTACAGATTATGATACTAAGGCCTAGAAAAGGTCAGTAACTTTCTCAATCTCACATAGGAAGTCACAGCCAAGGCCAAAGCTTGAATACAGGTGTCTAGATGCCAAGCTTCAGTCACTTTCAAACTATGTCGGTTTGGAAGCAGAAATTCAGAGGCAAAGGTCAGAGCAGATATGTTTAGAGGATCTGAGCTTAAGGTTAAGGGTACCCACCTGGCATGGAGAACTTGGAAAAATCAGGAAGGGTGTGGGAGAAGGAGACCATGCTGCCACCACTGGGACTAGACATGCCGCTAGACACAGGGGATGAGGACACTTTTCCATTGACGGTGGCATAGTTGGGGAGGCTGCCTGCCCGATCTCCTGCAGACATTCTCCGCTTTTCAGGCAAAGCGGGGGTAGGACTCCCTTGCCGGAAAGCCGCAGAATCGGGGGAGGAGGATGTTGGGCTGCTTATACCAGGATAGTAGGCTGGGGAGACTGGGAAGGAAGGTGTGGAGGGAGCCTGGTAGCCCGAGGCACTGCTTTGCCGGGACAGAGTAGGCCTCCTGTCCTCAGGGGTGGAATAACCACCATAGGCTGCATGCCTGTCCATGCTAGGGCTGCCCGGGACCACTGGCCCAGCCCCTCCTAGGCCTGCCACATGGCGGCTTAGGCTGGGACTTCCTGGAGTGGTTACTGAATTGCTGTGGACAGTGCCAGTGGGGTGCCGGCCTAAGCTAGGGCTTCCCGGCGAGGCAGCCACACTGCTCTGGGGGCTGGAGATGGCATTGCCATGGAGGCCAGCCACTGTGTTACCAAGGGGACCTGAGATCTGGCGGCGGCTCAGACCAGGACTACCAAGTGAAGAGGTCGCCATGCCAGGGTTCACCGCTCGCCGACCAAAGCCTGGGCTAGGAGGAGTGTTGGTCCCCACCGTCCGGTGGAGAGTCTGAGGGCTCCCAGGCAGGGTGTGGACACCAGCCACAGTGAACTGAGACTGAGGCCGGCTCTCTGGAGAAAAGTAGTCAGGACTTCGATGGCCACTGGTGACTGCTGGGAGGGTAGGAGAGGTGTTCTGGTAACTACTCTGGGCAGAAGGGGAAGGTTGCCCTAGGCTGCCAGAGTGGAAGCTAGCATCTGCCACAGGTTGGGTGGGTGTCCTGGGGCCTAGGCCACTGCTTTCTGCTGAGGGGAAACTCCCCACAGACGTGCTAAAGAGAAAAGACAAAGAATCCAGAGTATAACAGTCAATCACATGTAATGAATTTATTATGAATAAATTTATATGCCTTGCTATATAAGACACTCAGCTCCAGCTCCCAGTCACTATCTATTGGCCAAGGGTAAGAACTGTCTTCCAACCAAGTGAAGCTACTTCTGGTTTCTACCTTTGGATAACATGGAGTGAGTCAGGACCCCTGCATCCCTTTCCCACTGGAAAGACCACAGTCATGTTCCAGCTTTCCCAGCTGATGAGGCTGATAACATAGGCATGGCTTGTTAGCACTGGAAAGCGTCTTGGGAATCATTTCATTTTCTAGAAGAAACTTGGGCCCCAGAGAAAGGAAAAATTTGGCCCAAGGTCATATATCTAGTTAGCTGGAAAGAGTACTTTCTCTGAGTCAGCTGAGTCCTACTCAGGTACTATTAACTTCTATCTGCTGATGGAATCTAAACCCTTTACTTAGTGCAGAAGAACTGGAGAATAACGGATGGGTCATGTCATAGATAAAGGGGTCTTCACTGGGAGTCACATCTAGGGAGAAAGGGCTTCACTGAACCTAATGTAACCTAGTGTAGTCAAACTTCTATGTCACAGACTAGGGTCAAGACCAAGTACCATAATTTTATGTCCATAACAAATTCTTTGGACAATAAGGAAAAAAACATGTCGCTATGGAGTGGGAAAAGATAGGAATTACTATTGGTCCAAATCCATGGCAACAACCAATGGAGGAGAGTGAGGAGAATGTATAGTTATCATGTTAATGTCACCTTAAAAAGTGAAACTATGTGACACAAACCTGTCATGGCACAACACACCATGCTTATGTTATCAACTTCATTTTACATCTGGAGAAGCTGGACCATGACTATGGTCCCCCCAATAGGTAAGTACTAGACACACACACACACACACACACACACACACACACACTCACACACAAACACACACACACACACACACACACATACTCTGAACCAATCCTGGTCTTTGAGGAGCTTATATTCAAATAGAGGAAAGAATACAGATTTGGGAGTGGTGACCAGGGACGTATATTTTGGTCTAGAAAGTCACCGACTGACCATACTCTTTCCAGGAGCAAAGGCAGTGATTTGATTGTGTTCCAGAGTTAGAAATCAGGACAATATTTATTATTTCACTGAACAAATAGAATTAGAGGATCAAGGGATTTAGAGGTGAAATGAACCTTGGTTCTTGGTTTTTCCAACCATCTCATTTTCTCTGAACTTAATTTCCTGATCTGTAAAATGGGTTGCTGTAAGAATCAAATAAGATGTTTTATGTAAAGGGCTTTGCAAACTTTAACATGTACTATATCTACCCAAGCTCTTTCTCCCTCCATGCTGACTTTCCTGCTTTGGACCATTATTGGTGACCCTTCACTGAGCTTTCTCCCTAGACCTTAGGATTTAGTAGCCAGTGAAATTTGGTTCAACCTACCTTGGCATTCTGGCTATATACTCAGATTGTGACTTGGGTTATCCCTCTCCCTGAGAGGATTACCCTTAAACACCAGCAACTTTCACTTCCATTCAAATCATGTTCAATCACCCAAGGTATTTTTTTAAACAACAACCATTGGGGTACAAAAGTCTGAAGAAATGGGCTATAAATGGGATGTGTACAATGTGAGTTTGAGAAAGTTTTGGGAGCTACTTATGGGAGGGGAAGTCATTACATAAGAGAGGCATGCCATAGGCATGAAGTTACAATTCACACAATTTCAAGCCAGGAAGAGCCTTCATCTCTGGCTCCTACCACAGGCAATGTTTGGCCAGGGTGGATTCCCTAGGGCATGACTTTATCCATTACACATGGCTTTCAGCTTCATCCAGAGGTCAAGCTGGTCCGTGCCAGAAGCCAAGGATTCTCAGCCAGGTTGAGATATTTCATGAAGGCAAGAGCAAGTGAGTGGGGGGGGCGGGGTAAGAAGAGAGCTCTGAATGATTTATCCTGCTTAGCCCAGGGCAACCTGCCTGGTCAGACCCAGAATCATCAAATGTTCAAGCTAGCAGGGACCTTGGAGATCATCTAGCTAGCTCAATGTTTTTCTTTTACAGATAAAGAGAGACTTCGGACTTGCCTGAAGTCATATGACCAATCAGTAGTTTCTGACCCTAAATCCAATGCTCCTTTCATCCCATTACATGCTTCTAGGTCAATCTAGCATTCTGAGTTCTGGCTCAGGATGCTATTGCCCTGAGATCAGTGAAATATAAGGAATGAGGTTAGAATGGAGACACTTTCTTGGGAGGGGGAAAACCGGATGAAAAGATGTGATGGTCTCAACTCCAAACCTATGATCTTAAGGAAAAGTGAGAAAAGTAACTTGGATCAGAAGGAGATAAGACTGAGTAGGGTCCTGAAAAAGAGACCCCTCCTTTGGTCTCTGGATGATTAGTATATAAAGAAAAGTGGCAAGCTCTTCAGTTCACTAGAGTAGGAAGAAATTTAGGTGAGTTACAATGTAGAATTTCTCTACCAACAGTTATTAGTTAGCTAGCCAATAACTAAAGAAAGCTATTAAAGTCAACTCCTGGAGGACTTTAAAGCAGTGGGAAATGCTCATCTCCACCTAGGATGCTTTGGTGAGGATGGGAGGGACCAGGCTGCTCAAAATTCTGAGGTCTAGGTAATGGAAGAGACCCAAGTTCTGCACTGAAGAAGATGGTGGTCTAAGACAGAGACGGAACCCAAACCTTTCCCTCAAGGAACTCCTGATCTAGCCAGTACTTGCACATGGAGATCTACAGAGTTTACAGGATAAAATGGAAGGTACAGTTGATCAGGGCTGAAAGTTCAGAGGAGGAAAAGATCTCTGTGGGTCAGTGGGCAGTGGAGAAGGACATGGGGCTTGAGCTGGACTTTAAAGGGGACAGAGAGCTGCTGTCAAGAATCTGAAGGGTTGTTGTATAGGAGAGGGATTATATTTATTTTCCTGGGCTGTATGAGACAGACTCAGGAGCAATAGCAGGGAGAGGATGAGGAGGGGGAGTTTCCAGGAGGCTGGTTTCACCTTGACATAAGGATTAACTTCCTACTGGATCGACCAACTAGTATTAAGTTTGAGGTATAGTGATACAAAGAAAAAAAATGGAACCATCCCTACTCTCAAGGGGTTTATGTTCTATAAAGAGCCCACTTGGAATGAAATAAGGAGCCCACTAATGTAATCTTATTTAACAAAGAGAGCTGTCCAAAAGTAGAAAAGATTGCCCAGAAAGGATGGGAGGCAGAAACCTGTCACTGAAAATCTTCAAAGGAAGTATGGACAAACACTTGCCAAGGCTGTGGTTGAGCTAGGTACAGTGTGAATTAGTGACCTCTGAGGTCCCTTCCAATTCTGACGTTCTGTGATTCTGTAGCTTCTGAAAGGTCTGCCGAAGGCCGGTGTTTCCAGAATTCCTCGAATCCCAGACTAATTGCATCTGATCATCCTGGATGGGGCCCAAGGAGGTCTGTTCTTACTGACTTCTGTCTTTCCCCTAGCTCTACTCATCTGAGAAAAAGCTACCAGAAGGGAGAGAGAGCCAAAGGCAGGAGGGGCCAGGCTGGCCTGGCCTGGCCTGGAGGACACTCTTCAGGAAGGAAGTGCTACAACTCCCATGCTCTGGAGTGATCCCTGCCCTCCTACCCCAGCCCAAGGAATTTCCCTTTGGCCTGAAGAAAACATAGAGAAGGAGGTGACTGGAGCCCTTGTCCCAGATTCAGAACGGAGCCCCTAGAGGTTTGAGGGGAGGAGTGGGGTAGGTGTGGGAGGGAGTTCAAGAGCATTAGCGATTCAGTGACAGAATTATTCATTTAGAGAGGATCCCAGCCAGGAATCGAGCTCGTACTGACTTCTCTGCCCTCCGCAGTGTGTCCTCAACCTTTTTTGCCTCCATCTTATCATATCCCATACTCCAACCCAACCCCTCTCATACCTTATTAAACCTAATGCCCATGGGGAAATGCCTTCTCCCCCACTTTCTTTCTAACAACCCAAAGTCTACCCATCCTTCCTCCAGTGTCCAGATCCAGCTGAGGCAGTCTGACAAAGTGGGAAAGTTACCAGATCTGGAGTCAGATCCTGGGGTCAGGTTTCCTATCTGTATGACCTTGGGCAAGTCACTAACCACTGGATTACCCCCTCTGTAAAATGAGGGGTTGAACTAGATATCCTCCAAAGTCCCTTTCAGCTCTGAATTAATGATTTATGATCAAATCACTCTTCCCCCATGAAATACTGTCTGACCATAGCAAAATAGAAGGGATGGAACTCAGACTAGGGGAAGGTGAAAGAATCAAATGAGAGAAGTGGGTGTGTAGGGAGAGAACAATGAGTGACACCTTCAACAACATGACTTTTCATAAATGTATGAGTTTTTAATGCCAGAAAACTTTACCCTCTATATTTATAATAAATCACATCAGAAGAGGCAGCATGGCTTAGTGGACAGAGGGCTGACCTGTGCATCCAGAAAGACCTGGGTTCGAGTCCTGGATCTCTAGCTACATGCTTGAGGACATGAGACCTAATTTCTCAGTCCCCCGGGCCACTCTCTGAATAAATTACAGAGAAATTGATGATCTGTACTAGTGGGAGGGAGGTTTCACACCTGGGATTCCCCACATTGATGAAATCCCAGGTCAAGACCAAAAAAGGAAAAAGGAAAAGTCAAATCATATGTGTTACTGTAAAGTCACCAAACCTCCACTGCAAAGTAACACACGAGAGATGCAATTTCTCAACTTTCCCTAGATACACAAAAGCCTATTCAGTGCTTTATTATTTGTTATTCATCTAGGATAGCAATGGAGATGGTGTCTTCATTAATAGTGGGAGAGAATTTCTAAATGAGGAAACCCTTCTACCAATGCAGATTATCACTTTCTCTAAACTTAACAAGGTGCCATGGACATAATAAGTGTTTAATAAAGGCTTTATCTATGGAATAGTCTTAGAGAACTGCCTAGGATAGTTAATGATTAATGACATTAATGAAGATTAATGACTTGCCCCAGGTCACAGAGACCCATTCATCTGACTCTTTTTCAATCTCATCCTACTTCGAGTCAGCAGAGACATTCCTAGCCTTGGAATCAGGAAGGTCTGAGTTTAAGGCTTTATGACCCTGTAGTCACTTAACTTTCTCCAGTGCTAGCCCTCAGCAAACCTTAATACTTAATACTAAAGATATGCTACTTATTAGCCTCCCAGTCCCTTAAGCAACTCCCTGGAACTAAAAACTGCATAGCAAGGGCTAATGCATTTTGGTAAAGGGGGAATTCCTTATATTAATGAAATCTTGGGTTTAGTTTCCTGTCCACCCTGCAAAAAATGTGCAAAGCATTGGTAGATGCCATCAGAACACAAAGATGAATCAAAACATAGCCCCTGTCCTGAGGGAGCTTACAATCTAGTAGTAGAGATAAAGTAAATACATATACAGCTATAATATAAATTTTATATAATGCAATCATGACATAGCAGAGATTAAAACTGAAAGAATCTCACCCTCTCTTTCAATGAGCCTATGGAGCTAGCAGATGAAAATTATAGGACCCAAACATGCCCTCTACAATCTGGCCCCAACCTCCTTGAGACCAGCCTTATCATCAGCTACGCATCTTTGTAAAGCCTGAGACCCAGCCAGGTCTCTTTCACTCACTCCCTTCCCTGGAATGCCCCGTCTCTCAGCTCCATTTACCTAAACCCCACTCATTCTTCAGCCCCTGACTGAAGTCTGCCTCCCATAAAGAGTTCAGAGGTCTCACAAACCCACAATAATTTCTCTCTTCCTCCTTTGAATACTTCCTTATTTCATCTATATCACCCTTTTAAAATTATATATTTTAAATTTTAATTATATATTCTAATGACTG
>CM053771.1:492656716-492695857 GCA_028658325.1 Potorous gilbertii
ACATATGTATGTATGTATGCATATGGTCTTATATGGCCATTTAATGGTTTCATGTATATATACCTTATATCCTAATGGATTAAAAATTGGTAAAGGTAAGAGCTGTACTTTGTACTACCTTGTATCCTCTACGGTGTCTGAAATAAGTCAGGCCCATCACAAGTGCTCAATAAATGCCTATTGATTGATACTGACACACAAGGCACAGTGAATCAGATACAATTACAATTACCTGTCCCCTGTAAGCAACAGTCAGGACTATGTAGTCCCCACCCCAGGAGTCTCATAATAGTTCACCAGCTAAAGTATTAATAATATTCCCAACTACCCTCTACTCCCTGTACCCTCATCTGTTCCACTGCATCCTCCACCCCAGCTGGCCCCATACCTGTCAGTGCCAAGGAGGGGACTGCTGGTTGAGATGGGACTGGGTGGGCCAAAAGAGTTGCCAAGAGTTCCATTCCTCAGTGGTGTCTCAGAACCGTAAGTCTGTGTAGTTAAGAGAGTTGGGCTCTTGGGCTCAGCGTCCTGGGTTCGGGGTCCAGCCACAGCTGTTCGAGCCACAGATTCGACATAGCTCCTGGGTTCTGCAAAAGACAAAGGAATACTATTAGGCTGAGTAGGTGATAGAAGATTAGACAGAGCTCTGCAGTTAAAAAATGCTTAGCCTAGCTTGCCTCCTCTTTACCTCTGGTGGATATAAGCACATGGAGAGAAAGGATTTGAAATAGATCTTTACAAAACCCCAAACTGAAAAAAAGGTACCTGTCCCATACCCTTCACCCTGAATTTAGGATACCTATGACGCTTCCAGAGAACTACCAGACTTTTCCCATTTAGCAGATTCCTACTGAACTGAATGTCTTCAAGAAATTCAATTTAATAGTCATTTAATTAAGTGCTTGCTATGTGTAGGGCACTGAATCGGTCTCTGAGGAAGGTACAAAATTTAGATAAAACCCAATCCCAGCCTTCTGGGTCTTATGATCTACTAGAGGGACATAACAAATATACATTTAACTACAGACAATAATACATGCCAGGTGCATTAGGCCATGCCCATTAACAAACTCTCCTGTGGACTGCTCATGTGAAAAAGAAAGGCCACAAGGCCTGGGCTTCCAGAGTCATGGGTGGCCCTTAGGCCCATGTGTCTCTACACAGATGCCTCACTACCATACTACTTAACATTCGTGCCAATTCTTTCCCAAAGACACTGCATGCATTGGTAAGAAAGTGTGCCCCAGGTTTATAGATACAATGTTGCTTTGCCTTCTGTTTAATAAATATTTAGATGAAGAAAAAATAATCATGTTATAAATTGTTGCATTAGTCTGAGATGGGAAAAGTTTGTTACACATTAGAGAGACTGAAGACTGAGCAAGGATTTAATATGCAAAGCGAAAGAAGAGATGTTCCCAGCACAGGAACAGTGAGAGCAAAGGGTCACAACTGGGGAAAGTACCAGGGCATGCTCAAGGGAGAGGACAAATTCACTTGCTAGAGGACGAGAGTATAGAGAAAGGAGTAATAGTATAGAAATGTAGGGTGAAAGGTAAGATAGCCCCAGATTATAATGGCTTTAAATGCCCAGCAAGGAATTTTGAGCCATACTCATGGCACAATGTGGTACCATGGAAGATTTGTGAGCAGAGCACTGTTAAGTCCAGATCTATGAATAAGGAAGATCACTCTAGCAATGGAAGAGAGAATGACTTGGAAAGGAACAAAGTGGAGTTGGGAAGACCCCTTAGGAAGTTATTGCAATTGTCCAGGTGGGTGAAATAAGTCCTTGAAACCACTATGGTGGGTACAAGAGGTATAGAAGGAGAAATATACAAGAGATACCGGGGAGGTAGACTCCACGTCATCCTGTAATTGAGAGGCTCCACATGAAGTCACAAGGGATATCCCAGGTCATCCTTCCAAAATTCTCAACATACCCTTGTCATTATCCAGGTTAGAAATAAGAACAGATGTTCACTACAATCCTTTTCCTCTTCTTTCTGTCCTACTTATTATTCATTGCAGCCTCTGTAGGTCTTCCTCCCCATATTCCCCAAGTCCCTTTGTGGTAATGGGAACTCAGAACAGATCAAGGTTTGAATATTTCTGGGCATCAAATTCAGCACAAAGCAGGTGTTACATACCTACTGTGTATCAGGCACTATGTCAGATCATGGAGACAGAAAGGAAAAAGGAGGACAAGTCCCTTGGCCCCCAAAAGCCAAGTGAACCACTATGGACAGCTTTTCTTTGGTCACTTGCAGTGCACTCTGACTCCAAAGGGGAGCTGCAGAATCTAGACCCATCCCAGGTCTTTAAAGGCAGGAGATGCACCCACCTCTCTGTCTAACACCTTCAACATTCCTCCAGAAAACTAAATCAGGAAAATCTATTTCCATAAGAAGCAAATTCAAAGGATGGCGGAAAGGTGGACAATCTTTTATTAGTTCTTGCATTGATTTTGTAGACAGTCTTAGACTCAACCTACATTGTGAAGCTGATCTGAGACAGTGAAGAGAAGGTGATCATGGAATTCTAGACGTTAAAGCTGAAAGGAACAATAAAGGCCACCTAATCGAACCCCTCCAATTAACGGACAAGGAACCTGGGACCTAGAGAAAATAAATGATTTGCATAAGGGCACATAAGTACTAAATGACAAGACTGAGATTTGAACCCAAGTCCTTGGACTTCAAATTCTGTGCTCGTTTTCACCAGCACACCTGGAATGTTATGTGCTTCTTCCTGTCTGCCAATGTTCCCTGAATATCTCCCTCTGAAGGTAGATGAAATGAATCCCTTGTCTTTACCAACAGGGAAAAATCAAGCAGCACACCTGGCTACTACCCTGGAGTCTGCAGCATGGTCCATGGGGATAAGCCCTACCCATTGCTCTAAGACATCAAGACCAATGCCATGCTGCCCTCTTCCACTGCAATCCCCATCACCACCCAATACCCACACAAATACCAGCTCTCCATCCACAAACAGTCCTGAGGCATCTACAAAGGACACTGGAGCCTGAGTCAGAGGCCAAGACACACTTACCCCTGGGGAGGAACAAGACTTCTGGCTGTAGCTTCAGAAAATACCAATGTAGACCAAGCCACAACTGCCCTGAGCAGGTCAGAGCCCAGGACTGCAGAGCTGTGGTGTTTGCCTCCAATGGGACACTCCAGCCCCACCCTGAGAGTGCCCTCCCCCTTTTCTTCTCCCCTAGGCTCCTCCTTTTCTGCTCCTCACCTTTCTTCTCCTCCCTCATCTATCTTTCCCACTCCCCTCTCCTCTCTATCCCATCTCCCTAACCTCTTCTCCAACTCCTCAATCCCGTTTTTTCCTCTCTCCTTCCATTTCCCCACTGCCTTCACTACTACCACCTTCCCTTATAATCAATCAACATTCATTTCAGTCACGTCCGACTGTTAGAGACAACATTTAGAGTTTTCTTGGAAAAGATACTAGAGGAGTTTACCATTTCCTTCTCTAGGTCATTTTACAGATAAGGAAATGTTCCAATATTCATTAAGTGCCTACTAAGTGCCAGGCACTGTGGTAATGGTTAAAGATTTTTTTAAAAAAGAGGCAAAGGGTAGTCCCGACCCTCAAGAAACTCTAATCTAAAGAGTGCACTTTCCCCCATCTGGGCTCCTCTTCATTAACCAGAAATTCCTTCTTCAGCTCCCATTGGAGGTCCTCATTGAACTCGTCGGCCTCAGTCACTCTGACCAAGCCTTGAATCCATTCTGGGAACTATTACCCTTCTGGCCCCAACACCAATAATTCTCATAGCTCTGCCTCCTGCTCCCATGAATCATCCTCTTCCTTCTCTGTTTTCAGTTCTACTCTAAGATCAAATACTTGAGTCTGGGCTGGAGAGGAGAGCAAGAGGTTGAATGAATTGCTCTTCAGGGGGCCAGCCCCCTCAAGGAGAGGTCTTCTAAGACATCATGATAAAATCATTTACCCAGCCCCCATCCATGCTGAAGCTTACTCAGGCTTTTTCCTTTCGGTGCCTCACTTCCTACCCCTACACCCTTAATTCATGGGTGTAAAGTGGAAAGATCAATGAGGTCTGGGTTCTAGTCCCCTCCACACTGCCATCTCGAGCACCTGAGGAGCCACTCAGCCTTCTCCTCTGCCCTGCAGCTCAGCCATCTAGATGTTTTGTCTCCCTGTATTGGAAAGCAAGCTCCCTGAGAACAGGGAATGTCTTATTTCACTACCCATTTCTTCAGCCCTCACCATGGTGCTTGGCACACAGTAAGAGCCTAATAAATGGGGATTGGGGGAGCAGTGTTGATTTTCTCACTAGGAAAATCTATCTAGATCAGATGAAAGTATTAGTAGCATAATCTCTGGCAAGTCAACCTCTCTGAGACTCACTTTTCTCATCTGTAAAATAGGATGTAATGCCAACCCTTCCCTTCTTCAAATGGGGCATTTCTCCTCATCCAGCAGTGTTATGAAGCATTTATGAAAGTTCTTTATAAACTGCAAAGTAGTATACAAGTGAAAAGTGCTGTTATTGCTACTGTCAAGAGAGAAGGTCCCAGAAATACAGAGAAGGAAGGAACAGTTGTTTATTAAGCACCAAGTATATACCCAGCACTGTGCTGAGCTTTTTACAAACATTATCTCCTTTTATCATTACAGACAACATAGGCACAATGCTTAATCAGCACAGGGAGGGCAAAGGAGTTCTATCTGGAGCTACAAGGAGAGAATGACCTTAATGAAGGAATACAACAAGCCCTAGATTTGTGGTCAAAAGCCAGATTCAAATTCCAACTCTGCTACTGACTCCTCGTGTGACTTTAGCCAAAACAACTTAACCTCTGTGGACCTCAATCTCTTCATATGTTAAATGAAGGAGTTGGTCTAGATATTCAGTAAGTTGACTTCTATCTCTAAGTCCCATGATCTAGTAGCCATAATCAAAGGAGAAGGGTGAGAAAAAGGTAAGTTAGGCAAATAATTTTGCCTGTTCTTCTGCCTATGTATAGGACCATACCCAAACCATCTGAAACCTTCCAGGGTTGATTCTATAACTTGCCTCAGACATCCACAATAGTATAGTAGACAAAGTCTTGGAGTCAGAGGGATAGTTTTCAGCTCAGATATGCCCCTTATTACATACATAACTTTGGGCAAGTTTTTTTTTTCTCCTGCAGGCCCAAACTTCCTTCTGTATAACATTAAAGGGTTAGGCTAGAAGATCTCAAAGCTTCATTCCAGTTCTAAATTCCATGACTCCTTACAAATGTTATTTTCCACTTTTAAATTCCTTTCAGGGCCAGCCCCAAGGGGCAGGCAGAAGTGTATGATGTTGGGGGTGGGGCAAGTTTAGAAAGGAGGCTTGTATATGGGGTTGGGTTCTTCATTCTCAGCATTCCAAGAAGATGGATGAGACCCAAATGTCAGATCTGGCTTCCCAGAGCCCAGCCTGGCTGATAAGTCCTGGAGTCAAGGAGGTGGTTCTACCATAGGACCACTGGTGCTACCTGCCCTCCCTTTCTTCAGCTCTAGGTACCAGTCCGTGCTTGGGGTAGCAATTTAAGATACCTTTTCCATCTCAGAAAAGAATCTGTGCCTGGCAAGGAGAATCCACACCCAGAGAGAAGTGGGTGTTGGAAGGCAGGAGAGAAGACCTCATGGACTCATGGAAACACAAATGTTACAGCTGAAAGAGATCATGGACTCCAATTCTCATCTACCCAAGGTCACTTGCCTTTTTATTGGCTGATCAAGAATGTGGACCTAGGTAGGGGACATGCAAAAGAAACAAGGCTCCCAGATACTGAAAGCACAGATTCTAGAATTTCTATCCTCATGAGATAAAAGATCTCATGGGCAAAACTTCCAGAGGGCATGTTTACAAACAACTTCATGAACCTAGGACAGAAAGTGGCTTTTGAAACATCAAACGAAACTGCCCTACTTTTAGACTGAAATCTTCCTAGTTAAAAATCCAATCCATTCTTAAAGACCTCTAATCCTCTGGCTACCTGTTATATTATCTTTTTCAGGAAGTTCTTCCTCTCGTCTAACCACATTCCTATGGATACAGCCAAAGTCCAAACTTTGCGTTGTCTTCTCAGTAGAAAATAAGAGCCCCCACTCCTACTTCCCTCTCTACTACCACCACCACCAACACTTTTCCTAGCTGAGTAATTCCAAATCCATTAAGTTTTTCTCACAAGCCTTTGTCCTTAATTCCTCTTTATCTTTGTTCTAGGATGGAAAGTATGAAGTTCTTCCGTAGTCTGACTATCAATCAATAAACATTTATCAAGCGCCTATTAGGCGCCAAGGACCATGCTAAATACTAAGGTTACAAAGAGGCAAAAGACAATCCTTGCCCTCAAGGAACTGATAATCTGGACCCAGGTTTGGAAATAGAGAGGCCATGTCCTGTTCTCTATGTTTTCCTGTAGGCATACTTGTTTATTCACAGAATTCCTAGAATGTTTAAGTTGGAAGGGGCCTTAGAGCTCATCTACATACAATCCTCTCATTTTACACGTGATAAAAACTGAGACCCTGAGAGATAAAGTGTCCTATTGAAAGTTCCAGAGTTTAGAAGAAGCAAAATCAGTACTGAAATCAGGTCTCCTGGTTTTAAGTCACTAACATTCTTTTTAGGATGCTATGCTCACTCCATTCAGAGGATCATAAATCTAGGACTCGAAGGGACATCAGAGACATGAATCCAATCCCTTTGTTTTATAGATGAGGAAAAGGAGGATCAGACTTACCCAAGTCACATATCAGAGATGGGATCTGAACCCTGGATCTCAGAACCAATGCTCTTTCTATTGTAACATGTTTGCCTCCCTTATTCCTTCTTTCATTCATTCATTCAACAAAGATTGAATGTCTACTCTATAATGGGCATTGTGCTCAAAAGGAAAAATAGATCGATTCCTACAGTGAAATTCCAGGGTATGGTGCCTAAGAAAAGGGTAAAACACTAGATCAATGACGCTAAGTTCAAACAGAAATAGCAGTAACTACACTAAAAATAAGGCTCTTGGTGGGCACATAATGACTTAGGAAACCATACATTAACATTATCTATGTGCTAATGTATTTTTATCTAGTTGGTTAAATATTTCCCAATTACATTTTAATTGGTTTCTGGCCACACTTGGAGGTGTAGTGGGCCACCTGTGACCTGTCAGCTCTATGTTTGACACCTATGAACCATATGGGCACGGGGCCTCATCCTGCATTAGGAAAAGTACAGAAAGGGCAGTCAGGAAACCTAGGTCTGGCCCCAGTCCCACCATTAACTATCTGTGTGATTCTGGGCCTCAGTGTGTTTTAGATATAAAATGAGGGGGCTGGGTGAAATGATCCCAAAGGTCCCTTCTATGCTTAACTTTGTGTAATAGATGACCTGAGAGGGGGCCAAAGAGTCCCTTGCAATATGAAGCATCCTACATTAAGCAAACTGAGAAGGTTTAAAGCCATTTCTCAGTAAAGCCCACCCAAGCATTCTCACCCACCTGAAAAGAATCCCCTAAAGGTAGGAAGTTCAATGCCATCCTCAGTGGGAAAGATCCTATACCTACAGCACAGCCCCGCTTCCTGCAAACACACAGTAGCAGGGGGGGGTGGGATGGGCTGCTCAAAGTTCCCCAAAGACATATATTTAAAGGGAAACTATAAACGTTTGTTGAATGATTCTGCCAGGTCAGCATCTGAGTCCAAGTCACGGGGGAGAGATAAAGAGCCGGATGAATTCCTAGCTCCTGACCTAAGGCTCCCAGCTCTCCCCTCTCCCCCACCCACTACTTAGAGAGCCCAGGCATGCGAGGCTGCTGGCTAATCTACCCCCAGCGTCCTCTGGGGCATTCTTGTTAGAGAAGCCACTCAGCCTGTAGAGGTTAGCCTGGGGAGGCAGCTGCCCTGGGAGCAGCCCCAGCGGAGGGCTGAGAGCCTAATGCGGGCGCTGGCATCTCAAGCACATGAACTTTGGCTTCAGAACTCTGTTAGTCTCAACTCCCCTCCCCTCCCTTCCCAGCTGCCCTTGCCGGGAACCAGCCTTCAGCCTCTGGCATTTGGAGGAGAGCTAGCATGACAGAGAGCTCTCCCATTGGCATCAGCAGAGGGGCACAGGCAGGAGGAATCAGAGGAGGGTCTTTTCTAACATCGAGAAGAGACCTGGGGCTTGTAACATGTCTGCACATCCCTGGCTTACGTTTTCTGTGGGAGCCACTTCCCTCAATGACAGACGGTGTAGTGGAGAAAACAGAATGTTGAACCTGAAGTCAGGAAGCCCTAGGTTCAAATCTTCCCACAGACACTTGATCTCTCTAATTCCCCTGGGCCTCAGTTTTCTTATCCGCAAAACAAGGGATTTGATCGCTACAGGTTTTTTGTTTCCAAAATTTATATGATGATACAGGGCACAACTCCTTCCCTGCAGTCAAAGCTTCAACTGGCTGAGAGCTGAAGGACCATTTGTAGCAACATACAATTTGGAGTCAAAAGAGTTATCCATACCTACCCACCTCTTCTTTTCTACTGATGAGGAAACTGAGGCAGTGAGAGGTTCAACAACCTGCCCGAGGTCACCCAGAAAGAAAGTGGCAGGGCCAGGATCTGAACCTAGGATCATATTCAGCATTCTTCACCAGGCCACGAAAATACTAGAATTAAGCACATGGAAGACCCACAGAGGGCCTGAGTTCTATATCCCTTGAGTTCAGGAACTAAAGGAAGTCAGGCAGTATGTAAGCTAAAAGGAAATCAGGCAGCAGGAGTAAAGAAATCAGGCATTCAACTTAAAGAAAAAAAATACCTGGCAGGTGGCAAGTAATGAGCACAGGGGAGGTGTTAGATAAATGTTTGCTGACTGACTGACAGACATGTAGCGACAGCATACTACAGTAGAAGGAACAATGGGTCAGGAGATTGGGCCTTCACTCTCAAATGTGGTCACTGATGATGAGGAGGAGGATTGCTCACAATCCTCTAGCACTTTCCACCTTACAAAAGGTTTTCTTCATCTGTGACACCCCATCTCCTGTCTCCATGCCTTTGTACTGGCTGTTTCCCATGCCTGGAATGCCTTCCCTCCTAACCATTGCCTCTTGGAATTCCTAATTCTTTAAGGGTCAGCCCAAGTGACATCTTATGCATGAGGGTTTTGAGGATGTCCCCAGATTAGTGCCCTCCTTCCACCCCTAAATTACTTTGTGTAATTGTGTGTGTGTATACATACCCCAACCAACACAGATAGACAGATAGATAGAGGGATGGATAGCTAGATGGTGGAAAGAAATAAACAAAGAGGAAAGAAGGAAGAAAGGAAGGAAGGAAGAAGGAAAGAAGGAAGGAAGGAAGGAAGGAAGGGGAAATAAGGATAGGAATGAAGAAGGAAGGAAAAAAGGAGGGAAGGAGAGACAGAGAGGGACAGAGAGAGAGAGACAAGACAGAGACAAAGAGAGACAGAGAAACAGTGACAAAAACAGAGATGGGGAGGGAGGGGGAGGAGAGGAAATGAGAGGAAGGGGGGAGAGAGGGAGAGAGAGAGGGGGAGGGGGAGAGAGAGAGAGAGAGAGAGAGAGAGAGAGAGAGAGATGCCTCCCCCAATGTTTCAACAATTTAAGCTGTTTAAATGCCAGGGTCATTTTGTATGTGTTTGTGCACACAGCGCGATGCCTGGAACACAATAGTCACTTAACAACAACGTAATGACTGGCTGATTCCTCACAGCAGTTTGAGAAGCAGGTGATGCCAATGTTCTTTTCATTGTGCAGATGAGGAACGTCAGGTTGAGGGATGGAGGTGGCTCACCGGAACTGCATGGTTTTTGAAGCCAGGTCTCCCAGACCTGAGCTCCTCCCACAATCCCAGCCAGATGACTTCTCCGGGCAGCATTTCAGTCTGTCAGATGAGGCTGAGCTTGTCCGGGGCTCAGGTCATTGACTTGTTTGTTCTTTTTTACTGTTTTAATAACCGTATTTCAATAAAACTGATTTCCTTTGCAACTCTACGTATTTTATTGTATAAATTGAATAATATTATTCTGAGAATGGTTCCATGGGCTTCACAAGACTACCAGGGGGTTCCATCACAGAAGACAGGTTAGAACCCTTGGACTGGATGATATCTAAAGGGCTCTCTCTTCTATCTGTAAAAATTACCTGAAATGAACCCAATAGTGAGCTCCAAGGAAACCGTGTCATGGGCCTAGAGGGTACTGGATGAATTCAGCTCTTCCTGGGCCTCTGAGGGTATCTGCTGCAGGTCTAGCTTCTCTGAGTCAAGTGAGGGTCAGGAGCTGGGGCAGGCAGCCTGAGGAAAGCGATCCAAGCAGGCAGTGCCTACTCAGCAGACTGGGGAGAGTGTGGGTGGGAGCTGGTAAGTGCGCATTGGCCTTTTTTCTGTGCCTCCTTTAACAGCAGCGATGTCACACAAGCGGGGCCAGGGACCAGGCCCAAAGTGTCACTGGAGCCTGGGCCTGCCTGCTTGGAAGAGCTTCTTGGTCCAGAGTGCCTCGGGCAGTGTAAACTCTCACTGCCCTGGCATCCTGCAGGGCTGGGCGAAGGGAACTGAGATCTTAACCACTTGAAACCCCATGGGAAGACAGAACTGCGGTCGAACAAACCGGACCTGGAGGCCTGGAATCGGAACCCCTGGCGCAGTGTCGCACAGCCAGAAACCCACCACCCAGAGATGCTGTTCTTACCTTCAAAGAACTCAGTTACCACCTTCTCCTCATCTTCCTCTGAGGGAGGAAGAGGAAAGGAGAGAATGCGGGGAGAAAAGGATCAGGTGGAGAGGAAGAGAAGAGAAGAGAAGAGAGATACATATTAACATAGTTAGCAACTGCCTCTTAAGGTAGCAGTCAGACAGGAGGGGATTTAGCCAGAGAATAGAAAAAGGCCAGGACGGTGTTGGAACTGGGTTCTTCATCAACATTAGAGTTCCTCTATGGCATTCCCAGTCAGTCCCCACATGGAGAAGGCTGCCTCCCTCCTCTGATACCAACTCTTCTCCACCCTCCCAGTAGGTCTCTGGGAGTTGACACACCCCCAATGTGGCTCCCTGGATTTGAGATTTGAGTAAAGTCACTGCAGGCTAGCACAGGGCTTTCCCTATTTAGCTGTTGAATTTTTTGGTAAAACATCATTATATAGCCATTTGACCCAGGGGCATGCCCATGATGTAAGTCTATACATGTCCCAAAGGCATGAAGCTATCACTGCCACACCACCCCCATCCCTATAGGGCTGGGTTGCTCTTCCTATGATCAAAGGAAAAAAATAAACAGCCACATCCTAGAAACAGAAAACAGAGTTTGGGGAGTGACTTTCTGGATAGAACCTATATAGCACATCTGTTTGCCAGAGGATAGGGCCCCAAGCCTCTGTGATGCTGGACTCCCTCCCCAGGTGGTGGGAAAGAGTTTTTAGAGGGTGAGGGGAAAAAATAAAAGATAAACTGTGAGACTAAAGTTTGATTAGAGGAAAAAATGCCCTCCCTCTCTCCTCCCTGGAGGGGAAGAGTCCCTTTTGGATGGAAATCCCAAAAGGAATTTCTCTGGCATTTATACTTCAACATATTTCTGATGCTATAACGCCAAAGACGTAAGCTAGGCTGGGCTTGCTCTCTCCAGGGACTCTTCCTCATTGATGAAAGACAAGATGTTTGATCCAAGACAGAAAAAGCCCATAACTTAGTTGTCATGCCTCCCTTCTTCCCCAGACCACTACCCCTCAGGGCAAAGAAGAAAGTCCAGACAGAGGGACAGCCTGGAAAGGGAAGGAGCAAGGACACATGGAAAATGGAGAAATGGGCCCAAAACCCTGTAAAAAAAAGGAAAAGTCTTAGAGAGTGATGGAGTTCATCAACAGCAGGTCATCTACTGGATTCAGTTCCTTTGGTTGTTCCCCCATTGGAAGGGGTAGGATAAGAATGGGGAAGGGCCATAGGTCTCTGCAGGACTCACACCAAACCAAGAGGGCTGTTCTAGGTGTTGCATTATATGAGAGACACTGATAAAGCTAAATCTTGTCTTTATGAGGGTGCGGGTGCCCAAAATAGTGGAAATCATACCAGGAAAGGTTTGAGAAAATGTATGGCCGGGACAAAAAAAAAGAGAGAGAGAGAGAAAGAAAAGACCCATCTTCAAATATTTGGAGGTTGTCCTATAGAATAAGGGATTTAAATTTTGTTCTGCCTAATGGAGGAAGGGAAATAGGTATGTATGATAGTAGGGAAGCAAATTTGAGCTTGATTGAAGAAAGGATCTTTGAATAAAAGCTACCTTGTCTCCCCGATTCTGGGGTTGTTCAAACAGAGATCTATCAGGGAGGTTGAGAAAGGGACCATAAAACAGGGTAGAATTTGGGCTGTGTGACTTTAAAGATGCCTTTCAACTCTAAGACCCTAGGATTATATGAGTGACGATCGGGAGGCAAGAGGCACATCCCCTGGTGTTCGTCCTAAACTCCCGGGGAGCATAAATGTCGGAGGAGCTAGCATGTGGCAACTCACCAGATTCAGCCTCTCTAGACCAGGAGTTCTTAACGTTGGGTCTATGAGCCTACTTTTTTAATATTCAGATAACTGGTTTCCTTTGTAATCCTATGTATTTTGTTTTGTGCACTTAAGAACATGATTCTGAGAAGGTCAATGATGGCTTTACCAGACTGCCATCACACAAAATAAAGCCCCGCTATGGACACTCTCAGCTTGGTTCCTGAGGCCCTGACCATCCCTACCAAACCACCTTGACCTCAGATGCTCAGACCTAGTTCCTCCCAGTCCTATGTCTGTAGCCACCACTTGGCTCCCCACCACACACCATAGCCCATGGCACTCAGCCTCACTTACCTCCTGTGGGATGGAGCAGAATGTCCGCTGGATTGTGGGGTTTCAGTCCCAGGGCAGAAAGGGGTGTCTTGGCAAGCCCTGGAGGAGAGCGCACTGTACCAAAGTGAAAGAGATAAGAAGTTAGAATTGGGGGTGGAGGTTGGAGGTTCAGTGGAAGAAAAAGCACAATGAGGCCAGATCACAACTTTGGAGAGCGCAGACACAGATGGACTTCAGGAGTAGGAGGACGGGCAAATCTAATTGCTCCAGAAATCAGCCTCTCCTGAGGGATTATAGCGCTCAACAGACAGATTATTCCCCTCCAACCAGGTCTTGTATTATCTCTCTGTGTACCTCTGCTCCTGCTACCCTCCCTCTCCATGTCTGTCTTGGTATAGAAAAAGAGAAGGCTGGGAAACAAAGAGGCCAAGGTTCTAACCCCATCTCTGCTGCTTTCTAGCTGTGCCACCTTGAAAGAATCACTCACCCTCTCTGCTTCCTTATCTTCAAATGACTGCCTTCCTCACAGGCTGGGCAGGAGCGGCAAGGAGCATAAAGTATGTGAAAGCCCTGGTAAACTGTAAGCGCATGATGTAATGATGCTATCCCTAGGACAACTCCTTTCCAGGGACTACCATATTGGCATTAAAACCTCATTCTTTGGATGATATAAGGGTAGGGTTCCCTATACGATCCTTTTAGTCACTGAGCAGCCACTGATGCAAGTGCGCTAATGCTAAAACCAAACTGGACTGTTCCCTGTACACCTCCAGTCTCTAAAGCTTTACTCAAGCCAGTCCTCACACCTGGAATTTTTTCATCTCTGCTTTTGGAATTCCTTCCCAGGCTTTAGACTTCAGTTCCTATGCCACCTCTTCCAGGTAGACTGCCCTGATTTCTCTCCTCCCTTTTAGTAATGACCCCCCACCTCGGACTTAGTTCACATAATCTCTTATGCACTTATCAGATTCTAATGATTATATTAGCTGTATGTGTATGAGCACCAGACTGTAATGTCCATGAAGGCAGAGACCACATCATCTAAATTGTGTATTTCTCCCATCACCTAGCACACTCCTCTTTACCCAGGAATTGTTAGTAAATGTTCACCGAATTCAAACCCAGTCTTCTCCATTTATTTCTGCATTTCCCTCACTGTAAGCGCTTTGCCCCTCTCCTCACAAAAGGGGTTGGGAAGTAACCCCATAGAGGAGCACAAGAGAAAGGAAGATGGAAACACTCCTCCAGCCTAAGACGGTGAAAAAGATGGGGCCAGACTATGGCCATAGGGGCTCCAAGGACCTGAATCACCTCATGGCTCAAATCTAGGGTCTGGCTTACCTGATATAGAATGTCCCAAAAGTCTTAGTGCAATGTTAAGTGCTAAGAATTGCAAAAAATATCACTGTTGCAAGCTTACAAAAAAAATCATTGAAAACTTAGTTATATAAATTTCCCCTATACTTATTTTATTTTGTGAATTCTGAATGATACTTTTATTTTTTAATTGTAACAAGATGGAACATATTACATATTGTGTGTGACAATTTCTGGAGGAAATTTTCTCAGGCTGGGTGAACCCAGTAGAGGAGGTCACTTTGTTTGACCACCTGGTAACAATCATCTCCACTAGACTTTTCAATGGAGGGGGATCACATAAAAACTTGTCATATTTGCATTAAGGTGACCTCATTCTTTGGATGATCTTAAGGGAAAGGTTCACTGTTCAATCCTTTTTGTTGCTGAGCAGCAGCTGGTGAAAGTTTCCACAAATTTCAGGAATGAACTACAGCTATGTATAACACAGGAAGGAGCTGGTGGCTCAGCGGATAGAGCGCTGGCTCTGCAGTCAGGAAGACCTGAATTCAAATTTTACCTTGGACACTTACTAGTTGTGTGACCCTGGGCAAGTTACTTAACCTCTGTTTGCCTTAATCCACTGGAGAAGGAAATGGGAAATCAAGCCAGTATCTTTTTGCTCATGGACAGCATTGGCATTCTATGGTCTATGGCAGGGTTGGGGAACCTGCAGCCTCAAAGCCACATGTGGCCTTTCTAGGTCCTTGGGTGTGACCTTTACAAAAACAAATCCTCTTATTAAGGGGATTAGTTCCATGAAGTTTGGATTCAGTCAAAGGGCTGCATTTGAGGACCTAGAGGACCTTATATGGCCTTGAGGTCACAGGTTCTCCACCCCTGGTCTATAGGGTCATAAAAAGTTGGACATGACTTAACAACTAAACAACATGTACAGTACAACATGATGGTTATGTTAAATTTAAATAAGAGATATATCAGCATTTTAAAGTTTTAAATACTTGACTTTCCAATGATACTTTTAAAGTACTTATACTTAGGAAGTTTAAATTTAAATCATTTAATTAATTTAGTTAAAACTTAAACAATTTAAAAACTTGCATTCCTTCCCCCCTTCTATAGGATGGACCAGGTTTTTCAGCCCAAGACGGGAAGGAAGCTCTTCCTTTGCTGTTTTTTATACTTGAGGAACAACACAAAGAATACAGATTCTAGAGTCTGAAAACCTAGGCTCAAATCTCAGCTCTGCTCCTTAACTCCCTGTGTGATCGTGGGCAGGACAATTAACTACTCTGATCCTGCCTCAGATTTCTCATCTATAAAGTGAGGGGAAGGGACCAGAGGACCGACTCTCAACCTATGACCAATGATCCTTAGTAGAGAGTTCTCTGGTAACTCTGGCCAAATACGACCATGTCTAGGGCATCAGACACTCCAGGGTAGGGTGGGCTTCCCAAGGCAGGTGCTCTGGGTACCCTAAAGACCCACCTAACTAGGAGAGCAAGCCCTCCTCTCTAATGCTGTGCCTGGAACACTGGTTTAAGGACAAAGAACCTTCATCTCAGACCCAAGCCAACCATTCAGCTTAGAGGTTTCATATAACACTCAAGGTCAAGAAAGGCTTTTAGCTTTGACCTCAGCCAAAGATGTGGCCAGACTCTAAGCGAATTTGTAGGTGGTTATTATATGCAGTCCCAGAAATGTTTCTGAAATCCCGGGGGGAGGGAGGGGGCTGGCGGCCACACTTCCCAGCACACCTCTGAGGGAATGTAAAATAATGAGCTTTGTTTCTCCTACCAGCCTTATGGAGATCTTGGCAAAGCTTCAGTGACCTAAAGATACAAGTACTAAGGACAATTAACTACATTAAGCAGGTATCAGTGCCCTGAGAAACCTTGGGGCCTTCTATCTCCCCATCTTCCTCTAAAAACAAATACCTTAAGAGAGATCTAGACAATCCCATCTACTTTGGTACTTCTCCACATACCCCTGGTACCCCCAAAACATCCCCTAAAGTAGGAAACAATAGAACAGGAAAAGTCCAACTTTTTAAAGCAGAAAATATGATTAATATGTGGAGTTACACATGGAGGCATGCAAACATATATAATATACATATTAGATAAGTAACGTGTCACTTTTAATACATATATTTGGTACATAACATAATAATGACATATATGTGCACATAAAGAATGGTGGCATGATAGGATTCTAGGCACACAACCGTGCGCACGCATGCACGCACACATATACATATACACACACCCTTTTCCTGTCCTCAGGTGCCCTAGAGACTGATAACAGTCAAAGACATATATGTACATAGATACACATCCACTGCCACCTCGCCCCCAAGCACACGCTGTCTACCTCCACAGATGATAGAAAGCACACACATCATCCATGTGTGGTATGTATGGTATAAACAAACATAGATAGTTGATGGATATTTTTCACAGAGCAGGGGAGCTATGGAATGAATACAGAGGGAGATGGGCAAATGAGAATGAGGAGGATGGCTGTTTCATTCAATGGAACTGGCTAACGTGGTGCACATATGTATGCATGTTGGTACGTGTGAGTACGTAGGTGTGTGCATGTACGTAGGTGTGAGAAAGGCAGAGCTGGGAAAAGATCTTGGCCTGGTCCTCTCTTTCCTTCTTCTCTTCACTGACCTCTGGCTCCCTTAGTCTGCATTCTCCAACAATCCAGCCCTTTCTCCTCAGGCGGAAGAGTGTGAGTGGGGGAGGCCTGAGATAGGGAAGCCTTTTGCTTCTCCAAAGAAAAATTCCCCACATTTCTCCGCCTTCTTTATCCTCTCTTCAACTTTTTGCATTTTAAAAAATTTCTGACTTATACATTCCCCTCTCTGGATCACCCACGGTTAGCTTTGGGGGGATTGGAGATGAAGAAAACAAGAATGAAAGAAAAACTGACTGTACAGGGCAAAACCCCTTCAAACTCAGCTCCAATGCCATCTCCCTCAACTACCCTGACTTTTTATGCCAGACAGGGACTGGAAGGACATGTGTGGGTGAGGGGAATAGTTCCTTCAAGATGGCCTAAAATGTTCACGCCCTTGTTGAACCAAAAGGCTGCCTCCATTTCTGAGTCAGGATTCAAAGCATTACTGCCTGAGTGACTGACTGTAGATGGCCACCCACCCATGGCATTTATGGCAACAGGTGGGCTCATTTCCACCAGTAGAGTCACCACCACACCCCACGGCTCCTAGAAGCCCACTCTGACAATGAGCAGCTGACAGGCATCACCACTTTCTCCTCTCCTCACCTTCCCAACATTAACCCTGCCTCTCACACACATCCATAGAAGCAAAGGACTCTGCTGGTCCCTTCAGCATACCCCCACATCAAAAGCCATCAGCCCCTGAGGCAGGTGGGTGGCCAGTCACTTGACAGGTAACTGCAAGTTACAAAGAAAGCTGATCCCAATTTTCAGTTCAAGACCCTTCACATCTTAGTTGTTCTCCATCCTGCCCAGCTTCTGCCTCTAGAAAGAAGGAAACAACCTTTCCAGCAGTCTTGATGAGAAAAGTCCCAGGCTCTCCATCTCAGTGCTAAAGAATAGGAAAGAATTTAAGGAACAGACACTCTTCCCAGGTCTGTCTTAATGACAACACAAAGAATGGATGCTCTAATAGAGTCTTCCCACGTTGGATCTCAAGGTACTCTGGAAGTCTGGTTTAATGATATGCCCATAAGAGAAGCCAAGGAATTAAGGCTGGAGGTGGGGAAGATAAAAACCAATATCTCTTGCCCGGTGGTAGGATGGAGTTGAGGCTTTGCCAGCTGAAGATATCTATGCCTGTCCTTTCTGTTATGGAAGAAGCAAGCTGACCAATCATATGCTAGACAGGACTTTGCTTTTGAAGTCTTAGATCTAAAGTGGGTGCTGGGGTTTCGGTACTTGTTATATGTATGATCTTGGAAAGTGGTTTCATTTCCCCGGCCTGGGTTTATCGGATAGGACTTGGAGTCATGAAAGAAACTGGCTTGGATGCTGCCTCCAACACATTCTACATGCATGACAACCATGACCTGCATAGCCTAAGTTTCCCCTTCTGTAAAATGATGGAGCTAGCTGAGGATAAAGTGAGATGATGTATTGACAATGCTCCGTAAACCTTCGAGAGCTGCATAAAATTCAGCTGTTACCATATTCACCTCTTTGGGCTTCATTATCTTCTGCCAAATGAAATGGATTGGATTAGAGACACCTTTCAGCTTTAACTCAAAAGGAGGGGCAGCTAGGTGGCACAATGAATAGAGCACCAGCCTTGGAGTCAGGAGGACCTGAGTTCAAATGTGGCCTCAGACATTTGACACTTACCAGCTGTATGACCTTGGGCAAGTCACTTAACCCCAATCAACTCACCTCTCTCCTTAAAAAAAAAAGTCTAAAGGAAAAGGGAGCAGGCCACAGAAGCTCTGATATGAGCCCATGGTGTTTTCTGAGTCCCCAGGACAGATGAGGAATAAAGGTGAGAAGAGAGGAGATATGGGAACTCCAAAACAAATACCAGGCTGCAGAAAAGAGATAAGCCCTCAGTCCCGAGATTTGGGTCCACTAAGGACCAGTGAGGGAGGGGAAAAAGTTTTCCTTTCTTTTGCCTTCCCTTTTTTTTCCACTCACCTACTGAATAAACTCCAGTGGCAACTTAGCACCTCCAGGATCAAAATATAGTAATATAATTAATAAAATTATTATATAATAATTATATAATAAAATAGCAAAATCAAAATATAAAATCCTGTTTACCATTCAAAACTCTCTCTCTCTCTCTCTCTCTCTCTCTCTCTCTCTCTCTCTCTCTCTCTCACACACACACACACACACACACACACACACACACACACACCCCTTTCCAGTCTTTTTACTTCTTATACCTCCCCCATGTACAGTGTCTTTGACCTCCTAGTTGTTGCTCAAATAAAGACACTTCATCTCTCATCTCCAAGCATTTTCACTGGCTGTCCACAGTGCATGGAATGCTCACCCTCTTCATTCCTTCCTTTTCCCAGCTTCTATGGTTCCCTTAAGTCCCAGTCAAAACCTCTCCTTCTACAAGAATTTCTTCCTAATCCCCCTTTATGCTAGTCTCCACTCTCCTGATGATCTCCAATCCATTCCATCTATAGCATGGTTCTATATAATTACTTGCATGTTGTCTCTCCTGTTAGAATGTGAACTCATTAAGAAAAGGAGCTATTTTTTGCCTTTCTTTGTATCCCTAGAGTTTGACACAGTGCCTAATACATGATAGGCACTTTTAGTGACTGTCTTATGGACCTAAGACGCTAGAAATACCGTACAATGGGGGAACTAGTGACTCTACACTCAGGTCACCTAGAGTTGGCTGTGTTCTGGCCTGGTGTGACTACAGCAGAGATAACGTGATTATCCCAAATTTAAGAACTCTGGATGAGGGTGGAGGCATGGAGGCTGAGAAATGATGGGAATGGAAAAGGGTCAGAAGCAAGGGTGGAGGGAAGTGAGCCATGGGGATGAGAAAGATGGTTGGCTTAAAAGTTGGACTTGAGACTGACCCCCGCCCAGCCTCACCAGACTCAGCCCACATCATCAGCCAATTCCCTCCACCTCCCAGAGCCAGAACACTTACACAGGCTAAGGTTGACATAAGGGTTTTGAGGCGACACAGGGAAGTCAGGGGTTGGGGGAGAGTTCTCACCACCACTGGGAGGTGGACTGGCCGGAGCGGCCCCCTCCATTTCTTCAAATGCCTCCTTGTAGCTGTGCAGATGGGGCTACAGGAACAGGACACACAAGAAAAGATAGAAAACATCAGTTACGACGTCCTGAGTGACAAGGAGCTAAGCCCTTCAGAGAGTCAGACAAATGACTACAATGCAAAAAAATAAGCCCACCAAAAAACGTGAAAAGTCCCCTGGCTTATCTCCCATTAGGAAGGAGACAAAAATTAACTGAATCCATCCTCACCCAATCCAGGATTATGAGAATTACTCATAATGGGGAAAACAGGAAAAGGATTATTTTGCAAGGCATCTATCTATAGCTAATTCAGAACAGGATAGCTGTCCACGTGAGTGGACTGATCTAGGTGATATCCCTGCCTAGGAGCCAGGAGAAGGTCAAGATAGTCTCAAGTCTTTTATACGACACCATTGCCCCTTATGGTTCCAGCTGAAGAACTGTCTCCAGGAAGCAAAAGGGCAACTCTTTCTTCTTGGATCAGGCAAAGGGACTAGGGCAATAGAGGTATAAAAAGTCCCCTTGGCAGAACTAAGGAGGTAGGAATTTATGAGAAAGAAAAGTACTTAGGACATTTAAAACAGGGCTAAGATTTGTCAGGTCCCTACTTGTTAGCTACACAAGGTTAACTTGATGGGCAACATGTCATGCTTAACCATAATTAGGAAATAGAAAATTTGCAAAGATAGGGAAGCACTTGGTCTTTGAGATGGAATGCAAAAAATCAATCCCTATTTGCTTCTAGGAACAATGTTACCCAGTTTACTTCTAGTAAGTCCCTAGCAGAGTGGTCCCATTTGCACACCTTAGCCAAAGGATTATAACTAATCAACTCTCACCTCTTTGGGCCGTCCTCCTGGATTGAGGGCAATGGTGAGGGCCAGCTCTGGGGAAACACACTGGACTGGTGACCGCACCCCAGGACTCCGAGGAGAAGTGGGCTCTGGAGAATGGTTCTCATATTGCCCATCACTGGCTGCTCGTCTCCGGAGTGGAGGAGGAGGTTCTGTTGTCTGCTTTTCTCGAGCCTGCACCCCTAGAAGTAATGGCAGAAGTTAGGGGAGATAGGCACACATTTAGGGGGCTGGTCTCTCCTAAAGAGGTAAGCCCACTTCTAGAGAACTTGTGGGTCAGACTCTACAAAGAACTCACTGCACCTAAGGTCAATGGTCTGAACAGGACCAAGGCGTATGTTCTCTGTACTACCTCCCCTTCTCTCCAACTCCCCCACACTCATGGCCCTCCCTGCCAGGCTGGGCAATCTATTCTGACTGAGAACAGACCTCCACCCAGTGATCTCTGATCAAGGACTGAGCTTTGGCCAAGAGTACAACAGACTTGATTCTTGAAACAGATGTCAACTCTTTCCAACCCTTGGAAGCAGATGGCCACTGCTTCCTTTCACAGAAGGGAGGAAAAGCAATAGGAAGGGGGAGGCAGTTACCAAGACAACAGCATCAACTAACATGCAACATCTGGCCCCAGGGAAAAACTCTTGGAAAGAAGGAAGAATGCAACATCATGTATTCTGAATCTCTAAGAGGGCCCTAGACAAACAAGAGAAGTTAGTACCCCTCACACACACCAGGCCCAGGATGCACTGAGCTCTCAGGGGGCCCCCAAATGTATCCAAGCTTACCCTATAGCTTCGAGTCAACCTCCACATGGCCCCTGTCTTTCTCTCTTTCAAAGCTGTCCCCAACAGTCTCTACGAACACGAAGTTTTCACAGAGCAGCCCCACCCCAAAGACACTCCTGCTTTGTGGATGGCAGGGTTAGCAATCTGGATATGACAACATGGGAAGAGAGATCTGAAATAATTCTCCTCTGTTTTCCATCTGCTTTTCTCCATTTCTCTTCCCAACAAGTGAGACACCCCAGTGTTGCCAAATGGCTCTCCTTCCCATTCCCCTGCCCTAGGGCTAGCCTGTGGCATGGAATCCACTGCCTCCTTGAGCTAACTCAAAGAATCCTAGGAAACTTTCCTCCTGGGGGGCCATCAGGATATATTCAAAGGGCACCTAACCCATTCCTCTGCTTCTGGGAAAGAGGGTCCCTCTCTCAGACCAGGATTATTTCTAAGTACCTTTAAACTATCTCTCAGCTCCTTGTAGTAAGAAAAGGCAAAACAAAAGCACAAGGAAATAGCCTAACCTGCCTCAAGTTACTGAGCAAATCAAAGCCACAAAACAGATGAAAACCCAGCGTCCTGACTCCCAGGCCTTACTCAGTAGACCTCTTTGGCTTTATCATTTGAACCAGTACCCCATGACCTCTCTCTGTGTCTGTCTCTTTTATACACACACACACACACACACACACACACACACACACACACACACACGCACGCACACACACACATACACACACACACACGAATGCACACACACACACATACACAAACACACTCACAGAATGATGCTTCCAGGAATGTACTAATGAGCATGGGCAGAGGCCATCCAGGCAGAATTACCTTCTGCACCATCAGCTGTGTGATTTATATTTCCCACCAGATGCCAGATGTGAAGGCTGCCATCAGAAACAAGCTGGAAAACCTCTTTTCCCAGCTTGTCACGCACAGTAGAGACTGCCAGGTGCCAAGTTCAGATGAAAGCATATGCGCATGCACACACAGTCTCCTATACACAGAGGCTGGATGGGTGCAGAGGGGAAACCAACAGGGCCTGAGGACACAGTCCATTTCAATGTGTTCTGCCATTAAACAGCATGCAAATGGATTACGTGCTGAGTCCAAATGTTTAGTAGCTGGATAGCTGCACTGCCCTCTAAAGTGTCAGAGTGAAGTGCACAGAACTGGGAAGCAGGTCACTCATGTTACATTCTTGGCTCCTCTACTGCTTCCTGGATTTGTGACCTTGGGCAAGTCACTTAATTTCTCTTTCTATTTTTCTCCCTCAGTAAAAATGGTACTAATAGGACCTGATCTTCCTACTCTCAGTGTGATTATTGAGAATCAAATGAGAGCATACATACAAGAGCACCTGGAAAAAGTTAAATGCACTATACCACTATAAAAAAAGGGGGGACAACTAGGTGATATGGTGGATAGAGCACTGAGTTTGAAAACAGGAAGATTCATCTTCCTAAGCTGAAATCTAACCTCAGACACTTAGTAGCTGTGTGACCCTGGGCAAGTCACTTAACCTCTTAAAAAAAAACAAAAAAAAAACCTCATTACTCACCCCAAACCTTTCATGAAGACAAAACCAATCTTTTCATCACTGACATTTTACAAGTCTTGCTATACACCCCTGGCTCCAAACAGCTAAAGAGGAATGAATGTGCCACAGAGGCCGATGCCCAAGTGCATACTGGGCAAGCAGACCATAACATAAAACCAAGGAGTAACTGCGATGACATAGAAGAATGTCATAGAGATAAGGAGAAAAGAGGATCAGGTCACACGGCTAAGGAGGGAAAACAGGTGGATAGCTGGATTGCTCCCCTGCCACCCTCATAAGTCAGGAGAAAGCAAGAAAGAACCCCAGGATGTTAGATGAACCAAACCCATCCCCCCATGGCAAACCTCTGGCAGGCATGGATGAGTGGCTACTTGCATCACCAGAGAGGACTCCTGAATCAGTGAGACTGAAGATTCATTTGAATGTGAAAGAACCCATGTAAGATTTCTTTCTTTTCTATTTTTTCTTAAACTGGACTTATGTCTAGTGAGAAAACCCCCTTTAACCATTGCAGCGCAGCAAGTATCCTGAAGCATGCCCAGAGAGTTGTCTGGGGTATCAAGACCTATCTAAGACTGTATCGTCAGTATGTGTCAGAGGCTGAGGTCAGCTCTCCATCCACTACAACACACTGACTCTGTTTATTTCTTGCCCTTGGAGAGTCAAAGATCTTTCATGTAGCTTGCAATGTTAAGTACCAAAGGAGCGCTGTCCTCCCCCCTCCATTATTCTCATTTCTGTGCCCCTCTCCATCCTTTCCCGGCCCTGCCCCCAGTATCTCCCCAGTGGTCTAGAGCTGCCGTCACCGGTCTCATTCCTGGCAGAAGCATCAGAGTAAAACAGATGCTTCCATTGATTTTCTAATGATAATTGTGACAAAGGAGATCCAATCAGGAAAGGTTAGCAGAGTCTGGAGCTAGAGTTCAAGCCCAAGGTTAAAAGAAATGCATTAGAGCTGAGCTCCCTCCCCTGACTCTCTCTACCCTCCTGTGCCCCCTTTATGGCATATTTCTCTCTAGTTTTCAGCTCAGCATTTAATTCCTCTGTTTGGGGGCTGGGTGTTTGCCCTTGAAAATAAAGCCAAACTCAGTTTCCTGCATTTGGGTCTCTATTTAAGATAGAAGCTGCCCCCTTGGATCTACCCTGAGCATTCCCTAGCCAAGTCAAAAAAGGAATTCTCCCACTGGCCTTCTGCCAACAGTAATCAGGGTGGGGGGGCGGGGAAGAGGGGCTAGACAGCAAGGAGAACTCCCCAACTGCTGAAGGTGTGAGACATTAGAAATGATGATCGAGGGAGACCAAGATATAGTTTTTTCATGGAGACTGTTGAGAATGACAGAGATAGATACCTCCTCCTCATTCCCTCACAGTTCTACCTCAATCTCCTTCTTGGGACATGGGAAGGGGGCATGTCCTAACTAGAAACAGAAGGAATGGCCTCTGAAAAGCTAAGGGAATCCAAGGCAATGCCCCCACAGTGTTGGGTTCCTCCCAAAAGTAAGATCAGGGAAACCCCTACATTCCACTCCCACGGGGCCAAATCCCTCCCCCTCCAGATCCTCACATTGCATCAATGGCCAGCCAGGCACATCTTGCATTCCTTGCACACAGTGTCTCACTGTTGTCCCCCTTGGCAAGCCCAACTCAGCCCCAGGGTGCCCAAAGAGCCAAGGCCTCTCTCTCCCTTTTCTTTCTCCATAGGAAGGGTGGAAGAAGGAGAGGGGGTAGGGGAGGCAAAGCAGAGAGGAGAGAAGAGAGTTTCATTGTTCCTTGGCCAAGTGTGGAAAGACTGGGCCCATGCAGACCATGATAGCCAAGCAGGGAACATCACACTCTCACATGGTTCCTGAGAATGACTGATAATGCAAAGAGGATTGCTTCCCCAATCCCACTGCCTTTGACCCTAAAACTCTAAGTCTATTTGTCTCTCTGTCTTTCTGTGTTTGTTGGTCTCTGTCTCTCTAACACACACGCATACACACACACACACACATGCGCACATACACACACACACACACACACACACACACGGAACAGGAAGTAGGACTAAGGTTTTTAATGGGGTCACTGAGACTCCCCAGAGCCCAAGCTCTCAGTATCCTCCCAGGATAGGAGAACGGAGCCACATACCTTGTGGAACATTAATGAAGAAAGGGGAAAGGTGGTCCAATAATTCAGTTTGTGAAAAAAAGGCAAAAGTCCTTTACGAAAAGAATGACTAGACGTTCTATGCTAAGGAGAGAATTGGAAGAAATGGGCTAGACCCACAGTAGAAAATTGGTAAGAAAATTTTAAAATGTCTCTTTTGTTTCTATCACCCCTTAGAGTTCTCAGGTGCTTTTGTTTAAATGATCTCCCTTGAGCCTTACCACAACCCTTAGCATGGCGGGGAAAGAGGGAGAAAATTATCACACCCATTTTTCAGATGAAGCAACTATGGCACAGAGGGGCCCAGAGGCTTTCCTAATGAAACAACTAGTCAGCAACAGAGTTGAGAGTAGAATTCTGGCCCCCTCCATCTCAGTCTAAAGTTCTTTTCCATAATTCTGTGCTTACTCACCAAAAGGTGGGTGACTGGCAGAATTTTCTTTGGAGGATGTGGGGTTCAAGAGTGAATGCCTCAGGGAAGGAGACATTGGAAACTCTTTATAGGACTAGAGATGGATGGGACCCTCAGAGGCCATTTTAGTCCAACCCCTCATTTTACAGATAAGGAAACTAAGGTACAGAGAGATTAAGTGACTTGCATAAGCTCTAGAAACTGTTAAGTAACAAAGTTGACCAGACCTCTAAACCAGAGCATTTCTGCAGTAGTCCCCAACTCTGACAGCAGCCAATCTTCAGGACGGTCCCTTAGCCTTTGCAAGCTTGCCAGAATCCCCTGGGTACAAAGTCAATCTTTTTTTTTTTAAATCAAACATGGAATTAAGAGTTGGAACTGGAGAAAAGGCCACAACATCTGCATATATATTCATATTTATCCAAAATAATTCAGATTATTTGTCCCCAATATCTTTGACAGACCATCCCCCTCCCCCAAACCTTTTCCTCCAGCTACCCATCCACACCCACAAACCCCACTCTTCATTCCAGCATTCAGGTTTCCAAAAGCCTGGGTTCCTCATCTCTGAGGCTTGGGAATATAGCTCCATCCCTTTGAGGTCCAGAGGTGAAAGGTCTCTTGATGCATAACCTGCTGGGCTAGGAAGTCAGAAAGCCAAACAAACAGGAACCACACCAGCAGCCATGCTCTTTCTAGGACCAGAGACAATCTTAGCCCAAACTGTCCTGAACCTCCTGAATCATGTACTATTGGACAGAGAAGAGGGAGTGGAAAGTGACAGGAGAAAACATGACTTGCCTTCTAGAGTCAATAAGGAAGGAAGAACCTATATAAATAATTGTTCTGGATTTTAAAAGATTGTTTTTAGCCAATAGCTTCAAATTCTTCCCCAACCAAACATTTTCTCATGATAGAATGGCTACCCCTTTTCCTGACCTTCCAGTCTTGGATCAACAGGAAATAGAAAAAAGGCTGCATGTAAGGAGTAGGAGGAATGAATGACCCAAATAATCAACTAAAAAGCCAATCTGCCCCCTAGATAATTTAATTGACAATGCCTGGGGCATATCAGATCCCACACTGAGTTTCCCTAAAGTCAGAATGACCTAAGGGATGCTAAGATCAATGTGTATAGTAGAGAAAGTTCATCAGGGAGAGGGGAAGTCTTCATGTTAGCCCAGAGGACATGGCCATATTGACAAAGCTGTTAGTGCCATCTAACTGTTCTACCCATCTGCCTCATGCACCACCTTGGCATGGTTTCCTATGAAGAGCTCAAGCTCTATAGCTCTTTCTCCAGCAGTAAAGTGAAAAATGCTAAGTACAGAAAGCACTGCCCAAGATTCCTTCTATAATGAGGGCAGGTATCTGTCACTCAAGTCCAAGAGACCCTTGTTCTCCAAGGAGACTCTGAGTTTCCAATCTGCTTATTCCAGACCTCTCCCCAGTAGCCAAGATCAAAGGTTCAATGCATTCAGCCTTTGTCCATGCAAAAGAAAAGAGCATTCAAGCATGCAGATGGTGGAGAGGAAGGGGAAAGGGAGGAGAGGAAATGGAAGAGTTAGAAAAAGAAGAGAGAATGAGAAAGAGAGAGAGAGGAGGGAAAGGAAGAGACAGAAAGAGAAAAGGGAGGGAGAGGAAGAGAGAGAGGGGGAGGGAGGAAGATCTAGAGGGAGAGAAGAGAGACAGGGGAGAGGAGAAAGGATTGAAAGAGAAGGAAGACAAGATGGAGAAAAGAAAGATGTGAAGGGAGAAAAGGAGAAGGAATGAAGGGAGAAAAGGAGAGGAGAAAGAGAAAGAAAAAGGCAGAAATAGAAGAAAAGGAGATGAATGGAGAGAGTGGAGAAAGAAAAGAACTGGGATATAAGAAAAAAAAGTTAAGAAGTGAGGAAACAGGGTACAGGGGAGTGCACCAACCAGAGTGGGAAGATCTCTGCCGGTGGAGAGGAAAATGCAAGGATAGGACACTCTTCTGGATGCCCTGGAGTTTGGCGTTGTAGGCTGATCCCAAGGGGGAAGAATAAAGGGGAAGGGAGGGGAGAACAGAGTGAAATGGAGGAAAAAGGGCATCCCACCAGTGACCAAGAGGACAGACAGAACACACATGGGACATACAGAGAACGAAGGAGAAGGAATAAAACAAAACAAAACAAAACAAAAAGAAAATAAACATTAGTTGAAGGTCTGAGCCAGGGATCCAGCCACAGAGGGGATGGCAGAGGGGGAGAAGCATCCAAGGTCTTTCCTCTTAAAAGGATAGATCTTCCTCCTCTCTGCCAAGGAATCTGAGAACTCTGGGGCCCATTCCCACTTGATCATAAGAGGACCCTTCCCAAAATAAAGAATATTTTGTTTCTCCAACTTCCTCTTTTTCTGAGCTCTTCTTGAGGGGAGAAAAGGGATGGACAGAGGACCTGAGCATCTCTTTGACCTGTTTTATTTATTCACTCCCATAACTACTACCACAGTGTCTAATACAGGACCTAAGGGCATAAAGTGGTCAATTACAGTGGGGCCACTGGTGATTTCACTAATGAAGGGCACTCTGTTCAAGGAAACTCCCTCTCCCACTACAAATGGGCAAATACTCTGCCACTTACAGCTTTAGAGCTGTCTAGGACATTGGTGGGGTTAAATATTTGCCCAGGGTTACACAGCCAACACGTCTAAGGGATGAGACTTAACCCTAACCCTTGGTCTTCCTCACTCCAAGGCTGACCATCTTTCCACTTTGGTATGCTGTCTCTCCATTGAATAAATAAATGAGTGAATGAATCAAATCTTTCTCCTCTGAGAACACAAAATAAAAAGCCTGAACTGTTGCAAGAAGAGATTGAGGTTTGAACCCAGAGCCCCTTTCCCTCTAGTGGAAACTTCTGTTTCTCCCATTCCTTCACTCCTACTGAACTCATTAATTTGACCTCCAATTCCTAGATCCCTCCATATTTTCTTTCTACTATACCCATTCAAGTTTCAAATGCCTTCCTGCTCTGCCCCCAACAGCCAGTCATTTCAATGAGTTTGCCAATGCCTAGAATCTCTGGTGTCTTTGATCTTCCACTATAGCTGTTTTTCCATGAAATGACACTGGGTACTCACCACCATCTGGTCTGAGAATCAGTAGAGAAAGGGATGAAACCATATTGACTGCAACTATTAGAAATTTTTACTACTTAACCTCAGCTGTGCCCTTACTATAGCCTGGCAATCCTTTTCTTTACCTCCTGTAGACTCAATAAGTGCATTTCATTCAACAAGCATCTATAAAGCACTTACTATGTTCAAGGGACCATGCTGGGTCCCAAACTCCCTATTGGATTGCCCAATTTGACTGCTGCAAGTCTTTTCTGGGTCTTCATTCATTTCCTGATCCAAAGTGTGGGTAGCCCCCAAGTCTATCCCTCTATGTGTGCTCTCTGTCTGTCTGTCTCTCTCTCTCTCGCTCTCTCTCTCTCTCTCTCTCACACACACACACACACACATCTCATGTGTTCCCATAGGTTTAATGATCATTCCTATGCACATGACTTCAAAATCTTCAAAATAACTGATCTTCATCCCACTTCAGAACCACATAGTTCCACATCTTCTACTCCACCTGGATATTCTCTGACAACTCAAACTCAATTCATACCACACAACTCCACACCTGTCTCTCTTCCAATCCCCTTCTTCTATGGTGGGCACCACCATCCTCCCAGTCATCCAAGTTCACAATCTCAAGACTCATCCTTGAGTCTTCCATCTGTCTCATTCTCCAAGGCCAATGCCACAACATTTTTCACATTCATCCCCTTAAAAAAAAGTAGAAGAGCTAATGAAGGGACCTTCTATTCTGAATCTAGTTCTCTGAACTTTCTAGACTTTTGATCGGCACCCTCTATACAAGACCTGAGACTTAGACATCCACAAACAAGTCTACCAGAACCCAAGCCTCCTATCACTGAGGAGGTGAACCCCTTGATATTTGGAGCCTCTGCCCTAGTGCCCCACCCAGTCAAATGGTGATTGAACATGTGCAAACTAGCCAATCATGCAGACTCTCTTGACTGCCAGCCCTGGATACCAGGCATTGCTGCAGTTTCACATCCCATCCAACCATCCACTTCAGCCATTCCACCATCTCCCTGATGTCTCTGACCTGCTACTCCCAGGTCATACTCTGGACTTCTTCTACCATGCCCCAGAAATCTCTTCATTCTAGAGCCTCACATTAGCCCTGAAATTCACATTTTAGAAGGACCCTCCTCCCCTTCAGCCTCTCCCTCTGGTTGGATTGCTCCTCCTAGAACCTATATTTAAGTATTCTAATGCATTTCTGTCCTGGCACCCAAGCCACCATGTCTCACTCCTCTCCAGGCTGCATTCTGTACTTCCTCTATCACATCTAGGCAACAACATCTTTGGTTACTCCTCATCACACCCTCAAACATGTCAGCTTTCTTTCCTTAGAATGTGAGATGAAAGTATCTTTCTTTACATGTTTATTTCTAGCCCAATATCTGGCATATGATGAGTGTTTAATAAATATTGGTTAACCTGAATGACTAATTTCACACACACACACACACACACACACACACACACACACACACACACACACCCCACACACACTTTTCCCCAGAACAAAACCCCCTTTCCTAGTCATGCCTCATATTTGTCATATTCCCCTTTTAGATATAAGTTCCATGTGGGCAGACATTGTCTCTTTTAAAAAATATTTATATCCTCAGTTCTTAGTAGAATGCCTGGAACATCATAAAAGTTTTATAACATGCTTTGTATTCATTCATGGAAATTCAGAAGATACAATTTGCCAAAATTTTATCAAAGCATTCAACAAAGTTTTCAATGCCATTCTTGCGGGTAGATAAAGAGATCATAGGTTACGCAATGTTTGTGTGTGCGTCCTTTGTTGCCAAAGAAGACATGGCATCAGAGAAATGATGACATGAGTTGCACTTGACTTTGTTTTGAGTGAGGGAGGGCTGCGCTGTGCAAGTCACCAGCCTCACTTTTCCTCCAGAGTCATCTGAATCCAGTGACCAGATATTCATCAGGATGACTGGAGATGGTCCAGGATGAGGCAATTGGGGTTAAGTGACTTGCCCAAGGTCACACAGCTAGCGAGTGTCAAGTGTCTGAGGTGAGATTTGAACTCAGGTCCTCCTGACTCCTGCACTGGTGCTCTATCCACTGCACTACGTAGCTGCCCCAGGTTACACAATAGCAGTTAGGGAAGGTCAGAACTGGTTGAAAAGATAGATCCAAGCAATATTCACTTGGGTTCTGATGACCACTTGGAAAAGTCATTAGTGGAGGGTCAGAGGGCCTGTGCTACCAATGCTAACCCTGCTACCAATGAATAAAGGCATGGCTGACACACATCAGATCTCCAGACTACACAAACAAGAATGACTAGCTAATGTATCAGATGACAGAGTTAGGATCCAAAAAACATTATGACAGGCTAAAATTTTGGATTTAATCTAATAAGAGGAAATTTAATATGAAAAGTACTACACTTGGGTTTAGAAAGTCAATTTTCCCAAGGAAAAGATGAGAATGATATAACTATACAGCATTCACTGAAAAAAAGACCTTCAAGTTTTAGAAAAATCACAAATTGAATGTAAGTCAAGTGTGTGGTACAACAGCCAAAAATAAAAGAGAAATTGAAAGGCACATTGTCTGTGCCCAAGGAGGTTAGAGTTCTGTTGCAATCTGCCCTGGTCTAGGGGAGGAACTGTGTTCAGTTCTGGACACCACATTTAAGAAGAACATTGGTAAATTGGAGACTGTCCAGTGAAGGACTGCAACTGATGGAGCCAGAAATATTATGGCCTAGAGTAGAGAAGGCTTAGGGGCTACAAAATAGCTAGGTTCCAGTATTTCTAGGACCATTAGTTGAAAAAAGGACTAGAATTGTTCTTGGTTCCAGAAGGCTGAATAGGCACAATAAAGCAGAGCTGTAAAAAGGTAGATTTAAGACTGACATAAGGGAAATCTTCCCAATAATTTAGAACTATCACCAAATAAAATGGGCTGCCTACAGGTAGCAGGCTCCTCCTCGCTGAACATCTCCAAGCAAATGATGGAAAACAATTTGTCAGATGTATCATTAGCACATACTCCCTCCCCAAGTTACCTTGCATTTGCTAATATGTGTATGTGTTGTTTTCTCTCCATGAGTCTGTAAGCTCCATGTGAGCAGAGACTGTTTCATTTGGGTCTTTTGATGCCTAGTGCTTAGCCCAATGCCATACATACAGTCTATACAGTCAGAGCTGAATAATCATTTGTTGAACTGTGTTGAATTTTCCGTTCTCAGGTACCCAAAGCTACCCTCACTCTGCTCACTGTTTTCAGGTTATTTCACCTCTCAATTTACTGAGATAACCAAGGTCAACAATCACACCCTCCCTCAACTCCTCATCACCTCAGAACTCCACTTTGCTTTCACTCATTCCCTCCTCCTTTGCTCTTGCCTAAGAGTAAGAAGTGGACCTCCTCCTTGCCAACAATCATCCTTCTATCTGTGCTGAGGAACATAATTCTTCTAGGGTCTAGTTTTATCAATTACATCGCCACACAAGTATGCAATGTACCTCTTACATCTCTCCCTGCACACTGACACCTTCCCATCCCTTTACATACATGAGTAGTCTCCTCTACCCTCAAAAAAAGGAGGAAACCTCCTTCTCTTGATTTTGGAAGCTCCTCAAATGAACATTCTCCTTCCTTCCCATTAACAGCTAAACTATTTAAAAGACTCACTCATATTTGCTGCAGTCTACATTAGCTGTCAACTCACTCACTACCAACTTACTCCTTGACCCCTCAAATCTGACATCTGAAATTGCCTTTCAAAGCTATCAAGGTTCCTCTAAGTCAGATCCAATGGCTTTCTCCCAGTCTTCATTCTCCTTGGCCTTTCTGTAGCATTTCACACTGCTAACTACACCCCATCTACTGTCCCCTCTCTTCTCCATGAGTCTATCTGTGACAATGCACTATCCTGGAGCACTTTCTTCCTCTCTGTTCTGTTTTTGTTTTCCTTCCTTGCTCCCACATATCTGCAGTCTTTCCCTCTCCAATCCATCCTTCACACACTAGTAGAGTCATCTTTCTAAAGCACAGTTCTAACTATATTACTCCCCAACTCAGAAACAAACAGTTCCCTGCTCCCTACACAATCTCTATACTGTGTACAGTATGTTCCCAACCTTTCCAGACTTCTTTCCAAAGATAACCTTCCATGTGCCAGCAATGCTGCAGCTAGGCCAGACTCTTCATTGGCCTTTTCCAACCATCATGCCTTTGCTCATGCTTCTCTCTCCAGCTAAGATTCCTTTCTCTAATTGCTCCATTCCATACACGTCTTGCTCTACTCTTAATTCTACTACACAATGGCCAGACTCCCTGTATGGCTGCAGAGGAAGTCATGGCAGTAGGAACCGTTGATGTAAGAAATTCCACTCATGCTTGGTTGGGGACCAAAGAGATTTATAGTCTTACAGGGCCATAAATAGCTACCCCCTCTATAATCCTGTCCTCAGGTCAGCTGAGGAGTGAATGAGAAGGGGGACACTGTGTGCCAGTTAGTTGCCCTTCCCTTCCATCTCATCTCATCTGCCAGGCCTAAGGGGGCCAGAGGATTGAGAAAGTTGGAGAGTCTTGGCCTTTTAAAAGGAGAGGAAGTCCCCTCCAAGGACTGAAAGAGGATGTCAGCCTAGATGGTGAACCGGCTGGCTACTAGAAAAGCTGTAGTCAATCTTTGGGAGGAAAGAGCCCCAGAGAAAAGCTGGTTTGAAGTGTAATTTAAAGTTAACAAAGGCATTTCTTCACAACAGTCCTTATAGTGTAATGATTATTCCCCATTTTACAGATGGGAAACTGAGGCACAGCCACATTAAAGTGACTTGCCAAGGTCACCTAGGTAGAAAATGACAGAACTAGAACTTGACTAGGACTGAGACTTCCAACCTCCAACTCTGCTGCTTTTCTCATTCCCCAGCTTGAAAGGGATCTCCAAGTTCAAAGATGGTAGGAAAAAACCAAAAGGCAAACAGAATGCCTAAGTAAGGAGCTCCCTGTCATGGAGCTATCTGTGTGTGGCTCAGCCATAGAAAACACGACCTTCTCCAATCCACTTCCTTGCCCTTTAGGCTTTTTTTTTATTTCACTGACAGCAGCCTGGAGAAAGATGTCCCCAGATCAAGCTTCTTCCCTACACATGTACAGATACATACATACATATGTGTATGTATGTGTGTGTATGTGTATACTTTGGGAAGTAGAGGAGTAGCCTTGGAGTCAGGGAGACCTTAGTTCTAATTCTGCCTCAGACACTTACTAGCCATGCGATCCTGAGCAAGTCACCTTACTCTCTCTCCACGTTAGTTTCCTCATCTGTAAAATGGGGATCATAAGAGCCCCCCCAGTTCACGGGGCTGAAATGAAATTATATATTGAAAACATTTTGCAAAACTTATAATATAAATGTTTGCTATTTTTATTCTCTGGTTAAAAGGTTCTCAAATCTCAAGAGGCATCAAGCTCCCCCCTACTCTCAGAGATGGAAAGGAAGCAGGCAGGGTAGAACAAAAAGGCAAGGCCATGCTGACCGGGTCTCATTGTAATTTCTGCAGTCCTAACATAGACTGAACTTTCAGTGCCACACAGCAATTTTTTTACTCTCTTAATGACTTTCTACCACACTCCCCATGATATCTCTACAAAACCTCTTCCTCCTTCCTAAGGCACTTGATTTTATCCCCACCACTTCTCTCTCAGCAGATGGATGACTTCACCTCCTGTTTTACTGTGACAAATGCAGCCATTCATCTTAAGCTCCCACAGCTCGTCTCTTCCACAAGTCAGAACTTCTCTGTGTCTTCTCCCATCTCCTCCATTTCCCTAGGGTCTGAGGGTGGGGAACCTCCCCTCCTTGCCCAAGCTAACTTATTCTAATGGGTCCTTGATCCCACCTCCTCATACCTTCTCTAAGACCTTTCCCTTTCTTATCTCCAGCAGATGATCCTCTAATGGCTAGAAATAGGAATCTACACTTAATGCCTCCATTTCCTCACCAGACACTCATTACCCTTCACACCGCCTCAATCTGGCTTCCATCCCTACATCTCTACCACTGCTCTCTGGAGGGTAACCATCTTGACATTGGCTTTCCTTGGCTTCCATGACATTACTGTCTCACCTTGCCTCCCCAAACAATCCCTCTTGCTCATTCTTCTGGGTTCTCCGGTTGCTTACAGACAGCTATGGCACTCGGTTTTTATTTTTATTTTTCTATTAGCAATCTAATTTCCCCTCAGGTCTTCAGTTATCATCTTCACCCAGATCACTCTGGAATCTAGATCTTCCCTCTCTATCTTGCTCCTGAGTAAGATCATCCAAGGTTTCTAACTCCATGCTAGATACATGCAGAATCTTGCCAACATCCCTCAAACGCAACATGTCCCAAAGTGAATTCATTATCTTTACTCCAAAACCTGTCCTTCCTCCTCCTATCTTATCTATTTTTGTTAATAGCACCACCATTTTCTCTCATTTATCCAGACTAGATACTTAAAATTGTATAATGTACTCTTCCTTCTTTTTCACTACCAAATTCAACCAGTTCCCAAGTTACAGTGATGCTACCTCCAACATTTCTCCCACTGCTTAGCTTGTAAGCTCTTTGAGAGTAGGAATTGGGCCACTTTGATGCAGCCCACTTTTCACCTAACTCAAAATGACCCACTTGTCCATGAATTAATTCCCTGGACCACTACGCTTCATTTTTTTTGTGCATTAGTCATTTTCTAACATATTACAATTGTCTATATATATGCCCCACCCCTGAGGCTTGCCATCTGTGTGATCTTGGGAAAGTCATTTAATTTCCTTAGGCCTCAGTTTCCTCATCTGAAAAATTTAGATTAAGTGGTCTTTCAGGTCCTACCCAACTCTATATCTGTGAATCTGAACCCATGCCCCTAAAAGGTCCCTGAAGGCAGAGGTTAAGTTGTCTTTCAATCTCTGTAACCCTATCATCTAATCCAATTATCTAATACATAGCAAACAATAAATGTTCATTGATTTGAATAAAACTAAACATAATTTAACTTTATCTTTCTCTGTATCCCAAGGGATATGAATACATGGACTTACCCTGCAAATCTAAATTTCATCCTTACTGCCAGGAATACTTCTGGCGCTCCAGGATGGCGGATGGTAGAGTTGTACATGTTTTCTACTTCTATAATCAAGCCCCATTCCTAATTCCCCACAATTTTCCAAAGGATCTTTTCCTACCTAGGGTCCAATTCCTCATTTCTTCCTAAAAATTGAGTGACACCCCCACCCTCAGTTTCCCCAACTGAAAAGTGAGGGTGGTGATATTCTATCTCATAGTTCCTCCCATCTTCCATCTTTGATGTGCTATGTTCTATGATTACCCATTTTGGTTTCCTTAGGCACAGCCTAAGCTCTAATGTGCCAACCCCAGAATAGGCAAGAACCTAACATCTAATCACACCTGCATCCTCTATCTCAATCATCTCCCCAAACTCAGGATAGATCTAGAATCATACAGACCTCTAGGCCTAGGAGAAGTTTAAATCTCTGGCACAGGCAACTTCCTCAGCCCCAGAAAGTGTCATCTGATTAGACTGAGTCCTGGCTTTCCCAGAACAGTATAACCTAAGTGTATGCACATCTTCCCGGTCTTTTGATCTTCAAAATCAACCCCCCTGTGGTCTTGGACCAGAGAATCCTTTTTGGAAGGAGGGAAATGGACTGACTTTAAGGGTCAGGGATCAATGGTGAGGTCTTCTATGCAAAAGGAAGAGATGAGCTCCTGTGATAGGAAAATGCCCATCATACACAAGGGGAAAGTGAGGGCTATGAGACTTCTTGGAATCTTACCTTCCAAAGAATTAAATCAAGTCTTTTGATTCAACAGAGGGCTGGTTCTCTGTCTTTAACATATCTTTCTCTGGTTCATAAGATATCTCTCTCTTTTCTCCTCTCTCTCTCTCTCTCTCTCTCTCAAGGACAGAGTGGTGAAGTCAGTTCTGCCCCATGAGATGCCAAAGTCCTGAGTCTGGGCTGAATCCATGAAGCTAAGTTTCTTCTTTAGCTTTCACATACCCCTCAGGCACAGAATCCCATCAGGAACCCCTTGTTCCCTCATCTTTCCCCTACTTCCTCTATTTGCCTTAGCCATATAAAGAGAAGGGGTGTTGCCTGTTCTCTCTGCAGTTGGCATAGTGACTCAGCTTCCCTTTTAGGGAGTGGGAATCAGGGAAAAGAATATGTTTCTCTGCCAAATCTACTCCTCTCTGAAATTTCCATAGCCCCTCGTCAGCTGAGAGATTTGACCTAATGCCTAATCTTCCTTCAAGACTCCCCAGATCACTTCCGGACCTTAGATCCACCTTAAAAATAAATACAATAAGGATTTTCAACCAGTGGATGCCTCAAGAAAGTGTCAAGAGGAGGAAAAATCACAACTGCCCTACAAAAAGTTAATCACAACCCAGTGGAAAGAGCACGAGTTTTGGAACCAATAGGTGTTGGTGTGGATACTGGTTCTGCTACTAACTCATTATGTGATCTTGTGCAAATGACATCATTGTGGGAGTCTCAGTGTCTTCCACTGTAAAATGAGGGGGGTTGAACTAAATGATCACCTCTCTGAGGTCTCTTCCAGAGATGTGGCTCGACAAATGATCAAGCAAGTATTCATGCGGCAATTCTTGTTTATGCTGCTGTAAAAATATGACAATTTTTCTTTACCAAAAACTTTCTCCCTATGGCCCTGGCATCCCCTTTTTGCTTCCTTTTTCGGGGAAATACATCCTTCCTCTGATGGAATTTGGGAGTCAGGATGATATGGGGTGAATGCTGACCTGTGTCCCCTAGGCAGTTCTGGCCTTACCCAAGGGACAACCCAAGTTAGATAGCATAGATCAGAGACTGTTAACACTTATTTGTGTCACGGACCCCTTCAACAGTCTGCTGAAGTCTACAGATCCCTCCCCAGAGTACCACTGGTTATCTACATTTATAATTGGAGGAAATGCTAAATTTCATGAAAACGAAGGTGGATTTTTTCTCATCCAAGTTCACAGACCCCCTGAAATAATCTCTCTATGGACTGTGGAGCCCAGATCAAGAACACCTAACCTAGAGGGTTGGGAGACACTGACATTCTGAGTTGTCTGGTGAGTTTTAACAACTTCCTAATCCTAAACCCAATTAGACTGAAAAACCTGAACCAATCTCCTCCTTCCCAGCTCCCGTTTCTGTCCCAGATTGCTGAAATAGGCCTCCAGAGCCCAGAAGCAGAAGTGTGGAGATAGGGAAAGCTGCAGCGAGCCACATAAAGGCTGTGCTCCCTCACCATAACCCAACCAGAATGCTTCCCTTGGTTCCCCTCCTCCATCCAGGTCATTCAAGAACTCAAGAGGAAAGAGAAAAATTGATGAAGACAGTCCTGGTCCCTTACCTGCTACCCTGTGGGCCACCAACCCCTCTAGATTCAAGGGCTCTTCCTCAGGGGTCCGGGATGGATCTGAACCAGTCTCTTTTGGAGAAAGTTGAGGTTGAGTTGTGAGGCCAGGGAGCGTTGCTGGAGGTTGGCGAGGTCCTGGAGGGCTTGAAGAAGCTGGGAAAGCAGAAGAAGAAGAAGAAGCTGGACTTCTGGGTTGGTAACTCTGGCTGGGCACAGTTGAAGATGGTTGGTAATCATAGGGAGAGTATGGCCTCCCAGGTGAAACTGACTCCAGGGATGTGCGGGCAGCTGGCTCTGGTGCGCCCTGGAGATGACCCCTTGGGATATAGCCAGATCTTGACTGGGCCAGAGGCTGAGACTGAAGGGAGAGACCCGGAGGAGGCTGGGAAGCAAGGGGAGATGCCCCTGGCCATGCCCCAGGGACACTCTGTGACTTGTGCAAGGGGGAAGTGGATGAGGCAGGGTCCAGGTCAAGCATTAGCATATTGAGTGCTTCTATAGACTGCTCAATCTCCTTCTGGGAGGCTGCCCTGGGGTACTCAGGGAGGCCAGAGGCTGAAGCCTCCACTTGAGGCTGGGGACTGGGCCTGCCAGGTATGTGACTCTCTAGGCGAGCTCGATCCTGCTGGCGTGGAGGTGGGCGAGGCTGCTGCTGTGGTGGTGGCTGCTGCTGCTGCTGCTTCTTCTGTTGCTGCTGCCAGGAATTCAGCCCCCGTTGCACTGCGTCCCGACTACTCCCACTCCGGGCTGGAGCTTGGGGCAACTGAGGCTCAGTTTCTGGGAAGGACTGAGAGCGGAACATCCCATTGGCATCATAACCGTAGTGGGGATTAGTCACTGACTGCTGCCATCCCAGGTGTGGACCCTCCCTCTGGTACCCAGAGAGGCCCTCCTGGGCTGAGAACGAGGGTCGCATGGGAGCCCCATGGATTGTTTGAGTGAGAGGAGCC
>CM053771.1:492696357-492743908 GCA_028658325.1 Potorous gilbertii
GGGCATGGGTTTCATAGGGGTAGCTGCTGCCATTAACCATTGGCTCTGCCGGGTATGGCTTGTCCAGGCCATTGGTCAGTGGAGACGTAGCCTCAGGGTAGCCCCCCTCGCTGGTATTGGTGATTCCATCCAAGGAGGACAGAGTACCTAGGCTGCCTACACTGTGCCCATCCTGGTTAGGCAGCTCATCATCCAGAATGTCTGTCTCCCGCTCAGATGTCAGGGTCCCACCATTGACATGGACCTGGGCAGGGACAACATGACGTCCAGAAGAGGGAGCAACGGGTCCCCCATGCTGGCGGGACAGATGGTGTCGGGCGTGGTACATGGGCCCTTGCTTCTCCCGCTCCAAGCCAAAACCACTCAGCAGCCTCTCCAGCTCCCGCTTCTCCTCAGGACTCAGGGATACAGGAGCATTAGAAGGACCAGCCGGCTCATCGGTCTTGTCGGTCTTGGTGGAGGCCGTGGAATTCCCTGAATCGCTGCTCACTGACAGAGTGTGCTCCACGTGGTTGGGGGTGGCTGAGAGAGTGGGGCGAATAGCGTTGACCGCACCTGTGCTCCCGTGCAGAGAGTCCTTCTTCTTCACTTTAGCATAGAGACTCCCATCCAGTGGACCTTGGGTGTGTCCCACCACCTCTGTGTAAGAAAAGAGAAGCAAGACAGAGTAGATCAATGAGAGTGTGTGTGTGTGTGTGTGTGTTCTATTTCACCATCCGTGGGGAGAAGGGAGCTAAGAGCTCTCTCATTAGCCAACTCATATCATGGCAGTGAAACCTTTGAGATGGATTTGGAGGTGGAGATAGTGGGGAGGGGAAGGGGAGAAGAAGCTGCACCTCCCAAGCCTTCATCCTGACATCAAAGCAGGCTCAAGTAATCAATCAGATGTTTAAATGGGCAGTTCCAAGCATGCAGATTCCTTCTCTCCCAGTCACTCCATGGACACCTGCTACCTGAAATGTCTTCATCAGGGGGACAAAAGCTTTCATTTCACAGTGAAAAATGCAGAGGCAGAAAGAAGAGTTTATACAGCAACTTAAATTCACACTAAGATATAAGTGACTGATAGAAGAAACTTCCATTGAATGGACATTTTGAGTGCACATGTGCATGCAAGAGAGAGAGAAAGGAGAGAGAAGACAGAGAGGACAGAAAGAGAGAGACAGAGAGTGAGAGAGAGAGAGAGAGAGAGTAGAAGAGAGGAGAGGAAGGAAAATCATTCAGGTAAAAAAAGAAATTCTATTTATCCTATAAAAGGGGATCCACCCCATCCATTTTGACTTTTCCCAATGCTTCCTTCCATGGCCCCTCCTACTTCTCAGAATCCTTAGCTACTCCTGTTCCTCATCTCTCTCAGTTCAAAGAGCACCAGCAAACCCACTCAAAGCTGATACACAGAGACCAGTGGAAAATGAGGTAGACAAAGGAATTAAGAAGAAGTTGCATTCTCTGTGACCTGCAGCCTGAATCCGTTAGGTCCACATTAAAGGCCATTCAAAACCTTGGGTCAACCTTAGTCCTGCTCCCAGTCTCCCCAAAGGTCTTTTGGACCTAAGTGGAGCTTAGACACAGATAGGAGTCACAAGACAGTATTTTTCCCTATATTTTTCCCATATTCCCTACTTCTCTGTTGGTCATTCAGAATCATGAGGGCCCTGTAAGGCTTCTTGAGTTGGGGGTAAAAGAAATGAGTGGGCCTAGGTAGGTGCAGGCCAAACAGTTCTGTGCAAGATTTATCAAACCACTTCCAGGATAACAACCTAGGGAGGGGATGAGCTCAGCTCTCAGGTCTGGTGGCTTCTCTAGGGGGACTAGTGTGGCTCTGGGACTGTTCCCAGATTTTCTCAGAGTCTACACTCCCAGGAGCAACACTTTCTCTGGAAGGAAAAAGTGAGTTCTGAGGGGCTTGGGGCCAGCCCTCTGACTCAGGGACTAAGAACTTTCCCCGCCCAGAGGAACTTGGTGACTTCACACTCTACAGCTACCAGCCCTGCCCCCCTCCACTTCCCTCTCTCCCTCTCTTACACGTGCACATACTCTGTCCCCCCTTAGACTTCCACCCTAGGCCCCCAGCTGGCAAAAGAAGAAAGGGTTTCTCCTATACCCCAACCCAGACACCAGGCAGTCTGTCTCTCTGTCCGTTTCTCTTTGTTTTTCTCTCCCCCTTTCTCTCCTTCCTCTGTCTCTCTATGTCTCTCTTCTACTCCCTACTTCTTTCCCCTCCATCTCTCTATCCCATTCTGTCCCTTTGTCTCAGCCTTTCCATCCCTCTTTGTCTCTGTCTCTCCCTCTTTCTTTTTTCTCTTCCCTTCACACCTTCTGCCCCATTTCTTCTCTAGACTCCTCTTTTCTTCTCTTCCTCCCCTCTCTCTCCTTCCCTCTGTCTTTCCATCTGTCTCTTACTCAATCTCCCCCTCCCTTCTTATCTCTGTCCTTCTCTGTGTCTTATCTTTGTTTTACACACACACACACACACACACACACAGACATAACACACACAGAGACATACAGCCTAACAATAAAAAACATTTCAGTGCACATCCGCATACAAACAGAAGAGACCCAAACACACATTTGTAAAATCCAAATGCACAAAATATATGAACAAGTGTCCATACTTGGATACATACTCCATATACAAATTATCTGAAGAGGTGACATGATGCATGGAAAGAATGCCAAGCTGACAGTTAAAAGGACCTGAGTTCAAATCCTGAGTCTACCACTCACTTTCAATGCAACCTTGTAAACAAATATTCCTTGTATCCCTTCTTTGGGTCCAAATTTTTTCATCTCTAAAATAAGAGGCCTGAACTAGATGACACTGGAAGTTCCCTCTGGCTCTAGATCATATGAATCTACAGGTATAGGAAGTTCTCTCAAAAACAGGGAGAGACATGCATCCTAAGTGGGGACAGCCCAGTCAGAAACCATCACACATGAAAAGTGCTATAATCTAGACCTGAGAGAATTGGAAGTACAAATATGCTTATCCCAGAGCACAGACTGACCCACAGGTCACACGGACTTGTTCTTCAATACACACACACACACACACACACACACACACACACTTTCACACACACAGAGCCAAAACGAAGTGATTAGGCAACCACAGAACAGAAACACACACACTCACACTCGCATACATACAGCCAAAACCAAGTGATCAGGCAACCGCAAAACAGAAACATCCTAACACACATACACAAGCATGCCACAAGCCAACCAGAGTCTATCACTAGAGATAATACACAAGAGAGTGAAACAGGACTCCAAAGCTAACCAGTCTGAGGCATACACAGCCACCCACATACAAAGGCGCAAACAAGCAAACTCTCAGTGTGCACAGGAACCTTTTATCTCTGTCATTCGATCACATCCAGCACCACAGCCTTTCCTCCAAAAGACTGATCTCAGAAAGCCCACTTCCTTTACATCATCCTCCCTCTGCCCCAGGGTTCATACCCCAACATCCCACTCTCTCTGAAGTTTTCCCACTGCTCTGAGCAGTGCTCCCAGCAACCAGTCAGTGAAGTCAGCAAACACTCACTGAGTGCCTACTATGTGCTGAGCACTGTACTAAGCTAAACCCAGCCCCCAAACCACCACAGGCCAGCTCCATGAACAAGTCCAGGTCCTGAAAGGCATTTCCCTACTCAGGCCATTGGAGTATCTAGATATAAACAGGTTGAGAGGAGCTTTCAGGCTCTCTGAGGCCTGATTCTTGGGTCACCTTGGAACTGATATATACAACGATTTCCTGAGCACTTACAGCATAAGGCACTGTTGAAGAGATGCTGAAAACTAGGATGGTCCATGCCAGCAGACAGTCTCATAGCTAGAAAGAGCATTGCCTCTGGAGACAATGGTTCAAACCCCACTTCTGATACTTACTAAGTTTGTGACCTTGGGAAAACTATTTAATCTCCATAGGCCTCAGTTACTAATGAGGGGGTTGGACTACATGGCCCCTGAAGGTCCTTCCATCTCTGGAGCTATGATCCTATGACCCTATCTGAACCCAAATCTGCCAATCTGTAACTTAGATGCATTGCTCCATCATCCTGCCCCACCAAACAGAATAAGCTTCATCTCTCTCCATGTGAAATCTCTCAAATACCTAAAGATATCTACACAGTCACTATCACCCTCTTACACACACACACACACACACACACACACACACACACAGACACGTATCTTCTCTCCCCTAGGCTATATACATCCCCTTATCATCTGGTCAGCCTCCTCTGGAAGCTGGTCACAACTTACAATCTAATAACCAGGATAGGACACGTGACAAAATAAGTCAAATACAAAACAGAATGCAGTAAGAGATAGCAGTGGAGAGATGATTTTCTCCATGGAGGAACTGGGACATTCATCAAAGACATGGTATTTGGGTTGGAACTCACAAATTGTCTAGGTTGGTTGTTCAGACCAGAATCAAGACACTGATACCTCTACCATAGACCTTGTCAACATAGGAGGCAGAAAGGTACAATGGAAAGAACACTGTTTCTGGAGTCCAAGGATGAAGACTCAAATTCTACCTGTGAGGATTCTTACTGTGTGATGTTGGACAAGTCATACAACCTCCATGGGCCTTCATTTCAGATCTATAAAGTGAGGGGAAGAAAGAGCTTCTACTGACCCTTCTGGCCCTAGGTGTATGACTTTATCATCCCTAATACATTCTGAAATCAAAATATTTGATGACCAACAAGGAGAAGGATAGGTTATTATCCAAAGCAAGAGAAAACCCAAATACTCAACCCAGATCAGATAGTCTACCAGGCAAACAAAATAGAACAGAGGAGCACCATGTTTCTGGCTTATATGTCAAAGAGGATAGAAAGTGGGGTCCCCAAGTATTCCTTACTGAAGTAATAAATACAGAGGGTGGTATTCCCTTTTACTCCACTTATTAGTACTGAAAATGGTGCTGTTCAAGTGATCCAAATGAATGGGGAATGAGCCAGAACTCATGGGCTAGTTACCTCAAAAATCATTGTTCTGGCTCTACCATCTACACAGCAAGCTACCTGGTGGTGTTTTTTTTCTCCTGTAGCATGCCCTCCTTTCCCAAGACAAGTTTAATCACATACATGACACTGGGGTGGGGGAGTGTGGTATTCAAACCTCCTCCCCATAAATAAGTGAAAGTGTAAAATGGAGGTAAGTTGTGAAAGGCTTTAATGCCAAATAGAAAACTTTTTAGTTACCTTAGACATGTCAACTAACCTCTCTCTGCCTCAGTTTCTTTGCCGGCAAAACGAGGGGGTTTGGACTCTATGCCTTCCGAGGTCCCTTCTACCTCTAAATCTTATGATCATATAAAGTTAGAACCAATTAGTATCTGAAATAATTTGAGTCTTCCTTGTTTTTAGAAAGTTAGTTATTCCTAAGGAGTGGGAGGAAAATCAGTTTTATTATAGATCTAACAGACGTAAGATTCCTTCTCAATTCAGGAGTCCCTTCCTTGATGGTCATCCATAGTCATGTCTCTTACTTTGTCAAAATAAAATGACCAATATGAGCTCCCTCTTCATCTCAAAATACCTTGACCTCACCCCCACTGACACACTCTCTCATCTTCTCAGTCTCTGACAATTAGGTGGCCCTTTTCCTTACCAACAACTGATCTACCTATGAGAGAATCCCATCCCATCCCATCTTCTCTGGCAGACTGGACCCTGGATCATTTCCTTTCTTTCTGTAATCATCAACTTCTCTCTACCAACTGGTTTATTCCCTACTCATGCCTAAACCAAGTTCAAGTCTAATAGTGTTACCTTCCCCTCACATATACACTCAATAAACTTCAGTGGCTCCCTATTACCCACATCATCTGGATCAAAGATTTAGATGTAGAAGAGACCTTGGAAGGCATGAAGTCCATTTTGCAGACAAAGAAAGTGAGACAGAGAGAGGTTAGGTGACTTGCCTATGGTAACTAAAAAGTCTTCTATTTGGCATTAAAGTCCTTCACAATGTACCTCCATTTTACCCTTCCAATGTTCTTCCTCTTGACTCCCCTCCACACCCTCCACGATCCAGCCATACTGGCCTCTCCATTTTTCACACAGAACAATCCCTTCTCCATGTCTTTGCACCAAGCATCACCCATGTGTTGAATTCACTCCCTTCTCACTTTTGTCTCCCTGCATCCTTTCCTTCCTTCAAAAACCAACTGGAACACCATCTTATGCATAAAGCCTTTTCTGACTCTCCAGTTGCTAACGCCATACTCTCCCTCCCTTCCCAAACCCCTTGTACTTAACTACTTTGAATCCATTGTCTTCATATTCATTCTGTATATGATTTTACAGTATATATGCTTGTTGTCTCCCAGATAGAATATGTGCCCTCCTTGAAGGCCGAGATTGTTTCATTTTGCATATCTATTCTTATACTTAAAACTGTGCCTGGCACATAGTAGGGTCTTCATAAATGTTTGTCAATTGATTCAGCCTCTGACTTGATTCCTTGTCACTTCCTGTGACAGGGAACTCCCAGTGATAACTGCCCCAAAGTTCTTCCTTACAAAGAAGCAAAATCTACTTCCCCACAATTTCTGCTCAGAGCTCCTTCCTACTTTTGTTCTATTGACTTAAACAAAGTCTACTGCATTCCTTCAAGTACCTTGTGACAATTATCACATCCCCTCTGTCTTCTCTCTTTAAAAATGTTTTATTGATGTATTTTGTTTTAATATCACAATCATTCACGAATATTCTCCCACCTTTCCCTCTACTAAGTGATCCTTCTCTTATAACAAAGGAAAAGGAGAGTTGACATATACAAAATCATATACCTGTAGTCCCTACCACCTGTGCAAGGAAAGAAGGGAAGTATACATTCTCACCTCTTCTCCCTGGACCCAGATTAGGTAGGATATAAGTCTGCTCTTTTTCCAGTTTTCTCAAGCAATTCTCATAAGATAAGGAAACATCTAGTCACTGTCCTCCGAACAAATCAAGATTGTCAATGTCCCTCTCAGAAAACTCACTCATTCACTCCAAGTCCTGAGTCCAGTAGCTCCTAATGGGGAAATTATGAATTTAGACCCCTATTTTATTTAGACCCTGGTTTATTTCCAATTCATATTATTCAGTTGAGTTTGATTCCATAGAGGCAGTGACCATTGTACTCATCTACTGATATACAGTTAATCAGTCTAGTGAATCCACTTGCTTAACCAGTACCTGATGAGTAAAGGACCCAAGCCAGCATGGCAGAGGGTGACTCTAAGACATGGAATGTCCCCTGGCTATTTTTTGATTGTACCTCTACCTTTGTCATCTCTTTGTTAGGGAAACAGCCCTATGGCACTTGGACACCTGGTCCTATGAGTACTCAACCAATGGATGACCCTATCAGGAGCTGCTTGTGAATCTATCCCCCCATCTTGACCAACATGAGGCCAATGAAAGACCATCAGTTTTGTGCATATTTACATTTCTTATCAGCTATTGTATCACAAGCACGAGCTGAAGAGTCTCCTGGAAAGCAAGATGTAGGTCTATCAAACAATGAGACTATGTATTTGACTTTGCCTCTTCTATATCATATGAGCATCACACACTATAAAACTAAAGTTTTAAGGAAGGGATCATATAAGATTGTGAGGAAGATCTGAGGTCTACTTGATTAACAGGAGACATGAACTCTTTAATAAAATGCTATTGGCTCAGAGCTTTGCCTCAGTTTCTCTTACTGTAGACTGGACAATCTTGAACCCCACACTAACAAATTTTTTTGCTTGTTTAGACAACTGAGCTGAGGATGTAACATGAGACATTAAATCTCTTTCCATTTTGAAAAGTATCCTCTGCGATAGACAGCCTAATGGTCCACAAAGCGTCAGGCATCATCATATGGTCTCCCTTTTTTCTTCCCTTATGATTTCTTAATCTCTCTACAGGAAGTGAACTATAGGAAAAAGAGGTAGGAGGGATAGTCACATAACACAGTAGTGCTGTCGTATTCCCAACTCCCACTCAATACCTAGGGAATCTGAATAACTCAACATGGACAATATATCCCTCTCCTTTCCCTTCCTTCCACCAGGGCTAAGGTCAGTCTATCTGTAAGATCTACAGATCCACCCAATTCTTCCTGTTCAAGATGAAAGGAGTACATTCCCATCTCTGCATCCCACCCCACACCTTCCACCACAGTCACATTAAGAGCTATTTGCTACAACCACAAGAAGCCGGAGCAACATACTGGCATTACATTTATTAAAACATGAAGGGAGAATAGAAGAGAGAGGATAAGAGAAAGTGATGAAGAAAGAGAAAGATATGGGAGGGACAAAGAAGAGATAGAGGAAAAGACAGGAGAAAAGAAGAGGAAAATAGAAGAACCTGAATTAACCTACAAACAGATGAATCTTGGAGTCATTCACTATGCCAATGTTAGCGGCAATCCCTGGTAAGTGATTTTAAGGGTAAAGACTAGTACCTGACACATTGTAAGCTTTACAAATATACTTACTGGCTGAATGACTGATGGAATGTTAGAAGAAAACAAGAGAACAATGAGTAGATAAGCGTTCCGGGAGGGGTAGGATTCTTTCATAGGGACAGGACTCTTTCCTGTTTTGCCTTTGTAATCACAGCACCTGGCATGGTGCCAAGCATGGTATAGGATCTTAATAAATGCTCTGAACTGAATGAGGGAGCAATCTATGGGGAAAGGGTAGAAGAGACAGAAGAAGCAGCACGGACTGAAGAACTCAATTCTTGAGCTGTCTTCCTGACTTGTAACCAGCTGGGAAGAGGAGTCTGGGTCCCGGTCTAACCATAATGAATGCCATATTTTTCTCCTATAAAACAGTCCCCCTTTTGCTTCACTTCCTAACTCCCACAGATAATGAACTCTTGACATTAAACATTTACAGGTGGCAGTGTGGTCTCCCCTGCTTCCAGCCAGGCAGCCCAGGCAGATGCGGGGGGGGGGTCTGGAGGAGGGTTTCTGCTATTCCAAGATACCTTTATCTCCACAGGGTACCCAGTCTTTTCCCTTCCCCTGGCCTGCCTTGTCTTTGCCTAAATGTCACTGTTTCTCCCTGTTTCTCCCACACAAGGATACTACATTTATTAGAAACAGGGACTTGGACCTGACCTATGGGTTCAGTGGTACAGTGAATTCTGGCATAAGGAAACTCTCCCTACCAAGGAAGGTCAGCAATTCCTCTGTAATTGAAGGGTCCTGAGAGGTCAGTGACTTGCCCAGGGTCACACAGTCAATTTGTGTCTGAACCATACCGCCTCTTAGACAGCTGGATCAAAAGAAGGAAGCCAGAAAGAGTAATTAGCTGGCCAATGTCACACAGACCCAGGGGAGAACTAACAGCCCTAGATAAAATGTCTCAGAGATGTGTTATCACCAGAAAGAGGATTTTAACTGGGGTTTATTGGTCATCAAATCAGAATTCTAGGGTTAGCAGAGCCTTCCAGAGTCATATGGGCTCTTCCCACTGCTCTAAGCTAGACCAGACTGACTGGAGGCTCTCACCCTGTTGAGGTCTCTATATGGTCACCATACCAGCTGTCATGCCAGGTATACTTTTGTACTGTTACTGATGAGGAAAACCAAGACTCTATCCTCCCCAGAGATCTCAGCCTCACTAGAGACACTTGTCCAATAGTACTGACCCAGAGATAAAGCATTCCTTTGGGATGAAATGTCTTGAGAAAATTTCTAGCTGATTTATGTACTAGGTGACCCACCACAGCTCCCTCCCATCAGGCATGGAGAAACTAGAATCACAGTCAGTCCAGAAGGGCCAAGAACCAAAATGCATCAGCCCTAGAGATGATAAATCAATTCAACAAATATGTATTGTGCCTACTTTGAGTAAGGCTTTGCACTAACAGTGAAGATACAAAAGCCAGGGTTCACATCGATAGTAAATTATAGTTGGGATTTGAACCCATGTTCTCTGATTACAAAAACAGTTCTCCACCCATTCCACAACTGCTATAACCTACAAGAATGTCCTACCAATACATATGGCTAGGTCTCAGAACGAATAACTGTATGATGCAGAATCCCTTCTCTTGATGATCTCTTAGCCCCAAATGACCCTTGTCAGGGTGGGCAGGCTTGTTTTATTTACTGAATGATTCATTAGGTTCTTAACGTTGGGTCTGCCATGATTTAAAAAAAAATCCTCTGGGTAAAAATCTAACAGAATAACAATTCATTAAAATACATTAGAGCCAGAGGATGGCCAACTGATCTATGGCAAAAATCAATTCAATGCTGATATGAAAAGGCACTTGCCCTGCCAGCATGCAGTCCAAGGGCCAGCTGGGCACCCAACAGACAGGAAGTTCAAGAATCAGGAAGTCAGCTGTTGAATGTGCTCTGGCTCCTTGGAAACAGATACTGGGAATTGGGAGCAGAAGGAGCATTATGAAGAGACTCCTGAACTGAGAGTCAAGACACCTGGGATATGCCAGTAAGTCACCTCTAAGGCTGGGCTAAGAGGTTCTACCTCAGACATTCTTTGGATTCAAAGTGACTTGGGAAACACAGACAAAAAATAAATAAAGTGACTCAGGAGACATATGGGAATAATACAAGGAAGGAGGCCATCTCAACTGAAGCAGAAGCCTACACAACTCAGGGCCCCATGGTTCAATGGACAGGACCCTGAATTACATTCATATGCGATGAGACAACAAATGCAGAATTCAGACTCAGAACATGTAAATTCCTCTGGATATTATATATCCAGACATAAGAAAGTATAGTTTAATAGACAAATCTTGACTCCATGACTTACTATCTGTGTGACCTTGGACAAGTCCATTTTAATCTCTCTGGTCCTCAATTCCTTCCCCCATAAAATGAATGCATTGGACTCAACAATCTACAAGGTTTCTGGAAATTCTAAATGTGGGATCCTATGTTCCACAGATGGAAAGCTGACCAAAGTCCACCCCAGTCACCCATTGGTCTAGCCACCTACATGGAGATGGGTGACAGGGATTCTCATAAGAGAAGAATTTCCACTTCTGCAAGGGAGACAGACAGGAAAGACACTCCCACCTCCTCCCCACCACACCTACTCCCCAAACAGCCAGTCATCCATCACCTGAGACCCTCAAGAACAGCAGTGTGGCTCATGGGAGGAGGACAACTTCAAACCTCAGTGGGAAGAAAAGAACACATTCTCTCTTCAGTGAGGAAGCTAACCCAAGCCTGAGACCACACCCTTCCTGACGCTGCCTTTGCCAGTCAACACAGGGATGAAGAAATTTCACCAGGCAGAGCGGGCATACTCCAAGGATGCCAAGCCACTGGCTGGGTTTTCTAGGAGCTGCCAGCAATCTGTGCTCCCTCCCATTGCACCTACTTGAAAAGTAGACCAAGTGTATGTTATCATACAATTGTCCAATTGTTTTATACCAATAGCTAGCATTTATACAGCAGCTACTATGGCCCTTTATAAATATCACCTCATTTGACCCCCACAACAACTCTGAGAGATAAGTGATATTACTGTCCCCATTTTACAGTTGAGGAAACTGAAGCAAAACAGAATTTCAGAAGGTCACACACCTCACAAGTATCTGAAGCTGGATTTGAACTCAAGTCTTCAACTCAGTGCTCTATCCACTGAGGCACCCAGCTACACGTAGCTTCCTGGAATAAGGGGTAATAATCCCTCTGTTCTCTGTCTTGGAGTAGTGTGTTCAGTTCTGGGTGCCATAATTTAGGAAGGATGTTTTTAAACCGGAAAGTATCCAGAATAATACACACTGGATGGTGAAGGGCCATGAGCGCTTAATTATGTAAGGACTGGTTGTTAAAGAGAATGAGAATGCATAGCCTATAGAAAACAGGAGAGACAGGACAGCTGTGCTCAAGACGTGAAGGCTATTGTACACACAAAGGGTTCAAGGACAGAACCATGAGCCCAAGGTGGAGGCAAGGCACATTCAGGCTTGATGTCAGGAAATCCTAAGAATTAGATCTATTGAGAAGTGAAAAGCACCTTCTCAGGGAGTAGTGGGTTTGCCTTCATGGGAAGTCTTCAAGAGGGAGATAGATAACGGCTTGTCAGTCAGGGCCAATCATACCTGTCACAGTCCTTGGTGACAGAAGTAATTTCTCCTAGCTCCCCAGCAGCTTTGAGGTTTTGACAGTTCAGTGATACATCTGTATGGACACACCCGCCACCAATGTTGATTAAAGCTCACTCCTGCCTTCCCACCCTAGGTGATTCTTGGTCATGCCTCTCCTTTCATCCATCTTTCATAAAGGATTCAACCTTAAAGACTTTTCTACTGAGCCTTCAACTAAACAGACACAAGGGAAAAATTGCTTCACTTAACACTATCTAATACAATCTATCTTATTGTTCAGTCGCGTCCAACTCTTCATGAAGGGTTTTCTTGGCAGAGACACTAGAATGGTTTGTATTTCTTTCTCCAGCTCATTTTACAGATGAGGAAACCAAGGCAAACAGAGTTGAGTGACTTGCCCAGGGTCTAGTAAGTATCTAAGGCCACATCTGAACTCAGATCTTCCTGATTCTACACTGAGCACTGTACCCACTATGTCAAAGAATCTGTACTAGTAACACATCTGAGAAGCAGTCATCCAGCCTCCAATGAGGGATAGCCCACTGAGAAACCTCATTCCACTTTTGCAGATCTCTAATTTGTAGGGAATTTTTTCCTGAAGCAGTAGGTTGTAGCCTAAACAGGCCTAGATGTGAAGTCAGAAGCCCTAGATGCATATCCTAGCTCTGGTATTTCCTACCTGGGAGACCCTGGGCAAGTCACTTCTCCCCAGGCCTGTTTCGTCATCCCTAAAATGAGGGGGTTAGACAAAATAACCACTAGTTTTGCTATCTGGAAAATCAGAAGACTGGACCTTCAAGTTTTGAATTCTACAAGGTCAAGAATCAGCTAACAGCACTCACTGGTTTATGGCATCAAAAGTTTCCAAAAAAGCCCACAAGCAGAAATTTGGATATTTAGCAGGCCTGGACAATGGTGCAGAAGGTTTCCACCCAGCACACAGAAAAGACTTTCCCCCAACTGTCACCTGAGCAGACAGGAAATCAAGGATTTAAGGTGGATCCCCAAATCTCTCCAGAGAGACCTTTTTCATTTTTCTTCTCTAAGAAAGTAATTAGAGAGGCAGCCAAAGACTAGAAATTGAGATCAAGACAGAATTCTTCCGCAGTGCTAGGTATACAGAAGTCACTTAATAAAGACTTATGGATCAGAGGTTCTTAGTTTTTTGTGTGTGACAAATCCCTTTTCAGAATGTTTTTAAATACATAAAACATGTAGGATTATAAAGGAAAGCAACTGTATTGAGTAACTTTGCAATTTTGTAAAATGGCTCCCAAATTAAGAATTCTGTTTGTAAACCGAATGATGGAGTCCTGAGTTAGTCTAACTATGACCTTCCCCATTAACCTATCCTCACTTCTACCCTCGTCTTGCCAAAATTAACCAGTAAGGGTACTGCTTCTAGGAAACCTCTCAATTCACCCTAAGACATGAAGTCCCATCATTTCTCAGAATAGTTCTACCCTACTAAATAACCCAGAGAAAGAGAGATCAGCCATGAAAATGGAGACAGACATTTGAACTTGAGGGAGATGCCAGAGAGAAATAGAGATGGAAAACCTTGAAAGCCCTGGATGAATTTCTGACCATGACAAGGCCTCTCTACTTCCCTAAGGCTCCAGATCTTGGGTCACTTCTTAACTCTAACATCTCTTTGCTCCAAAATCAAACTCCTGATCTTCTGCTCCTGCACCCCCTCAATGAGGAAGAAATTTTTATGAGTCATCATGCAAAACACCTGGGAAGGCCTATTAGGGAACTTTTGGGGAGCAGATGGGGGCTTCCTCAGGGACCAGTATTTGTTGAACTAAATGGCATGGGGGTAAAGAGGCACAGATTTGGAGTCCCAAAAACTAGGTTCAAGTCTCTACTGGATAAGTTACCAGCTGCAAAGCCTTGAGTAAATCACTTCCACTTTGGGGCTCAATTCCTTCATCTGTGAGATGGGGTTAATAATACTTGCCTATGAAGGTTGTGGGAAGGTCAGACGAGATAAGGGATATGCAAGTACTTGGTACACTATCAGAACTGTTATACAAATTAAAGGTATAATCATGCCAATCTAGTGACCCAGAAAACTCTCCATTTGTGACAACGTCTCAGTGCAGAAGAAAACCGTCCCTTGTGATGGGACATCTAAGGGTGCAAGGCTGTGAATGATAGGACCTCTCCCAGTCTCTTCTCTCCTGAGGAGTTCAAGAGTGAAAAAAAAGGGAAATCTTTATTTGTCTCTTCTCACTGCTGATTAGAAAGTGGGAGGAGAAGACCCAGCTAACGCTCCAGCAGATGGTTAACAGTTGTTGACCTTCCCCCCAATCTGGGTTTTCATGAGTAGCTGTGTCAGACATAATGCCTGAACTTCTCCTCCACCCTGGCATTGTAACTACCTTTGTTGGTTTGTCAAAGGTGGGTGATGGGCTCCTCCCATCTTGGGGAATATGCTGAATTAGCTCTCCGTCAACAGAACCAGTCACTGTGGTGGAAGCTGATGGGAGGTGGCAGGGGGCAAGGGGAGGTGGGGGTGGAGAGAGATGCTGAGGCAGGGAGAAGAGAAGACAAGAAGAAAAGCCAGGAGGGAGCCTAGCTAAGCCATGATCTTGAGTAATATCAGGCTGGGAGAATAAGAGAAATTGGGAGGAGAGATCAAAATTTTAAAATAGGGGAAAAATCAGAGTTCTGGGCAACCTCCTTCTGGATTCAGCTATTCACAGAGCATCAGATGAGATGCCATTAGGGACCTGAGGGTCTCCCAGAGCCAAGAGGTCTTTTTTTTTTTTTACCAATCTTCAAAGTAAAAATGGACAGAGACATTGGCAGACACTTTTAGGGACAGGGACAGTGGAAAGCAGAGAGGACCTGAAGTATCCAGCATCAACAAAGAAATAACTAGGGAGGAGAAACTGGAATCATGTTACAGGGTGCTGCAGAACTTTAGGGAGCACTAACAGCACCTCCTGAAACACAGAAATAATTGAATTTAGCACCTAGTTGGCAAGAATGATAAATTAAAAAAAGAAACCACCTAAGGGCACCATCCATTTCCTGGCTATGGACAAGAAAGTTGAGTTCCCAGCTAAGGAAGGTTACCCAGGTCTTTGCACCTAAAGCTCTTTCCACCACAGTACACTGCTTCTCATGGTGGCCATATCTAGCATTTGTCCCTAGGAACCTCCTTTAGAATGGTTCAAAGCTTTCCCCAGAGTCTGCCTTATTTATCATCACATTATTCTCTTGTGGAGGTGTAGAATAAGGAGACATCAAAATGAGTTCATTATATACTGGTCCTTGCTACCTGTGTGACCTTGATTGAGTCCCTTTGCTTTCTCAGGCCTCAGTTTCCTCAGGTGTAAAAAGATGAGGTCAAACTAAGTCTTCTCTAGGGTTCCTTCTAGGTCTAAATCCTATGATGCTATGAAAAGAGTCCTGAAAAATAAAGGGACCTTCTTGAGGTCACACAATGAGGGAGCATTAGGGAAAGTAGAAAAATTCAGGTCTCCTGGGTCTCAGGCCAATTTGTTACTCCCCAAAGCACACAGCTATGAACAGCGCTTTGGCCCCTGGCATTCTCTCACCCCACCCCCGCCCTCTGGATATCCGGGCACCCAGATATGATAGTCAACATGATTGAGATGGTAAAAATAACTCTTAAACTCACAGCGATCTACTCTGCCCTGTTCTGGCTCTTCAACAAGCCCCAGAACACTGGGGCCAGGCAAGTCTATGATTTCTGAGCCAAGTGATAGGCAACATCACTTGGGGATGAGATGAGAACCCAGGAGACCTTGAGAGGAGGTCCAGACTTAACGGTGGAATCTTTTAAAAAGGAAAATAAAAGCAGTCTAAAGACCTCTCCCCTCCCACTCTGATACGCTATGATTTTATAAAGACAGACCTTATACTAAAGAAACAAACAGCACAAGAGAATCCAGAAGTTTTTTTTAAGGTAACAAATCCACTGGAGAGACAATTAGAGAACTCTCAACTAATGCCAAGGTCCTTTAGGGCTCTGTGCCCCCAGCCATGCCCCACAAGCCTCACTGCTCTCCTCTGGGTCACCCCACCCCCCACCTACTCCCTGGAGCTACAGAAGTGTCTCAGACGCACTGCCCCCTACTCAGCCCAGCCCAGCACCCCACCTTGCATTTCTGCCAGTAAATCATTTCCCACCAGCCATCTCTCTCACATCTTCTGGCAACATGGAACCCCCAGGGCTGGGGACAGCCAAGAGAGAAACAAGGTCATCTAGTTCCAAGGGGAACTGACAGCAGGCAGGAAACAAGAAAGGGAGTGCCCAGTCTGTGATGTGAGCTCCTGGAGAGATCCAGGGGGCAATGGATTCTACCTCCCTCAGCCTCTCCAAAACTCTTTTCCTCCTAGATTCCCCCCCCCCAAAAAAAAATCCAGCAGTGCACAGTGATTATCCATCCGAATACAATACAAATCAAGCCCCTCAGCTACCAGCGCTAAGGACTGAAACTTACCCCCTGCGTGGAGAGAAGGACGTGAAAAAGAATCAATTCAACTTAATCTTGGCACCTCTGCCTCAAGTTTCCAATAATTCCTACAAGTCTGCAGCCCCACGGGCTGTCTGTCTCCTCCAATGACTCTCTCTCCTGGCTGTCAGGGGCCGAGAGAGTGCCCGCCTGCTGCTGGGGCGCCCTCTCTCACTCTCTTCTCGCTCCCTCTCTCGTTCTGGCTTGTAGGAAGCAAGTGGGATAAAAAAACTCTGTCTGTAATTTCAGCCAGCTGGATCCCTAGGGTTTCACTTATCATCCTGTAGCTATGCGATTCCTGATGACATCACAGAAGCTTCCCAGCCCTCAACCCCAGGAGCAAGGAGGAGCTGTAGCCATGGGGAGATGCCACACTGAAGGGGAGAGACCAGAGAGAGAGAGAGAGAGATGGAGAGACAGAAGAGACGACAGAGCCAGAGACCCAGGGAAAGAGAGACAGAGATGAAGACAGTCAAAGAGAGAGAGAGACAGAGTCAGAGCCAGAGACACAGAGAGAGACAGTCAAAGGTAGAGAGTCACAGAGAGACACAAAGAAAGACAGATAGTCAAAGAGAGACAGAGACACAGAGAAAGAGAGACAAAGAGAGTCACAGAGAGACAGAGTCAGAGACAGGGACACAGAGAAAGAGAAAAAGAGAGAGAGTAAAAGAGAGACAGAGATACAGAGAAAAGGAGAGAAAAAGACAGGGATAGAATCAAAGAGAGAGAGAGTCAGAGATGACACAGAGAAAGTGGGACAGTCAAAGACAGAGACAGAGAGACAGAGAATCAAGACAGAGATACAAGGAGTAACTGACATGGAACCTGACATGGAGAGACAAGGAAAGAGAAAAAAGTGAGACAGACTGGTAAGGCACAGATCTTTTCTCAAACAGAGATCTGGAGTCACCAAAACAAAGATAGAAAAGACAGAGACACAAAGATAGAGAGGGATACAGGGAGACTGAGACAGGGAAGACCTACAAAGATGAATATAGGAATAGGTAAGACATAGAAATACAGAAACAGAAACAGGAAAAAAGAGAAAATCTGAGACAAAGAAAAATCAAGCAGGGCATCAAGGACAGAACAGGCAAAAAGTGGAGAGAGATGCCAGACAATAGAAAGAAAAAGGATGAGCGTTCACAAGAGGGTGCTGGGATGTATTTTCCCCCAATTTTTCCATCTCAGCAAATGAAATACAGAACAGATGACACCAATTTTCCAACTGCTGAACAATAAGGTGGAAATTTTTTTTCTCCCTACCCCACTCCAACTTTTCAGTCCCCTAGCCTCCCCTACCCTCCACCCCCCCCAAGCATGGTCTGAAAGCCAGACATCTCTTTGGCTTAGGAAAGTTAACAATAATTCCCACAAACTCCTGGAATTCCAGCTCCCAATACCAGACCATCTCCACCATTGGCACCTTCTCCTAGGACCCTCTCCAAGAGATGTGATATGATACCCCTAACTTAGAACCCTTGGGACATTATGAGAAACTGAGGACAGGGTGGAGAGAGGCAAAAGGAAGGGTTCCTACCAGCAGGTCTAGAGTGGAGAAGACTGGAGGTGATGCTCACATTAGGCAACCTGTGACTTTAGATTCTGGGCTAAAAACCTTGAAAATTCCTTGAGGGTCCTCCATTTGAGGAATTTAGCCCAGTACCTAGCTAGTGCCACTAATATTTTAATACCAACCAAGTTTAGTTAACAAAATTCTGGTCACATTCACGAGAAACATGAGCAACAGCAATGAACAGTTTGTCTTGAGTACCACCACTGTTCTAAGTAAGACTATGACCACTCTTGATACACATACACACACACATACACACTCACACCAGGGCAGAGCTCATGTAATGCATCCCAAATACTGGAAGTTCACATACGACCTCACATCAGGTATCTTGATGGGTCCAGAATGATAACATTGAGAAGCAACTCCCTCATTTTTACAGATGAGGAAACTGAGGTGTATAGAGGTTAATAGGTCATATAGGTAGAAGTGGCAGAGACAGGAGAATACAGGTTGCCCATGAATCCTTTGAGGAAAGGACAGAGAGTAAGGAAATAGGTACAGTAGAATCCAGAAATCAAAGTTGCTTCTACCCAGCTCCTTCTCCTTCCCTAAATCTCTTCTTCCCAATCAAATTCCTGGGCTAGTTTTCCAATGAGTTGCTGCTACTACTGTAGAATGATGTGGAGTGAAGCATATTGGGGTAACAGTCCTAGTCTCAGGATTTGGGACACATCCAAAATTGTAACTTTCAGCCTCCTACTACCCTCCCTTCCTCCAACTTATCTTCCCAATTACCACAGCAAGCTGATAAGCTTGCCGGACCCTTGGACACTGCTGATCACTGTCTCTTCCCTCCTTGACACTCTCTTCTCTCTTAGATTTTCAGGACCCCACTTTCTCCTGGCTTTCCTCCTCCCTATCTGATTGCTCCTTCTCTCTTTCTTTTGTTAGATCCTTCTTTACATCATGCCCTTAAACTATTGGTATCTCAGGATTCTGTCCTAGGTCCTCTTCTCTTCTCCCTCTATACTTTTCACTTGGTGAACTCATCAGCTCCATGGATTTATTGATCATCTTTATACTGATGATTCTCAAATCTACTTTTCCTGCCCCAATCTCTCTGCTGACCACCCATCTCACATCTCTAGCTGCCTGTCTCAAATTGGATGTCCAGGAGACTTCTTAAACTCAATAGGTCCAAAACAGGACTCATTATCTTTTCCCCTAAATCCACCACCTTCCACCTTCCCCATCACTGTAGAGGGCAACACCATCCTCCTACTCCCTCAGATTCACAATCCACAATCGTCCTGGACCCTTCACTCTCTCCCATTCCCATATCCCAGCTGTTGCCATGGCCTGTCAATTTCCTCTTTGCATCATCCCTCCAATATGTCCCCTTCTTTTCTCTTATACTGCCACCACTCTGGTGCAGGCCCTCATCCCCTCATGCCTGGATTACTAAAACAGTGCTGCCTCAGATCTCTCCCCACTCCAATCCATTCTCCAATCAGCTACTCAAGTAATTTTCCTAAAATGAGGTCTGATCATATCAACTCTACTATTCAATAAACTAGTATCTCCCTATTGCCTCCAGGAGCAAATACAAACTGCTCTGTTTGACATTCAAAACCCTACATAAACTAAGGCCTCCTACCTTTTCAGTCTTTTTATACTTTACTCTCCGACACATACTCTTCCATTGGTCATGACTGTCTCTGGGCATCCTCAGGTGCCAAGCATTTTCTCTGACGGTCCTCCATGCCTAGATTGCTCTCCCTTCTCTGTTCTGACTATTGTCCTCCCCGGCTTCCTTTAAGTCCTAACTTAAATCTCCCCTTCTACAGGAAGCCTTCTCTAACACCTCTTAATTCCAGTACTTTATCTCTTCTAATTATTTCCTATTTATCCTGTATATAACTTGCTTTGTATCTATTAGATCATAAGCTCCTTGAGGTCAGGTACTATCTTTTGCCACTTTTTATAACACCAGTGATTAGCATGATGCCTGGCACATAGTCAGGCTTAACAGATCTTTACTGAATTTACTGAACGGAAGACACATATATATATAATCAATTATTTAGATGCAAAGTATCATTGAAATGAGGATGGAAGTCAAAAAAGGTCTCTCATAGCAGATGGAACTTGAGCTGAGCCTTTATAATCTGGTTCTTTCCTACCTTTCAAATCTTAAGTCTCCCCCACTGCCCCCACACACACTCCTACACATTCTTTGAACCAATGACACTGGTCTTTTTTCACAAAACCCTCCATCTCCTGACTCCAGGTACTTCCACTGGGCTGTTCCCGTGCCTGTAATTCTCTCCCTCTCTATTTCAACCCCCTTAGCCTCTCTGGTTTCCTATAAATTCAGCTAAAATCCCACCTTCTGTAAGAAGTCCTTCCCAATCCTCTAATCTTAGTAACTTCTCCAATTTATTCTGTTCTGGCCAAAATCCCTGAGGGCCTTCCCCTCCTAGATTTATTCTCAGTGAAGGCAAACTAAGTCATCTTTTGCCTCAATTCTTACCTAGCCTTTAATTACTGAATGGGCATTGCCTCAGACAAACTGAGACCTGGGAAAGACCTTCATTTAAAGAAGCTAAGGTCTCCCACTGCATCAGGGGCCATCATCAGTCATCCTAATCTATGCCTTGCCCCTGGACTCCAAAGACTCCCAAGGAGAGAGTAGGGCTGATGTCTTTGCACAGCCCTGCCTTACTTAATCCAATTCACTTGCAAGTCAAGGCATCACCCTTCTGATGTCACTGGTCCTCTTTGAGAAGGAAGGACAAAGAACAAACAACAATCTGGCATAGATCTTACTTGCAACACTGTTACTTACATGTTGGTTTTCCCATTAGACTGTGAGCTCCTTCAGAGCCAGGATTATTTTTTGCCTTTCTTTGTATCCCTAGTGCTTAGTGTGTACCTGATACATAATAGAAACTTAATAAATTCTAATTGCTAACCTTGAAAGGAGGGAAGGGTTCCAAGAGGCTGAGGTGAGAAAGGAATGGGCTATGTCAATACTTTTCCTCATTAGTAAAACAAGAGTTGGACAAGACGACCATTAGGATTCCTTTCTGCTCCAAACCTATGATACACAGTCCTCTGAACCCAACTGTAAACTAGGGAATAATGCTTATAAAACCTATCTCACATGGTTAATGTGAAGAAATTGCTTTATAAATCTTAAATCACTATGGAATTGGGAGCAACGCAAGAAGATATTTCTACTTTCCCACCATTTGTAGGTCTAATTAATTGATGAGTTCTGTCACATGCCTTTCCCCCTCTCTCCACCAAATCCTTATTTTCAAAACACTGTTCAAGATTTGGCATTCTGTATTAAGATAGACTAAAACCACCCAGCTCTCATCACTTGTCACCCTAGCAAGCCATGCCCTCACCATTCCACTACTCCCATCACCCCTCTTCTCTTCCTCTTCTCAACCTTGAGTCTTTCCAAAGCACTGAGTAGACTGTCTGCTCTAACTATGACGGGCTACGGTCATTTCACTCTGTGTTTCTGATGCTTGTATTTACAAGCACAGCGCTGGATACTCAAAATGGCCTGCCCCATCTCCCCCCATTAAACTATAAGATCTCGAGCACAGGAGTCACCAGCACTTTCTCACCTGTTGGACTTGTACACAACCCTTTACTCAGGGATCACTCACATGGGGTGTTTGACTGAGTAACCAGAATTCCCCGTGCTGTGCTAATTCTCATTACTACTGTCAACAGTAACTATGAAATGATTGAGCCTCCACCCATTTCTGCACCAATATTCAACACCAAGGACTGGAAAGAAAAGAAGGGTGGAACACAACTTAATGGTATTCATCTTTAGAGTGTGTGAGGAATATGGGTAGAAAAGGGAAGCCTACAGTGACAAGTGAACAGCTGTGACCTGGAAGCTGGGGTTGGACAGAGCTGTGTAATATCATGGGCCTATTTAAGAGACTTTGTGAGGCCAATCCAATGCTGGTGCTAGGTATTGTGGGAAAACTTGCCTCTTGGAATGAGGGCTTTTGATTGGAGACTCAGGGCAGAGGGTCTGAATGTATAAAAGGAAGAACTAAAAGCTTTGAACATTAGCAATTCATTACAGCTAAGTTGCAGCCCCATTGGGTTCAGATGGTAAGGGGATTGAGCTATATTTTGGATCCTCCTCCCCACCCAGAAATGTAGGAATAGCAGCATGGAGAAGCCATGATAAGCAGCCTGGTCAGATTTTATAATGCACAGCTTGTCTTTATATTGAGTTTCTGAGCTCCCTGTAGCAGTGCAAAACAAGAGCTTTTGTCTGGGGTAGGCAACAACATGAAGGTGAGAAGCAACAACCATAGAGGATATCGGTAGAACTGATACAGATAAAGCAGCAACCACAGAGGGTGTTCATGGAAGTCACCAAGAGAGATGAGAGCTGGCACCATGAAAGTGGATGAGACCTCCAAGCTCAGGAAGAAAAAGACTAAGGCCTGAGCCTTGGGAAATGCAGTTAAGAAAAGGAAGGAGGAAAGCCAACAGAAGGGATCTTTGGATAGGGAAGGGGAAATCTGGGATAGTTCGGCATTGTAAAGGCAAGAACAGGGAGAGGGTTTCCAAAAGAAAGAGGGTGTCAACAGTGACCAAAGCTACAGAGAGGTCAGGGATGATGAGGATTGGACTGAGAGGTTTGCTTTAGACAGAAATAAAGGTCTTTCCCTGAACTGCCTCCCTCCTCTCCAGACCAGCCCACAAGAATGGAAAAGACTCAAATGGAAAAAATGGGGACTCATAAAGGAGAAAGTGGTTTTGAGAATTGGGCCCCCATTTTGGTACCCACACACTACCTAGAGTCAGGCCCCTCCAAATCTCTCTACTTCATCATCACTAGGAGGCAATGGGTAGACTCAGGACAAATCCAAGAGTATTCCTTTGGATTGGAGACAGAGACTCTGTGCCAGAAGGATTACTCAGGTGGGGAATTATCAAGTCTCCAGCAGATGTCTGAGTTGGACAAGGGTCAGCAGTATACTCTCCTCCTCATCATTCTTCTCCCCACCACTTCCAATCCCATCCCCTCCAGTTTTGCTTTTCCTGGATAGTGATACAGTAGGGACCTCACTTGGAGAGGAAGTGAGGTAGGGAAAAGAGACCATGGAGAGCTGAGCCCCTTGGAGAAGGATGAGGAAATGAGAAGCAGAAAGAAAGAAAAGCAGGAGAAGAATTGGGAAGGAGAGCAGTGGAACAGTGCAAAGACAGTACCTCTCAAAGGTCTCATAAACAGCACTGTAAGAGGTGAAACATTATTACAAGGTCATGAATGGGACTTGTTTTTTAACCAACATAGATACAAATAAATCCTGTCCTTCAAAATAATCCCCTTTGGGAGAGACAATACAGCACAGGCCTTATTCCAACCACCCTGCTGCTGCTCCTAACATAATTGGAGCAATAAGAATTGCTGGAGAGGCTTTTGGAAGCCATTTACAAGCCACACAAGAGAAATCAGTATCCCTTCTGGAAAGTCACGCCTTATTTTTTCACCAGAACAGCACTGCCCAGCATGACCGATTACCTTATTCCTCAAACTTGGCTCCAAATGACTTGTAGCTGTTTCCAAACATCAAATCCACACACCCTACTCCCCCAAAGGATAAGGATTTGCCATGCCCGAGCCTATACACAAGAATTTGCTGCAGGCTCTAAAAGCAGTTCCCCCAGCAGCGCCTGATCCTGGGCAGCATCGATGCCAAAACGCATTCAGAGCCAAGTTGGGTGAATAACGTAGAAGCTCTGGATAGGTAATGGCCATGTTCATGAAAACATGTCAGAACTCCTACACTGAGTGAATACTGTTGTTTTCAAAGGAGTCCCCTTCCCCAGCTACAGATTATGACATTCTCCTCCCCTCTTCGAGGCCTCAGTTTATCCATCTGTAATGTGGAAAGAATCCTAATTTGCCCTCAATGGAAGGGAAAGGGATGTAAGCAGGGAGCATTAATCAATGGCAAGCTTTCATATTAAAATCTGATCTCACTGTCTAGGGAGGAGAGAGAACATCAGAAGCTGTTTTCAAAAAGGAAGGTGAGGAGGGGGGAAGGGGAAGAGAGAAGAGGGGAGGGGAGGAGAGTTAACCATAGCTCTGCCCCCACCCTTGGGACAGCCCCTCACCTGGCCTAGGCAGCTAGGAGCAAAAAGAAATCTCTCCTCTCCATTATAATGGCCCGTCTCAGTATATCAATCATTTCATCACCCCAGCAGATCTATCCTCAAACCCCTCCTTACTCTGCCCCCTCTACCCAGATATGATGAATTTCATTCACTCCTTTGGTATAATCATTCTTTTGAGGCTTTGAGATTGAGGTCTATAACCAACAGGAAAAGTTAAGAGACAGGTTCTAGTCCTAGCTTGGCCACCAACTGCTATGAGACCTTGGGCGAAACACTTCCCCTTCAGGATATCTCCACTGGGATAGCTCCTTATTTAACCTCTGCTAAATAAAAACATCTTTATTCTCCCTTAACATGATTCAGATTCCTCATCTGATTTGATGAAATGAAATTAGATGATCTTAGAATTTACAAGAACACTGCATTTGGAATCAGAGGCCCTGCGTTCCAACCCAGCCCTTCCACTTACTACCTATGGGACTTTGGGCAAGTAAGTCACTTGAGTTTTCTAGGTCTCAGTTTCTTCATTTGTAAAATGAGATAGTTGAACTAGATGTTTTATAAGGTCTTCTCTACTTCTCAATCTATGATCTGATAATCCTCTTAGTTCTAGACCCCACCCAGCTCTGACAGCCTAGAGCTCTCTCTAAGAGATGACTCTTTAACTCAGAAGATGCCCCAGTGCTCTTCTCCCACCTGGATGACTCAAGTACAGAAACTCAGGCCTATAGCAGAGAGAGGCTTCCGGCTCCCTACTGCAGATGAAGGTGAATTCTGAGGCCTCCATGGAGTCCCTGGGGATGGGGATGGGATAAAAACAGTAACTTACAGGAAGACTTTAAATACATGCCAGGCAGCAGAAGCTCTGTGCACAGAAACAGGATGATTAACTGGCTGATTTATTTTCAGTGAGATACTGAAACCCAATCCCAAAAGCAGCCTGACACCCGGCAGACGGACTATGTGCCCAACCACCTCAGAGGACAGACAAACCCTGATTTGTGCAAGATTAGCAAATCCTATGGCCTTCCAGACCTAACCATCTAAGGCTCAGGGCCAAGAGACCCAAGGAAGATGGTGGGCTGAGGAGAGACAGAAAAAGGCAAAATAAGGAGAGGAAGTCAACACAGGACGGCCCAAAATGTTCCCCTTTCCCTAAAGTTAGCCCTTCCCCAGAGTCCAAGAAAGGGAGAAGTGGAATCAGGTGGAATCAGGCAGTGGGGGCCTCAGGAAAGAGAGGGCCAGGATTGGACCAGCTTTGTTTCAATTTTAGTCCAAACTCTTAATCCAAACTGAGGCTGTCTCCTTTCAAACTCAAGGCTGATGAGCTCAGATCCTCTGTATATGGTTGGCTGCGGTGCAAAGGGATAAACCTTTGGGCTGGGAGTCAGAACCACTGGGTTCTCTCATATGCTAGGGTTCCATGCCCTCATATGGCCATGACCAAATTACTATATATCTCTTAAGTGTCTAGGCATCTAGGATCCCCTTCCTGGGGAAAGAGGCATAGGTCTGTTAGAGAAAAAAGTGACAGGTTGAATGAGCCAATATGCACCGTTCTATTACAGCAAGTGGTAAGTTAGCTAATCATCAGTGGGGCCCACTCTGAGAATGCCTTCTTTCTTCCTTTGGATGGAACTCCTCTACCTCTGCAGCTCCCCGTGAAGTGAGAGGTCATGCATAGAGGACTGATTTCCAAGGCTCAGGACCTGTTCTTCCCTCTGGCTCTGCATAGGAGCTAAAAGCTAGAGACAGCCCTCACCTAGGATTTTATTGGGGACCTTCTGAGACCCTAGAGAACCTCCTTGACATCTGCCTTTAATTTCCTAGCCCAGCAGCTCTGACCTGCTTTTACTTTTTTGTGAATTGTTTTTAACTGCCTTGAGAAATGCTTTTACGGGGGTAGATGAATATGTTTTTATTTAATGGATGGTTCCTTTGAATCCTCAGGCTTTGAGTTGATCCATTGCACCAACCAAAACAAGGTCACCTCTAAATTCAGAGCAGATCCTGACAACCTTTGGTGCAATGAAAAGAATACTAGCTGAAAATATGGAGTCCCAGGACCTCTCATATGAATTCTGGCTCTGTTGATTACCTTCAGGATTTTAAGCAAATAACTTAATCTCTGTGGGCTTCAGTTTTCTCAGCTATTAAATTAAGGGGTTGGACTAAGTGACCTCTAACTCTAGGTCTACAATCCTACAGAAACTTCCCCAGGATCATCAGGTTGTCAAGTCTTCAATGCTGACCAGGAAGTCTTCATCTTCCCATCACACTACAGTACCCCTGACACTTAAAAATACACACACACACACACACACACACACACACACCAGCAACCTGTAGCCTGATAAAAGTATGTAAAGAAAGGGTAGGTATCAGGATCATCTGACCCAGAGCACTGATAAATAAAATCAAGAAAAGGATGAAATTCTACACCATATCTCTGCTATCAAGGGTGTCACTCAGCTTCCAGCTCCCGTTGGGTAAAGAGGGAAAGATTTTCCAGGCTCCATCAATTAATACAAGTTACTGACACATTGGTGAAGTGCAAAAAAAAAAAAAACAAGCAAAAATACAGGTTTAATGAGAAACAATCTATGAGCGAACAAGCATTTGAACCAAGATCACAGAGTCACAGAATTTGCAGCTAGAAGAGGCTTAAAGATCACTAGGTTGATCCCCTCATTTTAACAGATTAAAAAACTGATTTGTCCCAAAGTTAGTTATTGCCAGAACCATAATTCAAATTCAGGCCTCCTGACTCCCTGGTCTGGCACACTTTTGACTACATCCTGATGTCTGAAAAAACCCTCCTCCCTGCACCAAGAGAAAACATATAGTACAGAACAAGAGTTCTTAACCTTTTGAGCATCATAACCCCTTTGGAACAAAGCTATGGACCCTTTCTCAGAAAAATGCTTTTCAATGCATAAAATAAAATGCATAGATTTGCAAAGGAAAATCAGTTTGTAGAAATACAGTTATCAATTGAAAAAAACAAGTTCACAAATGTGAACTTCGTTGCCGAAGAAGACCATGCCACCAGAGAAATAATGACCTCATATTGCTAGCTTTCCCAATGGACGGGAGCGGGGCTGGAGGGAACTGAAAAAATTTTAAATATTTTTAAAAATAAAAATATTTTTAAATAAAAGTAAAAGCTAGTTCACAGACTGCAGGTTAAAAACCTCTGGCTATAGAAGGAAGTATGGTGCCATAGAAAGAACAATGAGAGTCAAAAATTTAGATTCCTAGCTCAACAAAGTCTAGATGGAAGACATAGCAAAAAAAAAAAAGTCCTTTACTTTCCTTGGGCCCCTATTTTCTTAATCTGTAAAGTAGGGGAATTAGTTCGATCTTAGATGTTAGATGATCTCTAAGGTCTGTTCCAGCTCTAACATTCCATGTGATTCAGTAAGGCTCCTGGCTCTGGCTCGCCCCAGGCTGCTGTCATGATATCCCCCAGTCACTGGAAGCTAAAGAGAAGAAAGGGATGCTCTTAAGATAGAGAGGTTGCCTCCAATAAGTTGAGAGGACAGAGCAGAGATACACAGTTAGGGAAAGGAAGAGAAGGAGATAAGAGAGGAAGGCTTCAGTAGCCTAAGCTGGGAGAAGTTCCCTGAGAACAAATGGTCTGAAAGGGGTTCAAGGAAAGGCTCTGAACGTGGGGAATATGAAGAACATAGCCTTTCCTGAGCCAGAAAGGGATGCCAAACACCTAGTCTATGACTTTACTCTTCTGTCTATAGGGAGACCATGCTCTCTAGCTATGTAACTCAATGCCCTAAGAGGCTTTCAAAAATGTATCATTTTTAAATAAGGCTGAGGGCCCTGGCTCAGAGAGACTGCCAACTTGCCCTGACTCCAAGGCTAGCTCCTCCCTTTCATATCTCTCAGAACAAACTCAGCCCTAACTGGCTCACAGGGATCGGAAAGGAGACGAATTCTTTCTGGAGAGACAAAGATGGCATATACTGGCTATTGATGCTAGACACTTAGAGGTCCGGAGATTGTAGATGAATTTAGTAACTACTCTGCCCCTTTGGTTTCTCCACCAGTGATTTAAGTTCTTGGTGGGTAAGGTCTGAGAAGTATATATAGTAGTTCTAATTTAGTAATTAACCCTTCCAGGAGGCTCACTGAAAGGAATCACCAGACAGACCATAGACTTGGAGTTGGAAGGGACCCTACAGTTTATCTAGTCCTAACACAGGCATGCACACACATTTCATTAGGATGTGCACTCAGAGAATTCTATTTTTTTAAGGTGAACATTTATTGAATAATTATAAAAGCCATTTATTCCTCAAAGAAACTCAAACTTAGCTGAACTCTTTTAAAACTTCACATTTATTAAACTTTAACAATACAAACAAAAATGAGAATACCAATTCTGGGGAGACACTGAGGTATGCCTAGGCACACTCTTCCTACTCTATGCATACATTTAAGAGTTTAAACCTACCATTTTAGAGACAAGGAATCTGAAGCCCAGGAAAGTGAAATTATATGTTCAAGTTAAGAAGATGGGTTTCAGGTCACTATTTACTTTCTCTCCAGAGAATTCTTCTATATGCTTAAAACTACATAGGCAACCCTAGTTTGGTACAAAAAGCAGGGGATTTGGAGTCATAGGACCAACAAGGTCCTTTTGCTAACCTGTAAGGTCCCCTTCATCTCTAAACTCGATCCAGACAAGATGTCTCCTCCCTTTTCTCAGATCATTGGGATTGGTCAGAAGGGAGAATATCTCAATAGAGTTGAGAGATTCCAGAAGAGTGGTTTCCCTACTCTCCCAAACTCTGATGGAATGAAGGCTCCTGGAGACAGCTCCCTTTCCTCTAGCCCTGTTTCCAATAGCAATTGGAGGAAATGTTAGTGAGCAGTGGGCGTAAAGGGGGTCACAGAAGGTACAGGACTTGAAACAGAAACAATGAGATCATTCATTCATTCAACAAACATTTATTAAGCTCCTGTTATGTCCAAATCATTGTACTAGAGGCTGGAGCCAATACAAAGTTGAGCTAAGACATAATGCTTGTTCTCATAAGGCTTACATATGGTCTATCTCCCTACTTCCAAAGAGGTTTCAAGATTTTGTTTAGTATGCTTTTGCCTGGCCTTTACTCAGCTTTCCCTGAGCACTCTTTTCTGTAACTTTGCAGTTTCTCTGTGCCCTATTCGTATCCCTTGATCATCTGTCATAGTTCATCCGAAATCCTTTTAGTATCCAGGGACATCAGAAAAAGTGTTGAGGATAACGGTCTTCCTAAGAAAAAGCAGGTACCCCTTCCAAAAAAGTTTCCCCCAGAACCCTTACAAAGAATTGAGACATCTCCATTCTGCAGAGGTCAGGAAATTAGCTCTACCTCCTCCTCCCACCCAACTCCACTCCCACTGCCCTCCCCAAATGGGGAGCTGAGATCCGGGCAGGGAGCTTTAGAGATCAAGCCAAACTGCTAATGGAGATTCTGGAAGCTAGGAGCAGGGTGTAAGCCAGAACAAAACCCTGGCAAGCCAAAAAGCAAAAGAGAAAGATCAAGAAGGGAGAAGAATGGAATACAGAGTGTAAGAGAGGTAAAGGGGGCATGACAGGGCACTGACTGAGAGACTTTGTCTTTCTTGACGCTGGAACCTTCTCCTTCCACCCACCTGAGGTATTCGGCCATCATAGCCAAGGCACCAGAAAGTCAGAATAGCTTCAGGCCGGAAAAACCTTCCCAGGCCATCTTGTCCAGGTCTCTGACCCTAGACTATATCACGCCAAAAGTCAACCTTTCAAGATACAGGTCTCACCTTATCATTAGGGCTAAGATACCTCCTCTCATTGTCAGCTATTCTAATACTTTAACTCCTCCTAGTCTGAAAGTTTCCAAGTTGTAACTAAATTCTGCCCCCCCACCGCAATTTCCATTCATTTCCCTCCATATAAACCTGGTAGTGGTAGCGAACAGCTGGTCATCACCCTCTGACATCTAAACATCATCATTCACTCCTGCCTTCAATCTTCTGTTCTCCCAAAGGAATCATCAACATTCTCTTCTCCTTCCTTCTAAAGTTCTATTCCCTGGACTTGCTGAAGTGCAATAGGTTGCCTTTTAAGGTAGGGAGCTCACTGTTCCTGGAAGTGTACAAGCAGAAACTAGGGGACCACCAGTAAGGGATATTATAGTAGGTATTCCTATATAAGGTAGGAAGTTCAACCAGGAGCTAGGTGGCATGATGGATAGAGCTGGAATCAGGAAAATCTGAGTTCAAATGTAGTCTCAAACACTTACTAGCTATGTGATCCTGGACAAGTTAATTAACCCTCACCTGCCTCAGTGGCCTCAATTGTAAAATGAGGATTAAAACTAGCACCTGCATCCCAGGGTTGTTGTGAGAAACAAATGAGATGATGTTTGTAAAGTCCTTAGCACAAAGCCAAGCATATGGTTGTCATTTTTGAGTCATGTCTGACTCTCTGTGACCCCAGTTGGGGCTTTCTTGGCAAAGAAATAGTTTGCCATTTCCTTTTCCAGCTCATCTTACAGATGAGGAAACTGAGGCAAATAGGGTTCAATGAGTTGCTCAAGGTCATACAGCTAGTAAGTATATGAGGCAAGATTTGAATTCGCAAAGAGTCTTCTTGACTCCATGCCCAGTGCTCTATCCACTGTACCAACTAGCTGCCCCTTCTCCCTTGAGGTCCCTTCCAACGCTAAGCTTCCATAATTCTAAGATCTATACCAGGATTAATTGACTCATTTGGTACATAATGAAAATTTTATTACAGACACAGGTTAGTAACTGTTGTCACTCTCTTCCTCTAAGTAACAACCTAAGGAGGAAAGTAGGAAGTAATAATGTCATGGGTTTATTTGGGATGACATCATCACTTGCTAGCTCTAAACTGTCAGATAAGGATGTGTTTCCCCCAACTTTCCCTTGGTAATCACAAGGCTTACAAGATTCTAAGTCCAACTGGACTTACTAGTCTAAGTCAATTAGGGACTAAATATCATTTCATCATCACCTTTTGCTGCCATATGCTGGCAAATGTTTAACTACCAGCCCCCTGTCACCTCCCTCAAAAAATGTACACGACATACTTTTCTGCATTATTCCCATTCTCTTCATTATTCTCTTAAGTCTATATAATCACCAAAACAATTAGCCCTACTTGTTTATAGCTTTTGCCAATTTCCAAAGTTTTCATGCTCACACTAAAAAAATGAACAATTGACTCTCTGGGTTCAATTCAAGCTGATCCCAAGCACACGTCTGAAACTTGAGGCTTCCTCGGTAAAGGTTTTCTCTTGCTTGGGTATATACAGAGAAGGGAAAAGGGTCCGAGTAGCGAAGATGGACATTTTTCCCTATCGGAACAGGTGCAGAGGCATGGAGAGCCTTCTAGTACAGTGGTACTCAATAACTAATGCCACTTGTGTTCTTCTGACAAAAAATTCTGTTTCCTTGTTTCCCTTTATCAGCCTCAGGGAGCCTCAGGAAAAGCACCAGCTTTAGAGTCAGTTCTAATATATCTGTTGCTTACTACTGGAGTGACCTTGAACAAATAAATACACCTCCTCTTCATGAGGCATTCTTTATCTGTAAATGAAAAGGTTGGACTAGATCGGTGGTCTCCAAACATTTTTATATCCACTAGTCTATCAATTAAAAATGTTGAGCCTGTGTATATTTATCAAAATATACTTCTATAATTACATATATATTATATATCATATAGTATAAAGTACAACTTTTAAATAATTATGTACATCATGAATCATAATGTACAAAAATATAGATTATACATTATTTTTAAAAAATTAAGATAAAGATGAAATAAAATGTAATCCTAGAAATAGGGAGCCACTGGACTTTACTGAGCAGTAGAATGTTAGGATGAGACCCCAGATTTAAGAAAATCTCCTTGGCAGCTCTGTAGAGCAGAGGGGTCAAATGCAAAGAGAAATAGTGGTCACTAAACCCTACAAAAGGTTCCTTATGAAAGCATATTGACTTAGAAAACTGCACATTAACATTATCTATATTCAAGTGTATTTATATTTACTTTGTTAAATATTTCCTAATTACATTTTAATCTGATTCTTGTCACCCTCCTGAGTGTTGATGGCTGCTGCATGAGGCTGCCATGTTTAGATGAAAAGCAATAAAGGTCTGTGAATTGGGATGGTTTTTGTGCGTAGAGAGAAGGGAATAAATGTGAGAGATGTGAACATGGAACCAGTAAGATTCTGGGCACTAATAAGATATGTGAATTTAGATATGGGAAAAGTGGTGAGTCAAAAATGCCATGACCATTGTGAGAACCAAGGTAAGCAGAAGAGAGTGGTATCCTTGACAGTAATGGGGAAGCACAGAAGATAGGTGAGCTTGCAGAGAAAGAGAATATAGTGCTGTCTGCTACCCAGACACACCTACTCTACCTGTGGGACTCACTATGGATACCCTCAAAATGAAAAAGAGAAAGGCAGAGATCTCGGATAAGAGACAACAATGACAGAACATTGCTGCCATGTTCAGAGTCTGCCCTCTGAGGGTACCTATGGCTGCCATGAGATGATCTGAAGATTAGAGGGTGGGGGCAGTTTTCCCAGCATCACCTCCGTAGCTGCTATGGGTGATTAGTTTAGGTTATAATTTCCCTGAAGGGCTGATAAGTGGAGGTGAAAGTTATGTAGGAGAGAAGCTCACCCCATTCCCACCCCCGTTGGCTGTAGCGGATAGATGGGATACAACCTATCTCACTGATTGACTGATCACAGACATACGTGGCCTCTTCTCAGGTGATGTCACAGGACCCCTACTTTAGAGACCCCTCTCCAAAGATAATCTCTAAGGTAGGGGTTTTTATGCTGGAGTCTGGTCCTGTGGATAGATTTCCAGGATTTCATGAACTTAGATAGTAGGGGGAGGGGGGAATCATCTTTATTTACACTAACTCAACTGAAATTTTGCATTTTATTCAATTATGAATATATATATACGTGTACGTATGTATGTATACATGTTTATATATGCATATATTTACATATTCATATATGTGTATATATGTGTGTGTATAAAATTCTGAGAAGGGGTCTATAGGCTTCATGATCCTGCCAAAGGATCTATGACACAATAAAAAAGTTAAGATCTACTCAGAAGGACCTTTTCAGCTTTAAATTTTCAAGATCCTATGATCCTGCCTTTAAAACCTTGGACAAATAAGTCTCTCATCCTCTCTAGGATGAATTTTTTACATCTGTAAAATGGGAAGAGGTGCTGGATTAGACTAGAATCCTAAGGTCTCTTCCTACTCTACATCCTATGAAACATGGACAAAGAACATCTCAAGGTGAGGAGAATATGCCTGTACCACTGGGACCCGAGGCAGAGAATCCCAGATGAGATTCAAGAGACCTGGACTCTTATCTCACCTCTGCTACTCACTGTATAAACCTGGACTAGTTACCCCTTTAGGCCTCAATTTGGCTTACAGCTAAAATAAGATGAACTAGATGGTTTCTAAGGTCCCTTCCAGCTCCAAAGGTTTCTGTTTTTATGATTCCTTGTGAGGCATTTAAGGGAAGGATTAGTAAATGAACACGCACTTGGAAGGTTTCCAATAGAATCCAGAAGTCTTGATTTTGAGAAGGGAAGGTAGGGAGGGGGAGGAGACCTCCTAGCCCCTCCTCTTAGGGGTGAGGGGTCTTAGAGTCATTTCAGAAGTCAGTTTCCAAAGAGGCCTTAAATAGCCTGGAGATGAATATCTGGTTAATGTTCATTTCAAGTGTGCTTGGCTCCCAGCCTTTCTCACTGCCCTACCCACCTCCCTCTTCCCTCTGTGGCAGCCTGAGTCACTGCAAGTGAGCTCCAGAGGAACTCACTCCCCCTCCCTTCTCCTCCCTTCTCCATCAGGATTTAAAAAGAGGGGGTGGACCATTTCTAGAAATGACGCTCATTCTGATCTGGGGCACATGATCTCAGTCTAATATGGACTCACCATCCCACTGACCTTCCCTATGGAAAAAGGGGAAAAAATTTCCCCCATCCTATGGGGTTAGGGGGAGGGGGAGTGTGGCAACACACCCCCAATCAGAATGAAGTGATGTTAAAGGACTTGCTAGCTTTCTACAATTTTTTGCCAGATGACTGATTTCATTGGTATAGGCCAACATGGTCAAACTCAAATAGAAAAGTGGCCATTAAACCATATAAAAGGATGCCTGCTCAAGCATATTTACTTAGAAAATTACATCTTAACATTATCTATGTTCTATTATATTTTAAAATTTTTTTAATAAATATTTCCCAATTACATTTTAATCTCATTGGGTCAGCCTTCTTGCCACCATCTATCTACCACCTTTAGAACAGAGAAATCTAGATGAAGAAATAGTCCCTCTATCAAAAGAGACCAGCACCTACTACTTTTCAGAGACCTACTTAGGGCTTTAAGCAACTTTCTGGTCACTGTAGCATCCAAAATTTCTGCTATGAATCTCCTCTGAGCAGAAGCCATCCTTAGATGGGAAAAGTATGTACCATAGGGCATAACTATCAAGGCTAGCCTTCACCTTGCTACTTGTATAACCTCATCTCTCATCTCTCAACTGAGGGAGGTTGGGCCTTCCAACTCAGATCAGTATGGGAAGGCAGAACCTGATCTCAGATCAGCCCTGTCTTCTTGTTCCCTGATCAACACAGAGAAAAGTCAAAAAAGACACTTCTCCCTTACTCTGTGGTCCACCCAAATTCAAATACCTATAACCAGGCTCCAGTTTCATCCAATCTTCCTTTTCTTTTCCCTAAAAGTTAAACTACTCTATCCCTAATCCTGATGCATCCTGCCCTTCCCTCCTTCTCTTTCATGTCAACTTGACCCCTCCATAGAGAAGGAAATTCAGCCACAGGAAAAGAAGAAGGAACTGCCCACACTGAGAAAGATGGAGTTGCCATGAGAATACAGGCATCTTCACCTCCTGGGATCCTCAGAGAGTTGGGGAATCAAGGAGATGAGTTTTGTCCCTAAGATTCTAGACTTGAGAATGGGGGCAGAGGGGGCTAAAGGCTAAACAGCAGTGTCTGATCATTTCCACCAGTCAGGACCAGAGGCAGCAAGGTGTGGCGAATAGGGTGCCAAACCTAAACCCAGAAAGACCTGAATTTAAATCCTGTCTCTCATGCCTACTGCTTTCATGTTCCTGGACAAAACACTTAATTTTTTTCTGAGCCTCAGTTTCCTCATCTTAAAAGATCAATGGTGCTGGACTCATTAGTCTTTAAGATTTTTTTCTAGCTTTAAATCTATGATCCTATAAGTAATGGGAATTAGAACAGTGGTCATTACTTTTGACCATTACCTCCTCCATCCCACACCACCTGTCCCAGGGAGTAACCTTAGACCTCTTATTTTTCCTGCCCCTGCCAGAAATTCAGAACCCTTCAAGAGCAGGCCAGTTTTCCATGCCCCAAATGGAGGAGAGACATTGTAACAAAGAGGAGGCTGTATGTCTCTTCTGACGGAGTTGCACAGTTTTACAAGTCTCCTTCCACCATCCATGCCAGCCCCACCCTGTGCCTAACCAGAAAAGAGGAGAGAGGAGATACCCTCCCCACCCTACTCTCCAATTAGATGGCTGACTCCTCTGTCCCCTTTTCCAGGCCCGTTGGGCATTGAGCCAGGTTCTATATCCCTACACAGGAGACTCTCTGTCCCTTTCTGGAAATAATGACCTTTACAGTAGCCAAAGGGCTCCATCTGTTCCCTTCTCCCTTCCCTCTTCCCCATCCCCAGATGTTAGGAGCAAGAGGGGGAGGAGAGCCAGTGTGTGTGAAACAGGTCAGAGGATTCCTGCTGAATTCTCTCCCATATTTTCTCCACTCTCTTGGTCTCTTGGCTTTCTTCTTAGACTTCTCTGGCATCTTTTTTTAATTCCCACAGCCATCTGTCTTCCCTCTTTCCTCATAGCTCACCTGAACTTTCTGTCAATGCCCTGATTTGTTCTGCTTCTCATTCCAGTCTTCCCTATTATTATTTTCTATCCCCTACCCTCAATCTTCATCCCTCTCCTCTTCCTCGTTTCAGGGAATCCAAGTGAAAATGTGTCCTGAGAGTCAAGGGAATAGCTGCTACCAGTATATCTATCTAAAAATTCCTGAAAATAAGTAGAGACCCAGAGAAACAGTCCAGCTCAGAAGAAAAAAAATAGGTATGGAACCAACAGAATCAGCCGATCAGAGGAGGCTCAGGTTCCCGTGCTCACCTGCTCTGAGTAGGTGTTTTCTTACATCAAGCCTAGCTCTAGCTGATGGAAAATTCCACCATTCCAGGAAGAACAAACCCAATCACTCTCCCAGGAAGAGGGCCCTTCAAACACTTGAAAACAGCAATCATGACTCTCCTAAGCCAGCTATTTTCCAGTCTAAATATCCTCAGTTTCTTTTAATATGAAAGTTTATCAATACTTTTCTTAAAATAAGAAACCCAGCTGTGGTTTGGTCAGGGCCAAAGAGAGCAGGACTGCTGCATTCCTGGACACTATGCCTCTGAACACATTACCTTTTTTGGTTGAGTCATAATTGTGCTAGCCTGCTCCCACCTCAAAACTGTTGTCATACAAATTACTATCTAGTCTTGATTTCCCCCATCTTTTGCTTATTCAGAATTTTTTTAATCCAAACTTAAGACTTTATCCTTTCCCATATTAATTAGATTTGTCCCAACTAGAATGAGGAATAGCTCGAGGTCTGTCAAGATCTTTGGGGATTCTGATTCTATCATCCTATATGTTAGTTGTCTCTTCTAGACTTGGATCATAAGCAAATTTGATAACCATTTAAGTCATTGATAAAAAATGCCAGGGCTAAGAATAAATGTCTGGCAACCTCACCACATAACTACTCTTCAAGCTGACATCGAGTCATCAGTGACTCAGGCAGTTCAAGTAGGTGAATCCTCTAAGTAGACTAATGTCTGCTCACTTATCCCTCCATCTGTTTCACACAAGGACATGAGCATCTTTGGCAATGCTTTTTATTTTTTCCAAAAAAAAAAATTTAAGTAAACTAACTCCACGCAATTCTGATTTACTGCTCTAGGGACTGTCAAAAAAGGGAAATAATGTTAGCCTGGTAGGAAACCATGCTCTGATCACTGCTTTCTTCTCTAGATATCCAATAACCATCCCTTTAATAATAATGGAATTTTAATAGGAATCAAAATCAAATGCCCTGGCATGTAGTTTTCAGATTCTTCTTTTTCCCTTTTCTAAAAAAAAAATTGAGACAATATTTGCTTTTCTCCAATTCTGTAGAACCAATTCTATTCTCCATAATTTTTCAAAGATCATTGACAAGGAGCTCAGCAATCACACTGGTCATCTTTTTTAATGTATACTTGGTTTAGGTCTAGTGACTTGAAATCAAGGGCAGCCATAATTCTTATATCTCTCTTATTTATTCTGAGTTTCAATTCTCCTTCAGTTACTTCCTTTTTGTACTTTCCAATCCCAAAGATTTATTCTCCTTGACAAACAAGACCAAAATACAAAAGTAACAGAGCCAAGCAGCTCTGTCCTCCAATTTCAAATCTAGCATATAATAACGATAGCTAACATTTATATAGGGTGTTAAGGTTTGCAAAGACATTTACACTATATTATTTTGTGTGATATTCCCAACAACCTTGCAAGGTGGGAGTTATAAGTAATCCCATTTTACAGATGAGTAAACTGAGGCTGAAAGTGGTTCAATGATGTGTCCAAGGTCACATTGCTAAGTAAATGTCTAAATAGAATTTGAACTGAGAGCATCCTAATTCTAAGTGTAGCCTCATATCCACCTAGCTACCGACACTCCTATTTTTTCATGGACTATAGTGATGAGGAAAGAGGGAATCAGTGTCAGATATAGGTACTGAATTCACATTTTGAGACTCCCCAAATACTATGTAAAAGGCAGAAATTTTTCCACATGGATTTGCAAAGCTGGTACCAAAAAGCCATAGATAATTATATAATCTAGATATATGATTATAAAATCTAGATAACCTAAATAACCCCAGTATTTGTTTCCTCCAGCATAGGCTACATCACAAACCTCCTGCTTCAATAAATTGACCCTTGGAAAGAAGACAAGGAAGCAGTCCCAATCCCATCTACCTTCCATGCTGTCCTCTCGGTGCATGTTGAAATTGTCATAGGAGTCCCAGCGGATGAGAGGGTCAGAGGTGTTATAGTCCACAGACACACTTGGCCCATTCTCCAGATGTTCCATTCCTGGATGATTGGAAGGAAGGGAAGTAAAAAAGAGATTAACATTTGGAACAAAAGAGGAATACCACAGTATTAGAAACCTAATGAAGGTTTCTAAGCAATTTCACATTATCTTGAGGCTACAAAGAAGGAAAACAAGGCACAGAATGGTCAGGGACCCATCCTAGGGTCAATGGCCAAGCTGACGAAGAAACCCTGGAATCTAGGCCCTTAATGCTATTGATTAAGCTTACATCCAAGTCACATGATGGAGCCCTGGAAGATGGAGCCCTGAGAAACTTGGAGCCCCCACTGTGGGTAATCCTCTACTTCTGAGTTATTCCAACTCCTTTTCTAAACCATCATGATGATACCAGAAGACTATAATGGTTTGTGACTGGAAGTAGGGAAAAGGGATTTAGGAAGATTCCTGCTGTGACTGACTGGGGTCAAAGACTGTGAGAGAAAAATGCTAGTCCTTGTAAGCAGAAAGTTCTCAAGAAATGCTAAACTAAACTGACCTACGGACTAGAGGCCAGCCTAGAGCAGAGGTTTTCAACCTTTGGCAGTGTGGGGAAACCTATGAATCCCCTCTAAGAATGTTTTAAATGCACAAAATAAAATGCATAGGATTATTTTAAAAACCAATTATATTGAAATACAGTTATCAAATTAAAAAAAAACTTTGTGAATACCACATTAAGAACTCCTAATAGAATGAGAGAAGTGTGAATGCCCTTGGGTTCTCCAACGGTTGTCCCTCTCATCCCCTCCCTCATTAGAATGTGCTCTCTCTCTCTCTCCCTCCCTCGCTCCCTCCCCCTCCCTCCTTCCCTCCCTCCCTTCCTCTCTCTCTCTCTCTCTCTCTCTCTCTCTGCCACACCAACAGGAGGCCCTCCCAGTCCACAAATATTTCTACAAAGGAAGACAATTCAATCTCAGTCAGTCATGCCTACTAATCACCCTTGATGTCCTTCAAAGTATACTAAATCCTTTCTTCAGCCTACAATCATCTCCTCATTTTTTTTTCTGCCCTGAGCTGAGAATATCAGGTCACCATCCTCTGCCTAGCAACACTAATTAAAGGCTAATCAGGCTTCTCATCTTGAGACTGAAACATTCAAGTTCTTTCCTTCTCTTCTCATAAACATTATCCATTTGTCCTTCCCCCATCTTTGTGCCTTTCCTCTCGCCTCTATCTACAGCCTTCTTTATCTGAGCCTGAAGATGCACACAGGACTCTGACCAAGGATGATTATGATAGGAAAATAGCCTAATGCTTCCTATGCTATTTGTCTATTCCAGTGCCATACTCATGGGATAGTGTAAAGTTCCCTAGAGAAGTCAGGAATCCTGGGTTGATATCTTAGCTCTGCCACTAATTACATCACTGGGCCTCAGTTTCCTCATGTGTCAGTCAATAAACATTTATTAAGCACCTACTGTGTGCCCAATGCTGTGAGACAAGGGGACTGAACTAGATGGTCTCTAAGACTCTCTCCAGGTTTAACTATCTAAGAAATCTATCTTGTCTCCTTTCGTATTATTTTTTCCCCACAGTTCAGTCACTGATTCTCATTCGGTATAGCTGGCATCCACTCTGATGCTCAAATATTTATCTGCTGTTCTAATATCTGAACACAGATGTCTTGCATTGGGTCATGGGGCAGGGTTAGGGAGAAGGGGGAAGGAGGCATAGGTATGATGGAAAATAAAAGGAGATTATACCTTGAATTTTCTCAGGGCCATAAGAAAATACAAACTCTACTTTGCCATACTCTGGGAACCGATCATCTGGAAAAGAAGAGAAAGAAAGGAAGCCTTCCATCAGCTCCCAGAAAAGGTTCTGAGAATGCTTTGCCCCTGACTTCAGCACAGACACGTCTTGCTCAGCACACAAAGGCATCTTGCACACATGTGGTCCAAAAGAAAATGATAGAGATTACTCAGGGGCGTGCTGGTAAATATTTAGCAACTGACTCTCCAGGAAAAAAAAAGAATGAACCCACCACATACTTTTAAGTTTAATTTATGTTATTCATACTTTCTCCATCACCTTCTTAAGACTTAATAATCAACATACTAAATAAATCAAGTCCTGATTTATAGCATTTGCTACTTTCTGAAGTATACATGCTCACACTGAAATTTTAACAAGTTCTTGACTTTTACTCCAGCACAACCCTGGGATCACCTCTCTTCCGAGTATTTGAACTGTGAACCTCTCCACCATCCTCCCCAGCTCCTCTCCCTGCTCTCCCTGGCATCAGCCCCATTCAGCTAAGGATCTCATCCCAGGTACTGAAGGGATAGGTGTAGGGCAGGATGGAAGAGGGGGGTGGAGGCAGGGGATTGAAATAGTGAATGGGGATCCAATATCCTGGGTCTGAAAGCGAGAAGTCCCAAAGGGGAAGAGAAAAGGAGGGCAATGGAGAAAAGACACAATAGGAGAGAAGGAATGGGGCAAATCTGGAAAACATAGCAATAGATCAACTTGACAGAAAAGGAATGAGCTTCATCTCAAATTGGCTTTCCATCCCTCCTCCCATGCCCCACTCCCAAGAACCCTACCTTTGAAGGCATCATCGAGGTCTTCCTTCCCAAAGACCACTCCCAGGTCATGGATGGCACAGGTATGGAACTGAACTCGGAATATGACATCCCGGGCTGGGCTTCGGAACTTTTTGTGGTAACATTTCAGCTGGGCCAAAGACATGGAGGGGATATTGATCAGATTCACTGAAACATCAAGACTACCTTGGGGGAGGGGAATCAGAGAGAACTCCAGGCCAACACCCAGTTTCCAGAACTCATCTCCAGTTTCAGGGAAGAAAATCTCACCACCACCAGACAAAAATCTCTTAGAGATTACTGTCAACCAACAAACCAAAAACCAAAACATCCTATGAGGCTTCAGCACAACTGAGGGTAGATATAAATTAGAGCAAATGGAAATGAATTCTTTAATTATTATAGAAACTACATTCATTATACTGGATTTGGAACTGGAGGTCTGAGTTTCCTAGGCTACAAAATTAGGGAATTGGACTAACTGACTTCTAAGATCCTTTTCATGTCTTAATCTATGATCCTATAACTTTCTGTGGAAAATCCTAAATGACAGGGTGACAAAGAGTGATGCCATCCCTTACGATCACTGGACATAGAGTTAGAAGTTACATTTTCTCCAGACAAGAAAATATACTATTTTTACATTTGTCTAATATCTAACCCTTTCCAAGCACGTTCACATACATCTCATTTGAGCTTGACAACAATCCAGGAAAATAAGCGAGGCATATACATATGTTAAGGCAGATTAAGAGATTTGCCCAAGGTTATTCATATAATCCCAATAATCATTTTTTTCTTTTTTAATGGCACCTGTAATTTTCTTCTCTAAGGGGTTTCCAATAAAAAAAAACTAACTCTAATTAATGCAAAATGGCACCTTCTCTGCAAGTTGGAGGCTAAGAAAATTGCCTAGGACGCAAGTGACTTGTTTAAGGCAGGACCGGTCAGAGGCAGGACTTAAACCCAGGTCTTTATAACTCCAAAGCCAAGTCTCCAGCCACCAGGTCATGCCACCTCTCAATAGGAATCTATTTCTAGTAAGGAGTGCAGTCTCAACTATTGCCTGGATCTCTTGATTCCTCACTCAGGCTTCTTTCTACTTTACTGCCCTGCCTCTGGGTCAGGAGAAAGGGACTGCACCTTCAGGGAAAAGATGAGAGTGTGACGTCGGCAGGGCCCTGCCCACCTATGGAATCTGAGGTTCTCATTGGTTGTTCCAGTTGTCCATCTCCTCTGAGGTGGGAGGAGTAGGAGAAACAGCAGAGGCAACAGAAGGATGTGAAGGACAGAGGGATTATAACCTAAAAGGAAACGGTCCTTACCAAGATGTCTCCCTTCAGAAGCAATCCAGGCTCAATGGTGATACAGATGCTGGTCTGGCTGTCTCCTTGGACGTTGCTGTGGACGGAAAAGAAGAGAGAGATGGAAAGAGAGGGAGAGGGAGTGAGGGAGGGAGGGAGAGGAGAGGGAGAGGAGAGGAGAGAGAGAGGAGAGAGAAAAGAGAGAGGTGGAGAGAGAAAAAGAGAGAAAGATGAAGATATGGAAAAAAGAGGTGGAGGGAGAGATGGAAAAGTAGAGAGAGAGATGGAAAGAGAGAGAAGCAGATGGAGAGAGATGGATAGAGAGATAGAAAGAGATGGAGAGAGAGAAATGGAAAGAGATAGAGGGAAAGAGAGAAATCAAAGGAGGGATGGAAAAAGAGAGGTGGAGAAAGATATGAAGAGAAATGGAGAAAAGGATGGAAAGAGGTGGAGAGAGATGGAGAGCAAAAGATGGAAAGAAAGAAATTAAGAGAGGGATGGAAAAATAAAGGTGGAGAGAGAGATGAAAGGGGATGGAGAGAATGATGTAGAGAGATGAAGACAGAGGTAGAGAGAGAAATGGAAAGAGAGATGGAAAAGAGAAAGATATGGAGAGAGAGAGAGAGATGGAGAGAGAAAGAAAGAAAGAACTTTAGGACAAAAACAAAGACTTACCACCTCCCTTCCCACAATATGACTTCTCAAAAGATTACCCAGATTTTAATCTACAGTACTGAAGTCCACTCAAGGAAGATGAATGAGAAAGAAGAGTACAGATCCATGTGTAAAGTATATTGTCCTTCTAAGGTCTTTGTAATATATTGCACTTTAGTGATGAAGAGGTAGATAGCTTCTTGTCCCTTTCTAGTAGTAATGGGGAAGCCTAAAACACTCATCTCCATGGGAAGAGATACATACTAGATTCCAGAAGTGTAGACAGGTTGCATGGCCTGGTATATCCTGAGGAAGGGTCGACAACCTGAAAGAAGCAATAAAAAATAGGTAAGGATGTTCAATAGATAGAAGGAACAGAGAAATTATGGGAAAGAAAACGAAGAGAGGAAACAGAAGAGAAAAGGCATAAGTAGGAAAGAGGGAGGAATGAGGAAGAAAGGAGAGAAAGTGAAAAAAAGGAAGGAAAGAAGGCAAAAAAGAGAAAATAAGGGAAACTGAGGCAATGGGAAAGGTGGAGAGATTGAAGCCTAAACTATCAGCCACTGACCTCCTTTGGATTCAAAGTTGGGAATGCCGTGCATAATGACGTGGTGTAGGAACAAAGGCTTGTTGTTCATTTTGATGGAACCGGAGAGAAGCCCACTGAAGTAATGAACATATCTGCAAGGGGAAGACATCAGCCCTTCAGCATGGTCCTTCCTGGGAAGAAGTACTCAACCTATGGCCCCCTCACTCCTCAAACATGGTAGAAATAGGACAAGAGAGGTGTTACTATTATTGTGGATTATGGGATTAGTCACTAGGGGAAAAGTTAAAGAAACTGAGACAGCCATAGCTAAGTATTCTTGCATCTAAGGGGGAAGGGAGTGGGACAGTATGACAAAGACAGTATCACCCAGAGAGTCCAGTCCTTGCCTCTTCTGGGACTAAAGGCAGTAAAACCTCACAGGAGGGGAATATAGTGGCAAAGAGACACTTGTGGAGAGGCGATTGAACTTTATGGTGATGGAAGCCATCAGAAGATAAAGAGGCTTGGCCCTGGAGAAGAAGTACAGCGCTCATTCCCTATGCTACCCCCTAGGATACCAGCAATCCGAGGCAAAGCCCCAGGCACCCTCGTCTAATTATGGCTCTGAATAAGAGGATGACTCTACCTGAAGAACAGAAGGTGGAGGGGAGAAATGTTTAATGAAAAAGCTTTAACTCTCTGGTGGTTGACAATACTCCATTACACACACACACACACACACACACACACACACACACACACACACACACACAAACACACACATATACACACATGCACATACACTCACACACACCTTGAAAATAGAGCAAGAGGGAATGGATACAACTCAACAAAATGGGGCTTGAGATGAGTCACTGACTTTCAGGGTTACAGCAGGGGTTCCCTAGAGATCTTTAAGAACTGGGAGACCTCTGACCCTCTGGCCTAAAAGAAGAAGAATTTCACAGTCTGGAGATAGGGATAGGTTCAAGAAGACCATAAGGTCACAAGACCAGTCCAAAGGAGTCATTAACCCATCCTCAAACACACAGAGACCTCCAGTGCCCCCTGGTGGTCTGTCCTGAAATACTTTTTCTATGTTACCGATTATTATTCAGTCCAAATTAATTAACAAGTTTACAGAAAGCCTTCTATATGCTAGCCACCATCCTAGGTCCTGGGATACAAGGATAAAGAATGACACAATCTGTCGCTCAGAAACATGCACTCCCTAATGCACCCTATAATGTATGTTGGAAACTGATTTAAGCTTATGGGAAAGGTCTTTCCAGAAGGGAGAGATCACTCAGAGCTGGGGCTAAGCATATAGAGAAGCCTTCTATTTACAAGTTGTGTAGCTTTGGGTAAAACACTTGACCTCTATGTGCCTTACTTTCCTGTAAAAAGAAAGTATTACACTAAATTATTTCAAAGGTCCTTCTAGAGTTAGGGTCAGTTAGGTGGTACAACAGATAGAGCACTGAAGTGAGAATCAGGAACACATCTTACCGAATTCAAAACCAGCTTCAGATACTTACTAGCTGTGTGACCCTGTGCAAGTCGTTTAAACATGTTTGCCTCCATTTCCTAAACAGTAAAATGAGCTAGAGAAGGAAATGGCTAACCACTTCAGTATCTTGGCCATGGAAACCCAAATGGGGTCACGGAGAGTAGGATATAGCTGAAAAACAACTGAATCACAGCTCTAACTCTAGAGCATATGATCCTAGATAGGGTAGAGAGAAACCATTTCAAACATCAAGGATAGAGCAGTTTGCACAAATGCATGGAAATAGGAAAGGACAGGATGAGATCAGAGAAGAGCGAGTCTTCCAGTTGGGCTGAAAGACAAGAATGGATAAGAAAGACACTGGTGCAAAATTAAGCTAGGAAGGTAGGCGAGGGCCACAACATGAAAGATCTTGAATGTATTCTGGAGAAAGGTTACAATTTCTCATAAAACTTTTTTGAATGGTTTTTACAGAGGCAACAACTAAAACAAGCATGGTATAACTGAAAAAGAACTAACTCTGGAGTCAGAGAAACTGGATTCAAATCCTGCCTCAGCCTCTTAGTGTCTATATCGGTAAAAAATGTTTGTGTTGCAAACGCAGGCCTCTGTTGTTACGGAAAGTGTTATGGAAAGTAAAATTGTATCACAATTTCCCAAAGGAATTCAGACCTCTTTCCTCTCCTTTCCAGCTCTGAACCAAGCTCACCATCCATGTTTTGTCTTTCCCCAATATACATACTGCTGAAAGCCCTATGGGTTGTCCATTCAGATGCATGCTGAAATAACAGGCAAGAGACAAAATTCTTCATCCATTTTGTCTTTCCTATATGGATGGACCAGTCAAGCTCCTTCAAATGATTGCAGATCTTTTCCAGGAGGTTCTTGCAGTCTTGAGACTTGATGCAACACAAGGACATCTTCAAACACAAACATCTAGAGGACCTCATCATCTACATGGAATCCCTGATCAACCTTCGGTGCCCTGAATCTCCTCCATCTCAGTGATAAATATCTTTGGGGAGCATAAATCCTCTGTTTTGTCTTACCTAATGCTTATCAGAGAGTTATTGAACACAGTTATTTCTGTTGTAGCATCTTCCAAGGAATCCAAAATGGTCTTGAAGTATAGAAGAGGGGCATGTTTATATAAGGCACCATTTTGTTCTGAGTTTAATCTCATTTTCATAATTAAAAAAAACCATTAAGCACAATGAGGTCTTCTACTCTCTACATCTTTTAATCAACTGTGAGATAGTAAGGATGGAGATCATTTTTTAATAGCTCTTGCCTACTATTACCTTCATAAAAGATGCCCTTGCTTCATATAGTTAATCCTCATAATAATTTTGTATAGAAAGAAGAGTAGGCATATAAGTCAGTACTTTAGTTTATTAACAGGGATGACCTTTTTTAACACCTTTGATATCTTCCCCTCCTTAAGATACCTTCTATATAAATCTATCAATAAATCTCCTCTATACGTACTTAATCTAGTCCAGATGTTTTTCCCATATTTGTTGTTTTAGGGTGATTTCAATATCCTCTATAAGGACTTCAAAGAATGCAATGTTAGGGTCCAAGAATGGTGGTTTCACTATCCTTGATAGAATAAACCATTTGTTGAAATGTTTTTTATAAGTCTTTCTCATGTTTCTTCTTTTGCAATCCTCTTTTTCATTTCAGTTTTGAATACTCTTGGGATGACTTTGCTTAGTTAAACATACTGCCAAATTTTCTTTAAACTAGTCTTACCCTCTGCTGTGTCTGTCTGCTTCATAAATGATACTGTTCATAAGTATATATCATGGTTCTTGGTAAGATTTCTACAGATAAGTTTATATTTTAGCCTAATGTTGCCTTTGGCAGACAGCTCTCTTCACCTGGCAAATAAGTTAAATGTTTGCTGACTAAGGTGCTTGGTGGGCTCTTTTGGTCTCTTTGTTGTAGCAATTAATTTAATTTCTGGAATGTCATTGTTATATCTGATGCCTTTTCCCATTTTTTATTTTTAATAGCTTTTTTTAAATAATTGAGGGTTAAATTTTCTAAATTATATGCCATATCTTTTTCTTATTATTTATTCTTTCTTCTTGTTTATTATAAATTCTAATCTTAGCTCTAATGACCTGCTGGTCTGACTATGAACAGACAGTCAACTCTGGGATAATTCCCACGTCAGTAATAAGCTTTTCCTGTCCATGAACACGGAATAAAGTTCATTCTTTGTGATGTTATTTGTTGCTTACCATGCCCAGTGTCTTCCAATTCTTTTTTTTTTTAATTATCAATAAGATTCCCCAATTGATAAATGGTCAAAGGATATGAACAGGCAATTTTCAGGGCAAGAAATTAAAGATATCTATAATCATATGAAAAAGTGCTCTAAATCACTACTGATTAGAGAGATGCAAATCAAAACAACTCTGAGGTACCACATCACA